>CM028134.1:611565000-612242500 GCA_016271365.2 Neoceratodus forsteri
CTTGAAATCCACTGATGCCAAAATGTTAAGTGTAGTACAACTCTTTTTAAAGGGGCAACATGGTTTGGCTTTAGAACTGATGAGTAATTGAGATGCATTCTTTTCTTTCAGACCACCTGAGGTTACTCCTCCTCAATCTTGGGCTGTGGACCTACCAATTACTCAGGCTGAGGTCAGGCTGGAAATTGGATGTTTAAAACTGGGCATTTCCCCAGGCCCAGGTGGCCTTGTAAATGAACTATACAGATTTTTTGTGGATGATTTTAGTATCATCTTAACCCAATTATACAATGAGATTCTTACAACTACCTCTCTGCCGCCTGGTTTTTCAGATGCTCTGAGGTTCTTTTTGTTCAAGAAGGGTGACAAGCACATTGTTGGAAACTGGAGGCCAATTAGTTTATTGAAAACAGATCATAAGGATTTTCTCGGCTATCTTATGTCACAGAATTCAACGTCTTGCTACAACTCTCATCCATCCTGTGCAAACATGTTCAGTTCCAGGTCGGATCATTTAACAAAATTTGACTCTCCTTAGAAATGTCTGTGAATGCAGTCATATGGGATATCTCACAGGGAATTTACTCTCATTGGACCAAGCTAAACTTTTGACAAAGTTTCCCATGTCTTTTTATTTCAAGTTCTTCAGCGATATGGGTTTTCTGAAAAACTTAGGACCTGGGTTGGGCTTTTATATTCTACTGCTCATAATCTTCCTTTGGTTAATGGCCTATTGGGTGATGAGATTGATTTTCATAGGGGTGTTCAGCAGGGTTGCCCAATTAGCCCTTTATTGTATACCTTTGTCTTGGGCCCTTTAATTCGGGAGCTCCTTCACCATCAGAATATGTTGGGTTTTACACCAGCTTTTTATATCCCTTCTCAAGTTTTAGCTGTTTATGCTGATGATATGTGTCTCCTGTTACACAATCCGGCCTCTGGCATTGTAGCTTTGGACGCTGTGGCACAATCCGGTAAAATTTCCCAGACTTCAGTAAATTATGAGAAGAGTACTGGGATATTTTTGGGTGTGGGATCTTTTGAACCCTCTGTTGGGCAGATTATTATTACACTTGGCCCTATTAAAATATTGGGGTGTTTTTTCGGCAATAGTGATTTGGCAGACTTAAACTGGAAACCACGTATTGAAATGGGTAAAGGTAAAGTCCAAAAGCGGAAGTCTTGGACCATTTCGAAGAAAAAACGTATTGTGATTGTTAAGAAATTCCTTCTACCTTTGTTTTTTTATTTGAGTTCTGTGTTTTCTATGCCTAAACAGTATGAGACCCGTCTCTATAGTATTTTTTTTCAGATGCTGTGGGGAAGCCGATTGAACCCAATTAAGTGAGATTTTACTTATCTACAAATTAAGGATGGAGGCCTCGGTATGATAAATCCCTTGTTTTTTTCTTATTCTTTCTTTTTTAAATCTACATTTAAGGAACCTGCACAGTATCAGTCCCATCCCTAGGACTTATGGACTTTTTTTTGATCAAGGATTTTTTGACTAGGTGGTCAGATGAGATCCCTATCATTAAGTCTAATTCTGGGGCACCTTCTTTTGTTTATTTGGTAGCTGCTAAATTACGTCAATGGCAACTGAGCCAATCTGTGGTTCATTGGCTCACCCAAAAAGCATTATATGCTAAAATTATGTCCAACAACTTTTCAGTTATGATTGATTTTCAAAAAATGTTTTCCCTCCAAAGTTCATTTGGCTTTGAGAATTCTTACCGATGCACAGATTCCTGATCGAATATGGGATGTGACTAGGCTTAGTTGCCATGGCAGACTCGAGGTTAAGGGGAATTTAAAGCATATGGCTGTTTCAGAAAGGTATTGTCTCCATATGGAATGTATAGGCATGGAAGAAACCATGGATCAGTTTTTCTTTCATGTCATTATGCTGTTTTGGTCAAATTTACTTACTAAATGGGGCTGGGGGGGTTCTTGTCATGTCTCATATGAATGTTTATTGCTTGGGGACTATTCAGGTTTCTTTTTCCCATACTGCCCCAGCACACTTATTGTGATTTTTGCTTGCATTAAGTTTTACATGTGGCAAGCACATTGTTTATTTTCATTACAGCATACTGACACTTTGTCTTCAGTTGTTCTTAAACACACTGAAGCTGCTTTATGGATTCAAAAGGATTTTGAATCATGGACCTTGCCTTCCCATTTGTTTCATGAATATTGGGAACATGTCTATTGCATTTAATTTCTAGATGTATGTTTTGTTAGTGAATATGTAATTTCTTTTGCATTTTGGGTGATTCCATTATATGATGATTTGTATCTTTGTTTTCTTTGTCTTTGAGATTATGTATTGATGTTATTGTTTCTTTCAATAAATAATTCCCCTACACTTTTCAAAAAGTGCCATGGGATCTTTAACATAGAAACACAGAAACATAGAACATAGAAACATAGACTTTGACAGCAGATAAGGACCACTTGGCCCACCCAGTCTGCCCATTTCCCTACCTACTGGATAAGCTGCAGATTCTGGTTAACCAACAGCCTACTTCCTGCAACCCCCAACTATAATTGCCTTGTGTCTGTCCCATGCATGTTTGAATTCCCCCACTGTTATAGACCCAACGACCTCCTCAGGAAGGCTGTTCCATGTATCCACCACTCTCTCCGTGAAAACAAAATTTCCTCACATTACCTCTGAGCCATCCCCCCTTTATCTTTAAATTGTGCCCCCTTGTTCTTACACATCTCTTTTTCTGAAAGATGCTACCCTCCTGGACTTTGTTGATTCCCTTGAGGTACTTGAACGTTTCTATCATGTCCCCCCTATCCCTCCTTTCATCAAGAGTATACATATTAAGCTCTCTCAGTCTCTCTTCATATGGCTTCTGCTGCAGACCTGCACCATTTTAGTTGCCCTCCTCTGGACTGCTTCCATCCTGTCTATGTCCTTGCGTAGATGAGGTCTCCAAACTGCACACAGTACTCCAGATGGGGTCTCACCAACTGTCTGTACAGAGGGATAACCACTTCCTTTTCTACTTCTGATACCTTCCTATGCATCCCAGTATCCCCTGGCTCTGCTTACTGACTTTCACATTGCTTACCTACCTTTAGGTCATCTGATATGACTGCCCCAGGTCCCTTTCCATTTTGTTGCTGTTAGTACCTCCCCTGCTATTGTGTACTCTTCTCCTGGGTTTTTGTTTCCCAGGTGCATTACTTTGCACTTCTTTGTATTGAATCTAAGTTGCCACATGTCTGACCACTCCTCCAACCTTGCCAAGTCCCTTCTCATCTTTTCTACCCCTCCTTGTGTATCAACTCTGTTACAGATCTTTGTGTTATCTGCAAAGAGGCATACCTTTCCCTTCAGACCTTCTGCAATGTCACCTATAAAGATGTTAAAGAGGACTGGACCTAGTACTGAGCCCTGAGGTACTCCACTAGTAACCCCCCTTTCTTCGGAATGTGTTCCATTCACTATTACCTTCTGTGTCCTGTTGTGCAGCCAGTTTGTTACCTCAGGCTACCACCCTGGGACCCACTCCCAGGCTGGCTAACTTGATTATTAATCTTTTGTGCGGGACTGTGTCAAATGCCTTGCTAAAGTCTAGGTAGGCCATATCCACAGCCCCTCCCTGGTCTATTACTTTGGTCACCCAGTCGAAGAAATCAATTAGATTCATCTGACATGACCTTCCTGCTGTAAATCCATGCTGCTTTGGGTCCTGTGCCCCGCTGGCCTCTAGGTACTCAACAATTCTTTCTTTCAGAAGTGATTCCATCATTTTCCCTACCACTGAGGTCAAACTTACAGGTCTGTAGTTTCCGCCTGCCTTGCTCCCACTTTGCGAAGGGAATCACATCTCCTCCTCCAGTCCTCAGGTACCACCCCATCCTGCCATGATCTGTTAAAAAGCATGGTTAGTTGTGTCACTAGGTCCTCCCTTAGTTCTTTTAGGATTCTGGGGTGAATCCCATCAGGCCCCATTGCTTTGTCCACCTTGAGTTTTAGGAGTTCTTTCAGGACTCTTCTGTGAATGGACTGGTGCCAACCCCCCTACCCAGAGTGCTTCTATTGTCTGGTTTAGGTAACTCCTCCTCATCTTCTTTTGTGAATACTGAGCAAAAGTATTCATTCAGTATCTCTGCCTTTTCACTGTCTCCCTCTGCCCACCTCCCCTCTCCTTTATTAATCTTCACTATCCCTCCCTTAACCTTTCTATGCTCCCTAATGTACCTATAAAAGGTTTTATCCCCCTTCTTAACTGAGTTGGCTATTTTTCCTTCGGTTTGGGCCTTTGCTAGTCTGACTGCCTGCCCCACTTCTTTCTGCTTTAATTGATAGAGTTCCCTGTCATGCTCCTTCTGTGATTCCTTATACTTTTTGAATGCAGCCTTTTTCTCCTTAACCTTCCCTGCCACTTCGTTTGAAAACCATAGTGGTTTTTTACTCCGCTTTGTTTTCTTTATTTGCTTCACACAAAGGCTTGTTGCCTCTTTGATGGCAGTTTTGTTTTTTCTCCATTGTTTTTCCACCCCTGCTTTTTGGTCATTTGCTCCTGAACTACCACCAATCCAGGCAGATGGGATCTCAGTTTAACATCTCATCCAAAAGATGGCACCTCAGAAGTGCAGCACCCCTCTCATACTGCACTACAGCGTCAGTACTGGGATATTAACCCAAGTGCCAGATGTGGGAACTGAACCCACAGCCCTCTGATCTCCCAGCCTCAGAGGTGAATGTGCTACCTACTGAACCACTGAAACCAAATATATATATATATATATATATTTTTTTTTACCTCTCTCTGGGACTAACTATATTTGTTTCTTAATGCCTATTTGGTTTAGTGGCACATTCTGGTTCTCCCGCCTCCGCCCCCCCACCACAATTTGCTTTCCTTCTCTTTGCATGTTATTGCTTTATTTATCTTACTAATTAACTCATTTTTATTACGTGATTGCTTTTTAATCATGTGTTTTAGCTATGTACAGCAGATGAAACTGTTCCAGGTCTGATCATGTGTCAGTTTCTGACATCACTTTTTACGTCAGTTTAATGAGCCATAATATGTATCTAAACTGTAACTGAACATTATTGCCTTGGATTTTGATAAGGGAGGGGTGTCTGAAACATGTCAGGAGGGCATGAGGTGTCTTGTCTCTCCAGCACTAAGATATGTGTGTTTATAATAAAATATGAAAAATCATCCTGTGCTGTTGTGTCCTTGCATTATTGGTGGTGAGTGCCCGAATCAGGTTTGAGAACTGATTGTTATTTTTGGTGAGAACCACCCACCTGTGCACACTTTGATTGTTTTCCATCCAGTGTACAGGCTATTCAGTAATTGTCTTGTGAAAGATGCAGAAAGCCTACAATAGCTATGTTTATGTCCTTTCTTTACATGTACATACCTGTGTGTTGCTATCACTATTCTTGTTCATTAAGCAGCAAGCACTGGCAAACCTAGGTTCACCAGGGATCCTGCACTGGATTCTCAAACAACAGGGGTCCCGGTGTCAAAGTTCCTAGATTTGCTTCAGGTGGGGTGCTGCGCCACAAAGGTGGCACACTGGAGGAGTTTGATGGAGGGTGCCATTATGCCCTGAGGAAAAGCTGGCACTGAAACAGCAGCACAATGGGGACAACCTGCAACTGGCAGGAAATACTGAGCAGGGACCTCTGGGGATACCCTAAAGGGTGCTGTGGGCATGAACAGCAGTGCCAGAGCAAACACTGGCACTAGGCAGGTGAGCCTGCATCATTCTCTTATACCCGGAGCTGGGGTACTGTGTTGTTGGGCTTACTTTGTGCATTGTACAGTAAGCCTGAATAAGTAGTACACAATCTGTGGGTCTGTGAGCCTGATTTGGGCACACCTGTCCATTGCCATCATTTGTCCCGGCACAGTCATCTGTGCTCACAAAGCCTCTTAGAGCACTCCCACAGGTCCCTGGTCAGTGTCCTCCATCGGTTTCTGGGTGCCCCCCCACGTAGGTCCAACTTTTGCCACAAGGGCTGTTAAACCAGCACTTGGCTGGTCTAAGCAAAGCAATGAGGTGTGGGCATGGTAGGGCTTTCAAACTTCTAATTTAGGAGATGCTGCATCCCCACCATGGCACCAGCCCCCTTCCACCGTGGTGCACCGGTGCAGCCATTGCCAGAACTATGCAAGCCAGGTTGGTGCAAGTGGCCCCCTGAGTGGCACACAGTCCTTTCCAGAATCAGGATTGGTCCAAGTTGTGGTGCAAGGAGCCCTTTGCACCATTTCCTCTTGCTGCTATCCCCGCCAGTCTAACTTTTACAATTTAGCCCAGGGTCACTGGTGCACCTGGTCTTGCCACAAGCAGAAGTTTGGTGCATCTTGCATACTTCTAAGTGGGCTTTTGAAAATCGAACCCCAGGAGTTTTCTATCTGGTTATCAAATTAGGATAACAGAATAGATAGAAAATATATAGACATTGGATTATTTCAAGGAAATCTATGTATAAAAAACATCTTGGAACATTTGTTGGGGCATGGACTGATTGTTGTATAGAAAATATGAGCAGGAACATATTCTTGTGTTTTCTGATTATTGCATCAACAAGGGAAAATGGTGCACAGTAGTTTCCTGTCAATGAATAGAAGAAAACAAGCCTGAAAAGGGTGGTGGGAACTGAGTGTACGTGTATGCTATAATTCGCAGTTTTTCACAGATAAACTGAGTTCCTTAGGACTATAATAAAATAAGCAAAGCCACAGATGGTATGCTTTTCTCTTTCTCTTTCTGATTTAGTCATTTGAATGGGGGGGGTGGCATATGAGGAACACTAAGTCTGTGTCTGAGGATGTTTGGTATTACTGTTCAATGGCTTATGCAATCAGGATAATGTCATGCTTGTGCAACTGTGTTGCAACATTTGTGGCTATTCACACTCTTTGTTCCATTAGGAATTACCATCTTTTAGGGGTACTGAAGGCAGGGAACCATGTAAGAGGGTTCCACCCCTAGAGTTGCTACAGGAAGGGCCTCTTGGCTAAAGGTACCTTAAGAAGTAATCCTCTTGGAGTAAAGAGGCAAGCCACTGGTGGAGGAAAGGAGGATGGTGGGGCAAATAGAAATGTTTTTCAGAGGGAAGCTGAAAGGAACTGCCTATATAGCTCAGGAAGTGGGTATGGCTGGTTGCTAACCCATTGAACCACAGGCATAGTGTTTTAATTCAATGGTTTATGCAACCAGGGTATTGCTATGCTTGTTCAGCTGTATTACAATATTTGTGGCTGATTGCACTTTCTGTTCCATTAGGAATTATTACCCTGTAAGAGGGTTCCACCCCTAGAGGTGTCGTGGGAAGGGTCCCTTGGTTAAAGGCACCTTAGGAAGGAACCCCAAAATAGTTGCAGTAGTGATTAATGAATAGGGGGTAGAGAAGCAAACAGACAGCAGCAGTCAGCTTAATGAAACAAAATGAGGCTCACAAGTAAGCAGGATAGCTCCAAGATAAGCTTGCAATGATGACAGCATGGGGATTCCTAAGGACAGAGGCAATGGCTAATAGGGCCACCATCCATCTCCATCCAACAGTGGAACCTACCTAAGTAAGTTAAGAGCAGCACTAAAACTAATCAAGTATTGTACTCTGCAGCACTGAGTAGAGAAAAAAAAGCCTTTGAGGAGGAAATCTCTGGGGATCCAAAGCTGAGATCGCCTTCCCTCCAGACTTGAGCTATTATTAATTAGTGATGACAGAAAGAAGTGTGCCACATGCGGTCCCCAGTCATGTGATGAGGATAGACCACATACAGCAGAGAGAAATGTGGCACACATGGCTCCCAATCAGGCCACACATGGTTCTCTGGTCAGTGTGAGGTTAGGCAACCAGTCCATCAATAAGCACCAATTAAAGGTGACAGCAATACCCAGAGGATTTTTGGCAGTGAAGGCAGTATATGCACATGAGGTAGTTGAACCACATGGGTCCATGGCTTGAAAAATCCCGGAAGCAAATGGAGCCATAACAGGCACAGGGCTGCCTAAGGTAAGAAAACAACAATAAGCAAATTAAGGCTCAAACAAACAGTGTAGACACAGGGCAGTTAGAAAACTAAAAGCCCAAAAGAAAGTAAACGCAAGCACAAGAGCAAGAGGAAACAAGCATACCAGGAAGCACTAGCAGCTGGAGGAAAGCAATACAAACCAAAAGCAGGAGAACATGAAACAGAAGGGCAACACACACCAAGCAGAGCCCAAAACACAGCAACAATTGTGGGGGGTGGGGGTGAGGTAAAGACCCAGCAGGCCCCAGGGGAGAAGACTGACCAATAGAGATTCTGGCTGCAAAGAGAAAAATGCTTCAGAGGGAATCTGACAGGAACTGCTTATATACTGTTGCTCAGGAATGGAGCATGACTGGTTGCTAACCCATTGAACCACAGGCATAGCCTTTTAATTGGAATACTTAAGTTTATGTTACATAAATTAATCTCTCCACATTTAAATCAAATACATTTTAGTTTGAATACCATTTTAACAGGTTTCAAATTGTTCAACACATTTTGGTATTTAAAGGGATGTTTTGGTAGGGTGATAGAAAGGGCTTCTTAAAAACTGAAACCTGTTACAACTTTTACAAATGAAAGTGATACAGTGAAAGCTTGGCTTAAGTTGAGAATGGTGTTCATTGATAGAGGCTGATTGAGCTAATCTCTTACAATATTTAAGTTTTCCACATTTGAATAGACTATATGGTCTATACGGGTTGTATCCCTCATATGGTTCAACCTGATATTCAGCCCCTATGGAGTTCTAGTGTATGAAATGTATACTGTTTGATTGTTAGTGTAATAGAGTATGTCCCTGTAGAGCTTGTTGATGCCTTGAGTAATCCAGAATGCCAAGTTGCTAGACATGTAGTTTTTTCTATGATAAATACAACTGGAAATCGAAAGCTCCAGTTTTCTGACATAAACTTGGGGAAATAAAATCAACAGTAATATTATTATGTCACTTCACAGCTGGGCATGGTGTAACATTTCACTTTTGACACTCACTCCTGTGTTAAAGTTAATTTCGGATGTAACCTATATTTTTGGACATTTTCTTATATTTTCACTGAACTATATTTGCATTTGTTACTGATTATACCAGAATAATATCTACATCTGCATTTCATAGGGAGACAGTATAGCGCAGTGGTTTAAGGCTCTGAGCTGCAAATCTGATGACATCCAGCAGACCAGACCTGGGTTTGAATCCCACAGCTTCCACTTGCATACTGTGTGACCCTGAGCAAGTCACTTAACCTCCTTGTGCTCCCAGGTCGCTCCAGTAAAAAAGCTTTCAGCTTAGTGTGCTATACCTGGTTAAACAACTAAATAAAAAAAAAATATATATTGCTTTACTCCCTGGCTGACTTGGGCAGGGCTACTCAGTTCTGAACCCCCAACCTCAATCTACCACTGCATCCCCCCGGTACTCAGCTGGATCCAGTGAACCCCCACAGCTTGCCCCCCATGGCAGGGCCAAGAAAGTGAGGGCTGCCCTCCCGTCATCTGGGCATTCCTTATCCAGTGTGGATTGGTAGTCTGGGTGGTGGCACAGGTCAGCGCAAGTGAGCAGAACTTCATGGGGCCAGAGTCCGCCTTTCCTTTCTGTTTTGTCCCTGGGTTCCCAGCCATGGCAGCAAATGAACATGCATATATGGAGGTGTGTGCATACCACAGAACCACAGCCCCAACTTTCTTGACACGCTGACCCTGGTGCCACACCCAAGCTTCCACCTAGGGGCAGCCAAGGGCCAAGATGGCAGAACTCCTCACCCCAGGAGAAGACAGAAGTCCCCCAGATGCTTGATCCTCTCCCCCCAGCTGACACCTGGCAATCTGAGCTTCTTCCCGAACTTGGGTCATTGGCATGGTAGGAGATAAGGTGCACAGTGCCTCAAGTTATTTAAAAGAAGCTGCCAAACTCTTCATTTTGAAAGTGAGGTGAGTAGGGCATGGCTTTATCGCCATAGGAATGGCAGCATAATTCTTGGGCTCCTCTTCGCTGAGAAAGAACAGCGGTGAGTCGGTCTAATCCCGGGATGTAAAGCTGTTTTTTTGTTGATGGATATGTGTCAAGGGAGCTGCCCTTAATAGGTTGGTGTGCTTTTTCAATTGAACTGTGCCATAAAGCTACATTATACCACTGGTGAGTTGGGAGAGATGCAGCTGAACTAGGCCAGAGAAGTTGAAGGCCCAAACCTCGGGATTCACGGTGCACCTTCCCCATGCAACCTATAGATGGAGGTCTTATCAGCACCTGTGCCAGCCCAATTAACTCCGAAGAAGGTGGCAACTGAGACCATTTTACCCACACTCTCCCCAATACCAGCAGCAAATGTGCAAATGCCTTCTGTGACTGAATCGCTAATGTATATCACCCGAATGCTGGAGGTGGTTTTGCTGTGAGTTGATACCATCAACACCATGCTTACAAATTCTCTATTATTGGGTTGCGTAGATATTATCTGTCCGACCATTGCTGAAATTGTCTGGAAATCTTTGGAGCAGGCGATCTTTCCTGAACCCTTAAAGGAGGCGGTCGTCCGACCACTCCTAAAAAAACCTTCATTGAATCCTGACTGTCCAGCTAACTACAGACCTGTCTCTAACCTGCCCTTTTTGGGTAAGGTTATTGAAAAGGTGGTTGCACTGCAACTGGATGACCATCTTACAAATCACAATGTCTATGATACTCTTCAATCGGGATTTAGGAAAAGACATAGTACTGAGACTGCTCTTGTCCGGGTTCTAAATGATCTCCTGATAGCGAGAGATCAAAAGGCTTGTACTATTCTGGTCCTTCTTGATCTCTCTGCATTTGACACTGTGGACCATGGTGTGCTTTTGGAATGCCTGCGGTTTTATTGTGGACTGTCTGGTAGGGTTCTGCAATGGTTTCAATCTTTTCTCACAGGGGCGGAGACAGAGGGTTATCACTGGAATTTATTCCTCTGACGCTGTCTCTTTGCCTTGTGGGGTTCCGAGGGTTCCATTTTGGCACCCATGTTGTTCGCTGTCTATATGCTGCCATTGGGAGACATTATTAGGCAATATGGCTTGGTTTTACTGCTATGCAGATGATACCCAGCTATATTTGTCCTTTAGTCCTGGGCAAGAAGATGCAGTCTCTATACTTAACAACTGTCTATCTGAGATCAATGATTGGATGAGTGCCAGCTGGCTAAGGTTAAACCCGGATAAGACTGAGGTGTTGGTGGTGGACCCAGGTCACCTTGAGGCAGGTTGTAGGGCTGGTCTCCCTTTGGGCGTATGGATCGATGGTGCCCAACTCTCGACCTCAGACCAGGTGCGTAACCTGGGCATTATTATTGACGACAGAATGACGCTGAAATTTCAGGTGTCTTCTGCTGTCAAATCTTCCTTTTTCCATCTGAGGAATATTGCTCAGGTAAAACACCTTGTTCCTCCGGCTGACCTTCTGACTTTGGTCCATGCCTTTGTTACTTCTCACCTTGATTACTGCAATGCCCTGTATCTAGGGCTGCCGGGGGTTGATATCCGCCGCTTGCAGTTAGTGCAGAACGCAGCAGCCAGGCTTTTGACTGGAACATCTATGAGGAATCATATTACGCCTCTGCTGCGCGAGCTGCACTGGCTGCAGGTTCAGTGGTGGATCACCTTTAAGGTCGGGTTACTGACCTATAAAGCCCTACACGAACAGGGACCGCGGTATCTTCAAGGTCTGTTTGTTCCCTACTGTCCCTCTCGCTCACTCCGCTCCGCCAGCGAGGGATTGCTAGAGGTTCCCAGGGTTCGTTTAAAAACTTCAGGAGCACCAGCATTTTCTTATGCTGCCCCTACCCTGTGGAATTCTCTATCTCGTCGGATACGAAGCTGCCTGACACTGAGAGCTTTAAGTCAGAACTTAAAACTTATTTATTTCAAATAGCATATGGGGAATGACTCATTGTATTTTATTGTAATTATATTATTATTTCTGTTGTTGTGTTATATGTATGAAATTTGTATGTATTTAAATTGTTCTATTTGTACAGCGCTTTGATATCGAAAAGCGCTTAAAAATAAATTTTTACTTACTTACTTACTTACAAATACTACGGCAGAGGTGCATGTGATGCAGGATCGGCTTAATGTTGCAGAGCAAAAGGTGGAAACTCTGGAGCTACAACAGGCTGAATTAACACAGAAAATACAAATGCAAGGCCTACAACTGGAAATGCTACTTGCCAGAGTGGAAGACCAGGACAACAAGGGGAGGCGTAATAACCTTTGAATTATTGGAGTCCCCGAGGGCGTTGAGGGAACTTCCATGGAAAAGTTTCTTAACGAGTCTCTTCCTAAAATGCTGGCGGAACGCTGAAGAGGCCCAGTTGAAATTGAAAGGGCCCATTGGATCGTGGGAAGGAAAGAGAAACAGGAACTAGCTCCAAGGCCGATCGTGGCTTACTTTCTGAGATACTCAACAAAGAAACGCGTCCTAAGTGCTGCTCGAGATTTGGGTGAAATTAGATGGCAAGGGGCACTGATTTTGATTTACAAAGACTTTGCACAGGAAACTGTGAATAAGATCAGAGCTTTGGCACGATCAAGAAGGTACAGTCAACTCACAAATTGCAGTATAAATTTAAAGGTCTTATCAGACTGCTGGTGTCCAAAGAAGGGAGGGAATTACTAGCAGAGACTCCTGAGGAGATTGAAAGATGGGGCTCTAGGCATTGGCCCAATCTCCCCCTTCAAACTACATCCCCCAGAAGGCTATGGGAACCCTGAGATACCAGAGCTAGTAGCTGAAATCATAAACTATGGAACCCAGAGGACAGAACCGAGAAAGAACCAGGTCCCTGGACTGATAAGCCCCACAGGAAGAGATCTACTTATATGAGCACCAGGCCTATACCTGCAGTGGCTGCTGACTCAAACCTGTCATTTCTACCTCCCAGAAATAACAGTCTGGTTCCAAGACAGCGACAATGCTCTAGGAGTGGGCAGCAGCTTTCCCTGGATCTGCAGAAAACAGCCCCACCAGCGAAAATGCCTAGAGACGAGCTTCTAGTACCTGGCTCTGATCGTCTTGTGAAAGAATCTGAATCCTCACTATCTAACCAAGGGAACTGAATGGAATGGGCTGATATCCCAGAATCTTCCCTGCTGGAGGTGGTGGACATCTCTAATCAGCTTAAACCAGGGATAAAATCATATGCTGCAGTAGTAGCTTCTGAAGAGATCCCAGTCCCGGGAGAATGATCCCAGATGGTTAACGGCATGGAAAGAAGTTTGGTTTTTGATTGAATTGGACTGCACAGACTACAGTTTTATTATTCCTCTGCATGTTGTAGCAAACAGCTGGTTTAATAGCAATATAGGAAATTTATATGGTGCCCCCTGCTTGCTATGGTTGAAACACTTTGGAATATAGGGCTTAGGTGGGGAAAGACCCCCATCCCTTCCTAGGTTCCCATCCCCCCCTTATCTCCCTCTTCCCCATTCCACCCCCCCCCATCACCACTTTCTAACTTAGATATCTGGGGAGTACAAACAAGGCTGGAGTGGCTGAAACTTCTTTGTGTTTGGAATTTTAATGAGCATCGCACTGCATGGGCAAGGGCTATGGGGGTCAGGTCAGTATGTTGCGATTAGGGTAGTTCCTTATTACTCCCTCCCCCCCTTTCATTTGGTTGGGAATCCCCCCTTCCCCTTCCCTCCCCACACTTGGATTAGGCCCTTCCACCCCCCCTGGGATTACACCTTCTTCGAGGGATGTTCCTCAGTCGAGGAGGGTTAAACCCAGAGGAGTTGTGACTCACATTGATAACCCCAAAGCACAGATGCAAGTGGAGCTGAGGATACGGCTGCTGTCCATCCTCTTCCTGGAAATGTCTGTAGCAGTTAGCAGTGATTTACTGGTTGATTATTATATAGGGCACTTAAGCCAGTGTTACACAGTCTTTCCGCTCTTATTAGAGTAGTACTTAGTTTTAGTGAGGTTAGATTTTACTGGCTACTTATACACTTCCTGTGCTATTGTTGTCAAGCCAAAATATGCCTTGTGTGGGGGGAGTAATAGCATCTGTCAGCTCTTGGAGAATAAGATATAGTAGATTCCTCAGGTGGCAGCCTTAAATAGAGTGCCAAAGGTCCACTCCTTTAGTATATCATGGAGCAAGCCCTGAAGTTCCTGATATACAGTTGAGATGCCTCCAGCTACCATACAAGGCCTGCGTCTCATGTCATGGAACATAAAGGGACTAAACCACCCTATTAAAAGAACCATAGTTTTGCAATATCTGTGTTCCTTGCACACAGACATAGCTCTTTTGCAGGAGACACATCTCCTTTATAAATCCACTCCTTGGCTTAAGAAATCGTGGGTTGGAAATGTGTTTGCTAGTTTAGTATCTACTAAAACAAGGGGAGTAATTATTTTAACTCAGAAAGTGAGCAATTGGGTAATGGAAGAGTCTTGGGCAGATAAACAAGGGAGGTGGGTAATACTTAAGTTAAGATCTGGCTCAGACAGATTGATAGTGTGCAGTCTGTACGTTCCAAATATAGACCAAGTGGAGTTTTTTCCAAAATTAAGCCAGGCTATTGCTGGATTAACACAGGCTGACTCCACTGTTCCTTTGATAATAGGATAGGATTTTAATGTAGTACCAGATATATTCTTGGATAAATCCCAGCCCACCCCACATAGTCACACAAAGGCACATGCTGCACTGCAAGAAATGATAGCAGAATGGGGCTTAGTGGATGTGTGGAGGCCCGACTACCCCTCTGGCCGAGACTACACGTATTACTCCTCCGCACATGACACCTATAGCTGGATTGACTACTGGTTAGCTAACCAGCTAGCCTCGAGTGCCATCACGAATACTGACACAGGCAGTATAATTATTTCAGACCATGTGCCGGTGTGGTGTACCTACACCACTTTTAGAAACTGTAATAGGGGTACAGGATGGAGATGTAACTCCTTGTTAGTGTGTGACCCTGAATTTCAGTAAAAAATGCGAGAAGTAGCTTGGGAGTATTTTACTTTCAATAAGGAGGGGGAAGTTTCTGTGAGTATGATCTGGGAGGCATTTAAAGCCACTCTGAGAGGGCATATCATTGCCTTTGCTGCAAAAAAGAACAAAACCCAGAAAAAAGAGATAGAGATGCTACAAGCAGAACTTACTAACTTAGAGGGTCGTTTTAAGGCATCCCAGGTCACTCCTGCAGTATCTAGGGATCCCTCTTTGATGAGGCACATAGTGGGACTCAAATATTGAATAAATTCACTACTACAGCGTAAGGTCGAATGGATCTGGCTTCAGCCAATGCACCAGTACTGGGGAAGGGGTGGCAAAGGGATGAGGCTTCTTGCATATCAGTTGAGAAAGCAGCAAGCATCTGCAAAGATCCATGCCCTCCGTACTTCTATGGGCTCAGTGGTTAGTGACTCGAAGGGGATTAATGAGACCATGAAAAATTATTATCAGACAATATACCACTCCAAATCCATATATACGAGGGAACAGCTTGCACATAAGTTGCATCAGTTCTGTCAGGGGTTTGCATTGCCCTTACTAAACCGAGAGCAAATCAACTTCCTGGACCATGCTATAGTAGAGACCGAAGTGTGGCAAGCATTATCTCCTTTGGCCAAAGGGAAAGCCCCTGGACTGGATGGAATGACTGTCGAACTATATCAAGTCTTAGACCAAGAAATTGCAAACCCTCTGTTGCTTGCTCTGCAATATGCCCACTCTACAGGCTCTCTCCCCACCACAATGAATGAGGCTTTAATTACAGTCATACCTAAAAAATCTGACGACCCCCTGAACTGCGCTAATTTCCGCCCCATATCATTATTGCCAGTGGACATGAAGATCCTGGCTAAAATACTGGCTACTAGATTGCAGAATATTCTCAACTCAATTATACACCCATCTCAGGTTGGCTTTATGCCCAGAAAGGTAGGCTCAGACAACACCAGACTGCTGCTGAACCTGAAGTGGGTGGCAAGCAGAGCAAAAATTCCCATGGCTGCCTTAGCTGTTGATTTTGCAAAGGCCTTCGATTCAATAGAATGGAATTACCTCCATGAGGTTCTTTGTATATATGGATTTGGCCCCCAATTTTGCTTGTGGGTTTTGACTCTCTATAACTCCCCAAAGGCTAAGATCCTTACCAACTCTACTGTCTCTCCCTCCTTTTCATTATATAGGGGTACACGCCAAGACTGTCCCCTATCCCCCTTGCTTTTTCTAACTGCTCTTGATCCCCTAATCCATGCGATTGACAATAAGGAGGGGCTATCAGGCATATGGGCACATGGTAAGTCGTTTACTGTGGCTGCCTACGTGGATGACTTATTATTTACCCTGTCTCATCCCCAAGAGTCACGACCAATAGCTCTCTCAGTTCTTACAAACTTTGTGGAGCTGTCAGGGCTACAGGTGAATCAACTGAAGACGGTACTTGATCCACTGAACCCACTCTGCCTACCGGAATGTCTTCATG
This sequence comes from Neoceratodus forsteri, assembly GCA_016271365.2. Lineage (NCBI taxonomy): Eukaryota > Metazoa > Chordata > Ceratodontiformes > Ceratodontidae > Neoceratodus > Neoceratodus forsteri. The sequence goes on from CM028134.1 coordinate 611,581,503, forward strand.
GCACAGAACTCAAATGGGCCCTGCAAGGTTTTTCATATTTGGGAATCTACATACCTTCTAACTGGGCAAACTTTGAATCTGCTAACTTTCCCCCTTGCTAAAACAACTAAGTGCAGAACTGGAGAGAAGGAAAAAACTACATTTATCTCTGATGGGTATAGTGGCTTCAGTGCGCATGTTACTACTCCCGAGGGTGCTATAGTTATTCAATAATCTCCTAATACAGTTGTCCCCCAAACTCTTTGATGCCCTTGAGAGGATGGTTTCCTCTCTAGTATAGGAGAAAAAGGTGCATAGGTGGGGAAAAAACAAGCTTAGGGCGCACAAGACTTGGTGAGGACTTGGGACCCCTTGGTTTCTGAATTATCATCTAGCATGCACTGCGGCACAAATAACAAAATGGTTTGTACCACCCAATACATCTTGGCCAGTATGGGTTGGCCTTGAAAGAGATCTGGCAGCCCCCACTCCGCTTAGGTCCCTGTTGAGCTCTAGTGGCTCTGTAAAAAAGGGCCTCTCCCCAACCATATGTCATTCCTGATATGCCTGGAGTCACATTATGACTCTGTCTAATACTCCCAAGAATGCTTGGGCCCCACCCCTGGCTTAAGCAGATCTGTGGCTTAACACCTTTATAACATTAGAGGGACAACCCTTTAATTGGTCTACCTGGGAGGGAAAAGGCATCTGCTATGTGAGGGATCTTATGATGCCTGGTTCAAATATATTATTATCCTTTGACCAGCTGAAAAATAAATTTAGTCTCCCAAATAATGACTTTCGGTGGTATCTTCAAATACACAGCCTTATATATGCCCTTTCCTCCCAGATACGAACAGATAACAAATGGAAGTGGCTTTCCACCCTATATAAGGAAACATCCTCTCGGGGTCGCATAGGTAAATTCTACGCTATAGGCAGACACTTTTTACCAGACACTACAGAATACTGTAGAACTAGATGGGAGTCAGAGATGGGGGTAGCAATACCAAATGCCACATGAGCTGAGTGCCTTCAAAATGAGCATAGATTATACAATGATGCTAAGAGCCAATTAATACAGTTAAAAATTTTGCGGGGATGGTATAGAACCCCGGCTGTTCTATGTGCGACAAGATTATTGCCACATTCTGACTGTTGGAGGTGCCAGCAACCCAGAGTTCACCTCTTTCACATAATGTGGGAATGCCCAAAACTTTCTGACTTCTAGAGGGCAGTTAGGCGAGACTGCTGCTTAGTTTTAGGTATAAGGGACCTCCAGCTTGATCCTAAGCTGTTGTTGGGGGATAGGTTTAGTCTCCATACACTCCCTAAGGCCCTAAGAGAATGGGTCATGGTGGTCTTACTAGAGGCTAAGAGGATCCTCTTAATGCAATAGAGACAAGTTAATAGTCCATGTATAAGACAATGGCATGCAGCTATAGCTAAACTGGCACTGTTAGAAAGGCTGACCTATGCTCACCGAGGCCAACTGGTTCACTTCCATAAGAAGTGGGACTCTTATCTTAACTCGCCACTATGCAGAACCCCTCCCCCCGGTGTGGAACCCTACTCCTACTAGTCATTAGATGGACTGTATTAATTGTTCCAGATGTCTAGCATGAATGAGTAACTATAGTTAAGGAGGATAAGATATACTTATGTGAATGTATGTGTAGAGAACATCGGTGCTTAGCCTGTGGCTATGTATTGTATATTGTATGAATATGGACCCTGAAGGTCTTGTGACATGCATGGGAAACGAATGAATATGGAAATGTATGGTAATGCTGAAAATCTCAGTAAAATCTTCTATGATAAAATAAGCTGCCAAATGTGTTATACTTGGTTGTTACACGAACCAGAAAAACTAAGCACATATTTCTGATTTATATTTAACAACTGATTTCTTTCTCATTTGTCTAAGATATGAAGAGGTAAACAATGCTTAAAAGGCTTATTTTAAACTGGATCTTTGATAGATTAACTTATTGTGGGGTCCGAGGGTTACTTAGTTTAGATTAATGCCTGCCAAGCCTGTCATAGGTATAGTTAAAGGTTGGCTTTCAACCCACATACAGACTTGTGATCTTGTATTCCTGTTTCTAGCTTTAGTAAGTCTTTAAAGACTTTCTCAGGTGTTTCAAATTCCCATTTTCCTGATTCTCTCAAAAAGGTTTTCCAGGTTATTTTCTGGCACAAGTACATTCTAAAATATCTGGAAGCATTATTAGAATAACGATTTATCCTAATATGTCATGTTCTGCTAAGATTATATACAGGATGGCAGCAAGGGAATTAGTTCCCACAATTGCAGCAGTTGGTATCATTTAAGGCGGTTTACCTAAATATATCTCTTTCTTTGGTTACACTGTTAACTTTATGTTAAAGTCCTTACCATTCTGCATGTACTTTTGAACTGCTGGAATAGCATTCTTGCAAGTTTTATTTTTAATTGGGAATGGGAATGTTTCAATAATTTTTGTTCTGAGCTGACCACTTCTGAAACTGCAACTTTGTGAAAGCAGATGTCACCAAAAGAAGCACGGCAACCCCTATGTTTCTTTCTGTTTCTATATTTGTAACCATATTCTACATCTATCAAGAACGTTTTATGAAAATGACTTTGGTTTAAAATGGTTTCATGTATAAAAACATACAAATATTTCCCCTTTTCTGGGGGAATATCAGTTTAAGAGGATGTCACAGTATTGGTAATTTACTCTATTTTTTGGAAAAAATGAAGCAAGCATCATGACAAATGGTGTGCCCTTGTTTCACATCTGCTTTCGTATTCACGTTGACATTTAAAGTATTGATGTTATAATCACATAAAACAATCTGATCCTTTCTGGATTTTTTCCATAAGGAGAGAGTAAGTCTCACCAAACAAGCATGGCTACCCATGTTTTCTTCTTGTGGATTTTAAATGTTTAGATGACCATCATGTACTGGGCAAAAAATTATGACTTTGACATGGAGTTACAGAAACTCTAGGGAACATCCTTAATCAATATAATGTTCATGTGTTGGGGAGCAGGAGACTGTGTTAACATTGAACATTTTACAGCAGTTTATGCCTGAGTCTTTAATATTAACTACACTGCTTCTGTATTTAGTTGGAACATTTTAAAAGGGGGGCTTTTCTTTATACAGGAATATGCTATGTGCTGTACCTCAAGATGTTTACTGATATTGGGCCCTATACATTGAAGAAAATTGTGGCTACTCACTGCGTACCTCGGGTGCATAGTCACCACGAAGCTGCCTGCACTCACTGTGTCCCCTCTGCCCCATTCATGACACTGTTGTGCCCCCAATCCCCCAGCCAATCGTGGAGTTCCAGACTGGGGCAGATCTGGGGGGGGTGCGGGGTGGGGTGAACCAGCACACCACACATTTATGAACCTGTAGAGTGCTGTGTGCAGTGGCTGCCAGCTCCACATTCAGAAGGCAACCATAAACCACTGGGGCTGGTTATGCACCCCCAGGGAAGCTGCCTCCAGATGTGGTGGACATGGAGGGGGGCATTGGTCCATCCAATAATGTTGCCCTTACCATCAGGGCACTTCAGGAGGATGGGGGTTGGGCAGATTGGGTACCCCCCACAGCAGCACGGTCAGTGTTTTGTGTGCTGGCCAGCAACATGGCACCCGGTGTGTGTAAGAGTTCCACTGCAGGTCCCTGCCTAGGCAGCTGATTGGCTGCCCACCAGGATCCATTGCTCCACACCCACCTGCCCCCCGCTGACCTTCACATCATTGGGTGGGGCCGCATAAGGGAACTGGGATGGGGCTAGTGTTCGTGAATGCAGTCCCAGCTCAGAAATCCCTAGGGTGCAGAGCTGCATACCCAGATACATCCCTCATGTGTGTTTTTTTGTGAATAGGAGCCAGTATGCACAATTTGGTCTGTGTCATGCTGGAATGATATCATGCCTCAGGTTGGTTGAAGCATGAGGTCATAGACAGATTGCTTCCACCACCTGAGGAGTGACATTTCACCAGCACTGACATACTCCCAGTGCAGCATTACTGTTATTGTGCAACAACTCATTTACATAGAATAAAACATATATTTTTAAAAAGCTGTTTATTTGATTTTAAGGTTGGAAGCATTTTTTTTAAAGCTTCTCTTTTATATGCAGTAGGTGTTGCTGTTGTCTGTCTCTTGTCTGTCTCCCAGTCTTTTTGTGTCTCACTTTGTATGGCTCTCTCTGTCCCCTCCCCCACACTCTCAGTTCCAATTGACATGGTCATTCTCCAGGTACAATCTGACACATATTCTGCTTGTACAGTAGAACCTTGATTATCCAAACTACACTGGAGACATCCAAATAGTTCAGTTAATTGGGAGTCTGTAAAAGAAAAGTCTATGTTAAGAATAGGTGCAGATTTTTGCTTCTGATTTTCTGCTCACTATCTTGTGGCTTGCCTTCTAAGACTTCACAGCAACAGGAGATGCATCATCCTTTCCTGACTTTATTCCCAATGACCACGGCGATGATCATGTCATTGTATACATGCTCATTTCCATCCTCCTCCAAATCACAAGTGACCCCCTCATTAAATTGAGCCTTTGACACATTCAGCATTACTTAACTTGTCAGCTCATTTAGAATGTTCATTTCTGAGCATGCCACAGTCAGTGGCATGACATTGGGTGTTACTGTGGTAACCAGAGTAGCTGGGGTAATGGGGCTTGTCATAACAATGGCAGTGGTGGCAGGCATTTGTATACTAATGACTTGAGTTTCTAGAGAATCTTTTTTTATCACAACTTTATTTTTGCCTCCTCCTCCATGGACCGGGTAAAGGCTACAACCCCCTTAGAAGAATGCATCCTCCAGCCCATCACAGCCATCATGATTCCTGCCAGGTCCCAATATTTTTCCTCTGATTTTTCTCCCTCACCCGTGCCCATGCAATGGGTGCAGCAGTTGTCTCCACCTTTGCAGAGGCAGCCAAGCACCCTGAATATAGGCCAAACACCTCTTGTTGTGCACGCAGCACAAACCCCTCTCCCTGAGGAAGCAAAGCAGTCTTCTGGATGCTCAGTCCTTACCTCCCTCAGCTGACCCCCTCGAACGACCCGGGTGTTCCCCAACCTGGGTCGCCAGCATGGCACGAGTTGTGGTGTCCAGCTCCTCAATCTTCAACACCACCAGGCCGGCATTTCTTGAGAATCTTGAGTATGCCCTGATCACAGAAAAAGAGTTTGGAGGTTTTCCATTCAGGCATTATTGTTTTCTTTCTTGGGGCTTCATAATGACTAACAGTTGATCTGTGTTTGACACTTCACTAAGCGCTACAACACCATACAATTTCAATGATGAAAGTTGGGCAACACAGTCCAAGTTTGTTAGACAGGGATTTTTGTAATACAGAGGTTTGGATAATAGCTGCCCTACTGTACTAGAAACATAGAATTTGATGGCAGATAAGGACCGCCTGGCCCACCCAGTCTGCCCATTTCCCTACCTACTGGATAAGCTGCAGATCCTAGTTAACCAGCAGCCTACTTCTTCCTACCCCCACCCCCCAGAATTGCCTTATGACTGTCCCATGCATGCTTGAATTCCACCACTGATTTTGACTCCACAACCTCCTCCAGAAGGCCGTTCCATGCATCCACAACCCTCTCTGTGAAAAAATACTTCCTTAAATTGCCTCTGAGCTGCCCCCCTCTATCTTCAAATTGTGCCCTCTTGTTCTTGCACAGATCTTTTTTTGAAAGATGCTACCCTCTTGGACTTTGTTGATTCCCTTGAGGTACTTGAAAGTTTCTATCATGTCCCCCCTCTCCCTCCTTTCCTCGAGGCTATACATATTAAGCTCCTTAAGTCTTTCTTCATATGTCTTCCGGTGCAGACCCTGCACTACTGGGAGAACTGTGAATTTTGAAGCCTCTGACCACTGTGGTTTTCAAGAGAATGTGCAACAGAGTGTGGCCAATGTTGTTGTAAAGCTGATCTTTTGATTTTCAACTTGCAATGTATATTCCAGTTTGTTTTTGTATGAAACCTTAAGCTTGTGCCCTTTGGTTTGTTAATGGAGCCAGAAGCCGACAGTGAGGGCTGCAGTTTGAAAGTCCGGCTGGAGCAATAGTTAGTGACAGTACTGCAGTTTGTTTGCAGATAAGGCCAGGAGGAACAATTGAGGCATGGAAGCAGTTACCTGTGGAAGGAGGGCACCACATTCAATGTGCGAGACTGGGAGCAGTGGTAGGGAGAGTGAGAAAGTGAGTGACATGATGGCTTAGTTTTAATTTGTTTTCACTCGCCATACAAAGGAGTAGGGGGCTGAAACATAGAAATGTAGACTTTGACAGCAGATAAGGACCGCTTGGCCCACCTAGTCTGCCCATTTCCCTACCTGCAGGATAAACTGCAGATCCTAGTTAACCAACAGCCTATTTCTTCTTACCCCCCACAAGAACTGACTTATGTCTGTCCCATGTATTCTTGAATTTTCCCATAGTTTTAGACCCCACAACCTCCTCAGGAAGGCTGTTCCATGCATCCACCACCCTCTCTGTGAAAAATACTTCCTCACATTGCCCCTTAACTGCCCACCTCATCTTTAAATTGCGTCCTCTTGTTCTTGCACGTCTCTTATTCTGAAAGATGCAACCCTCTTGGATTTTTAGTCTCTCCTCATATGGCTTCTGTTGGAGACCCTGCATCATTTTAGTTGCCCTCCTCTGGACTGCCTCTATCCTGCCTATGTCCTTGTGGAGATGGGATCTCCAAAACTGGATGCAGTACTCCAGATGGGGTCTCACCAACAGTCTGTACAGAGGGATAACAACTTCCTGTTTTCTGCTGGTGATGCTTCTCCCTATACATCCCAGTATACCCCCAACCCTCCCTACTGCCTTCTCACATTGCTTGCTAACCTTAAGGTCATCTGATATGATTACCCCCAGGTCCTGTTCCATTTTTGTGTTGTTACTGCCTCTCCCCCACTGTGTAATCTTCCCCTTGGTTTTTGTTTCCCAGGTGCATTATTTTGCACTTCTTTGCATTGAATCCAAGCTTCCATACTTCTGACCATTTCTCCAACCTTGCCAAGTCCCTTCTCATCCTTTCCCCGCCTCCTTGTGTATCAAAACTGTTGCAGAACTTTATGTCATCTGCAGAGAGGCATACTTTCCTTCCAGTCCCTCTACAATGCCACTTATAAAGACATTAAAAAGGACTGGACCCACTACTGAACCTTGTGGTTCCCCACTAATAACCCCTCTTTCTTCAGAGTGGACTTCATTTACAATTACCTTCTGTGTCCTGTTGTCCTGCCAATTTTTTACCCAGGCTACCACCCTGGGACCCACTCCTAGGCTGGTTAATTTGATTATTAATCTTTTGTGTGGGACTGTGTCAAATGCCTTGCTAATGTCTTGGTAGGCCATGTCAGCAGCCCTTCCCTGGTCTACTACTTTGGTCACCCAGTCAAAGAAATCAATGAGATTCATCTGAAATGACCTTCCTGCTGTGAACCCATGCTGCCTTGGGCCCTGTGCCCCACTGGCCTCTAGGTACTCAACAATTCTTTCCTTCAGAAGTGATTCCATCACTTTCCCTACCGCAGTGGTCAAACCTACAGGTCTGTAGTTTTCTGCCTCTGCCTTGGTCCCACTTTTGTGAAGGGGAATCACAACCACCTTCCTCCAGTCCTCAGGTACCACACCATCTTCCCATGATTTGTTAACAAGCATTTGTCAATGCCGAATATTTGCTTGCTGGCATTGGCAGAGGTAGTGTAGAAGTTACAGAGCTGCGTAATAGGAATGGCAGTGAAGTATTGAACTGAAGCCAACCCCACCACCACCCTGCAGAGAGTGACAGGCATTGGGGTGTGCGTTTGGGTCATCAGGCATAACGGCCATGCCATTTCATCACACCCCACCCTGCAGACACTGACAAGTGTCACGGTGTTCCTTGGGGTCTTTGGCCCTTATGCGCACCCCATTTCATTAGGAAATATGGTGAGATGGGTGTGATATAGGAGAATGGGGTGAAGTTTCGGCTGAAGAGTCCAAGGCATACCTCGATGCCTCTCACTGACTGCAGGGTGTGGAATGGTATGAGCATCACAGGCAAGAATCCCAAGTCACACCCCTGATGCCTGTCATTCTCTACAGGGTTGGGCGTTATGGTTTGGAAACCCTAATACCTCAGGCATTCGTTGGTATTTTCACCCAAATTTTCAACATGTTTGTTTTGTGACCCCACCTCATGAACAGGGGGAATATCAGTTTGTTAGCCAAAAGCTGCTTATGCACAGTGACTACGGCATTTAGCACCACAGGTGCAAAAACATTCCGAACAGGATGTAAAAAATGACAGCTGTACTGTTCATGGGGAGGTGTAAAAAATGGCAATGTGGCAAATCTGTAGTAAAAATATTTAAAAAAATGGTGAAGTCACAAGCTTACATAGAAACTTCAGTCTTGAAAGCAATCTCTCCCGCCTTGCCTCCTTCTACCTGCCTACCCCCTTGCCCCCTCTCCCTTTCCTCCCCTGGGGCACTTCCTGACTTTTATCCCTCTCTCTCTCTCTCTCTCTCCCCTTTAGAGCTCTTACCCTCACCCTCTACCCTCCGACAATGGCCTTCTTGCCTGCATACCTTCTTCCCTCTCACCTGCAGTGCTTATTTCCAAGATTGCCTTTGGCTGGTTATGTCATGCTACCTAACATTTGGCACATTTTGAATTACTGGAATTTCCTAAGCCTCCATCTCTTACTTCTTGTTATTGTGTAGCTATGTATTATTATGTTGACCTTTGTATGTATGTATGTATACCCCCCCATTCCTTCGACGTGGAACCTTTGTAAATGAGCAGTTCCTGCTCAAAGGTATTTATAATCCTAGAGTTCAATAAAATAAAATAAAAAAAAATAAAACTGTGCAACACACTCCCGTAATATAATTAGGTTGGGGATTTTTTACAGCAGATTGTCAACTCAGGCATTTTGGTGCCTCCGATCATGAACAGTGTCACTGTGATTTTCTTTATCTGTGCCGAACAATGATTTCCCAAAGAGACCACGCATCTCTACACTGAAACTGTGAAAACACACTTCAGCCATGTTGTGAAAAATGACAGCTGTATTGTTCATAAGGAAGTGTGGAAAAATGCCACTGGTGAAAATCTGTACTGAAAATATTACAAAGTCATGAACTAACGAGGGTGCATGGAAACTGCGCAATGCTCACTCGTAACACGGTCATTTTATGGACTTTTGTCACCAAATTTTCAACATAGCCATTTTAAGACCTCTGCTCATGAACAGTGTAACTGTGATTTTCTTAATCTGTTCTAAACATTGCTTTCGCACACCAACAGCACCATTGTGCACTACATGTGTGAAAGCACATTTTGGGTGACATATGGAAAATTGCAGCTGTACTGTTCATAAGGAAGTTTAATAAAATGGCAATGTTGAAAATCTGGAGTGAAAATATTAAATTTGCAAACTTACGAGCATGCATAGGAACTGTGCAATGCACGCTAGTAAAACAGTCATTTTGAGGAATTTTTTCACCAAATTTTCAACATAGCCATTTTAAGACCTCTGCTCATGAACAGTGTCACTGTGATTTTCTTAATTTGTCCCGTACATTGATTTCGCACACCGACTGTGCCATTGTGCGCTACATGGGCGGAAACACATTTTGGGTGAGATGTGAAAAATGACAGCTATACTGCTCATAAGAAGGTGGGGTAAAATGGCAATGTTGAAAATCTGGAGTGAAAATATTGAAAATTCACGAACTTATGAGCATGCATAGGAACTGTACACGTACGCTCGTAAAACAGTCATTTTTGGGAATTTTTTCACCAAATTTTCAACATAGCCATTTTAAGACCTTTGCTCATGAACAGTTTCACTATGATTTTCTTAATTTATCCCATACATTGATTTCACACAGCAACTGCGCCATTGTGCGCTACATGGGCTGAAACACATTTTGGGTGAGATGTGAAAAATGGCAGCTGTACTACTCATAAGAAGGTGTGATAAAATGGCAATGTTGAAAATCTGGAGTGAAAATATTGAAAATTCGCATTACGAGCATGCATAGGAACTGTGCAACACCTACGCTAAATATAAAGCAGTCATTGTAGGAATATTTTCGCAAATTCAACATAGCCATTTTAAGACCTCTGCTCATGAACAGTGTCACTGTGATTTTCGTAATTTGTCCCAACATTGATTTCGCACACTGACTGTGCCATTGTGCGCTACATGGGCGGAAACACATTTTGGGTGAGATGTGAAAAATGACAGCTGTACTACTCATAAGAAGGTGTGGCAATGTTGAAAAGCTGGAGTGAAAATATTGAAAATTCGTGAACTTATGAGCCTGCGTAGGAACTGCGCAACACACATTCGTAAAACAGTCATTTTTTGGAATTTTGGCACCAAATTTTTAACAAGAGGTTTTTGGGACCCCTTCTCATGAGTGATGTCACTGTCATGGCGTCATTCAGGCCCAAAGGGTGATTTCACACAGTGACTGTGAAATCACCCTTTGGACCAAATAATGCTATGACAGTGACATCATTCATGAGAAGGGGTCCCAAAAACCCCATGTTGAAAATTTGGTGCAAAAATTCCAAAAAATGCCTGAGATATGCAACAAAGTTGAAAAACCCTTATCTACATAGAAACATAGAAACAGAATTTGACGGCAGATAAGGACCACTTGGCCCACCCAGTCTGCCCATTTCCCTGACTACTGGATAAGCTGCAGATCCTAGTTAACCAGCAGCCTACTTCTTCCTACCCCCACTCCCTAGAATTGCCTTATGACTGTCCCATGCATGCTTGAATTCCACCACTGTTTTTGACTCCACTACCTCCTCCAGAAGGCCGTTCCATGCATCCACAACCCTCTCTGTGAAAAAATTCTTCCTTAAATTACCTCTGAGCCCCCCTCTATCTTCAAATTGTGCCCTCTTGTTCTTGCACACCTCTTTTTTTGAAAGATGCTACCCTCTTGGACTTTGTTGATTCCCTTGAGGTACTTGAAAGTTTCTATCATGTCCCCCGTCCCTCCTTTCCTCGAGGCTATACATATTAAGCTCCTTAAGTCTCTCTTCATATGTCTTCTGGTGCAGACCCTGCAACATTTTAGTTGCCCTCCTCTGGACAGCTTCCATCATGTCTATGTCTTTGCGAAGACTTGGTCTCCAGAACTGCACGCAGTACTCCAGATGGGGTCTGACCAGCTGTCTGTACAGAGGGATAATAACTTCCTGCCTCCTACTGGTGATGCCTCTCCCTATGCATCCCAGTATCCCCCCAGCCCTCCTTGCTGCCCTCTCTCATTGCTTGCTCACCTTTAGGTCATCTGAAATGACTACCCCCGGGTCCCTTTCCATTTTTGTTGTTGTTAATATCTCACCCCCCATTGTGTACTCTTCTCCTGGATTTTTGTTTCCCAGTTGCATTACCTTGCACTTCTTAGCATTGAATCTTAACTGCCATTCATTTGACCATTCCTCTAACCTTGCCAAGTCCCTTTTCATTCTTTCCACCCCACCTTGTGCATCAACTCTGTTGCAGATCTTTGTGTCATCTGCAAAGAGAAATACTTTTCCTTCCAGTCCCTCTGCAATGTCGCTTATAAAGACATTGAAGAGGACCGGTCCTAATACTGAACCCTGTGGTACCCCACTAGTAACCCCCCTTTCTTCAGAGTGGACTTCATTTACTATTACTCTCTTTGTCCTATTCTCCGGCCAATTTTTTACCCAGGCTGTCATCTTGGGACCCACTCCCAGGCTAGCTAATCTGTATATTAATCTTTTGTGTGGGACTGTGTCAAATGCCTTGCTAAAGTCTAGGTAGGCCATGTCCACAGCCCCTCCCTGATCTATTACTTTGGTCACCCAATCAAAGAAATCTATCAGATTTGTCTGACGTGACCTTTCTGCTGTGAATCCATGCTGCCTTGGGTCCTGTGCCTCTCTGGCCTCTAGATACTCAACAATTCTTTCCTTCAGAAGTGATTCCATCATTTTCCCTATCACTGAGGTTAAACTAATAGGTCTGTAGTTTCCTGCTTCTGCCTTGCTCCCACTTTTGTGAAGGGGAATCACATCTGCCCTCTTCCAGTCCTTGGGTACCACTCCATCCTCCCATGATTTGTTAAAAAGGGTAGTCAGTGGTGTCACTAGTTCTACCCTTAGCTCTTTTAGAATTCTGGAATGAATCCCATCAGGCCCCATTGCTTTGTCCACCTTCAGTTTTAAGAGTTCTTTCAGAACCCTTTCTTCTGTAAATGGGCTGGTGTCAACTTCTGTATCCAGAGTGTCTAACCCATTATACAGCTTACTGGCATTTCCTCAGTTCACGGTCGGCTTTGAAGAGTGCAGATGTGTTCTCGGTCCACCCAAGATTGTCATGCCGAGGTCCAGAGGTAAGTATGGGGTGAGGGGGTGTGGGGAGGCAAGGTTCGCAGTGGGTGGGTGCGGGTTGTGGGAGGGGGGCCAGGGAGACTACGTGGGACCATTTTTTCTTTACAGGTGTTCTTTTTGTTTCCAATAATGATGCAGGACATTTGCCATGCTGGGGTGGGCTCCCAGCATGGCACAAGGATGGTTGGGGGGGTGTTCAGCTGACGGGGGATTGGGCACCCCCGTCACCCAAAGCATCAATTGCCACACTGGGGTGGGCTGCAAGCGTGGCACCCAGTACTTGGGGGTTGAGGACAGTGGAGCTGATGGGGGATTGGGCACCCCCCATTGGTTATATCATGAGTTGTCACGCTGGGGTGGGCACCCAGCATGGCATTTGGAAGGCTTTGGGGCACCGGGGGAGTGCAGCACAGCTGACAGGGGATTGGGCACCCCCGTCGGCTATACAGTGTGTGCGTGCATGTGGGGGGTGGACGCCTGCGTGTGCGTGTGTGTGGGGGGGGGAGCTGCACCTGAGCAAGCGATATTGCTGCTCACTGAAGCGTAGCGCCCCCTTTGAACTGTATGCCACTGCATTTTGGAGCTTGTCATAGACAGCTCCAGCATGCATTGGCTTACAGGGGCTGCACCTACCAACACAATGACTGAATTGGAAGAGCGGGTGACACACCTCCAAAATCTCGGATGATGGCACTATGTTTCTTGCACATGCGTGAAGCAAACATAACAAACATAATAAATGTATCTTAATTTTTGAAGACCGGGTTTTTTTTTTTTGTGCGTGCATATGTGACGAATGAATGAGGGATCCACTCACAGTAGATCAAGGGAGGATGTGAAATGGTGCAGGTATGTGGGGGGGGATCAAAGTGGTAGACAGTAAGCCCTACCAGAGCTTCAGGCTGATGTAGCACAGCAATACATGGAGGGGTGAACAAAGTGGTAGACAGTAAGCCCTACTAGAGCTTCAGGCTGGTGTAGCACAGCGATACATGGGGGGGTGAGCAAAGTGGTAGACAGTAACCCCTACCAGAGCTTCAGGCTGGTGTAGCACAGCTGGACTAAGGCAAGGGAGGATGTGAAATGGTACAGGTACATGGGGGGATGAACAAAGTGGTAGACAGTAAGCCATACCTGAGCTTCAGGCTGATATTGCACAGAACAGAAGGCACAAGAACCCACGGCATGTTATAGTCCCCATTTATATGTCCATTTATGTTCTTACAGTGCCGATTGCCTAACTGAGCCAAGATGTAAAACAGATACTAAAATGTCAGGTTTATTTCAGGTGACCAGGATCGTAGTGGGGAGAGGGGGCAAGTGAAACAATGTCCTGAGAATGTGATTAAACTTATTAACCATTGCTGTGCCGCGGAGTGATACACCGGTCCAGAATCCCTATATGTTCAAATTCTGTTTGCAGCCTGAAGGTGCTTAGGTGGATTGGCATTTACATTGCTCAGCGGCAAATCTTTTTCATACTTTTTGTGATCATTGGTTAAGATATAACCACTAACTGATGACAGACACTTGGGGGCATGAAACTGTGCTACCAGCAAAGTTGCATTTGCAAAGCCCTGAATATTTATCTGTTGGTAATGAAATGAAATCTGTCAGCTGATAACATTCAGCCACTGTCCATTGCACAGAAAAGACATCTCATTGATAGATCTGGAGCAAAGGGACATGCACTTGCCAATAACACCACTACTGCTCCAGACACGGAAGAAAGAAGTTCATGCACTTTCATGGCTGTTAACTTTTTCAGCATTTTAAAAGTTACTTAGCATCTGCACTAAGATTTTACATGTCGCTGAACTGAATTGTGACACCAGAATCCCTGCTATCAACATTTGTCAGCAAAAGTGAATTGAAAAAATCAATAAATGTATAAAATGGTAAGTAACATGAGTCAATAACAACATATCTGCATGTAATACTTGGCTTAAAATTTGAGCACCACCATGTTCCACACCACAGCGTCAAACAGGGATGCCATTTATAATTCAGCTAATGTCAAGCAGTTCTCGAGCCATAAAAATAATTACTGTATCAGTATGATGGCAGCAATGGGATCAGTAAACTATGAAATAAAATGCAACAGCACCCCCGTTGGCCATATGTTGTGTGGGTGGATGGAGTGCTTGAGCACCCAGGGGTGGGCTGTTAGGCAGCTTCAGATTCGCCGGAGAAAAGGGTGGATTCGATTGTGAGCTACGGTTGAATTTGTGTTTTCTTTTTCTATACCTAGTTTTCTCTATTTTGTTAGGGCACATGTTCAACCCTAAGATGCTTAGGGTCACTAGGTGATGTGACTTCATTGAGCATCTGATTTGAGAAAGAGTTGTGTGATTCTATCTAAAAGCCAGCTCACAGCAATTCAGAGAAAAAAAAGAAACATTTTGAAGCTGCATTACAAGACTAAGTGTGCAGTTTAGTGAATTACCACACAGGGAAGTGTATATGACAGCACTAAAAGGTGCATTAAAGTGTTTCAGTCATGAAAACCTCCCCCACTGGCTGCTGCTGAAATGCATAGCAGTATGTTTTCCTTTGTACATTCTGGCTGTTCTTTGCTTCAGCTGCAGGTACTACAGTACGCTCAAGTTCGTTTGCATAGGTTTTAGCAGCGGGGAGTTCACATTGACAGAGTCTAGTAAGAGAAAACGCTTGGAATTACACATACAACAAAGTCTAAGTTTTCACGTCAAATGCTGAGGTATTTTTTTGTGGAGGATTAGAACCCATGGAGTACATGAAGGTGTGCTTTGGAGATCTGGTGTGAGTAAGGGCTGTTAGGCACCCACACATTTTGGTGGTCCTGTTGTGGCAGGGAACAGTTTATTAAAGTAATAATGTGTGGCTTGTCTCTCTAAGCTAGACAAGACTACACCATCCTATCAGGTAACCAACACAGTTGATATGTGTGTGGGGGGGGGAA
Organism: Neoceratodus forsteri; assembly: GCA_016271365.2. NCBI lineage: Eukaryota > Metazoa > Chordata > Ceratodontiformes > Ceratodontidae > Neoceratodus > Neoceratodus forsteri. Next base: position 611,596,852 of record CM028134.1, read on the forward strand.
CTGCTCACTGAAGCGTAGCTCCCTCTTTCAACTGTATGCCACTGCATTTTCAACTGCTGTCATAGACAGCTCCAGCAGTGATTGGAGAACTGTGACCATGCCTGAAAGCACACTGACTGAATTGGAAGATGCTGACACACCTCTGAAAAACTCAGATGATGGCACTATGTTTCTTGCACATGCGTGCAAGCAAACATAAAAAGGATAGTCAGTGGTTTCACTAGCTCTCCACTTAATTCTTTTAGAATTCTGGAGTGAATTCTGTCAGGCCCCAATGCTTTGTCCACCTTCAGTTTTAGGAGTTCTTTCAGAACCCTTTCTTCTGTGAAAGGACTGAGATCGACTCCCGTATTAAGAGTGCTTCTGTTAAATGGATTAGGCACCTCCCCCTCCTCCTGGTTTGTGAATACTGAGCAGAAATATTTATTCAGTATCCCTGCTTTTTCACTGTCCATCTCTGCCCACCAACCGCCCATTCTATTCAGCCTCTCTATCCCTCCCTTTGTCTTTCTATGCTCCCTAATGTACCTATAAAAGGTTTTATTCCCCTGCTTAACTGAGTTGGCTATCTTTTCCTCAGTTTGGGCCTTTGCTATTCTGACTTCCCTCCCTGCTTCCTTCTGCCTTAACTGGTACAGCTCTCTGTCCTGCTCCTTCTGTGTTTCCTTATACTTCCTGAATGCTATCTTTTTCTCTCTGACTTTCCCTGCCACCTCTTTTGAGAACCATAGTGGCTTTTTCTTTCATTTTTGATTTATATGCTTAGAAACATAGAAACATAAACTTTGATGGCAGAAAAGGACCTCTAGGCCCATCTAGTCTGCCCATTTCCCTACCTACAGGATAGGCTGCAGATCCTAGTTAACCAACAGCCTATTTCTTCCTACCCCCAACAAGAATTGCCTTATGTCTGTCCATGCATTCTTGAATTCTCCCACAGTTTTAGACCCCACAACCTCCTCAGGAAGGCTGTTCCATGCATCCACTACCCTCTCTGTGAAATAATACTTCCTCACATTGCCCTGAACCACCCTCCTTCTATCTTTAAATTGTGTCCCTTGTTCTTGCAAGTCTCTTTTTCTGAAAAATGCTACCCTCTTGGACTTTGTTGATTCCACTGAGGTACTTAAAAGTTTCTATCATGTCCCCCTCTCCCTTCTTTCCTCAAGGGTATACATATTAAGCTCCTTTAGTCTCTCCTCATACGGCTTCTCTTGCAGACCCTGCACCATTTTAGTTGCCCTCCTCTGGACTGCCTCTATCCTGTCTATGTCCTTGCGGAGATGGGGTCTCCAGAATTGGACACAGTACTCCAGATGGGGTCTCACCAACTGTCTGTACAGAGGGTTTAACAACTTCCTGTTTTCGGCTGCTGATGCCTCTCTCTATACATCCCAGTATACCCCCAGCCCTCCCTACTGCCTTCTCACATTGCTTGCTAACCTTAAGGTCATCTGATATGATTACCCCCAGGTCCCTTTCCTTTTTTGTTGTTGTTACTACCTCCCCACCCATTGTGTATTCTTCCCTTGGGTTCTTGTTTCCCAGGTGCATTATTTTGCACTTCTTTGCATTGAATCCTAGCTGCCATACTTCTGACCATTTCTCCAACCTTGCCAAGTCCCTTTTCATTCTTTCCATGCCTCCTTGTGTATCAACCCTGTTGCAAATTTTTGTGTCATCTGCAAAAAGGCTTCACACAAAGTCTTGTTGCCTCTGTGATGGAAGTTTTAATGTTTCCCCATTGTTGCTCCACCCCTCCTTCTAGCCTGTTTGCTAGTGCTTTTCTAATGCACCAAGCTTGGGGTGCATTTTCTTCAGGATGGCGACGATGTGCACAGAGAAGTTAAGGTGCTGGTCCAACCAAACCCCAAGATATCTAAATGAGGATGAGTCCTCAAGGATTGTCTGGTCTAGGGTCTGGAAAGTTGGTAGAGTAGTAAGCTGAGAGAGAGTCTCTGCGTGGTGCCAAAGATCATGGAGACCGTTTTCTTGGTGTTGAGGAATAGCTGGTGGGTTGCAAACCAGAGCTGAACTTTGTTGAAGTCATGCTGTAAACTGGATTCCACAGCAGCAGGGTTTTTGCCCAAGGTGTACAAGACAGTATCTTCGGCATACATATGGATGGAGGAGGCAGAGCAGGCAGTGGGGAGATCATAAAGGAAAATGGAAAAAAAGCAAGAGACCAAGAAATAGTGGTCACACAGATATGACAGGATTCTTCAGCAGTTGTAGGCACAGCGGACAAGCCAAATCCCTCTGCAGCCTCCAGGGTGCACTTGCCAGACATGTTCTTGTATTTATCATGTTGTTGGTAGTACTGGCTCTTCATTTCCTACACTAGTATTGGTCCCTGCTGCCACATTTTGCATTGCCTTTTGGAAGACAAGTCTCAGCTCAGATAATTTTATTGTTCTAATGAGGTGGCATATGAAGTAAATGCATTTTAATTCAAATTCTGCTGATATACACTTGCTCTCTAAATCAACTGGGGCCCTAGTAGGTATAGGGATCACCTGTACTGGAATGTAGGCTCACTCCCACTCTGATGGTGACTTAGGGCCCAAGACTCACCGAACAACATCAAACTGCAACCCCTCATCTACCGCACAGGCTGCCATGTTTATAATTTTGTCATCCAATTCTAGCTGCAAGTCTTCCATTAATACAGCCAGCAGTAACATGACATGATTACTTCTTGCCATCTGTGCTCTTTGGATTCCACAGATGCTTAGTATGTATGCCCTGATAATGTAATCACCTTCCTGTACTCTCCTTGTCACACTCTAGTTCTGAGTCTTATGCATACAGCATTAGCAATGACAGGGATTTTTCTTACCTACCATCTTTCCTTCTCAAACTGCTCAGCCTCTCTCTGTGCACAGATCACATAACCCCTTCCAGTTTTGGGGGCAGAGGTCAGTAAGGAACACCATGGTAACCAGCCCTCCCTGCAACCACAGCAATCAAGAAATTACATTATGAGGGACATTTTTAATGCCACAAAAATACAGACAAAACAAATCTAAACAGAGACATATGACTGGCAGCCAGCATTTAATTTTAAAAATGTATTCAATTATCCCAAAATACTTCTAGTTGAATATTTCCTCTTGCTGTATAAAAGTAAATAAAGGTTCAAATATGTGTTTTATCTGCACGATGAGTGCTTTGTTACTTTAGCTAGCAACTAATTTGAGATCTCTGAGATACTCCATTATTTAAAAAAAAATGATTAGACCAACTTCATTAGGCAAAGACGGCATTACTAAAAGCAATAGTGCATGAGCAGTGTTTGTTGCATGCTAGTTGATTGCAGTTTAAAGAAAGTGATGAGAAACAATGTATGTTCAAAAACATCTGAAAAGAGCAGGCCTACCAGCACAGTGATAGCACAACCACTTATGATAACAATGACCTGGGTTCAGGAGCAACCTCAGGGTTGGCAGAGTGCTGGCCCAGGAGAGAAGGAGGATGAGTGTCCAAGGGACTACTGTCCTCCTCTGGGGAGTGTGGGATCTGGCATCTGCCAAAAGTCTGTCCCCTGAGTAGGAAGAACACCACTGGATCTGACAATCTATACCTGAAATAATATGGCCAGTTGAATGGAATAACAACAAAACAGAGCCATTGAGCATTCTCTTAGCCTGCAATATATAGTTAATGACCTAGGTTCTATGTGATAACAGTGAAAGCCTAAAGGCGATCGCCGTTATCGTGCAGTTACAGTGCCGAAAACATTTTCAGCACTCTGACACCCCTGGCACATAGGACAATGGCACCGGGGACATAACTTTCAATTCTTTGTGTGTGGGGGGGAAATTCCCCCCCCCACACTCCCCCACTAAAGGATTCTCAACTCCAGGGAGTGCATGGTGGGGTGGGGGTGAAAGCATGTAAAATGAAAGGTTCGGGCCAGACGCAATAAAATCGCACCAGCGCCTGGACCCGAACCCGGTACCTCACCCACCCAAACCACAGGCCAACCCCCAACGCCACAACACAGCTCGGCAACCCACCACAGTGCCACCCCCTATAGCTCCTCTGCCCCCTCCCAGCCCATGCTTGCTGTGCTCGCTCCCTTCCCTGCACATGTGAATACAGCAACATCCTGTCACCCATTTTGCCCACCCTCCCAACCAGTCACCCTACCCTACCATCACCGTGAGGGATTTAGTGGAGAATGAGTCGCCGTTATGGATGATGCCCTTCCACATGCGCCCTCCTCATGGGCTACCATGGCCTCAACAACCAGACCACAATGAATATATTCCGAAGAGTGCATATGTCCTAAATTAAGCAAGGTGAAAGAAGATTAATCAGTAGGTTACAGTGATCAGCCACAGGGATACACAAATGAGATTAATCAAAACAGCTCAGGGGCAGCTTCACTCAGTCACAGTTCTGGGGATTAGATAAGTAAGGAAGGGGTCCCAACATACATAATATTTAGAAAGGGTATTATGAACATACAAACATATGAATCTGCCAGCAGAAACAGGCCTTATGGTCTATCAAGTTAGTCTGCTCGAGTGCACAGCTTGCACCCTCACATTGCAGCTGCCCCCCCTCATCTTTACCCCTCCCTTGCACCCTGTCCCATGCCCTTTTAAAACTGCCCACTGCGCTAAAGGATACTACCTCCTAAGGTAGAGTGTTCAATTTCTCTACCACCCTCTCTGTGAAAAAATTCCTTCTCAACTCTATCCGATATCTTCTACCCTCCAACCTGAGACCATGCCCTCTTGTGTCCCTTTCTCTCCTCAGCTTAAATATCCCTTCTGTGCCCATTTTGATAATCCCCTTCAAATACTTGAAGGTCTCAATCATATCCTCATGATCCCTCCTTTCCTCCAGGGTGTATATATTCAACTCAGTCAGCCTGTCTTCATAGGTTTTGCCCTCTAGCCCCCGGATCATCTGTTTTTTTTACTTTTTATTTATAGTATTTTATGATACATAGCAGATACTATAATCAGTAAATACACACAATCATGGAGAGTATAGCCCAAAGAAACAGTGTACAGACTAAACATCCTAGGCTACATAATGAAAATATGTCCACTCTTCCTGCGGAACTGTTCATTGTTTTTCAGGAGTAATAGACCAACAAGATAATATCGTAAAAGAGTCCACTCCCACCTTTGCTATTACTGGCAGGCTATTCACCAACATTTCCGGTCCCTCGTAGGATAGAAATAAAAAGATGTGGGAGGCTGTTCCCTCCAACTTGAGACCAAACAGGAAATTAAGTAGACTGTCTGAACTCAGTTAAGATTTAACCCCTAACCTTTTCGCCTCATTTGGCTGATAGGGAAACAAAGTATGTTAAGGACATTTAAATAATACACATATTGAGTGGAGCTACCTGCTCCAAAATGAGGTGGTCTCAAAACTGGATAAGAAATGGATATGTAGAAACATATTATTTGAGCATTACCATGATGGCTTCATTATGTGACAAGCATTTGTAAGTTAGATAGTGCTTACTTAAACCTAACTGCATTTATTCAAACAGTATACCCTGAAAAACAGAGCAAGAATATGAATCAGCACAGTCCCTCTAGACACTTTTCAATCATTGGGGTCGAGATCACTTTCCACCTCCCTGTCTGAGGAAACCTGACGGACCTCAAGTATTTTGGCCACAAATGCAGCTACAGCCTCAGGATCTGTAAATATGTGAGTTTTGCCCTTGTGTCATACTTGTAAGCATGCTGGGAACAGGAGTTGGGCTGAGATACTATTTTCAAGAAGAGAGTTCTTAGTCTCCTGCAGGAATTTTTTCCTGGTCTAAGTCTGGGAAGAAATGTACAGAAATAAAGCAATTTTATTACCTCCCCAGATTAGTTCTCCCCACTGCTGAGAGGCTTGAAGTAGGGGTATATGAGCATCTGGACTGGAAAGTGTGGCTATTGCAGTAAGGGGTCATCCTCCAGCGTTACTCCCTAGCTATGTTCTCATCAGGATAACAAAGGCCTTTACCACGGAGATGCCGGAGTGCTCAGGTAATAGTTGCAGATCTGTGAAGATTAAGCCCTGAATTGCTGCAACAATCCTTGTTGTCCCAGATAGTCTTGGGGGGAAGCCAACAATTTGAATATTTGTCTGGCGATGGGCATTTTCCAATGCCTCGATCTTGGCACAGAGATTATGGAAGTCCTGCACATAGGCCATGTTCCTTTTCAGCTGCAGTTCCGATTCCGAGGAGAGCTCCATTGTTTGCATAGAATTACCCTGGATGTTTGACTCCAGTTCAGTGAATGTGGCCTCCATTGTTGCCAATTAGCGATTAGTATCCTCCCCAGTTGTTCTGATTTTTTCAAGCATTGCTATAATCTGAGGGTTTGGTGTGCCTGATGCTCTGTGCTCTGATGGAATAGGTAGGCCACTGCTTGCATGTTTAGAGCCTGATACCACAGAGAGATAGGCGTCCAGATTCTGCACTGCATGTTTGTCCTTCTCTGGGCATATTTCTGGGTTTTGCTATCGATCTTCTATTAGTCGTTACATTTTAAATGCTGCTTGCCCCGTTTAGAGCTGTAAATTTTAAACTTTTAAATCCAGTCGATTGTCAGTTTACAAAAGACCGTCCACCATGATGGATGCTCCACAGCACCCCCTGGATCTTCTTAGTTGCCCTACACTGCATCCCCTCCAGCAATCTGATATCCTTCTTCAGAAAGGATGCCAGAACTGCACGCAGTACTCCAAATGTGGCCCGACTAGTGACCTGTACAGTGGCAGGGTCACATCCCTATTTCTGGATGAGATTCCTCTTGCAATACATTTCAGCATCTTGTTGGCCTTAGCTGCCACCTTCCTGCAATGAACTGAGTTGTTCATGTTACCTGTTATTATCACCCCTAGGTCATTCTTCTCATCTGTGACCTCTGTCTGAACCCCTTCCAACTGATAGCTCCTGCCTGGGTTCCTTGCTCCGAAGTGCATAACCTTGCACTTCTTCGCATTGAAAATTAGCAACTATATGGGATAGATGATCTAATGCAGCTGTCCTGGAGAATGAATCAAGCCGTTCAGACATAGTGGGCATCTCCATAGTTCTCCAACAACACAAAATTAGCCTTTTGGCTTGAAGACCAAGAATGGCAAGCTACCACATTTGCTGCGGTTTGAGCCATACTGACAGATTAGGGAGACCTAGCAGCCAGAATTTAGGGTCCAAGTCTAAATTTGGAGCAATAATTTGAGTGGCAAGTCCATATATTGAGATCCAGAAGGGTTCAATTAGAGGACAATGCCAGAGGATATGATATAAATCACTAACTGCAGTGTGACATCTCCAAGAAAGGTTACTATTAACTAGTTTGAGCTTAATGAGCACAGCAGGGGTCTGGTCCCAGTGATGGATAATTTAATTCTGAATGAGTTTACTTTTTGCATCTGGATATGCTGCATGTGCATATTTCTAACAGAGTCTCCATTGTGCTTCTGTGATAGGTAGCTGTAGGGCTTTTTCCCTATCTAACTTTACATTCCAAAGATTGGGAAGGTAACCTATCACGGAGGTCAGAGTAAATCGAGCTGGCTTGTCCTTTATTAAGTACAAGCTACTTATTCAGTGGTGCGGGACTGTTTTCCCTAACTACATTATTTTTTAAATATGCTATCAAGGAACTACATAGCTGCAAATACTACCAGAAGCATGTCTTGCCAAGCTCCAATTCTTGATCCAACTCCTGAAAGCATTTTAGACTGTTCCCATCTGCTGCCAGTAAATCTGCAAATCTGGTGACCCCTTTCTCCTCCCATTGGGGCCAGTACAAAGGTTTATTACCAACCTGAAGGGATTCATTTCCCCATACTGGAGTATATGACATGGCATGGGGCAAGGATTGGCCTGGAGCTTGTTATGAATTATGTGCCAAATTCAAACTGCTGGAGCTATGGTAGGGCACTGGACTAGTCTTCTAGGGAGTGAGTTATAGAGTAATAATGGAAGGGAGTGTACCTGAGCAAATGTTAATTCCATGTGCAGCCACTGTGGGGTACTCTGCATGATAGGGAGGAACCATTTCAGTATTTGGGCAGCAGAGTAGGCCCATTTATAGCCTTCCAGCCATGGCAGGCCAAACCCCATGATTTCCAGGGGGCCCTTTATTTGTTCATGCTATAGCGGGGCTTGCACCCATCCCAGATGAATTTGACAAAAGTATTATCAACTGTTTTGTATCATGTAGCTAGGCGATCAAGGGGAAGATGGGAAATAAAGTACAGGAGTTTAGGGGCCAAGATCATTGTGAGTGCAAAGATTTTCCCTGTTAGTGTGAGGTGCAGTGTTTGACACCGCTCACATTCAGGTTTTAGTTCTGCAACCATAGTTCTCAGGTTCAAATCCATATTTTGGTCAGATACAGGGAGAAATTAATCCCTAGGTATACCAAAACATCCAGGTACCAGTGCAGACCATAATGGACCACGTGAGCCTTGGTACAAGCTGGACTCTGTGGAAGCACTTCTGTTTTTGAGTGATTCATTTTTAGGCCAGAGTGTTTAGCAAAGTCAGTCAACAAAGCAAGAAAGGCCAGGAGGGAGGATTCCACGTCAGTCAGTGGAACTAAAAGGTCATCAGCATGCAGGAATGTAGTGTAGGTCTGATTTCCAATTGTAATCCCTTGTACAGTAGTGTGCTGCTGGATGGCCACTGCCAGGGGCTCTATCACCAAAACAAACAAGAGAGGAGATAGTGGGAAGCCCTGTCTGGTACCCCTCTCCAGGGGTAACAGTTCCAACAAGATGAAGTTAGTGAGCACCCGTGCCATAGGTCCATGATACAAAGTAGAGATCCAACTCCAAAACCTTTCCCCAAATCCCAGGTGTACCAAAATCTGCTGCAGATAGTCCCACTCCAGAGAGTCAAAGGCTTTTTCAAAGTCTATGGCAACAGCTGCAGCTGGAGTGGGACTATCTTTAGCATCGTACAGTAAATTTATCATAGACTGTATATGATCTCTGCTATAACATCCTGCAACAAAACCAACCGGGGAAGGGTGTATAAAGGAAGGGAGGAGAGGGGTCAAATGGGTAGCTAGGATGTTAGCAAATAGTTTACTATCTGAGTTTGTGAGACATTGGGCAGTAGCTAGAGGGAAGCTTAGGGTCTTTCCCTTTTTAGGAAAAACTGTTATGGTAGCCTCTCAAAGGATTGGGGAGAAGGAGCTAGCTGTTACAGCCATGTTAAATACTGAGCAGAGCAGTGGAGCTATTTGGTGGTAGACAAGCTTCCAGAGTTCAGGAGGAAAGCCATCCTCCCCCAGAGCTTTCCCCTCATTTAGGTCCTGTAGTGCAGTTTTCACTTCTGTCGGAGTGATGGGAGTTTCTAGAACAGTGGTCTGCTAAGGGGTGAGCTGGGGAAGGGTCAGTGATGTTAAGAAATTTTGCACCCCCTGGTGGTCAATGGATTTAGAGGGGGTATAGTGTTCTTTATAGAACCCTCCCATGATATTGTTAATCTGTTCTGGCTTAGGAAGAGTCCATCCTGTGAGTTCCACAGGCCAGGAATGTGGTTTTCAACCAAGTGCTTCCTTAATCTATAGGCTAACACTTCCCCCTTTCCCCTTCCCAATATTTATGTTTTAACCATAGAATAGCTACCTTGACTTTCCTAACCAACAAATTATACATTTCTAGATGCACTCTAACAATGCTACAGCCAAGCGGAGAATGAATATTGGAATGTGGAATCTTTTTAGACTCAGATTCCAACTCTTTTAATTGTTCTTTGAGAGATTTAAGAAGTTTCTCCCTCTGCTGCCTATGCCGAGCTGCAAATCCCATGATGGATCCCTGGATAGTGTCCTTAAAGGCCTACTATGTGACACTTGGTGATGTATCCAAGGTTGGGTTCTCCTTAAGGAAGTTTTCCAAGCTGACCTGGTGGTGCTGATGGTTGAGGTGCTGGATGTCACACCTCACTCTATGCCGGTGACCGGGGTTTGGGAACAGACTTAGGTTGCTGGGGGTTGGTGGGGGGATGGAGGAATGAGCATCCCAGTGGATGCTCTGCTCCCTAAGGGGTGGGTTACCAGGATGCATCTAGCACCCGACGCCCCTGAAGTCAGTGGATACATGGGCTTTTGGGGCATTGGCAGCTCTACTTGAGTCGGGGAGTGGGGACGCTGTTACATGAATAGTTGTCAGCATGCATTAGCACATCAACAAGCCTGGACGTAAGTCCTAAGAGCAGGCATCCCAGGGGAATGAAAGAAAAACAGGGGAAAAATGTAACATTCCCTGGCCCTACGAGTGGATGAAATTGGGGATGGGGTGCCATGGGGATTGCCCTGGCAGACAGAGTAGGAGGAGGTATGAGGCCTCCTCTGAAAGCCATGGGAGCCAGGCAAATCACAAAAAAAGGAGGAAGTTTTCCACCACTGTAGTGAAGTAGGGCTGGAAGTCAAGGTCCCTTAAAAGAAATTGGTCCAGCCTCCAATTGGGAGTAGTGACATCAGCTGGTGACATCAGCACTCAATGGAGGGAGACCAGTGGATGTACTGTTCCTGGACATCAGCAAGGCATTTAATTTGGTTCCTCACATTGGCCAAAGGGAGAAGCTGGGGGTTGGGGTAGGCCCATTGATGGTTAGGTGGATTGGAAATTGGTTTTCAGGTCGCACTCAGCAGGTAGTGGTTGCAGGGGAGGTCTCATCTCTTAGGGAGTTCATAAGTGTGGTCCCACATGGATCAGTCCTGGGGCCACTCCTGTTTAACACCTTGATCTCCGATATCAGGGAAGGTATTAGGTGTGAAATGAGTCTCTTTGTGGACAATTGTAAGCTGGGGGCAGTGGTGGAGGGCAAATAGGGGAGACTGGTCCTGCAAGAGGACCTGGATACTCTGGATAGGTGGTCCTGCACCTGGAAATTGAAATTTAACTCCTCTAAGTGCAAGGTGCTACACCTAGGATGGGAAAACCTCAACTATGTGTACACCCAGGGGGGATGAGTTGCATGCCATGGCAGGGGAAAGAGACCTAGAAGTCATGGTAGATGATAACATGAATAATTCAGAGCAGTGCAGGAGGGCTGCAGTCAGGGCAAATAGGATGCTGGGATGCATCGCTAGGGGGATTACCTCAAGTAACAGGGAGGTGATTTTGCCACTGTACAACACCCTGGTTTTAGATTAGATAGGGGTAAGAGGGGTGGTGGTGTTCTTTTATATATTAAAGACAAACTGGATTTGGGGGAAGTTGTTTTTCAGGGAACCTTAAAAGGGATTGAATGTCTGAGTGTAAAGTTCAAAAGACTGCAACTTTTAATTAGTATGGTATATTCTTCCCCCAGGGTAAACATGGATAAGTCTGGGGTGTTGGCAACAACATTGGCATCCTTGTCAGAGGGTAAATACATAATTCTAATTGGTGATTTCAGTGCCGCTTGGGGCAAACCCAGGGGATTGAAACTGGAAAAAAGTCTTGAGATATTAAATGTAAACCAAATAATAAATCAAATCACAAGGAAAAGTGGAGTAAATAGTCAGGGCAGTATACTGGGTCTAATATTTCTTTCAAAGGGTTTTGTCATTGAAAAGTCTCAAATTATACTCCTTAACTTGAGTGACCAGAATCCTGTTTACTGTGTCATAAGTGACTCAAATCAAATTAGTGTGGGAGAAAAGACTATCATAAAGAGAGATTTTAAAAATTATCATTCAAATCATTTTTTGTATGACTTAAAATGTGTAAAGTGGGATAGGTCGCACCTAATCCCAGATGTAAACTTGGGGTTGAAGAATTTTCCAAAACATTTTTGGAGGCCTGTAATAGACATGCACCATTTAAAAAAATTAAAATAATGAAAAAACACCTCCCCTGAATAAATGAATTTCTGAAGAAGAAAATTTGAATCAAAGACAGAGCTTGGAAAAAAGCTAACAAAACAAGAAGTGAGGATGACTGGGATAATTTCAAAATTAAGCAGAGTGAATGTCAAAAACTAATTAGATCTGCAATAAAAAAAATTATAATACTAAATTTGAAACCACACAAGATCCAAAACAGTATTGGAACATAATAAAAGAATTGGACAATCCCTTGAGAGCTAAGCCTCAAATAAAAATGTATAATAATAAGGGTGAGTTCCTTGATTCGAAAGCTTCAGCTCAGCTGCTAAATCACTATTTTTTAACATTACCAGATGTTGCAATTCTAGCTGGCTTACCAGTACAAATCAATTCTGTAAATAAAGTAATTAACAATGAAATCGTCCCCTTTTCTATTTTAGGAAAATAAAAACAAAAGAAGTTAGGGATGAGATCAAAAAATTGAACATTAAAAAATCACATGATATGGATAATATAGAATCTAAATTCATTAAAAATGCAGTAGAACTCTTATCACCAATATTTACAGGCTTATTTAACCAAAGTCTGATGGAAATGTTTTCCCATCTAGTTGGAAGGTGGCAAACATTGTCTCTATATTCAAGGGAGGTGATTCTAATGATCCCTCAAGCTATAGACTGATTGTGGTCCTCTCCATCCTCTTTAAGTTAATGGAGCAATTGGTGTTCAGCCAATTGTATTGTTATTTGGAAAAATAATCTAAATTGACAAAATACCAACATGGTTTTAGGACAAGCTATTCGACCTGCATTGCACTCATGGACTTTGTAGATAAAGTGGCAGCAGCCCTGGATGGGGGGAGTCCATAGATGCAGTGTTCATTGACCTGTCCAAAGCCTTTGATTTGGTTGACCACCATTTACTGTATGAGAAGATGGAGAGGACCAGGATAGCTCCAAGATCCTTACAATTATTCAAATCTTATCTGAGTCAAAGGAAACAGCAAGTTGTAATCAATGGTCAGTTCTCTGATGTGGGTAGCATTTCAAGAGGTGTGTCCCAGGGATCAATCCTGGGACCGTTACTTTTCTTGATTTACATAAACCAATTAGCTTCAAAAATTAGTAACACACATATTTGGCTCTACGCTGATGATACTGTACTTTTAGCAACAGCTGAATCTCATAGTGAAATGATGGCAAAATTACAATTTGACTTTGATATTTTACAGGACTGGTTTTCCAGTTCCAGTCTAGTACTAAGTGATAAAAAAAAAACTCAGGTTATGTACTTCAATAAAAAATTAATCAACAACACTGCAAATCTGATAGGACACAGTGATATAACAATGAGGGATGGGAAAATAGTTATAAATCAGTGTAAATACTTAGGTGTTGAGATTGATCAAACTTTATAATTTTCAGTTCACATTAATAATACAACAAATAAAATTAATAATAGAATAGGGGCACTGCGTAGGTCACCAGGAATATTAAATCAACAAACTCGGAGATTGATTGCAAATCAGATGATAGTGCCCATACTTGAATATGGAAATATGGTGTATAATTTTGCAGGACAAAAATATTTAGATAAATTAGTTATATCATACAACCGATTGGTAAGATTTGTCCTAAATTGTAGCTTTAATACCCATCATTGCACCATGTATAATGACTTAAACTGGGACAGTTTAACAGTCCGGTTTAAAAAACAATATTCAATATTTATATATAAAATAAAAAATGGGATGATTAAAGGTAATATGGACTTGACTAATACTGGTAGGAGTCAGTCCTATAAATTAAGGGATGTGAAACACAGGGGCCATAATTTTCCAAAAATTAGTACAAAATATTGGAATATGACACTACAGACCCAGGTGGCGAAAATGTGGACTAAAATTCTCCCACAATAAAGAAATGTATCAAAACTAATACAATTTAAAACAGGTTTGAATGGTGTATTTTTTACTGACTGAGTCTGTATGTAACCATGTTTTAAACAGGAAGGGTATGAAGTTATAGTTTGTAACAAAACTGGAATTAAGTATTTTATTTTGAATTGCATGATCTGTTTAATATAAATTAGAAGTTATTTATGTACTAACCTATGATTCAAGTATTATGTTTGTACTGTTATGTTTTTGATATTTAATTGTAACTTGTATGTACTTACACAGGAAGACTTTGAAAACAGGTCTTTCACCTAAAGTTTTGTAAATCCTGTATAAAAAATAAATATTTTTACTACTACTACTACTACATCTTGAGTACTGTGTGCAATTCTGGAGGATGCACCTAAGGAGGGACATCTGACTCCTGGAAAGGGTTCGGAGGGGGCGCAACCAGAATGATCCAGGGTCTGGGGGACATGACATATGAGGAATAACTAGGGGAGCTCAACCTTTTCTCACTGGATGACAGACTGGGAGGGGGGGGACATGATTGAGGTCTTCAAGTACCTCAGGGGAATAAATAAGGTAAGTCAAGATAGGATCTTTCGACTGAAGGAGGGTGAACTCACCAGAGGACACAGTTGGAAGACTGAGGGTAGTAGGATTAGAGGGGAAAGGTGGAAGAGGAGGTACTTCACCGAGAGAGTGGTGGAACGGTGGAATGCACTGCCCGGGGAGCTGGTACAGGCAGTTATGGTGGAGGGATTCAAGAGAGGGTGGGACAGGTATAAGCAAAGGGTGAAGCAGAGGCTGATTTGCCTGGGGAGGGGCAGGACTGGGGTATGGAATAACAGTGGAAGGAGACAGATAGAGGGCTACAGTACCCAATCAGGGTGCTGAAGCATGAGCAGACTTGATAGACCAAGCCTACTCTGCTGGCATCTAGTATGTTAGTGCGAGTTTTGGGTCCCTAAAGGATGTGCAAGTGGACGAAATGGTCCAAAATGACCATAGGCAGTATCTCCACACCAATGGAACTTTGCATAACATCAGAGGAGACCAACCGATAATGTATTCTGCTATGGGTGTTATGAACAAGAGAAAAAAAGGTGTAGTCTCTGTCCAGAGGATGATGTATTCGACATATATATTAAAGCCACATGTCTGCCATAAGTTGAGACAAGGAGAGTCATGTTTTGGAGTAATAGAGCTTGTGGAGCTCTGATCCAAGATCAAATGTGGGGCTAGACAGAAGTCTCTTCCCAGGATGATCAGGGTGGAGGGCTGAGCCAGGGACCTTAATGCTTAGGCCACTTCATGAGAAATCTCTGGGTGGTCTTCACTTGGACCATAGATATTACCAAGAATCAGTGACCCTTCTGGGATGTCCATGAAGGCTATTACCCACCTCCCATTGGAATCATGTTTGGTTTGAACTACAGACCATTTGAGGTTTTTGTGCAGTTACACGGTGTTGCTGCACTTTTTCATAGGGGCAGAAGAGGACAAGACCTGCCCCACCCAGTTCCTGTTTAGCTTATCATGGTCCTGCTTGGATAGCTTTTTTTCCTGCAGGAAAGCAAGACCAGACTTCAGCCTCTTCAAATGAGACAACACCTGTTTACATTTTGTTGGGGCATTAAGGCCGCAGACATTCGTGTGAGCATGAAGATCGCCCATGACCATTAACAGGAAACTGAGAATACGGAGCGGGTACAAGTACTATTGAAGAAGAGGCTATAGTGAGGTCAGGCTTCTCCCGAGGTATAATGCCACCATGACACCACTGTGCAACTGTGATATATACATCCAAAGTGAAAAATAAGTCTACACACACTATGGTCTAGTTCGGGTCAAACACAGTAAACATACTAGGTCCTCTAGCTCAACTATGTGGTAACATCCTAAACATATTTACAATTAACAATGCAGTCAAACCATCTGAGAAGCTTAAAGACATACAGCCAGTGGGAATTCCACCAAGGCTGCCTCTATCTCCCATGGGGAAGATGGCACTGGCCATGCTGTCCTGTGTGGTTTGATCCATCAGACCCACCACTTGAAAACTGGGAATTGGTGGATTAAGGCAAGTGTTGTATAAGACTGCCCTCAAGGTGGGGGTGGGCCCAAAAGCAGGCTAGAGACCAGTGTCTGAAGATGTGGTGAAGTGGCCCTTACTCCACAAGGGCACCAAACATTTCAATGGCATCCCAAGGGATAGTCCCTAGTATAGTGTGGAACTGAGGACACCAACAATGTATTGTGATAAATAGGAGGTTAGCTAGGAGTAGCACCAGGTGAGAGCTTAAATATGAAGGTGGTTTCAACACACAGTGCTGCTACTGCTATAGCTATGCTTCTGGAACCCTATCCAAATGTACAGAGAGGGACATTTTCATAATGGGAGGAGTGAGTAACCAGGAGCAGAAGAGCCCTGGATAGAAGGTTATCATCAGAGGCTCCTAAGTGATCTACAGGCAGTCATGTTCTCTTGTTGCACAGTGAAAACCCCAGAAAAGCTCACAGTGGAAGAAAGAGAAAATAAAGTTAATATAATATACTGTACTCCCATATTCTGCCTATCATTACACATTCAGCTTGATAAGTCAGCAATAAGAGCTGCAGTCCTGTAGCTGTTGCAAGGCCGCTAATCAGATGACTAAGAATGCAGGATCGAGGTCCTAACCAATATAGGTCCAAATAGTCCCAGACTGAGAGAAAATAACTATCTAGTGGAACTTGGCATCATAACCAGCAAAAACCGTGCCCAGAGATATAAGGGGGGAGGGGAAGGGGGGGCCTTGAGGGCAGATTAGCACAAGTACCCCCTGAAAACCTTAATCGCCTTCACCAAAACCACCTCTCCTAGTTTCAAAGAACAATCCAAAAGTACTTAGCTGTAGAGCTCAGGTTTGATTTGCCAAACTGTCGCTGGTGTGGTCTGACTGCTGAGTGCCCAGGGCTGAAGTGCTCTGCATGGGACTGGACGGAGAACATATAAACATTGAAACAAAGACTTTGATGGCAGATAAGGACTACTTGGACCACCTAGTCTGCGCATTTCACTACCTACTGGATAAGCTGCAGAGTTCTAGTTAACCAACAGCCTATTTTTTCCTACACTAGCAGCAGGCTTCCTTGATGCAGTAGCTAGGCCTGTCTCTGCAATTGTGGTCAAGGATTTTTCTGACAATGAGGAGCTAGACTGCTTCTGATCTCCTGCCTGAGCTGCATCAATCTCTATCAGCATGGGCACTTCAGGGATAGATTGCTGAATCACCACGTAGTGGTTCAGTGAATAGAAGGCCTGTAAACTTGATTCCTCCATCACATCAGGGTCGACTCCAGTCTCCAGGTTGGATGATCTTGCTTGGTCTACTGGGCGTTGCCTCCTTGTGTGCCTGTAGGAGAGATGTCACTTTTTGAATCCATGTGGTAGATAAACATCAAAGACTTACACTTCAGGGGAGGATGATTTTGGCTGCAGTTGTCCCGATCTGCGTATTCTCACTCTCGAGGTGAGTGCCCTTTCCCACCTTGCATGATAGGCCCTCTAAACTCAGCAGGGTATGTTTTTCACAGAAAGTCCATCAAATTCTCAGGTGTGACAAACATAAGAGGGGATCCATTGTGTTTCCCCCACATAGTCATGGGATAACAAAGTGAGAAGGATATGTTTAATTTATACATCAGCCTGCAGGCCTCCAAATATGCCCTGTGCCTCTCTGAAAGCTCCTGCTAAAGATTTGCACTCAGGTTTCTGGCAGCTGCCGCTTCGGACTCTTTTTGATGGAAGTTCAAAAAATTGTCCAGTTATGTCCAAGGTCATGCACCAGGCCGGAGTGGGGGTATGAGTGAGTGGTGGACTCTTTCAATTTGGAGAGGTGCATCAGTAGGAACCCCAAGTAGTTGAGGGAATTTGTTGGAGAAATAAAATACGGTATTTTTGCTCAGCCCCCTCCAGAAAGCCCACAAACCACAAATTGTTCTGCCAGCTGCAGTTCTCCAAGTCATCTACTTTATACTGGAATAGATGAATAGTCTTGGCCTGGTCTCACATTATGGCAGTCATGTCTTGCAGGGCCATTTCATGAGAGCCAAGTCGCCTTTTTGGGTGGAAAAGCCATGTTTCAACGCTGTGCAAACTTTGTGTTGTGGCATTAATGGCAGTAGTCATTTGGGCCATTTGACTCAGGAGCAGGGTGAACATTTGTTATGTTCACACTGGATCTCCAGGTGGAAGAGAACAGAACTCCATCTTTCAGGTCTACCATAACAGATGAAGAGATGAGGTAAATCTCGACTGCAGTTCTTTTTTTTTTTGATGCAGAACAGTTTCTCTAGTGTCAGTGGCTCAGCAGTTAGCACACTTGCCTCTGAGACCAGGAGATCAGAAGACTGTGGGTTCTATCCCCATGCCAGGCACTTGGGTTAAATCTCAGTACTGACACTGTAGTGCAACATGAGAGGAGTGCTGCACTCCCGAGGTGCCGTCTTTCAGAGGAGACGTTAAACCATGGTCCTGTCTGCCTCTTCTCGTGGTAGTTCAGGTGGATGTTAAAGATCCCATGGCACTTCTTGAAAAGAGTAGGGTTTTTTTTTATTAAATAAATAATACAACAAAATGTTTAATGATTATACATAGAAATTAAACATCAACATTCCTCTGTACCGTCCTTTAGAAGAAAAAACAACTTAGTATTAAATGACTATAGTGACATATTTGCACATTTATATAGGAATCCGAAAGAAACATGCATTTGAAGATCATTAATAAAGGTGTTACAAAAACTAAGCTAAAGAATTTTCAGCTAATCCCTCAACTAATTTCCAAACAGCTACTTATTTTGTTTTATCATAACAGAATTACAGTTCCTCAAACAATGTTGTTGGTAAATGTCTCCACCGAGAATGAAGCCCAGGAGAAGACAATGAGGATTTTTCTTTTAAGTAAACTGATGCCACTTCAGGTGTAATGTTATTAATATGTCCAGTAAGGAGAGTCATCAGCTGCTGCAGCACAGAGTGACACCTACTTTGCCATATACATCATTTCAATATGGCACTCACAACTCTCAAGGTTCCTGGATAAAATAATTTCCAATTGTCTTCATATAAACCATACATCAAAACATCATATGACATTAAGGCAATCTGAGGACAGTTCCAGGTTTTAGCTAATTTAGCCCACATCTCTGTAATTTAATCACATTCAAAGTATAAATGTTCCATAGTTTCTGTTTGAGTCATACAGTTCCGTCTCAGACAGAACCTTTCATTATTTCTTTTATGGAAGTGGTTCCCTCCGACATTTAGCCTTCCATGGCAGCACATCCACAATGTGTCCCAGATGTTTTTTGGTACTCTAGGTTCTACTAGCTGACTTACAGTATTATTCTGTACACATCTATATTCTGAGGACAAGTAACACAAGAATATCCTAGAAATTTAGTTCTCAATAATTGTTCATACAGTTTTTTTTCCTAGGAAATCTCATACAATCCTGCTGGGATATGCTCCAGGATTTTTTTAAAGTCTATAATATACACAGGAGACCCTCCCAGGATATTCCTCAAGTTCTCCAGCTAGGGGATTCCCATTTTTGGAAAAAATACTCCCATTGTGCCTTAAAGCTTTTTGCCCAAGCATGTTGTTGGCCTCTCAGTATAGGAATTATATTTGTATACAAGAAAATTAAGAAAAAAAAAACAAAATAGGATTGACCATGTTTAGGCCACCATTTTTTACTGGCCAATATGCCACTGCACTTTTTATTGGGTTCAGTCTACTCCCCCACAAAAGCTGGAAGCACAGGTTGTACGTTCTTGCCTCCAATCTTACAAGGAGTGGAGATACATGACTCACATTTAATACAATAAGAATAACTAATGTTTTTAATAAATAGATTCTTTTGAGTCTGGTCATGGGATATCCTTTTCATTTTTGTATTTTTTTTCTTCCACTCTATCTAAAACTATTCTCCAACTTTCTGTGGCTAGATCTAAACTTCCAAAAGCGATACCCAAAATTTGTAAGGGATCCATCAGAATTTTAATACCCACAATGTCTGGTACTTGAAGCTCTGTCTGTATTGCTACAGCCACACCTCTACTTTTCTGCTTATTTAGCACTGAGCCTGATATTTTAGAAAATTTACAAATATTTTTCCACGCTTAAAGACCTGACTTCTGAGCTAATACCATAATGCAAAGATCATCTACATAAGTTATTACATTTGGGAACTCTATGTCTGCTGGACCTACCATATGCTGTATTTTGTTGTCCCCATTCTTTTTCCTTAATAATGGGTGGATTGAAAATATGTACAGGAGAGGGCTCAATGGGCATCCCTTCTGGACTCCTCTCAAGATAGGGACATGTGAACCTGTCAAGCTGTTAACCAAAGGGGTCAATGAGGCAGAGTTATATGAAATTATTTTCCTGGTACCCCATAACGGTGTAAAACCATGAACAGGTATCTATGAGACACTAAATTGAAAGCTTTGGTTTGGTCCAAGTTAAGAATACCTGCATAATCTTTTGCAGTGGGGGCAGCATATATTTCTCTAATGAGCTTTAAACTATCCAACATGGACCTTTGGGGGATAGCACATGTCTGTGTAGGGAAAATTACCTAAGTTGCTAACTGTGTAAACCTATTGCATAATATTTTTGACAACATATTCCAATCATTATTTATCAGACTAATAGGTCACCAATTATTTATATCATCTTTTGAACCTTTTTTATGTAGGTAGATCAAAATGCTGTCGGCAAGAGTAGGAGGCAAAGGTTGTTTACCTTCCAAAATTGTATTAAAGATGATTACCAGATAATTGCTCAACATTTCCATAGACTTTTTATAATGTTCAGCTGGGATTCCATCTGGGCCTGGTGTCATGTTATTTTTTAAGTGAGAGACAACTGCCATAACGTCTTCCTTTGTTATAGGTGTTAGCGTATTTTCCTTAATGCCTGAGTTTATGTGCAGGATTTCTTGAATATTTAAAAACTCTCCAAAGTCTCCCTCTATTGGTACTGACTGTCTCTAGAGCTTCCAAGTATGTTGAAGTACAGTTTTCATAATTTCCATATTATGGCAAACTAAATCCCCATCTTCTGAAAGGATCTGAGGCAAATATTTTTTCTCTGCCCTTTCTTTACAATTATCATAAGGATTAACTGACTGGGCTCTCCCCATATTATTATATTTTTGTTCCAAGAAAACGGATTGTGCCCTATCATATTGGACTTTGACCATTTCTGCTTTAATATTTTTAATCTCATCAGAATAATCATAGTCTGTTTCTGCTGTCAGAGATGAAAACTTCTGAAGATGCCTCCAGTTCTCTAAATACTGTATATACTAAGATTGTGAAGCAGCTTTGGTTATCTTTTTACAATTATTTTTTATTTCCTGTTTTGTCTCCACCCACCATGCCAAGGGGTTTTCATATAATTCAAAAACTGTACATTTGTCTTGGATCACCTTTTTTAATTCACCCCATTGAGAATCATCTTGCAGAATAGAAGTACTCATTTTCCAATGAGCAAATGATCCAGGTTTATTTTGTGGGGACACAATTTGGATTTTTGTAAGACTATGGTCTGAAGTTTCTATGGGTACTACTGTGTGACTATAACAGGGAACCCATTCAGATAGTATAAAGAAGTCTATGTGGGTAGTAAGTCTCCCTTTTCAAAATGTATGTTTGGGGGTGCTATTAGTACATGTTGCACTGTCTTTCAATTTTGCCATATTGATCATAGAACTAAGAAAATTTGAGTCTGAAAATAATTTGGGTGTGCTACCTGTTTTGTCTAATAAGGATAAAATACTATTGAAATCCCCCCCAAATATTAATGATTTCTAGTATGTACATATGGCTGAATAAGTTTTAATAACTCTACTCTTTTGGTTTTTGTTTGAGGATTATAGACGTTGATTAGCATCCATTCCTGATTATCGAAACAATATCTAACATAAGTACCCATCCTTGAACCAGATCTAGATTGCCTAGTAACTTTAATGTTGGGGGTGTTTAGTAAAATTCCTACCCCTGAACAAGGATCTTCCTCTAAGGACCAAAAGGAGGGGCCATCAAACCATTCCCTTGTGGCTTGATATACCTCTTTTAAAGAATGCAACTTAGTATCCTGTGAAAAATACACATGCAGGTGTAATGCCTTAAAATAGTGAAAGTAGTTATCCTTCTTTTTCTATTTTTTATGCTGTTCACATTTAGTGACCCACAAGTAAGGTTAGCAACCATAATGAAGTTTTAAAAGGGAACACAGTCTTTCCTATATGTTGGATATACTTTTCCCTTTCTCTGGTGATTTTTTCTTGCATCATTTTTTCCTGGTGGATTTGGAGGATATAGAATCTCTTGACCATACTTCGGAGTCTGTCATGGGGTCAGGTTGTGATGATGCTATAGATGAAGCATTAGAATCATCTTCAGATTTTACTCATTGATTATGTTTGGTCAATGGTGTAAACCCATTTACACACTGCAACCTGAACTTCCTGGGGCAGATTTAGTACTGTTCCTTGTGACCCTTTTAAAGAGTTTTAGAGACCATGGAGCCTCCATGGGGGGGGGGGCATGATAACTGTACTTCTTTTTCTGTACCAGATGTGTAGCTAGTGACACTTTCTCTGTCTGTCCTTTGTTTCCAGGAATCATCTCAGAAACAAGAGTTTGCTTCTAGACTGGGTCAGAGTTATTCTTCATTATTGATTTATCCCTGCCTCTGAAGGTAAAGGTTGTGCAATAGTGTCTTTTTCTGAAATGCTGGGTTCTTCTGGTTCTCGGGGGGGGAGGGTAGAGACATACTTAAATCCATAGAGGGCCCAGCCCTGGAAGACTCAGACCTTTTTGAAAGCTTAGTACTGGCTTACTGTTGAGCTTTTGAGACTGTTTCCTGCTGTATTTGTTGGTCTGGATTTGTTTTGTTGTGAGCAGCCCATTGGCAAGTCTGTAATCAATGAGTGGTTTCTCAACACGTTACAAAAATAAGGATTTGGGCAATTTTTATTAACATGCCCAATTCTAATAGAGAGCACTTAAGCCTGTCACAGGCACTGCTTAAGCACTCTAAAGCATGACTTTGGCTGGCCTGCATAAAAAAATAAATCCACTGTCTCACCCTAAATAAAAACAACTTAGGAGATGCTGTATTCCCCATTCATTTGAGGCAACCTCACATAGATTTTCCAACCTCTGGCCCAAAGTTGCTTGGAGTAAATTATTGGTTCAGGTGCCTCCAGAACTGTAAATTTGGTTTTAAACCAATGAATAATGTCTATCACTGCCACACACTCATTTTTAAATAAAACTGTTATGGTTCTAAAAGCAGGTTTTGTAAGTGATATGGCAATATACGCTGCCCACAATGGTGTATATCTTACTTGCTGGTACCTTTGCCAGAATGTTTCCAACCAGCCGCTGTTTTGAAACTTAAACTGAAATTTGGGTCTCCAGATGTGTGAATTAAGGCATATATTTCTGTCAGGGAAAAATCCAAACTCTCTTTTATCAATTTTTTCCCCATATATATGCAGTCAGGGAAAACTGTAGGCAGTCTCTATATCTAAACTGCACCACATTCCTTCTTTTGGCAAGCTCTTGTGGTGCATGAAACAAGCCTGCATAAGAACACCCCTGCAGTCTTGGATTTTGCTGTGTAGAGTTAGATTCTTGGGAATTATGTTGTCTTTCAGCCCCTTCTGTTCTATTTGTATTAGCACCCTGCTCCTGATCTGGGGGGGGGAGGGTGCAGGTTCATTGCTGGGGTTGTTGTTGCCAGTATTCCCAGTATTATTATTGTTTTCATTATTATCCTTTTTGTTATTATCCTTTTTTTCTTGTAGCTGTACTGTGGGGTTCTGGGTTAACAAGCACTTCATTTCTGTCATTTCTATTTCTATCATTTCTATTTCTGGTTCTGTTGTCTGTATGTTCTTGGGGCTTTGCCAGGGTTTTGTTTTGTTGGGTCTAACCCACCCAATATTTCTTAGAGCTACTGAAATAGGAACCCCCATGACTGAAATGTTAGCATCGTAATTTGGCAAGGCCAACTCCATAACTTGGTAAGTCGGCACCTCACTTTTACCACTTTCTGCAGTAAATATTAAGATTGCAGCTGTCTGTGAGACTAGCAGTACATCCTATATCTTACATTTTACTTTAATACTGCTATTATCTCCCTCTTTTGTATTTATGTCTGTTTCTGTGAAAACCTCAATCTTTATTCCAGAGGGATGCTGTACCAATTGAGTTACAGGGTTATCTATGTTTGCAGTGTCATATGAAACCGGAATAAGCAGTTCATAATCAACAAAATGTAAATCAATGGTACTTACATCTTCTTTCAGCTGTCCCTTTTTTTCCTTATTGTTTTGATGTGTACTAGAGATTTGTTCAGGGTTGCTGCTGGGCATTGTCCCATCACAAGAGGGAGTCTTTGATGTTCCTGCATCCCCGCCTGTCAGGCCAGGCGGGTTTTCAGTCAGATTTGCTAGATCCACTGGATATGCTTGGAGCTGCTACTGCTCTGCTTTTACCTTGCACAACCAGTTTCTGGACATAATTGCTGCTTCAGTTTCAGTAAGCATATTGAGTAGCTGTCATTTTCTCCCTTCAAGCTCAAGTAGATGCACATTTTCATTCTCAGACTGATTTCTATTTTGAACAAAACTCGCTTCCATTATTGGGTATACACCTTGATCATTCTGTATTATATTCCTGTGGTTGCCTCTTGTTTCTCTAAAGCTAGGGAGGAGGCAGTCTCCCCAGCTTTTTCCATGTCCATCTGTTCAGTAGCTCCGGTGGCCATTTTGTCAAGCTGCCACATGGCCAAGGGTTCCCCCTAATGCAGAGTAGGGGAATTTTGAGGGGAGAAAGGGGTGTAAAATTCAAAACAATCAGGCTGCATACATTTAACAGTATAAAAATGAGCTGAAGCATGGATCAAGTATGAAAGTGTGTCCGACCATCCACAGGGTCTTGAGTACTAAATCCATAGTATCCTTATCTGGCATGCAGTGGACATCACACACATCCTATATCCCCATCACATGATAACAGTAGCTGCTAGACTGTGTCATACAGCCTTACTGTATTTGCACTTATGACCTACATAGTTCTCAAAACCTCAGGTAATGCCATGGTTTCATCCCTTCTCTCAGTTTCCTTTATTACATAGTATCAGTTTTTTTTGTGTGCAGTTTTCCAGTAATGTGACATACCAACACCAGCCATGCAAAAACAATCTAGTGTCCCAACATCAGCTCCACTGGAGCACACTCCCCCTCCTCCCATTCATCTGTTTTTTTGTTTTTTTTTCAAGAGAGCATCAAAAAAGGCATACAATTGTTCCAGAACCCATGTAATTTATTTCTGGATACAGTCTTTATATCTGTCTCATAAATACATTGAAGAGGAATCATTACATTCTGTAACATCATCTCAGGAAGGATGTCCTTTTGCTTAAGGATCCATTTACATCTGGCTTGCTAAATAGAGTATTTCAGTAGTGCAAAGATAACTTGTTAATTCCCTTTATGAAATCCAGTCCATTTAGCAGTAAACACTGTGGCCCAGATATTCAAAAGGGTTGAGCATGGTGCAACAGTGTTGCGCCATGCTCAACCCACTGATGCGCCCAAGCACGATATTCAAAAGGGCAAAATGCGTGGCACAAATCCCGATGTACCAGAGCACATCAGTAATGTATGCAGGCACAGGTGGGGGGGGTGTACCCATGCATAACCTGCACAGCCCGATATTCAGCACGGGATGTGCAGAGCCATGCATGCGCAACCCCTACCTGTGCCAGCACAAAGTTAAGCCAAAAAAAAAAAGGAACAACTGATGGCCATCCACAGGTGAGCTGATGCATTGCAGGGCACAACATGGCAGCTGCCACTTGTGGGTGGCCACCCAAGTTCCAGCTGCATCTGGCAGCACCCCCCCATGCCCGATCATGGGCATCTGTCTAAAAATAGACATATTCGTCCAATATTTCTGGTGGTCCAGTGGGCCGCTATGTGCCCAATCGCAGGCATCTGTCTAAAGATAGACATATTCGTCCAATATCCCTGGTGGTCCAGTGGACCGCTATGTGCCTGATCACAGTCATCTGTCTAAAAATTGACATATTCGTCCAATATCCCTGGTGGTCCAGTGGACCACTATCTTCCTGATTGTGGGCATTTGTAAAAACAAACAATTACAATATTCCTGGTGGTCTAGAGGTACCCCCCCACCTGCCCACTGAGCACCACCGCCCCACTCCCCCCTGGTCAGTCCAGGTGGCAGCACCCCACCCACCTGCCTTCTCACTGCACAATCGACTGACACCTGGGTAGGGCTGCATGCCCATTGATTCACAGCATGTGCCATTGGCCATGCAGCCTTGGCTGCATTTCACACATTTGGATATGTGAATGGTTTCATTCACATAACTGAATGTGTAGTATGGTAGGGGCTGCATGCCCATTGTCTCACGCTGTGAACCAATGGGCATGCAGCCCTACCGAGGTGTCAGTCGGTGGGTGGCATTGCGGCAGGTGGGTGGGGTGCTGCCACTTGCCAGCTGACCGGGGAGGAGTGGGATGGTGGTGCTCAGTGGGATGGTGGGGGGGGTACCACCAGACCACCAAGGATATTGGAATTGTTTCTGTTTTTACAAATTCCCATGATTGAGCAGATAGTGGTCCACTGGACCACCAGGGATATTGGATGAATATGTCTATTTTTAGACAGATGCCCACGATCGGGCACATAGCTGTCCACTGGACCACCAGGAATATTACAAGAATATGTCTATGTTTAGACAGATGCCCACGATTGGGCACATAGCGGTCCACTGGAGCACCAGGGATACTGGACGAATATTTCTATTTTTAGACAGATGCCTGCAATCGGGCTGCAGGGGGCATCAGTCCCCAACGGCTGCTGACTGGCAGGGCTCCAGGTGCAAGTAGTCAGGGATCAGAGTTCCTCCATGCAAATGTGGCCAAAATGACATGCAAATGGCCCCATGTGTACCTTGCATAAGTTATGGCTCCATTTGCATGTCAACTATTGAATATCACGGGTGCTGTGCATGGAGCAATGGAACTGTCACCAGTGCATCTCTATGCTCCACTCTGGCCACTTGTGCTGGTGCAGTGCCACTGAGCCATGTGCACTGGAGGTGGCCAGGGTTCGATATTCAAAGCTGCTGAGCCATGGCACAACTCCTTTGAATATCGCTCAGTCCACACCCCTGTGCAGCCAAGTTGAGCTGCACCCAAGCATGCGCCACAGCCTGGCGCAGTTTGAATATCTGGGCCTGTATGTACAAGTTCCATATATAAAACATTCTGAAACTTTGTGGTCCACCATGATTTATATACCATATCCCAGAAAGAGATCATGAAAGGACATTCCAAAAAACGATGTTCCTGTGTTTCTAGAATTTGTGTACAAGACCTTGGGCAATATAGTTCCGTTAATTGTTTATGTTTATGGTTATTCTTCACATTCATTATTCCATGTATGCTTAACCATAACATATCCCAGGTAAAGGCAGGGATTCTTTCATTTGTGAGCTTTGACAATGAAGTTTGGGTCTCAAGTACAGAACAGTTAGGCAAGTCCAAATCTTGCTTTGTACAGTCAATCATAAATTGATATAACTCTTGTCATGATTTAGGTTTCAGAAATTGTCCTGGAATTTTCAGTTTGATAATATCTTGAAGCATCGGTGTCTCATAACCTGGAATTATTGAGGTTTTAGTCAACAACTTCCTATTCCCTGGTTCCCATGCCCTTTTGTCAATCGTTACCCATTCAGCAATCATTTCCTCCCACCATTTTTTGGCATCCACTAAGGTAGAAAACATATTATAATATAGAAAGATACTATAAAAGAATAGACCCGGATCTATCATATCTAAACCTCCCTCTTTTACACGTCGATAGGTAATCCCCCTTTTAATTGGGTTCAAACAACTACCCCACAAACTTTGAAAGAATACACTATATAATTTCATTTTCAGTTGTGGGGGAAGGAGAAAGTTGTAACTTATAAAAAGAAAGAGTGGCACTAATATGTTCTTGATAAATAATACTCTTTTCTGCTTTGAAATATGCAATCCCTTCCATCCCTGGGAGATCCCTTCCACCTTCCGTAATTTGGTTTCCCAATTTAAAACAACTAGGTTTCCATCACCAAAAATAATCCCCCAAATCGTAAGAGGTTCTTGGGTTAATGTAATACCTGCATACTTTTGACAAACAGTATCTGACTGACTCCCTATCCTGATAGCACTACTTTTCTCAAAATTAATCTTCGAGCCTGATCTCTGAGAATACTCTAAAATAATGTTAGTGATAGCCTGTTCTTCTGTGCTCTTTTTGGCTATAATTACAACATCATTGGCATAGGCTATACATTTCAGCTGGGGACCAAACTTTGTCAGGGAAATACCTTGGAGAGAGGCAGATAACTGGATAGATCTTAAAAAATGGTCAATACAAAGGGCATACAATAAGAGGCTAAGTGGACAGTCTTGCCTTACCCCTTTCCGTAATCTGACCAGGTCACCCTTCCACCCATTGATCCTGGGGGGTCAGTGTTACTTCCCGATATAAATATGATATCCATTGCACAAAAAGGAGTGAGAAACAGAATCAAAGGCTTTATGCTGGTCAAGGCTAAGAACAAAGCTTTCCTCTGATCCCATCTTACCCCTTTGAAATAATTCTCTCAGAATTATCAAATTATCTTGTATTCCCTTTTTCAGGATCAAACAGGTTCGTCCCTTGCTGATTACTGTTTCCACAATCTGAGTCAATCTTTGTGACAAAATTTTGGCCACAATTTTAAAATCAACGTTCAATAAACTAATAGGCCTCCAATTATTTAAATCCTCTTTTTTTCCCTTTTTTATATAAAAGGTTTAGATCAGCCTTTTTCATATATGGTGGCAAGACTCCTGTGTCCAGTATTTCATGATACAATTTAGTAAGATCAGATACCAAAAAAGCACTTTACTGTTTATAGAATTCTCCTGTGAGTCCATCTGTCCCTAGGGAAGTTCCACTTTTTAATGTACAGATCCAGAAACAAATGATTTGATACCTTTTATTGGACCAACATGGATGTTATAGAAAAGAACAAAGTTCATTGTTCTTTTCTGTAACATCCATGTTGGTCCAATAAAAGGTATCAAATCATTTGTTTCTGGATCTGTTCTTTAAAGGACCAATACGGCACCTACAACATTTTTTAATGTAGTAATCACGTTTCACTTCATCTTCAGTGAAAGGTCTTATGAGAGCAACCTCCTGTGATGGTGATAAGTCTGAGATGACCAAGTCTTGTAAATAAACATCAGGGTTTTGGACTACTGGGGTAACCCCAAACCAATGTTCTACCTGCTGTTGCACTACATGTAGTATATCTTGTTTACTCAAGACAGACCATCCCTTATCATCAATCACCCGTGATATTAGTTTCCTTTCAGTTCTTTTGCTACAGACTTTAAAGGCAATAAAGGTCTGCTTCTTACTTTCAGTCCCAAACTTCATTTCTTGTTGTAAAGATTTAGCTCTATCATATTGCTTTGCAAACATATCCTGTTTTATTATTCATATTTGAGCACTGAAATCCATTTTTAATGTCTCTATGTTTGAGATCAGAGCTTGAAGTTGCTTCCACAATCCCAAATAATCTAAATATGTTTTTAAAGTGGGTTTGCTTGCCATAGTTTTAAACAATTCCTTCACCAATGTCTTTGTCTCTTCCCACCATTCTGCCTGAGAATCATACAAGCATTGTACTGATTTTCTAGCCCTCCATAAGGCCTCCCGTTCTTTGGTAAGTGCCTCAGAATCCAATAAGGAGCTATTTAGATGCCATGGACTGTTCCCACAAACAGGGCTGTTCTCCCAGTTAAGGTGCAGCGACAGACCTCTATGGTCAGAAAAATCAAAACACTGCATCTGAATATCTTGGCTAATCATGCATGTGGACACAAAAAAAATCTATTCTAGTTGACAGGTGACCTCTAAAATATGTATTCCCACCTGTTTTGTGCTTTACACAATAAGCATCTTGCAAATGGGTATTAGATACAACGTCATTCAAAACATTTATATCACAATACAGTTTATTTGTTGCTAAACCCCTATCCATTCATTGCATTGCACAATTAAAGTCTCCCCCCATATAACCAACCGGGATGCATGTAAGTATGGCTGTACTGCCCTAAAGAGTGAAATCCTATTGGCTTTTCCCTTGGGGGCATAACTGTTCACTAGTCTAAGTCTAGTGGCCTCAAACTGAATATCTAAAATCAATGTCCTCCCTGGCTCAAGATCAATTAGTCTGGTGACCTTCAAATGTGGATTGCTAAAGAGGATCCCTACCCCATCGCAAGTATCTATACCTTGAGACAAAAAGGATGCCCCCTTACCCCACCATCTCAATGCTTGTGCTATTTCAAAAAATGTTTTAATTCTGGTAACTTGAATGAAGATGATATCTGCTGTGGAAGATTGTACTTCTGAAATAATAGTTAGTCTTCTCTTCCCATTCTTAATACTGTGAACATTGATTGATAGCAATTGTAATGATGTCATACTTTTGCAAAAATGGACATACAGTTCTTATTTCAACCTGGACTTCCATTGTTTTGACCCTTTCTTTCTTTTTTTAGTCCCTTCATCAATTTCTGAGGAATGGTCCATCGTAAAAGACGAAATCAAAGAGGAATCTGAGTTGTCATCTTCCTCAGAATTTTTGATGGTAGACAGCACAGTGTAAGGATTATTAGTAGCAGCTTTCCCTTTCCCTTTTCTTGTGACAACCTTTCTTTCCTTCACTTTCGGCTCTGTCTTTTGCACTGTCTAGTACTAGGTATTTTCTTATAATCCACAATCAGAAATGGAGATGTCTGTCCCTTAGGGGAGAGGCATAGTAGAGATGTCTTCCTCATGTGTACACTGTGCATCCTGCCCTCTGTCCATCTGGGATATATTTTCAACATGGGTCGGGGTCTGTGAGTTATCAAGTTCCTTCACAGGTACAACCTGTAAGGGGGGAGGCATTTGCGATGATAGCGGGTCACAAACCTGCATGGCATTGTCCTAAAAATCCACTGACTGTGCTTGACCATCAATAATTACAGAATTTACCAGCACTTCTTGAGATTCCCCTACAGTATTATGTTCTGTGATATAATACTGTTCTACCATCTGTGGCGCAGTCTCTTTTCCTTCCTCTGGTTTGTTACCCATTTAATTTTGTTTTGCTGCTTCTTTCTACCACCAAATGGACTCCATTAATCTTTCTAAGGTGGCTGCATGGCCTTTTCTCTGAGCCTAAGTGATCAAGGCTTCATGCAAGACCCCCTTCTTTAGTATTATGGGAGACCCATGGGCATTTAATGTAGGAATGCCCCTTCTCCTCACATAAGTTGCATTGAAATGTACTGATACATGATGAAGTTGTTTGACCAGTTTCTAAACAATGGGTACATTTCGGGGTGTCACAAGCATTACTTAAATGAAGTCTGGAACCACACTTGTGGCACAATTTAGGCTGGCCTGGATAAAATAAAGATCCCTGATCTCTGCCCAAGTAAAAACAACTGGGGAGGTGTACAATCTCATGATTACCTAGGAATAGCTTACATTTCACTCTCCATCCACCAGTCCAAAATTGTTACATATCCATAACAGGGTTGGGGTTTTCAAGTACTTCACAACGTTTGTGCAGCCAAAACAATATATCTATAATATTCCCTCCCTCATTTTTAAAGATGATGGTAAGAGTTTGAACAGCAGGTTTAGTAATAGGAATGGCACAAATAGGTGACCACAAAGGGGTATTTTTCAGCAGATTACAGTATATTTCACCCAGAATCGGTCCAAACACTCCACTGTCTTAAAACTAATGTTGTAATTATACTCATTCGTATGAATGAGTGCAAACATTTCAGAGGCATAACACTTAAGAGAATCTTTCAACAAGGTTCAGCACACATAAACTCTGTCAGGCAGGTACGCTAAGCCACCTTTATAAAGCAACCTGATGGCGTAGCATCGTGGGGCAGGTTCGTCTTTATTTTTAAACAGGTCTGCCATGCGTAAGAAAGGTTTAAACCATTTTTCCTGTGCTGGGTCTTGGAATTTTGGGATCCCTAGCCCCACTGGTAAACTCCCATTAACAGTCTGGTCATCAGAAAAAACAGTAATATTGTCAGAAGCAACACATTTGGCATCAGAACTGTAGTTTTGTAGAGGAATCCCTGTAGAGGCATTTGAAGTAGAAGCTACTGCAGTGTCATGAACAGCCACACCTCCCCCACTTACTGGTATAGACACCTCTGTCATTTTTTTCCCCATCTGGCAGTCCTTGTTGTATGACATTAATGCCTATAGAATCCTTAATAGAGGTGGATGTATCTTCTGAGTTAGTGGTAGCTTATAATCCCAAAGCGTTATGTACTAAACCCATAGTTAAAGCATTTTGATGTGCACGGGAAGGAGAAAAAACAATTTTACCTGTAGGGGTAACCTCCATCATGGAGTACTGCACCATGGCTGGATCTGTTGGGTCAGGAGACCCTCCCCCTTGTGGTTGCATAATCCAACCTGCTTCTTGCAAAGCTTTAGCGGGCGTCCATGTACCCATATCAGAGTTCTTAGGCTCGGATCATGTTGTGACAGTATCCACAACTTTGGATGTAACAACAGCTCAGGCTGAAACACCCAGTGTTTTCCTGACTCTTTTACCAAGGCCCACCTCACACTCTGGTAGAAGTTTCTGAGCTCTGAAAGCCTCCTGCACAACCATCGGTCTGCCATACCCCACCACTTGCAACTGGTTATGTCTAGTGCAGTCTCCAATATGGTCTTGTGCATGCAATAACAGTTCAGACGCTAAACAGAATTTTTCTTCTTCGTCTGCAATTTTCTGAAGTAATAAAGTGCAAATTGACTCCATGTGTAGATGCAGTCGCTCAGTTTCTAAAACGGGATCCTTCTCCGTATCTTTCAGACATTTAAAGTCATCCCATGGTTCCATATTCGCTATTACATCCTCCTCTGGGTCCTGTGTAGCTGCTGTAGAAGAGTCCCATGGTATTGTAACCTCTAGTCCAACTGCTTGGTCCAAACCTGGGACCAATATATCCCCAGAACTCAAAATTTCTTCTCCTTCCATGAGCGGTGAATATTGCACATTACTATCAGTTGTTGTTTCTGAATTAGAGCAAGGAACTGGGACAGAGACCAAATCCCCAGACTGCTGAAACTCCATCTCCTCCTCTGGAACACCTTGGGCGGCCATCTTGCAGCCGGACAGAATCTCCCCCTCAGGTGAGATGGGAAATTTCCTCAGTGCCCTGGTCACATTTCCCCCCATTCACTAAAAATACCACCAACAGCTTAGTCTAGTTCAAGGTCAGTTGGCATTCATCTGTATCCCCCTCCCCTGGGTAGTGCCTGAAAATGGGCAGGAATTTGTCTAATGCACTTACCCAGTCAGCATAAACTAACTAAATAAATAAATAGTAGTTAGGTAACCTCCACATGCGTTTATAGTGTGCCCAAATGCAGGATGTCATTGGATTAGTCAAGAGGTTCACGGAGCTGAGTATCTATGCTGCCATACTGGCTCAAGGCTTGGCCATACCCCCGCCAAATTATCCTCCTTATATATCACCCATGTCACCCCAATATGGACCAGTCCTACCAACCCTAACACCTGACTTTTCTGGAACTTACCCATTCTGTTGCATCCCCTGCCATAGGACTTGTTTGGAAGGGTCCAGTCATTGTTGTGGAGCCTGCAAGGGACCAAGTCATAACCCAGTGGTGACATCAAGATTTTCCCCTCCATTTTCTCCACTGGGACCTACACATGTGCAATGATGTGATGTGATTACCCTGCCTCAGTGGAGATACCCCCGGCATCTTGGCATGGGTACCCCTTCAAGTCCTGTCCCACTACACTGCCACCCAGTTTCCTCTAGGTGGTAGCCTATGAGTGGGGCATATGAACCCTCCTCCTCATGGGAAGAAAGCTGTCAAGGGATGCTCAATCCTTTCTCCCCCGACCAGCCCCCAAGTGACCTGCATACAATCCCAAACCCAGGATCACACCAGCCTACATATTTTTGTAATAAGGATCCCAGATCTGCACAGAGTACTCCAGGTAGGGCCTTACCAGGATTACTTCCCTGCTGGTGACTCCCCCCACCCCCACCATGATGCACCCTACCATTTTTCCAGCACTTATAGAGATTTTGCACACTGCTTGTACTCCTCAAATTGGCTGAATGTCAACAAAGATAACTTCATTTTAATTTATAAAGACTTTTATTTTTAGGGGTTAAAGATGCTAGAAAAATGTTTTTATGTGTTTAAAATGGTATATGAATATGATGTCAGCTATTCCATGAGAGAAATCTAACAGTTATTTGTATGGTGCACAATCTTATGGCTATATATATCTATGTACTAAAAACAACATAGATTTTATAATGTTTGAGACTGTGTAAAACATCATGACTGTTATACAGTGTAGCAATCACAGCACTTTCAGTTTGACCATGATCATATTTTCTCTAACCGAGTAAACTTTATTGAAAATTTTTCAACAACAAAAACACAATACATACAAAATAAAAACAAAGAAGCAAAACAGATAAACAATACCTCTTCCTGCCCGATTCTCCTTCTGCTCTCCCCACCACCCCTGGACCAGATGAGTCAATAAGCGAAGGGGCTAACAACCAATACATACACACTTTTTGGTAATACTCAACAGAAACATAGCTCTACAATCTAAACCAGAAGATCTTGTCATACTGCCAAAAGTAAAGTATGCAAAAGGTCCCGTCTTCTATGGGAAGGCTTTAAGCCTGAGGTTCAATGGGAAGAGCAACTACGCCACTCCCCCATCAGGCCTTAAATGGCCACTCATCCTGGACTGTCCTAGGATTTGTTTCTCGTTGCCCCACCATCCACCCCTCCTCTTCCAACATCTCATCTCTCTTACCTGTGATCTTCTTTTAGCTACCTTTAGCCAATGGAATTTTTCCTGCAGCATCTATAGGGGGGAACCTTCCTCTTGCGTTCCTTGCATTATACCACTACAGGGTGGTATATCCCATGGATAGAGATGTGAATAGCCACAATGTATCCAAGTCCCACAAGCATCATCTCATCCAGTTGCATAAGCACAATTGAACAATATGTTT
Source organism: Neoceratodus forsteri (assembly GCA_016271365.2). Taxonomy (NCBI): domain Eukaryota; kingdom Metazoa; phylum Chordata; order Ceratodontiformes; family Ceratodontidae; genus Neoceratodus; species Neoceratodus forsteri. The sequence goes on from CM028134.1 coordinate 611,631,821, forward strand.
GAGACCTACAAAGTAGATCTACAGATTACTTTTCAGCATTTAATGCCAACAAAATTTCTCAATGCCATTCAAGTCTGGAGGGAACCTGATCTCCCAGCCAGTGTCTAAGGATAACTAATTTTGCAACAATGAAAATCAAAGCAATATATGCCCACTTATTTCTCTGTAATTCATCTGGATATTTCCTGATTATACAGATGTCCGGTGTAAAAACCAATGTCTGACTCCAATGGGGGAGGGGGGCTAACAATGTTTGGTCATGTCCAAAAAGGTTTGACCTTTACACGAGTCCAGAGCATCTAGTACACTGGCTGTTTGGAAGCTTCCCCTTCATACTGTACATAATTTCTTAGATGTAAAAAGCAGTTTGTGCAAAATGAAGTGCAAAAGCCTATATTTATCCTGTATCATATATTTATATAGATTTTCGGGACCTTTAGTCATTCTGCAATAGACCAACCTACCTTTAGCACCCCTTCCCAATAATAACTAGTGCCTTCCAGCCCATAGAGTCTAAGTGTTGTAAAACCCTGTATATTTGGGAAGTACTATGAGGCTGCTATGCAGCCTGTATAAGTGTTCTAATGTATCTTTGACATCATCTAGCCGGGGAGGGGGAGGGAATCAATATGAGTTCCGGTTGTACTAACAGTTTGAAAATAACTAATATATTTGGTCATGGGAACATTAAGACAATGATCATATTTAAATGATATTTAAAGGGGATTACATATAAACTATCTAGATCATTTGCATAAATGGCCATTATTTAGTCTTCATTGGCCTCCATATTCAAACAGTTAGCATGGCACTAACTGAGCCAAGTTAGCACTGTGCTAACCATGAATGGTACCGGTGGTCAGGGGCCATATTCAGCAGCCCCCAGTGTGTCATACAAACCCAACAGTGCTGCTTAATGCTGCCAATCTCCAGCCCTTAATGTGGCACACCAACTGTGCCCTCCTGATCTCCTATGCCAGGCATTTGTGACATGTGTACCCTGGTGTCCAGTGGTCCCCCTCTGACTACCTATGCTGGGCTTTCAAATCATGTATGCCCTGGTTTCTAGTAGTCTCCTTGATCACCCATGCTGAACTTTTGAAACCTGTATCCACTGGTGTGTAGTGGTACCCATTAAGTACCTATTCTGTGATTTTGAATCATGCATTCCCTGATGTCTGACAGTCCCTTTCCAATCACCATGCTGAGCTTTTGAAATGTGTATGCCCTGGTTTGTAGTGATTCCCTGAGCATCCATGCTGAGTTTTTGAAACATGTATGCCCTGGTGTCTATTTGTAACCCCCCCCGCCATCTATGCTGGGCTTGTGCAACATTTATTCCTGGATAGCTAGTGGTCATCCTCACCCCAATTACTGGCTGAAAAATGCAGTACCTCTGGCAGTCTATTGGACCCCCAAATGGTTGCTGAATCCCTACCCAACCAACCTGTTCAGGACCCACCACCATGCACCCCCCTCACCCAGGTCAGCAATCGGTACCACATCGATGGCAACTGGCGCAGACCTCCACTCACTTCCTTGGCTGACCACTGCCTGATTGCCAGTGAGCAGTCATGGGTACAGTCTCACAATCACTCACTGACAGTCAGATGGTGGCCAGCCAAGAAAGTGAGCAGAGTGCTGTGCCAGTCACCATCAATGTGGTACCAACCGGTGTCTAGGGTAAGGTGGTGTAGAGCCGTGGGTCCTGAGTGGGTAGAACATGTAGGTATGCCCCCCGACAGTGACACTAACACAACAACCTACCAACCCATCAACAAAATTGACAGGTTGCTGACAGGTCACTGTGTTGGTGCACCTGACACAGGGGCACACTGTCTCCCAGTTCTGCACCCCCTCTCTGAATCAACTCTGACTAGAGTTAATAATCATAAGTATGGGGGGTGCGGGTGGGGGGCAGAGCCCTTCACATTGGGTGTTTGGAGGTGAAACCCCCCGATGAAAAAATAGGACCGGGAGACAAATGGGATTTATGTCAACTGCAATTTACAGTTGACATAAATCCTGTCGAGATGATGCCAGTAGAAAAAAGTGTTTTCAAACCAGCATCATAGAGCTGGTAATTGGAGAGTTTGGCAACCATTCAGGGAGTGGGGGTCCACTAAACTACCTGGTGGGTTGCACATTTCAACAGGGAATGAGTGATCAGTGGTAGGGAGGACCACTAGATACTAGGGAACAAATGCTGTGCAAGCCCAGCATGGATGATTGTGAGGGAACCACTAGACACAAAGACATTCATGTTTAAAAAGCCCAACATGGGTGATCAGGAAGGACTGCTAGACATCAGGGAATGTATGTTTCCCAAGCCCAGCATGGGTAATAAGTGGCTTAATGGCAGGTTAATAAGCTAATATAGAGCATGCTAATGGCTCCTTAGTGCCTTGCATGCCCAATGGACTCATTAGAATGATGGGGCTGAACATGGCCCACAACAGACCAGGTGTTATTGGGCAGTGCCATCTCCAGTGGGCTCCCCCGTGGGTTATATTCAGCCATGGTCTGTGCCAGCACAGCACTAAGTCACTGTGTGATGCACTTGCACTGCCTCATATTCAGACAGTTAATAAACTCCATCAAGACATGCTAACTGTCTGAATACTGCACAGGGCCAGTCTTGTACTGCTTGCCATGCAGCGCTACTGTTTGTGCAGTATACACAGTTGGTTCTAAATATGGGTGCCACTGTGTTGAATTTTGAAGAATTAGTGTTCATGTATTAATCTGATTAATCACATGATTTCTATGCTGTGGGTACTGAATATTGTGCCCTAACAGCACCTACCTAGTAAGTGTCAGACTGCATCTCCAAACAGGCATGCACTGAATGCTCTTCACTATCCCAGTCCATGATCTTTTCCCATAAATATATAGGAGTACAGTGGAGGCAGGGAGTGGGATGTGAACAGTACAGAGGACACTGGAAGGCATCCAATAAGAGGCCTGTCATGCAGCTGGAATGAATTCTTTGCTGTGTGTGGAGCAGGGGATTGCGGGTAACAGTGTACAGTGGTACATCAGAAGGGATGGAGATTACAGGACGGGTTGATCACATGCCCATTTGGGCAAACATCTGCAGATTGGAGGGGGTGCAAACCAGCTAAGGTAGGGTTCCAGCAGGCATAGTCTGTGTCCCCCTCTCAACTGGCACTATGCACTGCTGTACATGTCATGTACTCAAGCCCCACCCTCAGGCAATCCCCTCAGCTGGCTGGCATGCAGCACTGCCCACAGTTAGGGGACTGAGCACATCTTTGCAACATAGTGCCGTTTACATGCTGCATATATTCAAAATGTACCATCATACATAGATCCCTATATGAATACTAAATGAATGCTTTAGTACTATTGAAAGTATCATACTAGTATTTATTGGTACTCATTGGTATTTTTTGTACAATTCAAAAGTAATCCTTTGATCTTCAGAAAGTACTGCCTTCATCTGCATATTCATGAGATAAAGACTAGTTGAATATGAAATGAATACTGCCTTAACGCTAAGTTAGTCATCAAAATTTAAGTAATTTAAATATTTCGGCTTGTGGGAAGACTGCTTTAATACTAACAAATATAATGACAAACTGACAAAAAAATTAACATTTCAACACTGTTAATAAAAACAAAATGTAGTATTCAGACTTTGGTGAGTATCTATCTATCTATCTATCTATCTATCTATCTATCTATCTATCTATCTATCTATCTATCTATCTTCATTGCAAAGAACTTTATTAATCTACCAGTTAGGGTTAAAGCAACAAAGCAGAGACATGTGTTAGGGTTTCCAAGCCAAACACCCCATCCTCACCCTGCAGGCAACAACAACTGAACCCATTACAGTTTCACCTCTCCTGAATCTTCCCAAGCTGGGTGTGGGGTGTACCTTTGGGTTGTCAGCCCTCAGGCTCAACCTGTTCCATCAGCTAAAAAGCTGAGGTGTGTACAGTATATGAGAATGGGATAAGCATTAGGGTCGACAACCCCAAGGTACACCCTATGCCTGACGTTGCGAAGACTCAGGAGAGGTGAAATTGTAATATTGTTTCCTGTTGCTGCCTGCAGGATGGGGCTGGGGTGTTAGAGTTAGGAGCCCCAACACCACATTTCCCTTCTTTTGTTACTTTAGCCCTAACTAGTGCATTGCTGAGTTTTTTTTCAATTAATTTCCTTACTTTTTGAGATAGTGTAATCGTATTTTCATTCATGCAGGTCCCAAATATACAGCATGCATTTGCTTGGAAAGACAGTGCCTGGAGGGCCCTGCACTTCCATCCCTCCACAGACACATATATCCATGTTGGTATGGAAATGCAGGGTCCTCTGGGCCCTGCACATCCATTTCTGCCAAAAAGCAACTTATTTGCTTGATTGTATGGTTTGTTAATCTTCCAATGTTATCCTAAAGGCATTTCAATGTTTTAATTTTTGTGTTTTTTTATGCCTCCTACATTGCTGGTGAGGTACTATGTGTGATTCTTATAGTACTCATTCAGACCTTTGTTCTGATATATACATTGTCCCTTCACTGCAAATACTGAGGGAGTTATGGGTTGTTGAAGTTGAAATGTGGGAAACACTAAGTCCAAATTCTTTTTTCATATGAAGGCATATGTTTTTCTAGGAACAAAAAAAAATATAAAAAAGGATCCCTTCACAGGAAAAAATAATCAGAAAAAAACTCAAAGTCCTAAATATTTTTTCTTTTACGGACATATTTTTTTCACAATGAAAAAACATATGAGAAAGGAACCCTTTATACAAAACAGCATTTGGACGTAGTTTTTTTTTTTCTAATTCTTTTTTCAGATGAAGGGATCCTTTTATGAATGCATTTGTTTTTTTCAAATATGAAAAAGGATGCCTTCATATGAAAAAAACTTGGGAGGGGGTGTAAGTCCAAATTCTTTTTTCATATAAAGTGATCCTTTTTCATTTGGCCAACTTCCTTTTTGTATGGCCATAAAAAAATGAAATCAAGTCATGAAAAAAAGATTTTTAAATGTGTAAAAACAAATTTCTGCGTAAGTTTTCCAAAATGCAAGTGCAGAATCCACCTAACAGGGTCCTGATTAGCACTATACATGAGTTGGTGTGTGTGCAGGATGTCTTTTTTTGTTTGCTTTTAAAACATTTTTTTTGGAAAAAATGGAAACAAGATGGCAGTCATATAAGCAAGCATTTGTCAATGCTGAATGTTGATTGTGCTGGTGTGTTGACCATGCTGACTAGCCCTCTGTCAGTCGCTCAGTCTGTTTCGTCCGGTGCTGCAGACTGCTGTTTTGTACTAGGCTCCTGCGTGCATTGGCACCTTGTTCTGGCCACTAAGAGTTCTGCAGCTGTCCCAACAGAAGTCCGTTGAGGTGGGTCACTCGCCCTCTCTCACTCGTGCATTCTGTTTCTCTTGGTGCTGCAGGCTGCCCTTTTGTACTGGGCTCCTGCCTCTGTTGGCGGCTTTTTCTGCCCACAAAGAAATCTGCAGCAGTCCCGACAAAGGTCTGTTGAGCCTGCTGACTCCCCCTCACTCACTCACTCGTTCCATTTCTGCCAGCGCTGCAGGGTGGCCTTTCATACTGGGCTCCTGCCTGTGTTGGCACCTTTTCCTGCCAACAAAGAAATCCGCAACAGTCATGACAGAGCTCCATTTAGGACTCACACTCCCCCTGTGTCACTCACTCTTTCTGTCTGTCCTGGTGCTGTAGGTTGTCCTTTTGTACTGGGCTCCTGCCTCTGTTGGTGCCTTTGTCTGCCCACAAAGACATCTGCAGCAGTCCCGACAAAGCTCTGTTTAGCTCGCTCACACAGTTCCCTTCTCTCACTCACTCATTCCATTTCTGCTGGCACTGCAGGCTGTCTTTTTTCATTGGACTCCTGCCTGTGTTACCACCTTCTTCTGCCCACAAAGAAATTTGCAGCACTTACAATACAGCTCTGTTGAGCTCGCTCACTGCCCCTCTTGTCACTCGCTCATTCTGGTTTCCCCACCAGTGCAGGCTGCCCATTTGTACTGGGCCCCTGCATGCACTGGCACCTTTGTCTGCCCACAAACAAATCCGCAGCTGTCCTGACAGAGCTCTGTTGAGGTCTCTCAGTCTCCCTGTCTCACACACTCATTCTGTTTGTCCTGGCTCTGCAAGCGGCCCTTTTATACGGGACTCCTGCCTGCATCGGCGCCTTTTTCTGCCCACACAGAAATCCGCAGCAGTCCTGACAGAGCTCCGTTGAGCTCACTCAGTCCCCCTGTCTCAGTCGCTCATACTGTTTCTCCCACTGCTGCAGGCTGGCCTTTTGGACTGGGCCCCTGCCTGCATTGATGCCTTCTTTTGCCCACAAGGAAATCCACAGCAGTCCTGAAACAGCTCAGGTGAATTTACTGACTCCCCTTCATCACTCGCTGTCTCGTTCTGCTTCTTCCAGTGCTGCAGGCTGCCCTTTTGTACTGGGCTCTTATGTTGCGCCCTTTCTCTGCCCACAAACAAATCCACAGCTGTCCCAACAGAGCTGTGTTGAGGTTGCTCAGTCTCCCTCTCTTATACGCTCAGTCGGTTTGTCCTGGTGCTGCAAGCGGCCCTTTTAAATGGGACTCCTGCCTACATTGGCTCCTTTCCCTGCACACAAAGAAATCCGCAGCAGTCCTGACAGAGCTCCAGTGAGCTCACTCAGTCCCCGTGTCTCACTTGCTCGTACTGTTTCTTCTACCGCTGCAGGCTGTCCTTTTATGCTGGGCCCCTGCCTGCATTGATGCCTTTTTCTGCCCACAAAGAAATCCGCAGCAGTCCTGAAAGAGCTCCAGTGAGTTCGCTCACTGCCCCTTCCTCGCTTGCTCTCTCATTCTGTTTCTCCCAGTGCTGCAGGCTGCCCTTTTGTACTGGGCTCTTGCGTTGGGCCCTTTCTCTGCCCTCAAACAAATCTGTAGCAGTCCCGACAGAGCTCAGTTGAGCGCGGTCACTCCCCCCTCTCACTTGTTCGATCTTAATGTGTCCCACACAGTGATTTCCCACAGTGACCGTGCTATTCTGTGGCAGGAGTGCAAAAACACATTGTAGCCATGATGTGAAACATGGCAGCTGTACTGTTCATAAGGAAGTGTGGACAAATGCCACTGCTGAAAATATGGGGTGAAAATATCACAATATTGCAAAGTTACAAGGGTGTGTGGAAACAGGTCAATGCACGCTTGTAACACAGTCATGTCATGTCATGGAGTTTCATCACCTGATTTTAAGCATAGGCATTTTAGGACCTCTGCTCATGAACAGTGCCACTGTCATTTTCTTAATCTGTCCCGATCAGTGATTTCCCACAGCGACTGTGTTATTCTGCGCTGGACTGTGAAAACACATTTTGGTCAGGATGTGGTAAATGACAGTTATGCTGCTCATAAGGTGGTGTGGAAAAAGTCCAGTGGTGTAAATGTGGCATGACAATATTACAAATCTGCGAAGTTACAAGGGTGCATGGAAAGTGTGCAATGCACACTTGTAACACAGTCATTCGATGGGGTATTTTCACTAAATTTTCAAAATAGGCATTTTAGGACCTCTGCTCATGAACAGTATCACTCTCATTTTCTTAATCTGTCCCGGACAGTGATTTCCCACAGCGGCTGCTCTATTCTGCGCCGGAAGTGCAAAAACACATTTCAGTCAGAATGGGAAAAATGACAGCTTTACTGTTCATAAGTAGGTGTGGGAAAATGGCAATGTTGGCAATCTGGAGTGAAATATTATAAATTTGCGAACTTATGAGCGTGCATGCAAACTGCGCAACACATGCTCATACCACAGTCATTTTATGGAGTATCATTACCAAATTTTCAACATAGTCATTTCAGGACCTCTACTCATGAACAGTGTCACTGTCATTTTTTTAATCTGTCCCAAACACTAATTTCCCGCAGCAACCACACTATTTTGCGCCGGAAGTGCGAAAACACAGTTCAGCCAGGTTATGAACAATGACAGCTGTACTGTTCACAAGGAGGTGTGACAAAATTCCAATGTTGCAAATCTGGTGTAAAAATATTGCAAATTCATGAAGTTATGAGCGTATGTAGCAACTCCGCAGTGCACGCTCGTAAAACAGTCATTTTTTGGATTTTTTCCACCAAACTTGCAACATAGGCTTTTTGAGAGCCCACCTCATGAACAATGGCACTGTTGTTTTGTTAACTGGTCCCAAAAGGTAATTCCGTGCAGTGACCGCGAAATCACCTTTCCAGCCTGATTAACGCCATGACAGTTCAAGAATTCATGAGGAGGGGTCCCAAAAACCCCATGTTGAAAATTTGGTGAAAAAATTCCCAAAAATGCCCAAGATATGCAGTAATGTTGAAAAACCCCTATCTATTACATTATACAGCTTACTGGCATTTCGTCAGTTTGTGGTCGGCTTTGAAGAGTGCAGACGTGTTCCCGGTCCACCGAAGATCGTCGCACTGAGCTCATCAGGTAATCATGGGGTTGGGGGTGTGGGGAGGCAGGGCGTGCAGTAGGTGGGTGCAAGTGGGAGACAGGGTGAGCACCGAGGGACGATTTTCTGCTTTCCAGGGACAAAATAAAAAAACGGATGTCACGAGACCATTTTCCACTTTGCAGGGACCTCTGGCACACGGGGTGGGCTCCCAGTGTGCCACCAGTGGCTTTCTCATTCAAGGGCAGCAGTAGCTGACGGGGGATTGGTCACCTCCATCGGCGAAGGGGCCGGGGTATCGTTATGTCAACGGGGATTGGGCATCCCTGTCGGCAAGAACAAAAAGGAGGTGGGGGGTAACAGAATGCCAATGGGGAGTGGGCTCCCCCGTTGGCAACAAAACAAACAGCGGGGCTACTACAGCTGATGGGGATTGGGCACCCCATTGGCAGGAACAGAAAGGGAGGGTACAGAATGCCAATGGGCAGTGGGCTCCCCCATCAGCAACAAAACAAGCAGGGGGGGCACTACAACCAATGGGGATTGGGAACCCCATCGGCAGGAACTAAACCGGGAGGAGGCACAGAATGCCAAAGGGGATTGGGGCCCCCTTTGGCAAATAAACATGGTGGAGGGATGGGTATATTGTTTGTGAACACGGCAGCAAGCCACTGCCATGTTCACAAACAGTCTCAGGGCTTTACATCCCGCCCTGCAATGACGGGTCACTCCCTCATTGCAGCGGATGACTGACGTTGCAATGACGAGGTGGCCCCTGATTGCAGCGGCTGTTTTTTTTTATAGTTGTGGCACGCTCGCTGAACTAGTGTCAGCAGCAGTGTGCCATGGCATTGGGGGAATCGGGGCAAGCCTCTGCAGGCTGTGGGGGCATTGGCCACAACAGTGCCACGCCTCCACAACCTGCTTCTGTAGAAACCTGTTGCAACATGTTTCTTGAGCATGCATGCAATCAACATAAAAATTAATTTTTCTCTCAAAAAAGGATTACTCTCATATGGAAAGTTTTCCTTTTTTGAACCTTTTTTGCATGGAGCAAATTCTTTTTTCATTCCAAGTAGCTATCCAAAAGACCATACTGAGCACACTCAGAACCAACATTTCAAAATGTAATAATTCTGGAATAGATTACTATTTTGTCACCAAAACAGTAAAAGGCACCACTATGACCCAAGCTCTTTGTACCCTGAATATTTCAGTCCAAAATTCCAAACTGTCTCGGTGCTACGCAATGACAACTAAAAATTAAAAAAAAAATGATTTTGGTTTTTTTTTTGCTATTGAGATCTTGAAATCCACACATCTGAATTGATTAAAACTTGGCACATTAAGAGATCTACCCCCCCAAGACTGTGCGTGCAAAATTTTGTGCAAATGTGTTAGATAGATGAGGAGCTATTGAAGTGCAAAGTGTGATGTTTAACACAGAATTCCAATATGCTCCAGTAGACTTCAGCTACAATTTTTTAAATGGCATACAGAGACAAATATTTCAATTTATCTGAGAGAATAAAAAATGCAGGGTCCAATTTTCAAAGCCCCAGCACAGTGCAAGGGTCTTGCACTATAATTAATGGTGCAAGGTGCCCCTTTCATGAAGGATGCACAGGGAATGATTCTCAAGGGCAGCCTGCATCAACCACCAAATGGGGCTTGCTCTACCCATGCTCCATAAAATGGGCTGCAGCATAGTACCAGCAACTTGGGATGCATGCAAACTGCCAAATCCCTGCTAGCACAATTCTCAAAACTCTCCCAGAGGGCAAATTTCTAAGTTCCCTTACAGAGCTTGCTGGGCTTGCAGTATGAACTGTACACTGTCATTCACAACTTTGTGAATGACAAAGTTATCATTGACAGTGTACAGTACATGCTGCAAGCCCATTGTTGACAAGGTCAACCAATGCTCTTACGGTTGTACAGTACACTGTAATTCACAGACAGCACAGTTGGTGGGCAGCCATTGCAGTGTGCAGGTGAGTTGAGCTGCCCACCAGCCTTCTACCCATGCTGGGACAGGGGAGTGGGGTGGGATGGGGATGCCTGAGTGGATGGAGGGTCCACTGGACCACCAGAGTTATTTTAGTTATACATTACTTGATGCAAGCGGGTCAGGGCTGGGAGGCGGTGGTACCACTAAGCCACCAGGGATAATACAGAGGCTTCTTTGGCATGCTCAGTGCTATGGGCAGGGAGGAGAGAACTCTATACCACCAGGGAACATAATGGTGATGTTAACTAAAGTATCAGTGATATAGGCAGTGGGGGATACTATGAAGAATCATTGTGGAATGCAGTCAGGCTGGGGAAGGGTGGGGGGTACCCCAAGCCTACAGAGATCTATGTGTGTGGCCCACAGGGTGCCCAGTGCATTCTGTCATGTGCTGTCCTGCAAGATGCATGCAAATGGAGCCATAATGACATGCAAATGGCCCCATTGCACCTTGCATGCCTAATGACTCCATTTGCATGTTCATGGCTGTGAATGGCACATTTGAGCATGGTGCATCTGGAGATGCACTGCTCCATTGGTTTCTCAGCCTGAAAAAAGGGTTGTGCTGACACATCCCGGGCTTGGTGAAACTGTGGTATTCACAAAGGGGATGAGCAGGTAGCATGCCCCAATGAATACTCTGTGAATGCCACAGTTAGTGCTCGGTGCATCTCATTTGCGTAGGGCATCCGAGATGTGCTGAGCGCAAGTGCTTTGTGAATCCTGCCCTAGATATTTTATTATCCCCATGATTAAGGCAAAATGGGACCTTCCAACCATGACAGAATGTTGGAGGCATTGCAGGGAACCCCAAGCTTCTCATGATCATATTTTTTTATGTGTGTCCTTCATTTGGAGGTTATATGGTGACAGTCACATAAAATTTGAAAAATATTTTAAACTTAAAGATGCCAGTCCACCAACTGTCAAAAAAATTTAGTATTGGGACTTCAACCCTACTCCATTCAGTGGGCTAATCAGCTCTACATATGGCATATATGTATTGCAGCTTATAATAACGCTATTATGTGAAGGTGGTTGTTACGAGAGAACCCCCCCCCCCCCCGTGAAATGTCTAACTGGGTAAAGATCATGGAAGAAATTGCAGACATGGATGGAATTACCTGTCAAGTCCAGGACAGATTGAAGAAATATAGTTAGAGGTGAACTGGATGGAAACCATTTACAGGTGAGGTGTATGATGCAACTTGGTTGAGATCTTTTATGGAGGAATCTTAAACTGGATCAGCTGACACCATTAAGATGGAAGGCATTATTAATAATTTATCTTAATACTGTTCTTTTTCTGGTGCTGTGTCTCCCCTATCCCTAGACTGCCTGAGACACAAACATTTCTATAGCTAGATAAAATTGATACATCTGTTGCTCAAATATGCTGGGAGTATTAGGTTTACTGAGGTTTCTTTTTTTAAAACATTTTTTTTTAAATGTCACATGATTTCATTGAGTGACAGTGTATTTACTGGAATTTTTGGTGGACAAGTTTTTTTTTTTGTATAATCTTTATTTTCATCCTACAAAAGTTGTGTCACTTCGTACATTAACAAATGCAGCTTTCACGTCACAGTTCCTGACAGTGAAACTTTCAGCTTCAAATATGTGTTATCACTAATTATGAATTATCAACATCCTATATACATAACTCAATCAGAGCTGACATTAATACATACATTCCTAATTATGGTAGCATTAGTTATAATAATGGCCCTCCTCAACCCAGCATTATGAAACCTTCCCCAAACAGGAGTCCCCGGAAGACAAACTCAACTGTTATAGTTTCCACATCTTACAGGACAAAACCAGCATCTTCTTGAGACATATATACTGTAGGATCCAATGTGGCCATCTAATTTCAAATTGTGTGTCCTTATTTTCTAATTTGCCTGTGATCGGTTCCATTTTATATATGGTATTAATGATATTGTACCACATTTCTAGAGAAGAGGAATCCACCCGGCCCCAAAGGTGTATGATAGCTTTCTTTGCTACCAGAATGTACAAGTTAAGTAATGAAATAGTAGATTTCAAAAGACCCTGTGGGGGGACAGCCAGCAGCACCATTTCTGGAATCAGTGGACCAGTAGTGTCCAGAATTTGGGCAATATGATTGTCAATTTGAGATCAAAAGGAGGTAAGTACCTCAAGGGAATCAACAAAGTCCAAGAGGGTAGCATCTTTCAGAAAAAGAGGTGTGCAAGAACAAGGGGGCACAATTTGAAGATAGAAGAGGGACGGCTCAGAGGTAATGTGAGGAAGCATTTTTTCATAGAGAGGGTTGTGGATGCATGGAACTGCCTTCCTGACGAAGTTGTGGAGTCAAAAACAGTGGGGGAATTCAAGAATGCATGGGACAGAGATAAAGCAATTCTGGGGGGGGTAGGAAGAAGTAGGCTGTTGGTTAACTAGGATCTGCAGCTTATCCATTAGGTAGGGAAATGGGCAGACTGGGTGGGCCAAGCGGTCCTTATCTGCCATCAAATTCTATGTTTCTATGTCTATATTTGGGCAATGCCAAAAAAATGTGTGTGGCCATCTGCTATCTACAATGTCACCAACAAACACCCAACTGTGGGGAATAGATTCTAGCCAACGTTGCTGACACACAAAAAATCTATTTCAGCATTTCCATGAGAATTCCCACCAATAAGGGGCACTAGCTATCTTGATGGAAGGGTCCATTTATCTTAGCCAAAGATCATATGGAATATTAAATTGAAGTTCTTCACCCCAGTGAATGAGGTTTTGAATGTAACTAGTATTTTGTATGTTCTGTATGCGTTGGTGTTGCTATTGTAATATGGATGTAATCCTGGATAAAGTAAGTATAAAAAAAAACATAGAAACCCCTTCTCAACCCTAACTATAGTGGTTCTTCTGTGCCACTATAATACATACATATATATTACACAGGCATGGCAGCACCTGTATATTGGTATCGCATTGTGGTTTCATTAAAAATGGCCATACGTGGAGCCCAATATCTCAGCTGTCTTAGACACTAGGCTAGCAAAATTTGGTTTGCACCTTTTTAGTCCTAACATCTCTTAACCTTCCAAGTGTTTATGAAGACTGGAGTTTTAGTTTTTGAGATATTAAGGGCTCAAATTATTTTCGACTGATTTGCTACCTCAATTTTTGCACTCATACACAGTAGCTACAAAATGACAAAGAGCTGAACTATGAAACTTACAGATTTTGTAGGTATAATATAAAAGTAGGACTTTTAATGTTTTGTTAAAAAAAATCAGTTTTAGAGTTAATTGCAATTATTTGGTTTTGCATGTGCGTTTAAAGAACTTACCGAAGAGAAACAGATAGAACTATATGCTGAGTTTTTTTCTACTTTCAAAGTTCTACATGCTTGGCACGGTGGTGCTGAGGGTTTAGGCTCTGGATGCCACACCTTGCACAATGCTGGCAACCTGGGTCCAGGAATGGATCTGGACCATCGTGAGTTGGCAGGGGAGGGAAAGGATTGAGCATGCAGAGGACTGCTCTCCTCTCACAGGGTGGTTTGTAGGGGGTTCCTGGCACTCTAGTGGTCTCTGTTGGAGACTAGAGTGGCACAAGAGCATGGAACATAGAAGGGGGTTGGATGACAGCAAGCTCCAGTGGCTAGAGATGCAGTGGAACAGCTGCATGGGAGCCATTGCATCCTGAGGGGGAAACTACATAGTAAAAAAAAAATCCCTCCTGGCAGACATATGATGTCACTGATGGTCGACCAGCTCCTGGGCCAAACAAAGCCTGACATAACACAGTCACAAAAGCAGCAATGCTCCAAAATGTTTCTTTACTTCAATTTTGTAACCAGTATGGAAATAGGGTGCACCTTACCAGGACAGTTCACAGTAGCACACTTTATTATCGAAAGAAGTCAGCACAGTGATCGGTGATTACTTCACTGCCTGCAGCAGCAGGCGCAGGGAGATAGCCACACTCATGGCCCATGCTGTCCAAACATGTAAAAACAATTTGTTCTACAGGCTTCCACTATTGAAGTTTAACATGTTATCCATAAACTGTTTCTTTGCTGTATCCCAACTGACACCTTGATCTGATGAAGGTGTCATTTAGGATTCTGAAACATAAACAGTTTATGTGATGGCATTTTGGAAGCTTAGGATATTGGAAGCCTGTGGAACTTGAGCCACTTATGGGCCATATGTGAAGTATATTTTCCAGCGCCTTTATACTGCTGCTGCTGGTGACTGGTTTATGGTGAAGTGAATGAATTGAAAATCACCGATACGGGTGTACTGACCTTTTTTCCGGTAACGGAGAGTGTGCTACTAAGCCCAGACATAGTTGGGGCAGGGGTTCTGGGTGATGAGTTCTCTCCTCCCGGTCTGCCTCCTCTGGGGGGGGGTGCCCTCTGTAGGGAGGAAGCTATGGTACTCCCCTGTCCTGCAGTTGTGGTGGAGGCTGGCTTATTGAGGAGCTTGTTGAGCGACTGCATACAAGGCTGATAAGGGGTTAGTTCACCCTACCATCTGCAAGAGTATAAACAGAATTGAAAAAAAAAAGTTCTACATGAACAAAAACTTCAAGATAATGTTACTTATTAAACACTTAAAACTTGAGGGTCACAGTTAAATGCTTGTTAGAGTTAGGCCGTGGGAGGTGCAAAGTGCATTTTGTTATTAAAATAAAAAAATTGCTTATTAGTTATGTTGAATTAAAAAGAGAAATAGTCACAAAGGAATACTCTATGAATGCTTTTAGTTTAAAAAAATGTACCTGAAGTGCAAAAATATTTTACAAAGTTACTATACGATGCTGTTGTATTTATAGTGTTTTGTTAAATGTTCATGAAGGATTTGCCAAGTAACTTCATTAAAATGAGCAGCATAACAAAGCCAGTATAAAAAGGATGGTAATATATTTAATGCAACTAAGCGATTTGCTTCTAGGCAATACTGCTTACTAAGAGTTTTTTTTATTTTGGACAGACTAGTAGAGTTATATATTCTACATTCACTGTAGGAGTACTTACCTTACAGATTTGCTATTTTTTCCTCCCAATTTACATTTTTTGTGCAACTTAGTTTTCAGACAAAAAAACAAGATCAATATCTGCTGTACATCTGATCTGCACAGTTTGTGACACTGCTGTCAATCCGTGTTGCAAACCTGTTCACATTTGCAGTGCATGAAAATGAACGGTACTCTCAGGCATTATAATACAGCACAGACTAGAAATGGCGTGTAACATTGTTGTTACCATGAATAATAGTTTACGGGTCCCATATTCAGAGCTGGCTGGCATCACATGCACACAGAGGTGCCTCACAAACAAATAGGCTGGCCAGCCCTGGTGTCATATTTAAACAGATAGTGTGATCTGAACTGACAGTGCTATTCATTTGAATATCAGGCCATGGTAGCAAGGCATGCAGCCGGCAGTCACAATCCTTTGTGCTGTGCTACCAGGGTGCTGGGCCAAAGACCACCCGTAGGGATAAAGCATGGCACACGCAGGCTAGTGCCGTGAACCCTATAGGCAATATTCAGCCCAAACATGCAGATGAGCCCATTGGGCATGGATGGTACTAGCAGGCCATTTGCTTGCCCATTATGGGCTCATCTACATGCTGTCATGACTGTCTAGTGCTCCAGGCAAGGTCCCACTCCTTAGCCCTGATCCCTGTTCCTGTATAAAAAAAGGTTAACCCTCGTAGTCCAGCAGTCCCTCCCTAGCACAGTCGGTCTACCTGTATAAGATTAGTTAATTCTGGTGATCCAGTAGTCCCACCCTAGCCCCAATCCCTGTCCCTGTATAAAAACAGTTAATTACACACAAACAGAATGCCATGCTAGTGGGATAGTGGCATGGGTGCAGTTCAGAAGGCAGCATTAAGCAGAAGACACAGAAAACTGTACTCCAAGGTGAAAAGTCAAAATAAAGCAGAACTTTTCCAACGTTTTTCAAATTTTATTCTGAAGAGCCACAGTGAGCCCAAAACCTCAGTGTTTCAGATCAGTATCATGACACTTCATCAGGAGGAGGAGTCTAATACTAGTGAACTCATTTTATACTCTTTAGCCCATTAAAGTAACAAAACACTCAACATGCAATAAGGACAACTGTGCAAACAAGTAACACAACCCTGCAAAATAGCAAACACAGTGTAACTTCCCAAAGATAATCGACCATTATTCTAAAACACCAGTGCCAAACACAAATAGTTAAAATTTGTAGCAGAAAAAGCAGAAAAATTACCATCTTTAAAAATTCAGCAAAAATAATACTCAGTGTTTAAGCATACAAAAGGCTATATTGCTGAGTGATAATTAATTCTTCAAAACATGGTCTAATTAGTTATTCAGGTTAATTAGTTCTTTGACACATGGTCATTTTGATACTCCCAATGTTAGTGTAAAAAAACAATTTTTGATACTGAAACCCATATAGTTAAAATACTGAAGTCCATATGGATAAAGGAGAAAAGCTGATATTGAGATGAGCACCTGTCAAAAAGTTATTTGTAACTAAATACATGTAACAGAAAAACAGTTTCAGATAACTTATAGATCACTGACATTAGGAGTAGCTACAATGCACATGTTATTCCACACAGTAGGTGATCTAATAAGTCCCATTTGTAGGTAACCCCAGCAACTCCAGCAACTGCACATCTCTGACCAGGATATAAAATAATTAAAATGTAAAAAAAAAAAAAAACCCATCATATTAAATTGAATTATATGCATCAAAAAATATTTGTATTACCAATCAAAAAAAAAACACATTTTAATCACTGATTCCTCACAGAACCTATCCCAATCTCGATTTTGACCTACACATAGGGAGAGATATCAATGTTTCTGCTATTCAAGCCCATGAGAGAATGTGCTTTCAAAGTAAAAATCCATTTGGCTTCAAGTTGTAGTAGATTTTCCCTGTTGCTCCCCCCTCCTTGGATTAGATGATATTTGTTCAGTTTCACAAAATCTAAAACATTCAGTGCTACTGTTACGATACTCTGCAAAATGTATACCCGCAGGGCTGTCAAATTCTACATTCATTATTGATTGAACATGTTCCTGGATGTGTTCTTTTAGAGCCCGAATGGTGCAACCAACATATATTTTTGGGCAAGGGTATGACAGGAAATACACCACAAATAGTGTAGTACAATTGATAAATTAATGGCTAGAGACTGTTTTGTTAAGAATCGGATACATATAGAATTTCGTCTGTACATAGTAATGACAGATATTACCCAAACAATAATGACATATATTACCCAACACCGAGATCCAACAACTGGCCCAGCCCTCCACTCACCTCCATGGCTGGCCACAGACTGATCTCTTCTAATGTGTGTACTATACAATATTATACAGTACGTGTGCCAGGAGTACTCAGCCTGCAGCCAGCAGTGGAGGTAAGCGGAGGGCTATGCCAGTTTCCAACTCTCGGTCTTGGGTCAGTGTAGAGAGAGAGAGAGAGAGAGAGAGAGGGGTGGTGGGATACTACTTGCTGGGGTAGGGGAGGCCACTAGGCCACCAGCAGAGGGGGTTGTCTGATAGAGAAGGTCTGAGTTCGGGTGGGGACACACTGGAGCACCACTGATTCCTTTTGTATTTCACAACAGACTGGGAACAGGGCTGGGGAGGGACTGCTGGACCACCAGGGTTATCTTTCTTTATACAGGGACAGGGATTGGGGCAAGGGATGGACCACTGGACCGCCAGGGTTAATTGTTTTATAAATGGACAGGGATCGGGGCTAGGGCAGGACCACTGGACCACCAGGGTTAATAGAGCTGGCAGTATAGCCTAGAGGTTAGAGTAATGAGCTGCGAACAAGCTTGGTACATCCAGCAGACCAGACCTGGGTTTGAGTCTCACAACCACCACTTGCATACTGTGTGACTCTGAGCAAGTCACTTAACCATTCAGTGCTCCCAGGTCACCCCTGAAAACAGGCACTTGTGCCTAGTGGACCTTACCTGGTTACCCAAAAAAGTCTAAAATTAAACTGTGTTTATACAGGCACAGGGATCAGGGTTACGTAGGGGCCGATGGACCACCAGGGTTAACTTTATTTTTATACAGGGACTGGGATCAGGGCTGGGTGGAACCACTGGACCACCAGGGTACCCAGCCCTTCACAGTGTATGGAGGGTGTGCGGGGCACCCATCCCTTCAGAAATGTTAAACTGCACCACACTTGTGGCCATTCAGCACTTTTAAAAGCTTTCCATTATCATGCTTCACTACGTATGCATGGGGGCTCCCTCATCTGCATACGAACATACAAAAATTGCCAACAGAAAAAGGCCTTTTGGTTCATCGAGTCTGCTCAATTTTGCAGCTAGCAGCCTGTTATGCAGCTGCCCCTCCCTCCCCTCCCCCTCCTTTGATCCTCCCTCTTGCCCTGTCCCAGCCCCTTTTGAAGCAGCCCACTGTTTCACAGGCTACAACCTCTGATGGTAATGAGTTCCACCCAGCCACCACCTTCTCTATAAAAAGTGTCTTCTTATTTCCCTCCTGAACTTTCCTCTCTCCAGTCTCATGTCATGGCCTCCAGTGTCCCTCCCTACCCTTATTTTGAATAGCCCCTTTGTGCCAGTCTTGTTTATTCTTCTCATGTACTTGCAAGTCTCAAGCATATCCCTCCTGTCTCTTCTCTCCTCCAATGAGTACATGTTCAGCTCCCTTAGCCTACTCTCATATGGTATGTCCCCCAGCCCCTGGATCATCTTTGTTGCTCTGTGCTGCACTCTTTCCAGTAATGTAATATCCTTCTTCAGGTATAGGTGCCAGTACTGCACACAGTATTTAAGATGAGGTCTAACCTGCAGTCTATACAATGGCAAAATCACCTCCCCTCTCCTTGACGTTATCCCCTTGTTACACAACCCAGCATTTTATTGGCCTTTGCTGCTGCCTTCCTACACTGTGCCAAGTTTTTCATTGATCCTGTAATGATCACTACTAGATCCTTCTCCTCAGTCTCAGCTAGCTGTTCCCCTCCCCCCCCAACTGGTAGTTTCTCCTAAGGTTCCCTGCCCTGCAATGCAGCACTTTACACTTTTTGGCATTAAACCCAAGCTGCCAGATGTCAGACCAGGTCTCCAGCTTTGTCAGATGCTCTTGCAGCCCCTGTACCCCTCTAGGTCATTGAACACCACCCCTATCTCGGTGGCATCAGCAAACAGGCTGTTCTTGCTCTTCATGCCCATGGAACTGTCTGCAATAAATATCCTACATAACACTAGTCCCAGCACTGAGCCCTGCGGAACCCCACTCATCACTGCCCTTGGGAATGAGAGTTTCCCATCCATCACCACCCTCTGCTGCCTTCCCTGTAGCCAGTTTAACCATCCCTCCATTTTTGCTCCTTCCCCTGTACCTTCATGTTTTACTCTAAGTCTCCTCTGCAGCACTGAATCAAATGCCTTGCTGAAGCCCAGGTACAGGACATCTACTGCATGGCCCTCCCATACCTCCAATCCTGAGGTAAGCATCCTGAGTCCAGAGAGACATTGAATAGACCTGTCAAGGGCCCCACCAGGATCTCTACTACTCCTTCAATCCTGCCAAACCAACCTGGTGGAGTTCTATGGCTGGGTAACTAGGCAATTGGATGGGGGTCATTTAGTGGATGTACTGTACCTGGACTTCATTAAGACATTCAACCCAGTGCCACATGGGAGACTGGGAAGTAAGCAAGAAGGCACAGGGGCAGGTGCAAAGCTGGTGACATGGATAGGGAACTGGCTACAGGGAAGGCAACAGAGGGTGCTGGTGGTGGATGGGGAGCTCTCATCACCTAGGGTAGTGATGAGCGGTGTTCCGCAAGGCTCAGTGTTGGGACCAGTGTTGTTTGGGATATTCATTGCAGACATATCATTGGGCATAAACAGGAAGACCAGTTTGTTTGCTGACGACACCAAGATGGGAGCAGTTGTTGATGACCTAGGGGGTTGGGGTTGCAGGATAATCTGGCAAAGCTAGAAACCTGGTTGGACAACTGACAACTAGGGTTCAATGCCAAAAAGTGCAAGGTGCTGCATTTTGGGTTGAAAAACCTAAAGGGGAGTTACCAGCTAGGGGGAATGCATCTGGCCGAGAGAGAGGAGGAGAAGGATCTGGGGCTGCTCATTATGGGGTCAATGAGCAACTCAGCACAATGTAGGAAGGCAGCTGCAAAGGCCAACAAAATGCTGGGTTTCATTGCAAGGGGTATATCCTCGAGGAGAGGGAAGGTGATTCTGCCACTGTATAGATCATTAGTTAGACCACACCTGGAGTAGTGTGTGCAGTACTGGTGCCCGTATCTTTAGAGAGACATTAAGTTACTGGAGCGGGTGAAGCACAGGGTGACAAAGATGAACAAGGGGCTGGGGGACTTACCATACGAGAAGAGGTTGAGGGAGTTGAACATGTACTCATTGGAGGAGAGGAGGGACGGGGGGAAATGATTGAAACCTTGAAGTACAGTACATGAAAGGAATAAACAAGACAGGTAAGGAGGGGCTGTTTAAGTAAGGGCGGTGAGGGACACTGGGGGCCATGATATGAGATTGGAGGGAGGAAGGTTCAGGAGGGAGATAAGGAGACACTTTTTTACAGAGAGGATGGTAGCTGGGTGGAATGTGTTACCGGCAGAAGTGGTATCCAGTAGAAGAGTGGACTGCTTCAAAAGGGGCTGGGACAGGGCAAGAGGGAGGGTCAAGGGAGGGGAAGGGTGGGAGGCAGGGGCAGCTGCAAAATAAGGGGTGCTAGCTGCCCATTAGAGCAGATTTGACAGACCACAAGGCCTTTATCTGCTTGCAAATTTCATGTTTGTATGTCCATATCTGCCTAGTTGCCCATTCATAGTAATCTACCATGTTGGTTTGGCAGGATGTGCCAGGAACAAAGCCATGCTGTCTACTGTCCTGCAACCCATTTGACTTCAGGATCATTTCCAGTAGCTTCCCAACAATGGATGTGATTCTCACTGGTTTATTGTTCCCTGGTTCATCTTTGGAGCCACTCCTTTGGAGAGGAACCACATGAGCTAACCTCCAATCCTGTAGTACACATCCTGAGTCCAGTGAGGCATTGAGTAGGCCTGCCAAGGGCCCCATCAGGATCTCTTCAAGCTCCTTCAGTACCCTGGGGTGAATGCCATCTGGCCCCGGTGCCTTATCCATTCTCAGTGCCCTCAATCCCTCCAGTACTCTACCTTCTGAGATTTCCTCATCTGTCACCATCCTGCTCCTGCCCTCCAACCTGCCTTGGGTATCTCCCCCCTTTCTCCTTAGTAAATACTGAGCAGAAGTGGTCATTTAGTGCCACTGCCTTTTAATACCCCTCCATCACCCATCCCCCCTCCCTCTCCCTCTCCCCCTTAATCCTTACTATATAGTCCTTACAACTCCTTATTTCCCTGATGTACTTGACGAAGTCTTTCTCCCCCTCCTTATTGCCCTATTCTAGTCTGAGTTCCCTGGATGCCTTGGCTGCCCTTACTTCCCTAGTATATTCTCCTGCTTTCTTCTGGTACTCCTCCCTGTCTGCAGCACAATATTGTGTGTCACAGTGCTGTCGGGGGTGCACTGCACATTAATGGCCTTTGAAAATGGCCACACCCTTGATGGCCAGTGCTATTCCTGGCTTTTGTGGCACAAACCCGGTTTGTGCCACACAAACCTTTTGAAAATGGGGGCCCACATCTCCAGCATAGTGTATATAAAGGTGCAAGAATTAATTAACCCTCAGATGCAGACATTCCACACCTATAATATAATGTGCAAGCAGTGTTTGTGTAACAGTCATAAAACTTTAAAAAGCAGCACAAGTACAGATAAATGTAATTAGCCAAACTTGATATGTTGGTATGCAAAAATGCCCAATGAAATTAACAATGTCTGACCTGGATAAAGGTAAGGAAATTGTGCACCACTAATGTCAGTGAAAGGGGTCACAAAGTACATCTTTGTAGATACTTAACCTCATAGAGTGGTATCAGAAGAAACAGCAAACTTAGTCATGTGCTTCATAAATAAATAAAAACCAGTAATGATAGATCACAACACTGTGGAGCACAGATTGCTAAAATATGTTCATATCAAAAAATGTGCAAGGTGGGTTAAGAAAGAGATGGAGAAAATATGTCAAAAGACTAGGTGCTGTTTGTGTCATACAATAAGGCCATATTAAAAACTGCTGAAGCAAAATTATGATGTATAACAAACTAAGGTGACCAAAGCCAAGTACGAAAAGGTTCCATTTATATTTAACAAAATGAACATTGTTCAAAAAATGTATATAAAATGGCCTCTGTATACAAGGATGAAAGGCATTATGGTCAAGGTCCAACAAAATTCACTGGATGGCCTTAATGGTAAGGGTCATACTGTTAATAAACAAATCCGGTAAGAAAATAGCAATCCAAAATTGGGAGGGGGGGGGAAGAAATAGTTTGTATTTACCAACATGGCTAAGAAACCTCATTGGCAGTGAATCAGTTTTTATCCAGACATAAGGGCTATGAAAAACACATGCCAACAATGTCTGACATACTTCTAAAATACGATTTACAGTAGAAAAATACAGTATATGCAGTACATAATTTTTCATTCAAAATACAGTAATCAAATTCATATATACATTCGCTCATAATGACTCCACGTAATCAGAACTATAGTTACAGGAATAGTTTAAGGTCAATATTTTCATTCAGATATGGCCACCAAGTTCAAATATCCAGAAACACTCTATTCTGGATATAAGTAACTCAAACGTTCACACATCATGGACCCAACTCCATCTTTTCTATCTCACAGAAAGGAAAAATAGGTTGTCCAGTTCCAGCAACATCCTTGAGGTGTCTGAACAAAGCATTGTGTTTGTCTCTGCCCCAATAGAGCTTTTGGGCACAATTGTCAGAGCCCCCAAAATGCCACAAGCCCCTGGTGTGCCGATTGTGTGGTGCACGTGGCTTGAAGCATTCTCCCAGCCTGCATTTGGTATTTTCAATCCCAAGGGCCACATGCTGCAAGTTAGACCAGCTTTTTCCTGGTCTTACTTGCACCATCAGGGGGACCTTTTAACAGGGCTTACACCAAATATTTGGCACAAACTGCCATAAAGTGTGGAAACTGTCATGACTAAACCCAATCTACTAAAATTGAGTGTAGTTGTGTTAAAGGAGTTTGATGCAGCTGCACCAAAGAACAGAACTGATGCAGGGTTTGATGCGAGCTTGATGCAAGCCCTGCAGGAACCTTTGAAAATTAAGCCCATGGTGTTCACTAATACGGACCTTCAGTGCCCATTTTGTGCTGCCTTCATTAAAAGAATTGCAAGTACTGTAGGTAAGAAGTAAATGACACCTACAGTTTTAAAATGGGTAATTTCATATTCCTTGTGGCCATTAACTGCATGAAAGGTTTTACTTTTACAGATGGTACCACAATGGTACAGTAGCTGCAAGGGAAATATCCCCAAAAGGTTTAGGTAACCAGTTACTTGTTTGTTTTTTTCTCAGTTCTCTGTACTGTGTACTAGCATACTGCTGACACTGTTCACTTGCCTTACAAGGCCTACAGGTAACTGGTTACCTAAATCTCCTTAGGGATGTTTCCTTTGCAGCCACTCTACCAATCACGGTACTGTCCATAACAGCAAAACGTTTCTAAAAGTACATGTAATGGCTGCAAGGAATGTGAAAGTGCCCATTTTATTATCCACAGCACTCATTGTGCCATCCACATAGCTGCGTCTACTTGCAATGCTTTTTATGTGGAATCATTATGAGTTCCTGTATTTACAAATTAGATGAGTCCATTTTGAATGAACAATTGTTATGTATATATTTTTTTCTTCTGTAAATTGTACCTTAGAAATATGGCAACAATTGTTGACATGTTTCTCGCAACTATTATGTCTGATTAAAATGTGTGTGCTGTTAATGAGGTTTGTTAGCCATGATGGTAAATACAAACTATTGGACTAGCCCCCCACCCCCCCACACACACACACAATTTTGGACTGCTATTTTCTTGGCTGATTTACTTTTTAACATTATGACCCTTGACATTTTATTTTTTTATTTAATTAGTTATTTATTTCAAATGTTTCACCAGGAAAGACATAATGAGCTGCTAACAGCTCATTTCCAGGTGCATTCTTGGTGTAGGGAATGTGGAAAATCATATATAGCAAATACAATATCTCAAGGAGCATAACCAACATAAAAGACACACATTTAGGTAAATAGACCTAATATAGCATATAAATGAACAGGTAATGAAGGAATCAGATTGCCAGGGGAAAACATGAGGGGGAGGGTGGAGGGAGTGGAGGAAGAGAGTTATGGACAGTTGCAGGAGGGTGAAAAATAGTCACGAAGTAATGACTTTAAGGAATAAGCAGAAGAGACAGAGTGGATTTACAAGGGAAAGGAGAACCAGAGTTTAGGAAAACAGTACGAGAAAACAGATTGAGGAGCAGTAGATTTTCTTGAAGGAATAGTGAGAGAAAGGAAAGTATCATTACATAGAAAGTAACTGGAAACTGAGGAAGAGGACGAGAGGGATGTAAGGTAGGAGGGAAGGGAACCAAATCAAAATTTAGATATAAAGAAGGAACAATGGGAAAGGCAACTGGCATCAAGAGAGGGGAGAGAAAGGGCATGAGTAGTGCTGGGTACGAGTGGAGTAATCCAAAGCAAAATGAAAAAAAGAGTGGAAGAAGGGATCCAGTCTGGCAAGGGAGGATTTGGGAGTGCTACTAGAGACTATGTCACTATAATCAACAAACTCTGGTCAGAGCCAATATGGCTGTGGAGAGCTTTTGGGGTGCCTTTACCCATTATTTCAAATGAATCTTTGAATGTGGGGCCCTAAAGTAAGCTACCCTGAAGAAACACATTATCAAAATTGGAAAATCATAACCCCACGGAAAACAAGATACTGCATCTAATCTGGGACAGCCTGAGTAAATACAGTGCAAAAATGTGTAATATAAGATCCCTATGGCAATGAGCTGTACTGTAGCATCACCCCCTGCGCTATCTGGGATATGAAATATAGGATAAGAAATATTTAAAAGAAATCTACTCTAAACCGAACTTCACTGCGGTCACTGACATAAACAAAGAGTTTCTTTATTGTAACAATCACACAGGAGTGTGTGTGCATAATTTATGGAACACATACAAACAGAGGTGAGAAAGAGTAAGTGTCTCAGCTGGGACTTGAATCCAGGCCATCCAGAATACCGTTCCAATTGCGCTAACCAGCTGCACCACTGAGACTACTGGAACCTGGGCTGTCCTCTAGCACATTACTCTTTCTCAAATGCACAACACAACAGCAACACAAATATTTACTTGTAACGATCACACAGGAGTGTTGTGTGCATATTTCATGGAACACATGCAAACAGAGGTGAGAAAGAATAAATGTCTCAGCTGCGACTTGAACCTAGGCTGCCCAGAATACCATTCTGATTGTGCTAACCAGCTGCGCCACTGAGACAACTGGAATCTGGTCCATCCCCCAAGCACATTACTCTTTTTCAAATGCACAACCCAATGGCAACAGAAATATTTACTTGTAACAATCATACAGGAGCGTGGTGTGCGTAATATATGGAACACATACAAACAGAGGTGAGAAAGAATAAGTGCCTCAGCCAGGACTTGAACCCAGACCACCCAGCAGTATTCTGGCCATGAGGATGGTGTGTAGTGTGATTGTGTGTGTGTGTGTGTGTGTGTGTACAAAATATAGAATAAGAAATATTTAAAGGAAATCTACTCTAAACTGAACTTCACTGTGTTCAGTGACATAAACGGTTTGTTTGTAACATATTAAAATGCAATATTTATTTTGAATACTGTAGCCATGAGGATGGTGTGTACAGTGTGTGTGTGCGTGTGTGTGTGTGTGTGTGTGTGTGTGTGTGTGCTGTAGCTCAATATATTTTTTCCCAAAAAGCCTAGTAGAAAATGGCTTCTGATTGCTACATATTTAGTCTAAGCAGTTCACTGAAGACCTGGCATATGTCTGAGGTGGTGCTCAACAGATAACGTCTGTAGAGGTTTAAAAAACAGTGTAAATCATAGATTTCCTGGAAAGGGTGTCATTTATGAGGTATGAATCTTTCTTGAAAGACATTACATTCCCAAGTGAAACTAGTATTAAGAAGCTGTTTAAATGCTAAGGGTGGGATATTCAGACTGCACCAGGCAGGGGAGCAAGCCTGGGGACAGCTCAACTGGGCTATACCAGGGCATGGACCATGTGATATTCAATGGTGCTGTGCCATGGCTCAGCACTGTTGAATACGGCACTGAGGGTGCACGCACTGCACACGGCGCAATAGCACTGCACCAGCGCAAGTGGCAGGAGGGGAGCCGGAGGATGCTCCTGTGCAAGTGCGGTTGCACTAGGTGCATCAACCATGATATTCAGCACTGAGCACACAAATGAGGCCATTATGCATGCAAGGCACACATGGGGCCATTTGCATGTCATTATGGCCCCTTTTGCATGCAGTGCTCCGATCCCCGGTGACTTCTGCCTGGCACCCTTCCAAGCTGCAACCATCGGGGACTGATGTCCTGCAGTCCTTTGGTGGACCCCGCACCCATACACCCGATCGCGGGCATATGTTACGATTATCCCTGGTGGTCTAATGGACTGCTCTCTATTGTCTGATCCTGGGCATATGTTACAAACATCCCTGGTGGTTCAGTGGACCCCCCCGAGCCTGATCACAGGTGGAAATCGAAAACACACTCCTGATGGTCCAGTGGTACCCTCCTCCCCACCCTGTGGTCCCCACTACCCAGCACCCGTGCCAGTCAGGGGCAAGTGGCAGCACCCTGCCCACATGCCGACCAGCTGTCCGCCAGCTAACAGCATGCAATTGTCTGTACACCTATTGGTCCACTAAGTGGGCCAATGGGCATACAACCATACTGTACTACACACATTCATTCACATATCCGGCCTGTGTAGTACAGTATAGTCTGTATCCCTTGGCCCATGCAGTGGACCAATAGGCATATGGACAGTACTGTACACTGTCAATTGGTAGGTGGCCAGGTGGCATGCGGGTGTGGTGCCACTGCCCACCGCTGACTAGGGAGGTGCTGTGGTGGGACCACAGTGGGTGGGTGGGTGTTGGGTACCACTGGACCACCAGGAGTGCATTTGTGATTTCTGCCCATGATCAGGCACTGGGGGGGGGGGTGTTCCACTGGACCAGCAGGGATGTTTGTAACATATGCCCATGATCGGCCGATAGAGACCGGTCCACTGGACCACCAGAGATAATATTAACATATACCAATGATCGGATGATAGAGAGCAGTTGACTGGGCCACCAGGGGTTATTTGTACCTTATGCCCATGATTGGGTGGGGGGGACACAACTCTCCCAGGGCAGAGGGCTAGTGGACAGTGTTCTGGGTGGGTGGGTGGCTACCCATGGCAGGCGGCTGCCGTGTTGCACTCTGCAATATGGCAGCTCGCCTGTGGGTGGCCAGGACTTGCTCCTGGTTTTCCCACACACAACTTTACACCTCCCTGAGTGGCACAAGGCGGGGTTATGCCAGCACATGTGCCGCACATCCTGGGCTGAATATCGGGATGTTTTGCATATGCATGGGCACACCCCCCACACTTGCACCGCATACATTACCGATGCACCCTGGCACATCAAGAGTTGTGCAACATGCCCCTTTGAATATTGCACTGGAGTGCATTGGTGGGTTGCACATGATTCAGCCCCGTTGTGCCATGCACAACCCTTTTGAATATCCCACCCCAAGTATTTAAAGTACAGTTTGTTGCATTCTGAAGCGGATAAACAAATCTCCATTTTAATAGGCAACCAATATTTAACAAGCTGTTTCAGTTTCCTAATGGCATCTGATAAGAAGCTTGGAGTTATGTCTCCAAAATTCTTAACAGAAAGAAGGGAATATTTAATTTCAATTGGCATGGAAGGATACATTGAAAAGTCTGAAACATGTTCCATGATACTCCATTATTCAGCTACAGATAGCAAGATGGCTGTAGGCTCTGCCCACAGCCATAAAAATTGGGAGAATCATCTTTAAAATAATCTCACGATGGACAGGAAAGGGGATACTCACTTTGTCCATGTAAAATGCATCAAGCTTAGGGTGAAGCTTTTAGTGTATGGCATCAATATGAACCAAGAAATCAAAATGACTGTCAAGTCAGACCCCAAGGTACTTGCAAGAGGATGCATCCTCTGCTGTAAAAATAACAGTATCATCAGTGTACATGTGAATGGATGTACAGAAACAGACAGAGGGGAGGTCATTCAAGAATATAGAAAGAATAGGTATCAGTACAGACCCTTAAAGAGCACTTGAGCAGACAGGGAGTGGTGATTAAATGGAACTACCTGTCCAGACAGCTTGGGACCTTCCCTCGAGGTAAGAAAAAATACAGCTGACAGCAGTCAGAAAAACCCAGTGCTATAAGCTTGTCAAGAAGGAGGTGATGTGTCACTGTGTCAAAAGCTTTCATAAGATCAACAAAAATCGTGGATGTGATCAGACCCTGATCCATACCTGTAAGGATGGATTCAGTGAGCCAAATGAGGGAAGTGGAAGTGGAGTGGCATTTCCTAAAACCAGACTGAAAATGGTGAAGAAGGAGGAGTCAAGGAAAGAAGAGATGTGTGATAGTACAAGCTATTCCTGTAAGTTGGCTAGCACGTGTAACATGTAGCATTCTGTCTATCCAGTGATACGGACCTGTCCTCTTTAAATAAATTAGTTATGACCATTTAATGAGTTCTTGCATCTTATTACATTTGACTTGGTGACCAAAGTAGTAGACCAGGTGAGGGAATGTGGATATAGCCTACCTAGACTTTAGCAAGGCATTTGACACAGTCCCACGCTAAAAATTAATAGTCAAATTAACCAGCCTGGGAGTGGGTCCCAGGGTGGTAGCCTTCGTAAAACACTGACTGGACAACAGGACACAGAAGGTAATTGAAAATGGAGTCCACTCTGAAGAAAGAGGGGTTACTATTGGGATACCGCAGGGTTCAGTACTGGGTCCAATCCTTTTTAATATCTTTATAAGTGACATTTGCAGAGGGATTGGAAGGAAAAGTATGCCTCTTTGTAGATGACAGAAAGATCTGCAACAGGGTTGATACACAAGAAAGCGTGGAAAGGATGAAAAGGGACTTGGCAAGGTTGGAGGAATGGTCAGACGTATGGCAGCTTGGATTCAATGCAAAGAAGTGCAAAATAATGCAACTGGGAAACAAAAACCCAGGGGAAGATTACACAATGGGGGGAGGCAGTAACAACAACAAAAATGGAAAGGGACCTGGGGGTAATCATATCAGATGACCTTAAGGTTAGCAAGCAATGTGAAAAAGCAGTAGGGAAGACTGGGGGATACTTGGATGTATAGGGAGAGGCATCACCAGCAGAAAACAAGAAGTTGTTATCCCTCTGTACAGAGAGTTGGTGAGACCCCATCTGGAGTACTACATCCAGTTCTGGAGACCCCATCTCTGCAAGGACATAGATGGAATGGAGGCAGTCCAGAGGAGGGCAACTAAAATGGTGCAGGGTCTGCAAGGGAAGCCATACGAGGAGAGACTAAAGGAGCATAATATGTGTACCCTTGATGAAAGGAGGGAGAGTGGGGACATGATAGAAACTTTTAAGTACCTCAGTGGAATCAAAAAAGTCCAAGAGGGTAACATCTTTCAGAATGTGCAAGAACAAGGTGACACAATCTGAAGATAGAGGGGGGATGGCTCAGGGGCAATGTGATGAAGTCTTTTTTCACACAGAGGGTGGTGGACACATGGAACAGCCTTCCTGCAGAGGTTGTGGGTCTAAAACTGTGGGAGAATTCAATAATGCATGGGACAGACATAAGGCAATTTTTGTGGGGGTTAGGAAGAAATAGGCTGTTGGTTAAATAGGGTCTGCAGCTTATCCTGTAGGTAGGGAACTAGGCAGACTGGGTGGGTCAAGCGATTCGTATCTGCTGTCAAAGTCTATGTTTCTGTTTATGCACCTATAAGGCCTTTCATCCTTGCACTGAAGCTGTTTGATAGATAGATTTTTTTCCGAAAGTCGTCAATTTTGTTAAATAGAAATGGAACCTTTTTGTACCTGGCTTTGGTCAAGTTCATTTGCTATTCAGTACATCATACTTTTGCATGGGCAATTTTTAATACAGCCTCATTGTATTACAAGAACACCTAGACTTTTAAAATGTTCTCTATCCCTTTCCTAACCCCCACTCCACATCTTTTGATATTAGCAGTATGAAGCACATAACTAAGTTCACTATTTTATCAGATACCACTATATGAAATAAGGAATCTGTACACTACTGTGACTCCATATCTGCAAAGATGTATTTTGAGATCCCTTTCACTGACATTAGTGGTTCATGATTTCCTTGCCTTTATCTGGGTCAGACATTGTTAATTCCATTGGGCAATTTTGGCTACTAACATATTGAGCTTGGCTAATTATACTTATCTGCACTCCAGCTGCTTTTTAAAGTTTTTTTTTTTTATTACAGTTACACAAGCACTGAATGAACATTATCACTTCAGGAAATATTATAGGGGTGGCATGTCCACATCTTAGGGTTAATTAACTTTTGCATCTTTGTATGCACTGTTACTTTAATTTTTTGAATTTAAATGTGGATCCTTCTGAGATAGCTCTTTACTCCCTGATGATGACTTAACAAAAGTGGTCAGAGTTGTATTGTCCTGCCTTGCATCTCCAAGAAGGGCTGACCACCATGTACCAGATTCTGAAATAAAACACTTTTTGCATTTTCTCAGGCTGCTTTGTCATTTTTTTGCTTTTGATATTAATTGGGCTTTGACGGGGTAGTGCTTTTCTTTGGTACTTGCAAGTCAGTAATGGCAACATGTATTTCTGGATATATGCCCACTGTAGTCTAAAACCATACAATGACAAATGATCCAGTGAATGTCTATTCATTGTTTGACTAAGACGAGTCAAGTGCAGCATAAAGAACTGTGTGTGTGTGTGTGTGTGTGTGTGTGTGTGTGTGTGTGTGTGTGGAAATTCTATTGACTTTGTTTTCTCACAGTGAATACAGATTAATAGCCTGGTCTATGAGAACTGCCAAAACTAAATCCTTTTATAACAAACATCCAAAGAGCACTAGCTGTTATTAGTCATCAGTTTATTTTGCTAGGGAGCTTCTAGGATGAAATGTCAGTGTATTTATTTTCCATGCTGACCTCATCCTTTCCAGGTGCATATCCATGTGGCCTTGTCAATATTGTTGTATGATGAGTGGAGCAATGCTAGCTGTTCTGAATGGTGGGTGGGTGTTTTTTCTCATAACATATGCTTTACTTATCTCAACACCCACCAGCGTTACTAATATGGCTCATTCACATAGGCCCCTACTGAGGAGTATTTTGACAGGTTCAAACAAGGAGTCCATGCAACAAGATGGTCACATCAGTGAAATATCTGATCTCTCTACTCCATGGTCACTTCTGCACATTAATGTACCCTTACTACATTTCTACACTCACAGAGCCCTCGCCCCCCCCCATGCCTGCTGTACTACAAGCTGATAATCTTTGACATTGAATCAGAAGTGGTAATAAATAAAATATTTGACTTCAAAGAGAAGCTACTGGAGATTGAGGACTCCTTTTATTGCAAATAAAAATAAGTTACAATAAAGTATTAAAATCCAGGGTCATCAATCTTTAACAAAAATCAAAAATCATGAGATAGAGATAAAAAATATACTTATTAGCCATCAACATTTCATGAAAGGGAGACCAAATATCATTAAATTTTCCCATTTGCTTTATAGCACAATAATGGATACATTCTAATGTGTGAATCATAGTCATGAAATTCAACCATATGTTGAAGGATGGAGGTATGGAATCCTTCCACCTAAACAGAATTTGCTTAAAAGCCGTATCCGCACTAATATCAATGAAATATTGCTGCTTGGGCCGAAGACTACCATACAGAGTACCTTTCCTAATGAGCATCCAGTTTAGATTCTTACTCAACTTAACTTTTACTATTTTGGACAATAATTCTAGAATTTGATCCCATCACAGAGTAAGCTGGGGGCAGGTTATGAGCATATGCTCTAAGGTACCCATATTGTTCTCACATCTTGGACACCAAGAGGATATAGAGGGATTAATTTTATGTGAAAGAGCAGGAGTATAATATGTCCTATGCATGATCGTGAACATAATCTGCTGTAATGAAATAGATCTCACTCCCCATCTCTTCACGTTTACAGTGGATTTCCATTTCCCATTTGGAATAACACATTGAACATTTTGTTCCCATTTAGTCTTAAGTCCTAAAGACAGCTCTACTGTCTTGGGAAAAATAATCTGCTAAATTTATGAAATTAATTTCACATTGGATCCCTTTGACAGCAGATCCTCTATCTGATTCATTATATAATGGGGGCCTTGTTTAAGAATACCAAGAATACAATTTCTGACATGAAGATAACTTAAAAACTGTTCATTCAGTAAATTATATCTACACTTTAATGAATTATAATTATATACATCCCCTTCATGGCAAAATTGAGTAAATTCCTTAAGACCTTTTTCATACCACTATTTAAGAATAGAATTAGATAAAGAAGGTGGGAACTTATTATTTTTATATATCGGTGCATGAAGCAACATTTAGTTTTTATATTTTTGATTAAAAAATACCTTATTCCAAACTTGAACCATAGTTTGCACACAAATAGTCAATTTCCCAATATTATGTTTCTTCATTCCTACATGTCATTCCTACATATAGAACATGTTTAACATTCATATAACTTGTTCTACTGGTTTCCATACTCCACGAAGGTTCCTTAACATCTGCCATAAACCAATCAGAAGCTGCAGCCAGAATTGCCATATAATAATAATACTTAAAGTTAGGTAAAGCTAAGCCTGCTTCTGAATAATATAAATACAATTTGTCCAGTTTGAGGCATGGCTTCTGGTCTTTCCCTAAAAATGTTCTAAGTAAACTAATTAGCCCCTTAAAGAACTTATCATCTAAATAAGGCAATTCTAGGGAGTGGGGGTAGGAAAAAGTAGGCTGTTGGTTAACTAGGATCTGCAGCTTATCCATTAGGTAGGGAAATGGGCAGACTGGGTTGGCCAAGTGGTCCTTATCTGCCATCAAATTCTATGTTTCTATGTTTTTATAAATAGTTACTGTTTGAAAAAAAAAATTAGGGAGTATAGTCATTTTAATGACATTGACTCAACCCTTAAGTGTCAATGGTAATGATTCCCAATATGCCAACAAAGACTTAATCTCCTCCATTGCACTAGTATAATTAAACTGAAAAGGTCTTTCAAATCATAATCTATTTTCACCCCCAAATAATTGACATGAGACACCCTTCATATCTGATAGTTAGGAGGAGATACGAATGAATCAGAATGACTGTCTGTTTCCATTATCTCCATTTTTGCCCAGGTAACTCTATAACCTGAAAAATAACTAAATAGGTTTAATAGATTTACTATGTGCTGAAAACTATGATTAAGATTATTTACATGTAACATCATATCATCCGCATGTAGACTAATCTTATGTGAATAATTATTAATAACTGGGCCAACAACTAGCTCAGAATCTCTAACAGCTATAGCCAATGGCTCAATAATAAGTGCAAAAATTAATGGAGAAAGGGGACAACCCTGATGGCTGCCTCTTTGCGATATTATTGGGGATTGCAGTGATATTGGGGATGATAAATCCTGATTAGTTTTTATCCTGGCCACCAGACTGAAATACAAGACCTCCACCCTTTTACAGAAATTAGGGCCAAATCCATATTTAGGCATTAAGAATTTAATATATGACCATTCCACCTGGTCCAAAGCCTTTTCGGCATCTAACATGAGTGATAAATCTTTATCCTTATAGCAATCCAGCAAGTTAAGCATTCATCGAATATTAGAATTCAGCCTATGCCACTTAATAAATCCATTCTGATCTTGATGAATAACTGTGGGTAGAATCTTTTCCAGTCTGGTGGCCAGGATTTTTGAAATAATTTTTGCATCTGAATTTATAAGAGATATAGGACAATAAGATGTCAGGTGCTGGGGATCTTTAGCCTTCTTTAAAAAACAAAATATGGTAGCTTCACAAAAAGAAAGTAATAATTTTTGAGAAGATAACATATAATCAAATACCTCCTTTAGGGGGACAATGATTTTATTAATCATAAGTTTAAAAAGATCAATAGAGAGACCATCAAGGCCTGCCACCTTCCCAGATGGTAAGGCCTGAACAGCTCTTATTATTTCCTCATAAGTGATCTCCTGATCCAGTAATGCACTCAGTTCTGGGGAGATTCAAGGAATCTACAGATCCTTAAAGAATTGTTGTCAGTTGACCACAGTCTCTGATATTTCAGAGGTATGTAACTGTTGATAAAATTTACTAAAAGCTTTATTTATTTCCCCAAGGGAATTCTGCACATTTCCCTCCAAATCAACTACATGAGTAATTAATTTCTTCTGTTGTGCAGCTTTCAATTGCCATGCCATCAATTTATCTATCTTCTTACCCTTAAAATAATAATTGCTGTGAGTATAAAATGACTGTCTTTCTGCTTTCTCAGCTGCAGTTGCATTATATTGTTCCCTAAGTGATGCTAATTCAGTGATATACTTCATATCATTAGAGGCCATATGAATCCTCTCCAGCTCTGACATTTTTAATTCCAAATTAGATAGCTTTTGATGCTGAACCCCGCCGCATTTAATACTGTATGAGGTTATGACCCTCCTATAAAAAGCCTTAAACGCATCCAGTACCCAGAACATCAAAAGCTCTGCTGATTTATTATGTTCAAAATAAACCTTAATTTGTCTACCTAAAGTTTGGAAAAAGTCTTCATTCTTATAGAGAATAGGGTCAATTTTAAAACTTATTTTTCTAGATTGTCTTATGAGCTGAAGATTTATCATTGGGGCATGATCAGATATTATAATATTCTTATATTGTATATCACTAACTTGATATTCAGTAGATTGTGAAAGTAAAACATTATCAATTATTGAGTACATTTGATGCGGGGCAGAAAAAAAAGAGAATTGTTTAACATCCGGGTTCTGCTTGCACCAAACATCAAGTAAATTATAATCTCCCATATAATTATCTTCTTAGCTGCCAATGATAATTGTACAGTTATCATTGATGATCAATCCAGAGAAGGATTTAGAACAGTATTAAAATCCCCAGCTATAATATAAGGAGCTTTGCATAATAAGCAAGTTCCAAAAATAAATGATTAAAGACATGTGGGGAGTCATCATTTGGCCCGTATACGTTCACAATAGTATAAATATTGCCCAACCAACTAATCTGGGCTATTATAAATCTCCCATTAGTGTCACTATAGTGTTTCATTATACTGATGTCTAAGGCCTTTCTAAAAAAAATACAGCAGTTCCACGAGAAGAATTAGTATAATGAGCATTAATTACTGGACCCCATTTTTTAGCCAGAAATTGGAATTCAACATAATTTAGATGTGTTTCTTGCTTTAGAGTACAATTAGCCGCAATTTTATCTATATAATTACTTTTCTTGATTTCACCTGATTCTGAATCCCTTTCATGTTCCAAGATATAATTTTAAGTTGATTAGCCATCATAAACATGACTGAAATACCATGACTCTACTTCATTATAGAT
Source organism: Neoceratodus forsteri (assembly GCA_016271365.2). Taxonomy (NCBI): domain Eukaryota; kingdom Metazoa; phylum Chordata; order Ceratodontiformes; family Ceratodontidae; genus Neoceratodus; species Neoceratodus forsteri. Next base: position 611,668,020 of record CM028134.1, read on the forward strand.
ATTAACATATTTTTCTTTACCAGCACCATATCCTTTCTGTATTTTATTAATCATATTATCCCCACTCCAACCAGTGCCCCCTTCCCCACCCAAGCCCTTATGTAATACAAACATAAAATCTGACTTGCCCCCCTGCCGGCACATGACCCATATCTGATAGTCCAAAATTAGACAATTTACAATATACTGCTGAAGGAGGAAAAACAGACAATCCATACTTAACCCAATGCTTCCCAACCCCTGATTGTCAGTCTCAATAGGCAAACTGAGAGGCAAATGAGATGAGGTCTTACAGGACACCAAGAAGCAACTATTAAATATCTTCCACAACTACTACTTCTGATATATCCACCTGTGGAATGAGAGAGAAAAAAAACTTTATTTTTCCTTTTTTCTTCTTATTTTTACACCTTCTTCATTCATCATCACTTGCTTTCTCCACATATCTCCAGACATACTGCTCCTTCCCATGAGCCATTTTTTTAAGTCTTTAAGTCTCTGTTATATTCTGCATTGAAGATTTTAAATATAGCTCAGCTTTCTTAGGGTCTGAAAAAATCCAACGTCTGCCATTGAAAAAATACCGAATTCTTGCTAGGTGTAAAATGGAGAATTTAATATCTTTTTGTCTCAGCATATCTTTAACTGTATTGGATGCCTGTCAGGCTTGCAGTGTTGGTTGTGAAAGATCAGGAAACACTAAAAAATGATGCTGTTCATAGTTTAAACCTCTGTTGATATGAACGTGTTGTAATATCAACTCACAATCTTTAAAGTAATGTGGCTTTATAAATATTGAGCAGGTCTTTGATTGATTTTCTGTTTGTTCAAACGATTGTTTGACCCACCTATGAGCCTGATCCAGCATAATCCATTCCTCAGGATACCGAGGATTTAGGGCCTGTGTAAAAACGTTTTCAAAGAAAGTGAGATGATCTCCCAGCCCTTCCAGCCCATCAGGTAGGCCCACAATCTTTTTTTTTTTCATATTGAGTAAGCTTTATTGATTTTTCTGATATCCTCTTAAGGCATATTCATAACAGTTTCAGTTACAGAGATGAGAATTAACAGTGAAAAGATATAAAATAGATATGGATACAAGAGTTACAAATATTGTTTACATCTAGTATCGTGAGCATTCCACCTGATGTCCACCATTTTCTAGTATATTATAATAAAACCAGGAAAAGATAACAAGAAAGACCCATTTAGTACTAATGCCACATAGTATAATGTAACTGTTCCTTTCCAACCCTCCCTCCCTCCCCGTCCCCGATCCCCCTTCCTCCCTCCACCCTGTAGACCCCCTGGGTACACCTCAACTGCTCAAATTAATGTGGAGAGTGTCATCTTCTCTTTCAATTGTCCATGTTGTAAAATAATTGATATTGTTAACAAAGTATGCAGAGGGACCCAAACTTCATTATAATAATGCAATCTATCCGACATCTGGGCTATTATTTTTTCAGCCTGTAAGGTAAATAGAATCTCTTTAATCCATTCAGACCTGGAAGGTACTGCTTGATCGAGCCAATGTAGTAAAATAGTTTTTTTTTGCACGTAGAGATATCATAGCTATATGTTTACACTGCTTCCCAAGTAATACTGACCCATAATTACCTAAAATACAAATTTCAACTGTGAATGCTTCAGAAAGACCCAACAGGGGATCCAAATTATATTTAATATTTGCCCAAAAAGGTACCACTTTATTTCATTCCCATAATATGTGTAAAAGATTACCGGGCACTTCCCCACATCTGGAGCATAAATTTGAGGAAAGTAGCCCCATTTTACATAATTTCACCGGGGTATAATATAGATCATGTATAACAAAAAATTGTAGTAATCCATATCTATCCCACTTCACATCTCTATATAAATGTTGCCAGATCTTGTCCCATGACCTTTTTTTGCCAGTAGAGATAGGCATTTCTTGATCCCACACATACTGTGGGCCATATTTATGGAATTCAAGATGATCTCTCAAACTATGATAAAAATAAGAGATAAACTTTGATGTAGGTGGTGATGAGAATGATTGTAGCACCAGTCCGGCTAAATACTGGTCCTAGGGGCTCACCCCAAAATGTGAATACAGCATATGGGATAACTGCAAATACTTAAAAACAAATTCTGTCGGTATTTGATACTTATTTTTAGCCTCCCGAAATGTCAATAAGTGATGATCCCTTACTAAATCAACCACTTTAACTATATTATTAAAAGGCCAGAATTTCTTATTTAAAGGTTTACCACCAATCTTTAAATTGGGATTTCTGAGAATTGGTTGTGAGATGTCTTTCTCCACAGAAATCTGAAGTTTAGCATTTACCCTATTAAAAACCCGCAGAGTATTCCCAATTGTAGTATCATATAAAGGTCTAGGAATATTCTTAAGAGATACATAACTGAGTGTTTTTATAAGTATCCCCTGGGAGGCACACAATATCCTTTCAATTTGGAGCCATTGTGGAACATAATTGTGATGATCTTCTATCCACATCCCTCAGCTCCATCTAACTATTGTCGAACATGTAATAGCATAATAATAAAGAAGAAAATCTGGCAACTCAGACCACCACTTGCCTTGCTACACTGGAGTTTTGCTATAGCCCTTCTCGGTTTCCTTTTACACCAAATAAAATTAGCTATTATACTATTCACCTGTGAGAACCAAGATTTGGGGAGGAACAAATTAGTCATATATAAGGGATATACTAACCAGGCAAGTACATTCATTTTTATTACATTAATCTTTCCCCACAAGGAGAGAGGAAGTGTGCTCCAACGATTAAGATCTTTACTAATTTGGGCAAGAGTTTTATCTAAATTGTTTTGTTTAATTCGTAAACAGTCTGTAGAAAGATATATCCCTAAATATTTCATATTATCTTTAACCCTTCTTAATCCGAATTGGGATATCTCCTCTGAGTAAGTATATTTATTTAAATGCGTCACTTCTGTTTTGGCTATATTAAGCTTATAATTTGAAAATTTTCCAAATTGTTCGATAACAGCTAAAGTCGATTTTATTGAAGAAGAGGGATGTAGGATATGAAGAAGGATGTCATCCGCATACACTAATAGTTTATATTGGTGAGGCCCAACTTTAATACCTTGTATTGAAGGGGAAAGATTAATGTAATGAATAAGTGGTTCTAAATAAAGATTAAATAAAAAAGGGATGGGGGCATCCCTGTCTAGTGCCCCGTTTTAACTCCACAGATTTAAAGAGCATTCCATTAGAGAGAACACAAGCTGTCAGTCAGGTGTACAAGACCTTCACGCATTGTATAAATTGGTGAGGAATGTTGTATTTGGACATGAGATAGAACAAGTAGTTCCACGATACCCTATCAAAAGCCTTTTCTGCATCCAGGGACATCAGAACAGCAGGTATTGAAGAGTCCCTGGATGCAGAAATAAGATGGCTCAACTTCCGCATATGATCCGCGGAGTGCCTATTGGCCACAAATCCTACCTGTTCTGGGCTTATTAAACCTTGCCACACTTTTGCCACTCTATTGGCTAGAATCTTTGACAGTATTTTTAGATCAACATTTATCAAAGAAACAGGTTGGTAATTAATTACCAATAGAGGATCTTTTCCTGGTTTCGGGAGAACTACCACTGTGGTCTCTGTAAGGGAGTAATCTGTAACACCATGTTCATAAATATAATTATAAATTTCTAAAAGAATAGGGGCTAACTGACTTTTATATGCTTTATAGAATTCTGCGGTATATCCATCCGGACCCAGAGTTTTATTCAGTGGTAATGCATCAGTAGCTGAGCATATTTCTGACACCAAGATAAGGAGTTTTTATATATTCCGCTTGTTGATTATCTAAAGAGGAAAGTGTTATTCTTTGCAAAAAATGCTCCACATCTGTAGAATCAAATGGGGTGTCCAACCAGGAGTACAGATTGGAGTAATATTGCTGAAAGCAACAAAGAATATCCGGTGGTGAAGTAACCAAGGAGATGGCGGCATTATATATCAAAGAGATTATTCTATCTGCCGTTTGCGCTTTTAAATGAAGAGCAAGTAATTTACTCACTTTATCTCCTTGATCGAAGTTTTGAATCTTGGATCTCTGTAAAAGATACTCTGCTTTATCTGTCAATAAGGGGTATCGATCCCTGAGAATTTCCAAATTGGTAAAGGAGATTTGATCTGGGGAAGAAGGAAATGATAGTTCTACAGCTCTTATTTCCTGGAGAAGATGGGACGTTACCTGTACATTTATCTTTTTTTTAATAGTAGCTAGTCTAATTATCTCCGCCCTAAGAGTACACTTTAAAGCTCCCCACAGAATATCTAATTTAGGCATAGATGGTCTATTGTTTTTGATAAATGTTGAAAAGAAATTTTGGAGACGAGAATGAAGCTTTTTAGATTTTAACAGCTGGTGATTAAACCTCCATACCTTATCGTGGACTGTATTAAGACCTGGGTCCCAGTGTATCAAAACAGGGTGGTGGTCTGAGATAACCTTAGTCAGATATAGACAAGATGAAACCAAAGAAAGGTGCCCAATATCCACCAAAAAGTACTCTATCCTAGAAAATGAATTATGTGGTATTGAGTGAAAAGAGTATTCTCTCTTGGAGGGAAAAAGAGCCCTCCAAGGATCAGTTAATCCCAGAGCATCCATCATTTCCTGAATAGCTATATTTGCCTGTGAAAGGGTGGGACTACTAATCCTGGACCTGTCTAGTATATTGCAAAAAGCCAGATTCCAGTCACCTCCAAGCAACACTGGGTATTTTGCCCACAATACCAAATTTTGCATAAGACTAGTAAAAAACCCAGGATCGTCCGTTGTTGGTCCATAGACTGAACCCATTACCACTTCAGAATGACCTATTATAGCTTTAATTATAATAAATCTATGATGCCCATCTACTATTGTATCAAGTAGATGGAATGGTAGATGGCGTTATATAAGTATAGCCACTCCACCGCTACGAGAGTTAGGTGCTGTTCCAAAAACTTGTCCCACCCAACTCCTCCTAAAAAGGAGCACCTGGGAGGGAGGTAAGTGGGTCTCTTGAAGAAATACTATGTCTGTTTCTAATTTTTGTAAATGCAAAAGTATTTTTGCTCTCTTTGTTGGAGCTTGGGCACCTCTCACATTCCAAGAACATATTTTATATACTACCATATACACTCAGCCACTTTGAGAATTCCTCTATAAGATGAGTAACATTATTATCACTTTCTCTCCCCTTTTAAACCCTTTAAGCTGAAATGTGTGTACCCTTATCCCCTTATCCTCTTTCCTATAACACCTCCCTCTTCCCGTATATAAACCCCATCGATGTTTAAGATCTTGAATATGAAAAGCCCCATGTTTCACTGCATCTATCCCCCCTTCCCCTATCATCTTCTCCCCTTCTTTAGCCACAGCCAAATAATAAAAATCCTCTTTCAGTAGTATTAGGGATCCACCAACCCTAGAGATTTGCCATATAAAATTAAACCCAGCACAATTTGAAAATAAAAAATATACAAGTATCTCAACTGTATAATTGGCCATAACCAAATAATGAAATTAGGCTGGTTCCTGGAGCGGGAGCTGATTGGTAGTTGTTGAAGGGCTGCAAAGCATTACATGCAATATAAGAGGGTGGAGGGTCACCACAGCTAGTTTCTATATAAACTACTGGACTTTGAGTATTATTGTGTTCTTTCTTAAAGGACCAACCCCGATGGTTGATAAAAGGCTAGTGCAACTGAAAGAAGGTTCTAAACAAGTTTAAACAGTTAACACTGATAAAACTAAACAGTATCACATTCCTTAGCTCTGAGAAAAAATGAACCCTTCCCCTTCTTCATCCTAAGTAATAACCCCTTCTTAGCCTCCATTTGACCAGTATGTACTAGAACCCTTTTACATTCCCGCGTTAGTGCAGACCTGAGTAGTGTTTTTTGCTTCGGTCCAGCCAATTAAATAAAAGTAACAAAATAGTATTACAACTGAAGAGACTGGAGCCGTGCAGTCATTCTTTAACATTATGCTGCCCTCTGGTGGTCATGGTGTAGATCCACTTCATTTCTTTTATTTAAACTTTTAAAACTTGCCAACTTTAGTAATAACCCCCATTACTATTCAATACTTTCTTTTTTTTGTCCCTATAATCTTCAGTGAGGGGGAAAAAGATCTGGGAGTAGAGATTGCAGCGCTGGTATAGCCTGTTGCGCAGACTCATAATTATGCCAAGCCCCAGAGACCAATACTGCTAATTTTGATGGAAACTGCACTTTATATTTTATGCTTGCAGCTGTAAATTTGGATACCAAAGGATGATATTCTGCCCTACGCTGTCGAACTGTGGCAGGCAGATCCTGTGCAAAACGAAGCTGCTGACCTTCCCAAAGCACTTGTTGCATATCTCTAGTTTTCCCCAAAATATGAAGTTTATTGAGGTAATTCAGGAACTTTATTATTAGCGATCGAGGTGGTCTATAAGGGGCCAGTGTTGGCCTCAATGAACGGTGTGCCCTCTCGATAACATAGGTGGTATTATTAGGAGAAGGGCTCGCAATCTTGGTAAACATCTTTTGCAAGAAAAGAATAGGTGCCGACTCCTCTGCCTCCTCCGGTAGCCCGAAGATAATGATATTGTTCCTTCGACTTCGACCTTCTAAGTCTTCTAGCTTCCCTTCTATTTTGTGGGCTTGTTGCCTTAGCGAGGTAATTTCTGGTTCCATAGTGGCCTTCTAGTCCTCCAGTGATGATACTCTAGCTGCTGTATCTGCAATGGTTCTATTGGTGTCTGCCAGCTCCCCACGTTTATTTCTTAATTCTGCAGTAATTTCCTGCAATGCTGCTTTAAAGGGAGGTAATTCCTCCATAATTTTTTTTTCTGTAAGAGATGGTGAGATAGATGCTGAAGTCGATACAGCTTGTGTTTTGGCTATTGCCCTGGTCTAGCTTTGTGGCCTTTTCAGCCCTTTCTCTGGTGATTGTGGGGGAGTATGAGAGGAGGGTGCCTGGCGCATCTCTGCTTCCATCGGGAAGGTAGGCCTCGTAGACTGCTCTCCGGTAAGTTGCCATAGCATTGCTCTTTTACTCAAGATTTGTGCTTCCAGTCATTTCAGCACTAGACCGATCACTAAATCAAGCACTTTTCAATGGAGTAGTGTTTTAAAAAAGGGAGCGTTTCTCCCGAAATGGCCGTTTTCCGAGCAGGAGCCAACTTAGGTGCTGTTAGCTGGCCATGCACATCACGTGATCTCCCAAGGCCCACAATCTTTATATTATCTCTATGAGAATGATCTTCATAAGCCACCATTTCAGTAGTTAAATCTGCAAGCTCCAACTCAATTTTTTAAAATGTTACTACCATTGGTGTAACCGTGTCTTCCAAACTTGATATTCGAGTTTCAGCTTCATTTGTGTGTATGTTGAGTGATTCTATTTTATTCTGAATCAGTGATAAAGCTACCTTAAAATCTGAAACTGCAGAAGACATAGAATTGAATCCCACTTGTATCTCCTGTTTTATTTCAATTTGAAATTTACAAAAGTCCACCATAGACAGTTGCAGCCCTTGATCATTATGAACACTCGATCCACATGGTTGACTAGAACAAGCGTTTATGAGAATGATTCCTCGCTGCAAATTGCCCACCAACATATCACTTTCCTGTTCCCCAGTACCTGCCATGTTCAAGCACATTTCTGAATTTGAAATTTTGTGCAGCTTACCACTGTTCATTCTGTCAATAGATTCTGGCTTTTCTACACCTGCCATTAGTTCAATTCCTTCATCCTCCATTATAGTATATCCAGCCTCTTTGGGATCCAAACTCAGATTGACTATATGGCCAAATGTCCCAGAACATTGAGATAATTACAGAGAAGCTGGTAGTGGACTAACAGGTTTACCAGAGAAAATCGTAGCTGCTTCAAAAAAGGCATGTAAATTCTGTTGGTTCGCTCTAGTTCTAGTAACCACAGTGGATCCTTGAGATGAAGTGGGATCTTTAGCCGTACATCTTTTTTTTACACTGACACTGTTTGGCTGGGGTTTTACCAGTGCACTTGAAATATTCTGAATGGGGTTACTCTCAGGTTGAGCAGACATGCTTGCTGATCTGAAACCCAAACACCAATTTAGAGGTACTGCAATTGGAGCGAGCAGTTACTGAATAGAGGAGAATTTGTTTAAGCAGGTTTCGCTCACAATACTTAAAATCACAAAACAGCTGGTAGCTTGACTCTTGCTTGCATCTATGTTAATACTTTAATCAAATACTTGCTTTCCCACGAACACCATTACTGCATGGAAAGCAACTCAACAAAGTAGCGACTCCAGAAACATCTCCCCTGCTCATTCAGTCAGCCTGCCATCGTGAACCTGCTACAGACGTAGCTCCTCCTCTTCCTCATGTCTCAGTACCGGAGATTGAGGACTCAGTCGGAGTCTTAGATAACCATAATGCACTTTGTTTTGAAAGTGGGAAGAAAGTAGGTAAAAACAAATTAAAATCAAAGTACTTGAACACAGCTGAACATGTGCAGCTGGGATTCACTATCTGTGGCTGGATTAATGTATCACTCTGTACTTCTATGCAATGTACAGTGTCACCTAAGAGGTAGTGGTGGGCGAAGTGGCCAAAATTCGCTCTGTGAAGTGATTCATGGAGTAACGTGGAATCCGTGAAGTGCTCTTCAATGCGAAGTGGATTACTTCATGTCATGATGAAGAATGCAAAGTCCATTGAAACCAATGACTTTGTATTATTCCGCCTTCCCCAAACCACTTCTCCACCAATTTTAAGGTGAAGTAACACTGAAATCAATGTACTTCGCATCACTTTGCCTTATTATTGAGTTCCAAGATGAATTTGCAGTGCTTCATGGCATTGCAGGTCACATGGGCTCTAGATTGTTCTGCACAGCCTCAGTTCTGTGTAGTGTGTGTGTGGTGGAAGATGGAGACAGTTTCCTCTCAGAGCTCTGCAATTCAAATCCTCTAAAAGCTGTTAAAGAAACCTTTTTGAGCCATTTTGTTTGCTCACAATTTAGTACATCGATTGTAGGAAACACTCCTGTGCTCATATCATTAAGTGTTTATTGTTTGTGTGTGGATTTGAATGTTAATTTTAGAACAGTCAGTATGTGGGGGGATCACGTGATGAGCTGATCGAGGAAGGACAAACTGAGTGGAGCTCCCAGGCCCTGACAAATCTACTATATTATTAAGCTATCTTTGACTCCTGTGTGGTGGTGGAAACAGAGTGGTTAACCCACTAGAGACTCCTGTATTCCTCTGAGAAACCTCTTTGTTTGGATTGAGGGTCTTTATCCACTGTACCGCAGAGGCACGGGGGGCTGACTGCAATGCCCGAGATGGAGTATGAAACTCCTGAGAGCTTGGATGCACGAGTGCCGGCAAAGAAGCACCCGAAACCCCCATCGCCTGTGCCGGAGGATCAAGGGCCTAGATCTGAGATGGTAGGAGGAGGACAGGCATCACCTGAGGACATTACTGAAATCAAAACCCTACTTCAGGGGCTTGTTGCTGAATTCTCAGCAGTTAAACCAACGTTGAATGCATTGGCTCAGAGAATCAGGGATGTAGAGGCGTGTATGGCTTCTCAGGAATGCAAAACTCTAACACATGATCAGGAACTGGTGGCCCTGAGAAAACAAGTGCGAAAGCTAGAGGATCGAGTCGAGGACCAGGAATCTCGCAGCCGGAGGAACAATTTAATTCTGGTGGGTCTCCCGGAGCGATTGGAGGGATCTGATTGTATTACATTTATACAGGATCTACTAATGAAGCTCTTGGGCCCAACTGCATATGGGGAATCATATAATCTGGAGAGAACTCATCGTTCGCTCAGAGAAGTACCTCTACCAGGGGCCAGACCGCGAGTCATCATCATGCGGTTCTTAAACTTCAAGGAGAAGTCACACATTCTAAACAAAGCCGGAGCACTTAAAAATCTGCAGTGGAACAGTGTGTCCTTGTTGGTATTCCAAGATCAAACGCTGGCGATTTGAGAGAAGCAGAAGGAGTATGGGGATATAAATAAAAAGCTTTATTTGGCTGGAGTGAAGTTTAGAATTCAGCATCCTGCTACTTTGGTGGTGAAACTACAGTCCGGGGATCAGAGATATTTAACAGCGAAGGATGCGGCAGAGGGACTGCAACTGGAGCTCCCAGACTTGTTCAAGTCTGTGACCTGAAAGTGGCCCATGGGAGAAGGGTTTGACCAGACATGGTACTTTTTAAGGATCTGGACATATTAATGAAAGCTGGATAATAAGGAAGAAATGACCCAAAGAATGTATAAGAGAGGGGGAAGTAGGAAAAAGGAAGAAAGAAGACGGGAAGAGGAGTAAAAGGAAGAAAAGAAGAAAGACAATATATATATATTTTTTTTCTTTTCTCTTGCTGCATCTCCTTCCAGGGGCTGGGGTGTTGGCGCTGTTTTGTTTTTCTTTTCTCCTCTACTCTCTCTATCTCAGGCCAGGAATATACGGTGGGACTGATTAATCTTATTGTGACCCGAGGACTCACTAAAGATGGCTCAATTGTGTTGTTATGTGTTTTAGGTGTAAACATAGGTTCAAAAATATGTACTCGAATTTAACTCTGGATCTAAAGGGATTAGATTTTAACTTGGGACCTCAGAGTGACAAGAATGTGAGGTCTCATACTGTGTTGTTTTATTTGTCTTTGGCTATGTCGGGTTTGTGGTATATGCTTCAGTCCATGCTACTATTACTATTTTTGTCTGCATAATATGATAGGGTATACCTAAGGTTACAAGTGAATATCAATGGAGGCGATGGGGGGATGGGCTGGTGTATAGGGGAAGTTGGAAGATTCAGAGGTTATAGTAAGGATTTGGAGGGTCTGGGGGTACGCTTAGGTTATGGCTCATCTACGTATCCATTTGGGCTAGTAGGATGATCGAAGGATTGGGGATCAGGTTTGGGGGGGATTACTGGGAGAGGGAAAAGAGAGAGTCCATGATATGTATATATGCAAGGGCAGATTTTGTTGGAGCGAGATGCAGGGGTGTAAATAAGATCGCATGATCAATATCAAAATGATTACTTGGAACGTTAAAGGCTTCAGAGGGAGAAAGAAAAGAATGGTGATATTAAAACATATCCATCAGCTGGGGGCTCAGATCGCAGCCCTGCAGGAGACCCATCTATTGAAGGAGGAGCTGGGTCTCTTAAAGAAATTGTGGGTAGGACAGGTTTTTGGAGAGGGAAATGTCAAAGCTTCGGGGGGGGTAGTGATTTTGATTGTGAGAGACTGTCCGTTTACAGTTCTGCAAATTAAAACTAGAGAAGACTACAGAGGGATCTATGTAATGGGTACTATTATGGGTGAATTATTATCGATTGCCTCTATATATGCTCCCACACCACCTAACCCTGATTTGTTTGCTTCGGTGGGAATGGATATAGCCCTTTTTTCATCTCATCCTCTAATTTTAGCAGGAGATTGGAACTTATGCCTTAATAATATGGTAGATAAAAAGCGCCCTTTGAAACGGCCGCCTTCTACAGCACAGGCAGCTATGGCTAAATTCCTGGAGGTAACAGCGCTGGTTGACCCAATTATGGCTTGTAATAAAGGGGGCCATATTATGACTTTCTATTCAGGGGCCCACAAAACCCATTCAAGAATTGATTTTTTTTTTGGTTAATAAAGAAGCAATCCAGGGAGAGAGGTAGTTGATCACTCACACTAGAATTTTATCTGACCATTCTCCAGTCCAGTTGACCTGGATGATGGAATCTCTCCCAATGAAGCCATATAGATGGAGGTTAGATGACTCTTTATTAGTAGATGACAATATGCTAGCCAGATTAGAGCATGCATTGGTGGAAGTTACCCAGACCCAAGTCCCAACACTTTCGGACAAGAGATTAACATGGCCCACTTGTAAAGTCTTATACTCTGGTATAGCTCAGAGGTATACAACTAGGAGAAATAGTATGAGAAGAGTGAGGGAAGAGTTTATATTGGTGCTATTAATTCACTGTTTTTACCTAGAGGCACCTCCGTGGGTAGACATTGAGCTTAAGGAATTAAGAGATGAGATGGCAAGCACTCTTTATGGTAAGTTAGATCGGTGGTCTGAAAAGATTCATGCAAACTATCTGATGCAGGGGGATGTTCCGGGTAAGCTTCTTGCAAATAGAATTAAAGAATGGGAGGCGGCTCGCGTGATTCCATTGATAAGCTTTCAGGGGGAAATAATAACAGAGCCCCAGAAAATGGCTGATGCCTTTGAGGCTTATTTTGCAGAGATTTATCAAGGGGGTGTTCCGGCTAAGGAGGTGGATATTACGGGGTTTTTTGAGAGTATACCTCTACCTAAGTTGGATCAAGAACAAGCTCAGGGGTTGGCGGCCCCTATTTTGGAATCTGAAATATTAGCGGTGATCAATTCACTCCCGAATGGTAAGACACCGGGACCAGATGGTCTAACAGCCCAATTTTATAAATCCCACACTGCAACTCTATTGCCTTTATTGAAAGAATTATTCTCAAACATTATGCAGGAAGGGGTCCCACACCCGCTGCTATATCAGGCCTACATCACACTTATCCCAAAACTGGATAAACCCAAGGAGCTCCCTGGGAGCTATAGACCTATTGCCCTGATGAATCAGGATCTGAAATTGCTGACAAAGATACTGGCCAATAGAATTTTGAAAATTGCCCCTAGGCTAATTAGTCAAGAAGAAGTAAGGTTTATGCCAGGCAGAGGGGCGCATGATGCACTTCGGAAACTTCACCATATATTACATAAGGCCTCTACTTCTAGGTTACCTATGGCATTAATCACATTAGATGCCGAGAAGGCCTTTGATAGGGTCTCTCATGATTTTCTATTTGTAACTATGAGAAGTATGGATTTCCTGGAGGGCCTTCTTAGAGGCATTAAAAATTTATATGCTGCTCCTATGGCTAAGGTTCTATGTAATGGCTATTTGTCAAAAGAAATTTGTCTTGATAATGGGACCAGACAGGGATGCCCCCTATCACCAATTCTGTTCAATATATACCTGGAGCCCCTATTAAGGGCGATCCAGATGGACTCAGCGATACAGGGGATTGTTATTGGAGGGAAGGAAATGAAAATTTCTGTTTTCGCAGATGACATTCTGCTGCATCTACAGGAACCAACAAAGAGCTTCAAAAGGGTACTGGAAATAGTTGAAAGATTCTCTAGGGTTTCGAATTAAAAGTTAAATTTGAGTAAGACACAGGTTCTCCCCCTTACTGCATACACTTACAAAGCGGATTTTGAACCTCTGCAATTGAAGTGGTCTCCAAAAAAGGTCAAGTATCTTGGCATTTGGATTACAACTAATGAGGATGAGGGCCTGGAAACAAACATAGGTGAGGTGCTATCGGTAGTCAGAACAGATATGATAAGATGGAATAAACTCCCCCTATACTGGACAGCGAGACTAGGTTTGATTTAAATGAATATATTGCCTAGACTTTTGTACCCAATACATTTATCCCCGTACAATGTCCCAAAATGTTGGTTCATTAAAGTACAAAAGTTAATTTCCAATTTTTTATGGAATGCTAAACCCCCTAGGAGAAAGTATAACATCTTACGGCTACCCTATAATATGGGAGGTCTCAAAACTCTGGATTTACACTTATACTATGTAGCTGGACAATTAGGGATAATGGGTCGATGGTATAGACCGGGGGAGGAGGAGGAGGGATATACTCCAACTTGGCTCCAGGTTGAGAGGCAAATTCTCACAGACTTGGGCATTTCCCCAGAAGCAGCACTGTTTTTTAATCCAGAAGATTTACCAGATGGGGGAAAGCAAACCCCAATCTATAAGTCAATGTTGGCCTGGTGGACTCTCTTGTCCCCGAATCAAAAAAAGCCCAAAAGGGCTCTAGAGAACAGCCTATACTGGGTAATCCAAATATGCTCATTTGGGGTCAAAGAATTAGAAGGCAATGGGCTCCTCAACTGCTTAACTTAAATTGGGCAGACTTTATAATAGGAGATAAGGTGGTCTTCCAAGCCCAGTGCAAGAATATGAATTTCTTTAAGAAAATACAGGTTACTAATCTGGTGCAAAAAATGGAGAGAGGGAAGGGTGGAGCACAGGATACCCCGTTTACTTGGGATAGCTTTAAGGAAATTAGCTATTCCAAAAAATCCCTTTCCACCATATATAAGGTGCTATTAGATTTCTTAGGTGGAGATGTTTCTGTAAAGGTTTCATATTGGGAAAAAAAGAAGGACATTGTCCCCCAAGGGCCTGATTGGAAGGAAGTTTGGAAAAGTAGTAGGTATATTCCTATACCTAAGTACAAGATCATGCAGTTTTTTGTAGTTTCTAATATATATTATACCCCTGTGAAGCTATGTGCTAGGGGCCTCAGACAGACAGACCTATGTTTTAGGTGTGGCATGAACCCAGGGGATCTATTGCATGTCATGTGGTACTGTTCCAAAATCCACCCTGTCTGGGAGCAAATTAAACATAATATGGACCCTATGGTGAACTATACGGATTTTATTGTTCCGGAGATCTGTGTTTTGGGAGATATGACTTATGTTCCTAGTACACTTACTAAATGTCATATTTCCTTAATGTCCTCCTTAGTAAAAGCATTTGTTTTGAGGCACTGGAAAAATGACCTTATCTATACATATGATCAGTGGGTGGGAGATTTTCTGAAAACGCTTAGCAGGCTTAGAAGGCAAATGCTTCGAAATGGATGAAAAGGAATCTATGAAAAGAGATGGAGGATCCTAGAGGCGGTTTATTCAATACAGTCTAAAATCTCCCAAACGTGGGTCTGTCTGTCTGATTGTACATAGTTTAGGATCTATGGACAGGGAGTAGACGATATAATAATAGTGGGCTCTATCTAATTATTCCCAGCTGCAGGAGGTATACACACTGTGATCGAATATTATTCGGATCCGTTAACGGGAGCCACAAAATCTGCCAAGCATCCGTGGGTGGGGGGACTCTCTCTTTTCCCTAGGGACGCAGTTGCAGGGTATTACCCTAAGGGTTACTACCTTGTAAAACTCTGTTTTAAACATATGAAGGGACATCTTTGGATATTGACTCTGAAATATAAATGTAGCTATCTAAACAGAGGATGTCCTATATAGTATAAACGAGTATAGTTATGGAGAGTGTGGTTGAGGGGTATGCAATGCAGCTGTGTATGTACATAGTTAACTTTTGTATATAGTAGCCACACTCAGTTTTGGGGTGTGGGCTCGGGTGACACCTGAGTATCTATGTATGTCTGTCTAATGATCATTAAAATGAAAATGACAATAAAGAAGTTTAAAAAAAAAAAAGACTTGCATTACAGGAAATGTGTTTTTAATCTTATCTCCGTAGCTTCTGGTAGAACTAAGCTGATTTCTAAGATATATGGGTTTCTTCTAGATAGTTGAAATATGAAATTGCAGGTTCTAGAAAAAATGCATGGAAAAAGATTTACAAATTATTACTCCAACAGAAAATATTGCAATCAACATGCTCCTTATGGCAACTGTTGTCTGTTAATTGGTTAGATTAAATGCAACTCTTCATACTCAAAAAAAAAAAAAAAGAACAGCCAGTATGTGTACTGTGAAGTGTGCTTTGGGGGAGGGGCGCATCTGTGGTGTAGATAGATTAACTGGGAGAAAAAGGCAGTCTTTCTGTTTTGGTTATGTTTTTCTTGTATAACTGTGTTAATATACACACAGTAATATTTTCAACAATTCTTGAAAATTTTTTGCTGATTGTTGTGGTGCAGCAGTGTATAATTTCAGTTTGTTTAAAACATTTGGTTATATTATTAAAGGTTTTCAATCTGCTAGGCATTACTTGTAGTGTGTGTGTATGAGTGTGTGTGAGCGATGTGTGGCATTAAATCAGATACCTTTTATTGTGCCACAGAGTAATGGCAGCAGTGTGAACCTGCTATCCACTGCACCTGCATGAATTTTTTGTACTGCTTTGTGATATCTTTACTGGCAGTGGACTGTTACTACCGTGCACTCCCTCCCTCCCAACTGGCAAAATATATTCTTTTCCAGATTTGGATTTCTGATGGTGAGCACTGGTTAGATGGTGTTGTTGTGCCTTTGCATCTGCATCCCTTCAGTGCACAGCACAATCTTAATATGTCTGTGCATTTGCATCTATTTAGGGCCCAATCTCCTTCTGTAACTTAAGTCACATTTGTTTCTTTGGCTTCCCTTCAGAGTACTGGTATGGCATGGTGCATATCTCTCTGCATGAAAATTGTACTCATTAATATGTGTTTTTAAGTCAGGGTCATCATCATGACTCAGTCACTCATGATACAAATCACGTTCTTCATCATCATCATCACGGTCACGAATGACGTCACAATTCACGATCACGTCACAAATCACAAAATTAATTTCTTTACTAGTTACTTTCATGTAAGCTTGTTTTGTAGTGTCTCTCCAGGCTTCACCACTATACTCACACATGAGAGCCATGTGTAAATGAAGTTACTACACGTGCATGTTAAAAAGTAAGGACATTTATTGCAAAAAACTACATTAATGCTCATTAGGGCTGCTATTACACAAAACACAAACCCCACAAAGGTTGGAAATAAACTATTAGGGTTGTTAACCCAATGTCCATAAAGTTTGGAATTGCTCTGTAAGGGCTGTTATGTTGATGTCCTGGGCAAAGCAAGGGCACGGCAATATTTATTTAAAAGATGCCCATTCCCGGAGGCTTTGGGTGCCATATAAATCAGATTACAAATATACATAAATAAGACCATAACTAATTAAATAAAACTAAGATGTATAAGCAATTTAAACACATAAACTCAGAGTTTATATAAAAGATAAATAAACTACTCACACTCCCACATCCCCCACCCTCGTCACCCAAGGACAGCTTAAAGGTATAGGGCTATGCATTAAAGGTATGGTTCCTCATACAGGGCTAACACATTAAAAATATTTAAATAGCAAGGGTAAATGGAGGCGGAGGGGTGGAAATTGTAGTTGCTATTTAAATATTTAGAATATGTTGGCCCTGTATGAAGTACTGTACTGTTGATGCATAGCCCTGTACCTGTAGACTGTCCTTGGGTGATGAGGGTAGGGGCATAGTAGGGTGAGTAGGACTTAGACATAACAACTCTTATAGGTCAAATGGAGAGGATTACTTATCACTTGTACCTATGAAGGTGTACTCTGTACCAATATGTAAAACATTGATCTGACACAGATGTAACAAAAACAATCTTCATTGCAATTAACATTGTATTGTACAAATCTTGAAAACTGTTAATAAACTTTATATTGACAAAAAAAAAAATTCCAACATTTGTTAGCATTGGGTTAACAACCCTAATAGTTCATTTTCAACTTTTGCAGGGTTTGCTTTTTGTGCAATAGCAACCCTAATGAGCACTAGCATAGTTTTATACAACAAACAGTTCAGTATTCTGATTGGCTGAGACAATGTTCTAGCTATGCTTTTTTGCTTCTATGCACAGTAAATAACAAGTGCCAATACCTGTGCCTGCAGTACACTACAGATCAATGGCCCACCAGTGCCAGTCCTTGTGAACCATCTCACCATTTTGTTTTCAGTTACAGTCTATCAAGTGAAACTAAAAGCCACAAAACATGGTAAATTCCTCTTGCTGTCCCTCCCAAGCTGCTCTTTCCCCCTTCTGAGCTGCACATAACATGGACTCTAGGAACTCCCTCCAGACCCACATGTGGAGTGAGACTGCCAGGAGTTTGTTGAACTGCGATACCTCAGATGGTAGTAGGCTGTCAGCAAGACCTCAGGGAAATCAAGGTTTTGCTGGAGGACTATGGCAGTAGCCATGCAGCTATATTAATCACTACGCAGCAAAGCACTGTACCCCTATTGACAGCAACAAATGCAACAGCACCTGAAGGGAAAAAGGCAGGATTATTTCAAATGAAGTAACACTTTTTTTTTATTTTACCATTTTTTTAAATACCAGTTTATCAACATAGAGTATGCCCATTTTATTAGTAAAATAATACCTCAGGATGAGGGTAAGTGTGTGATAAATGCACTTCTAGGGGCACTACACTCCTAGCCATGCATTCATCACACACTGACCCATGCCCAGTTGTGTGTCATATGGCAGAAGGAGAAAGAGGGGCATTATAGATATATTCAACTTGTTGTACCAATTCATGACTCTAGACCAGAGATCTGAGCCAGGTAACTATTCATTCCTGGGGTGTGAAAGGCACGGCCCTCGGATGATCTTGTGGGCCTACTGTTTACTGGTCTGGGAAACATTTCCTGGATGCTTTGGGGGGCTAAACCTACAACAACCTTATGTAGAAATACCAGTGCCATGAGTTTTATGCAGATTTCGAATGAGAGGCGCAAGGTAGAGGAGAGCGTGCAATTATATGTGTGACTCAGGAGGTCAATATGAAATCAGCAGACTGAGTTGTAGATGACTGTAACCTTGGATAACACAGACTTATGGGCATGGTCAATATATTAACAATCCATATTCAATCAAGGGGAAAAGCAAACTGGTGGATAGGATTTTCCTGGACTCCGTTGTTAAGCAGTTTTTGTCTCTGTATGGTACTCCCATGCATTAATGGAGTTTATTCATGACATATGACATGAGGTTCAAAGAGATGGGAACAGTCAAGGAAAATGCCTAGGTAATGGAATGTGTTAACTATTTTGATTTGCTTACCCATGGAGTCAGACAGGTTTAATCACTCATGGAGTGGTTCGAGGGGACTGGAGAATAGCATAGCCTTTGTTTTTTTTTGTGTTCAGGACCAGTTTTTATTGATTGAACCATCATTCAAAAATGGTCATAAAGTGCAATCAAAAAACAAGTGACATGTCACATTGAACAGTAACTTTGTGAGCATGTTCAGTGTGACCAGAAATAACATGCTATCTTCACACTTGTGTAACTCTATCCATCCATCCATCCATCCATCCATCTGTTTCTCTGTGTCTACATACCTATCTATATGTCTGTCTGTCTATCTATCTATCTTGCTACAGTATCTATCTATCTGTATGTATTTGTATATCTATATATTAGTAGTTAGGGGTTATTATTACAGCAACAAAGTAAGGAAATGCAGTGTTAGGGTTTTTGACTCCTAACTCCTGTCACCCCATCTACCACCCTCATACACATAACCATATTAAATGCCAAAGCACATTCTAGATTTCCAACACATGCTTTAAGATTATCAATAAATAACATAGTGTGAGGAATACAGTTACACCCCAGACAAACACTGCACTAACAAGTTGTGAGACACAAGCCTTAAAAGAACAGGCCTGTGGCAATCCGTGTGTGTGTGTGTGTGTGGGTGGGTGTGTCTGTGTCCGAGCCGCGAGTGTGTGTGTGTGTGTGTGTGTGTGTGCGTGTGTACCTCTCAATCACAAAGCAGCTGCATCATCACACACATTGCCTGAGACCTGTAGTGGACTTATTGGACTTATGACGTAGCTGCAGCATAACACTTATTCTGCTGCACCTGTAACAAACTTCATGACTGGACTCAGAAAGCAGCTGCATACATCTCAAGGGGCTTCCTGGATGTTCCCAGAGTTTGGCTCAAGACCTCTGGTGATCAAGCTTTCAGTGTCTCTGGGTCAGCCCTGTGGAACACGTTTCCAGCAGTAATCTGGGAGGTCCACTCGACTGGTGTTTTTAAACAGAAGCTAAAGGCACACCTCCACAGTCTTGCCTATGTAGAATGATTAAGACTATCAGAGAATTGTATTACTGGAATTTTGATTTCATTTAGTTATTTATTGAATTTTAATTAATTTTTCTATTTGTAATATTTGTTTGGCACCCAGACCCTCCAAAATTGGGCACCATAAAAATAAAATTTGCCTTGCCTTTCCTTGCTGCAGACCTATAATTGACTGGTTCCACCATGCCGCATTGACAGGGAAATTGTCAACATGTGGCACAACAAATGTTGCAATGTCAACAAGCTAAATTTTGCCTGTTAGACATTATTTGTTTTGTCTCAGGGGGCTGTGCCCCACTGCAGCCCCTTCTTAATATAACTAACTCTGAGTTGGAGTTAGTTTGAAGGTGGGGTGAAGGATGGCAAAAGGGTGAAATTTCGCCCTTGGTCCCTTACAGTGACACTCTCAAAACCTATTGAGATTGTTGCTGAAAGGCATTTTACGGTGTTTCATTTGCTATGTGAACGGTATACATAACTGAATTCATGAGTAGGCAGCTGCATTAGCACACACACACTGCTTAAGAACTGTAATAGACTTCAGAAGTGGCCAGTAGTAGTTGCATCATCATACATTGCTCCAGGCTGTATTAGAATTCATGAGTGGACTTGCAGACCACTTAAGAAGCAGCAGTATCATCACACACATTGAACCAGCCCTGTAACTGACTCAACAAGTGGCTCAGCCAATTGACTGCCAGGACTTTGGATTTGTGGGTGGACTGTAGGGATTTAAATCCCACTGTGCTGCTCCCAGAACTCTGTTTTTGAGCTAACACTACCATTATATGTAATGTGGGGTTATGAACACTCAATCCAGGTTTCCCAGGCACCCACCATGCCAGGCCATTCTTTGCTTGCCCTGCATACTAGCAGCAGGAGCAGCTGCCAGTCATCAGGGACCAGTCAATCAGCTGTCAGGATTTTGAGGATATGGGATACCTTGTCCCTGTTTTCCTGCTTGTCTTGCTATCCTCTTTTGTGGTTATTTGTGTGAGCAGTTCTCCATAATGAGGGGCCACTAGCAGGATGGGTGAGTCTGACCCATAGTGGGAGTGGTGACTCAGACTTAGGAGTCTGCACGTTACAGTCAGCACAGTAGAAGCTGCACATCTAGACCTCTCTCTGCCCATCATCTCCTACATTGCATCAAGACTGGTCTGGCTATTACCAGCTACCTCTGTTGATTTCTGCCTCATGTAAGTATTTCTAGCTGCTGTTCATGTTGCTTGATGCTACCTACAGCACCAACCCCTTGTCAACTAGCTTTATTGGGAGTTTTCCACCTTGTCTTAGTAAAATAATTTGCAAGCTGTATTTGTCAATGCAAATCCATTTATCTGTTTTTACAGCTTTCCTTTCCTTTTCCATTTGTTTACTAGTTGACAGTACCTTTTTATCTGCACTGACTGATTATGTAACTCCCCCAGGACCTCTGAACTGCATTTTGACAGTTTAAAACACCTCATTAGTTACAAATGTTTATTTAGTCTTTTTCTGTGCTGTGTTTATTACTCCTATAGCTTTTTATTTGTCAAGTGCATATTACAATTTATTTTACTGAG
The DNA here is from genome assembly GCA_016271365.2 of Neoceratodus forsteri. Classification (NCBI taxonomy): domain Eukaryota; kingdom Metazoa; phylum Chordata; order Ceratodontiformes; family Ceratodontidae; genus Neoceratodus; species Neoceratodus forsteri. The sequence continues at coordinate 611,689,368 of CM028134.1, forward strand.
TATACCCTACCTGTCCTTATAGCTAGCTGCTGTTTATTTCACCTTTAGTGAGACCCTACAGCTCCTTACCACCATGTCTCTCTCCAGCCTTCTTTTTTATGGCTTCATGGCCCAAGTCCTGCAATCATTTTGTGATCACATCTCTGTAGGAGAAAAGCAGAATCAATGTCCATGTTCTCTTACAGTAATGCATCTATTTTCCACAGTGCTGCAGTTGCATGTGGTCTGTGGTGTCTCCTCTTCCCTTGCCTTCTGCAGACACAGCTCCCCTTTATGGCACTCAGCCCCCCTACCCCCACCCCGGAACACTACTTTCCACAACTGTGGAAGTGATGGCTGCAATGCAAACTGTGCATATGCGAGTACTGTGCATTCGCAGATCTGTCGCAAACACCATCTTTTGCATGGCAGGCTCTGGTGCAGGGACAGCTCCTACTTTAATCTTCTGTGTTTCAGCTGTGTGTTTTCATGAGTAAAAGCAGTAATAAATCTGTCCTGTGAGCCTTGGCATTCATCACTGAATTAAATAGTTTCTTTGTCATTACGTGTTATACTTTATCAAAGTGCTTTGAATACTGGCTGAAATATCTCAGATGTGCATTAAGTTTCTTTCTATGTATAAATCCAGAAGCAAATGATTTGAAACTTTTTAATGGACCAACATAGATGTAACAACAACAACAAGGTACTCTAGCTTTCGGACCAACAAGTCCTTTGTCAGAAGCATAATGACAGTTATTTAGAAAAAAATAATACTTTTAACACCTAGATCATGCAGAAGAAAACAGAAAAAATCCCCATTGGTTTAAAATACTTAAAAAAGACAGAAGAAGATGTCAGAGAAGCTTAACAGTACCATGTCAACTTAAGCTGGGAGAGTCTCGGGGTCAAAGGTGCTTAGTGCAGAAGACATACAAAGAACTCTACTGGATATAAATATTCCAGTGTCCATGATTCTGAATGGTTAACTGCTTAAAGTAGTACCTCACTTTAAATACCATGGAGTGTAGCTGGACAAGAACCTCTGCTTCCCTACCCACATTACCATTCATATAAAGTTCCACTCTGTTTGTCCCACAGTACCACAACAAATCATGCCTTCTTCACCTGGACTCCTGAGAAATCATCCTCAAGATGATCTTATCAGTGCCTGACTACATGAAGGAGGTCTACTATGCTACACCAAAGTCCAGACTTGCCAGGCAGGGCCCCCTTTTTTATTCCTTCTGACACTTTACCCTTAAGCTTCCATTCTTCACCCTCACTGTTCCCTATATGTTATTCTCTCTCTCTCTTTCATCACTCCAGGCACAGTGTCTCCCACACTGTTCCTCCTTCATGGCCAAATGCTGTGGCACTAGGTCATAATGTTGTGCGCAAAAAAGCATTCTAAAAAAATGTGCAGGAAAAGAAGAGAAGCCAAAGGTAGCACTCAAGAAAAACAGTGAGTGCTACCATGGCTAAATAAAACTAGCTGCTCTGACTGTTTGTGGTGGACTATGCCACCTGCACCCCCCTTTACAGGGGTCTTCACCCTTTGAACCCGCCAACTAAATATAATCACCTGGGGGGGCAACTCGGGGACAGGGAAAAACCTGGGGGTGATCTTTAGGGCACATCAGAGGGAAGGGGAAAGCAAGCAGGGCAAACGGGGGTAACAAAGTGCAGGGTGGGGTATATAAAAATCAGAAAAGAAAGTTAGGAGGGGGGACTAAACAGAAAAAGACAAAAGTAGCAGAATCAAGAAAATGACAAAAGTAGCAGAATCAGGAGTCAAGTCCTAGTCCACAGATGTTCTGACAACCTTTGTTGCATGTGGCCCTACCCTCTGTGCCATGGAAGCTGCTCAGCAGCATCCCCTGCAATGGAGTCTTTATTCTCTTCTTTCCAATGGACAACAGCTAGAGGGTAGTGCTAATGTACCTGCACTATACTACCCCAGTAACTATATTGCCGGTCACTATTTTTGCTGAGCGGTTTATACAGTACTATAATCTGTGTGACATATTGACAAGATATCAAATGCTGTCTGGCCAATGTTTCTACCTAACAATCAAAACAACAAAATACAGGCAAAACCATAGTCATGGTGTTCAGTCATTTATTTTCTAACTATATTGCAGCAAACACTAATGCTCCAGCACTTCGAGGTGCCCTAGCTCTTCTTAAGGGAACTGCCATTAGCAAAGAGTAGTTGAAATTTATACAGGTTTCCTGTCACATGAGCACAATACTAAACCACCAATCAAACTGTTGCTTAAAAAGAAAAGAGTGTCTTTGAAGTTGAGCCACATAAGTAAACATATCAGTACAGTTACACAACTTTGTATTTAAGGTAGATCTCTTTTAAAATTCAAATAATAAGTAAGCAATAAAACACTTAAAATATCCGCACAGGGCTGGGGTGCTCAAAAAAATATAATCGAATGCAAACTGTAAAATCTGGCACTTTTCACGTAGGAAAAATAAAATAAAATGAAGAAGCAACACTTATGCCATTAAGTTAAGAAAATAAATACTTTATTGCCATGCCATATACCTGACACATAGGTCTACACCTGATGAATTTCAGACATAGGAATTGATAAAAGGCATTCCTATGTTCAAAACACATCAGCGATAGAACTATGCGCCAGGTATATGGCATGGCAATAAAGAATTTATTTTCTTACTTGAATGGCATTGTGTTGCTTCTTTATTTTATTTTCCGAGGTAGAGAGTGCCTGATTTTACAATAAGTAAGTAAAGTTCACTTAGTGAGCCAAGCACTATTGCTCATAATGAGCTAATTTGTTGGAGATTTCTTGTAGATTGTTTTTTTATAGATTGTCTTTATATGTTATCTCAAAATCCATTAAGTGTATTGTGACTGGTGGTTTGGTATTGCAATTGCAGGATTGGAAATCTGTATAAATTCCAGTACAACTGCTCTTTGCTAATGGCAGTTCTCCAAGGAAGGGGCAGGGTGCTTAGACATGCAGCAGTGTTATTCTGTACTGTACTACTGTGAAAAAATAAATAATTGAACACCACGACTATGGTTTGTGCCTTTATTTTGTTGTTTTAATCAGTAAGTGCCTATCTACAAGGCAACAATCAGGTTCTAGCAGTTCATTTAGTGTGCCATGTTCTACTGATGTGAGAGAAAATTTCCTACCTACCTCTTTTCTTTCCTCACCCCACCATACCATGGTTTTATTCCCTCTGCTTATTAGTGGTGGGCAAAGTGGCCATAATTGGCTCCACAGAGTGATTCATGGAGTAATGTGGAATCTGTGGAGCAATCTGCAATGCGAAGTGGAGTACTTCACATCATAATGAGGAACACGAAGTCCATTGAAAACAATGACTTTGCATTACTCTGACTTCCCCAACCACTTCTCCACCAATTTAAATCCAAAGCACATAGAGATCAATGTACTTCACATCACTTTGCATTGTTATTGAGCTCCAAGGTGAATTTTCAGTATCTCATATGATTGCAGGTCACATGGGCTCTAGATTGTTCTGCACCGCCTCAGTTCTGGGTAGAGTGTGTAGGTAGCTGTAGGAGACAGTTTGCTTTCAGAGCTCTCTTCAATTCAAACCCTCTATAATCTGTGAAAAAAGCCTTTTTGAGTGTTTTTTTTTTGCTCAAAATTTAGTGCATCGATTATGGGAAACCCTCCTGTGCTCATATCATCCAGTGTTTATTGTTTGTGAGTGGATTTTGAACATTAATTTAGAACATTCAGTCTGTGTACTGACAGACACTGAAAGCGTGCTTTGGGGGAGGGGTATATCTGTGGAGTAGGTAGATTAACTGGGAGAAAAAGGCAGTTATTTCTCTTTTGGTTATATTTTTGTTGTATATTTGTGTTAATGTACACACAGTAATATTCTCAGTAATTCTTGACATATTTTTGCTGATTGTTGTGGTGCAGCAGTGCATAATTTCAGTTTGTTTAAAATATGTGGTTATATTACTGAAGTCTTCAATTTGCTATGCATTACTTGCCGTGTGTGTGTGATGCATGCCATCAAATCAGACACATTTTATTGTGCCACAGAGTAATTGTAGCAGTGTGAACCTGCCATCCATTGCACCTGCATGATTTTGTACTGCTTTTGTGGTATCTTGGTTTTAGACTGTTACTGCAGTGCTGCCCCCCCTTCCCAACCGGCAGAAGGTATTCTTTTCCAGATTGGATTGTGGCTTGTGAGCACTGGTTAGTTAAGGTGTTGTGACTTTCTGTCCAGATCTCATCTTGAAGCCACAGTTGCTTTTATTTGGCTTCACATCTAGTGACCCAGACTGAAAGTTCCAAAATCTAAATTTGTTTAGAATTTTCTTGGTGATCCCCAAAATGCCCACAAAGAGACATGCAAGCAAAGCTGTTTCTAGCCATGGCACTGCTGCCAGTGATAAGATTGTCTGTGGCACGGTAGTGTGCAGAAGTGCATTGCTGATGTGAGGAAAGGGATTTCTTCTTGAATTTTTTTACAGCCCAATTGATAGCTTCACTCATAGTTGGAGGAATGATGTTGTCCCAGCTGGTTGTGTTAGTGCAGTTGCTGGTGGTATGAGTATTGTTGCCTTAAGTTCCACTTCTGACCAGTTGACCATGTCCAAAAATATAATTGAGTCTAAAGCAGTGAGTGACAGTGTAGATGATGTCATACTCCCCAGTAACATCTTCATGGTAACTGAACATGATTCTGATCATCATGGCAACGATAACACACAATGTCACATTTCTTCTACCGCAGTTCAGGTCATGCATTTACCATGCAATGATTCACGGTGTGGTGCAAAAATATTTGGTGATGGTGGTGGTGATGATGATGATGATGTTGCTGTGGTTGCAACATGCAGTCCATGTGCCAGCATCCAAGCAGAAAATGTGGATGTGGATGACATTGATGAATATGACGATGGTGTTGTCACTGACCCCTGTTGGGAACTGGAGAAAAAGAAAATCAAGGTGGCTGTGTCTGAGTCTGTTTGCATTAATCCCCCTCTCCTGTAAAAAGATGTGATTTAGTAGTTTCAGTTGATGATGATGATGATGATGACCCAGTAATAATAATAGGTTGCTGTGGTGGTCAGTTGCAGTCCAAGTGTGTTCTGCCTGAAAAATCATGTAGCACACCCCCCATTTCAGTGCTTAAAAACTAAGTCCAATAAGCAGCAGCAGGGCATGTTAAAAGTAGGGGATCACAATCCCTTGTTTGGGATTTTTTTGTGCAAGATGCAAATGATGAGTTAGTTGCAAGCTGCCAGCTTTGCCACGCACTTGTGAGTTGAGGTAGAAAGGAGAGCCATCTGGTCACAGGGGGGCAGCATACACATCTTAAGAACAGGCACATGGCACTGTCGACCCAGCACAAGATGGCAACTAATACCACAGTGGGGCGTTCACCCTCACCATCCACCGTAATGAGCATGTTATCCCCTTCCATGATTGTAAGATCGAGTAGGAATGTGTGCATTAGCAATGAAATAACAGCAAAGGATTACTACAGGCATGATGAGGTGAAGGAGCATAATGATTTTGAAATCTTGTCCAGTGGTGGTGAGAGTAGCAGTTTTGGTGGTGGTGGTGGTGGTCAATGCAGTATGTCTAGTGTAAGTAGTACATCAACCCCTGTTCATAGATCTTGGAAAAGAACTTCATTTGTGGATTTTTAATCACCTGTGCAACCGTCTTCATTGCACTTCCACACTCCACCCCCAGCCATTCGCAGAGCCATTTGTCATCACACCCCATGTGAAACGGTTAAGTTAATCCATGTTGCAGAGTATTTTTGCCCATAAGCTGAAGTACCTACCCAATCATACAGTGCCACAAGAACTTAATGCTGCTGTAGCTCAAATGATGGCAATTGATATGTTGCCCTTCTCCTTCATGGAGAATTCTGTGTTCCGGCAGTTTGCAGCACATGCCTGTCCAAAATGGAAAGTCCCATCCAGGACATTCTTTCCCACCCCTGCTGTCCATGAGTTGTACCTTACTGTGTCCGACTCTGTAGGACATGCCCTTCAACATCCCTCCACTCCATTCATCCATTTAAGTATAGATATGTGGACAAGTGGCAAAACAGTGGGGAGCTCATATTTATGTATAACTGCACACTGGGCACAGGTGCCAGGTGTTGTATGTGCTGTTGGTAGTGTGAATAATCAGTCTAGTAAGGTGAAGTGTCGAGTTAACAATCTTCTAGGAATTCAACAGCATGCAGTGATGGCTATCGCAATGTGACCTGCTCACACACTGGTGAAAACATGCTGGACTTGGTGCTGACTGTAATTGACAAGTGGCTGAACCTCCTGTCACTGAGAGCTGGGTTCATAGCAAGTAACAGTGGGTCAAATGTGGTTAAATGCATCACGAATGGTGGCTTTGTCTGGGTTCCATGCATGGCCCACTGTTTAAATCTTGTGGTGAAGTAGTTTCTGCAGCACCCTGATATAAAGGAAATGCTGACAGCTGCACACTGTATCTGTTCTCACTTTCATGCTCTGCAAAGGCCCGTGACCAGCTTCGACAGTTGCAGATCCAAAACAGCCTCCTGTATCATCGCTTCAAGCTGGAAGTTGTCACCCAGTGGAACTCCACTTTATATATGGTAGAGAGGTTGTATGAACAATACAAAGCCATCTCAGAATATCTTGTCATGCACACTAGCCGTGACACTTCCAGGGCCTCTATGTCTATGACGACTAAACAGTGGTGCCTCATGGACTATGTAATAACAATTTTGAGGCCTTTTGTACACGCCACACAGGCAGTGAATGGCGAGTCTGCCTCCATTAGCTAATCAATTCTACTGCTACGGGTTTTGAGGCAGACATTGGTGAATTTACAGGATAGCCTTGATGTTGCCTGAGACTGCGCTAGCAGTGTATTGCTGAAACACATGCTAACAGTATTCGACCAGAACTGGCACATCTTAAGCATTCAACATAGTGACAACTTGTTTATTTTCTTTACCCAACAGTAGTTCTTGCTGTACTACACTGTCTGTTTTGTGTGGTTGTATTAAAACAATAAAGTTTCTTCAATTTCAAAAAAAGCATAGTGACAACTTTGCAATAGCAACAATGCTGGACCCATGATACAAACATGGAATTGCCTCACTACTGGAGGTCGGGCCTGAACAGGTAAAAAATGTCAGTGGGCAATTGGTGCACTTGATTCATGGGGCACAGAAGTCATGTGCCAAGGTCAGCAAACCTCAGCAGCATAATCAGGCTGAAGGTCAGTCTGGAGTAGTATCAAACATATCCTGTAAGGGGAAGCGGACTGCAGTTCCAGGTGGTCTGTCATCCAAACAGGTTGGCATTAACCCACTTTGGGGTGCTTTGTCCCAAGTGGGGGATTTGTGACATAAATGATTCCAGAGAATAGGATGATGCATCAACCACTGGACTTAGTGCAACACAGTGAATGGTTAACTCATATTTGGTTGAAATCAGGCATCTGTCAATAACTGATGATTCTCTTTTACACTAGAGTGGAAAGGTCAGTGAATTACCAGAGCTCACCACAGTGGCACTGAAGTACCTGACATGCCCAACCTCCAGTGTAAGTGTTGAGAGGGTATTCAGCTCAGTGGGTGCAATAGTTTGGGATCATCGTACAAACTTCTCTCCTGCAAATGTCAGTTTGCTGACATTCATAAAAATGAATGAGGGGCACATATCAGCTCAGACTGCAATCTCAGTATTCATACCCCGGCATAGTCATGGTTTTGCTGATGTTGTAGAAATGGACCATCCTGGTGGTACTGGCAGCAAGAAACAGCCTACCACTGAGGTTGATGATGACACAATGGAGAAAGAATTTCCCCAGTGGGCAGAATTCAGACATTGATGACTGTGAGAGTTGCTTTCCATATAAGGATGATGATGATGATGAAGTAGATGTTGGTAGGTTTTAAGTTAAGTGGTTTAAAGGCTGTCCAATTTTTTGTATGGTACATGTTTTGTTTTTCATAAAGTTAAATCAGTGTCTCACTTAGAGTGGCTCAAATTTCATATGTCATGTCACATTTGTAACACAGTGAACAATATATCCTGCCTGCCACCCACCTGTTTGCATCTGACATTGATAGTGAATGTGTTGCAGCATGCTGCAGCTGTTCCCAATCCCCATTGCCACCAAATGCAGGAAGATGTGAAAGGTAGTGTCATCGTGAGCCTCCCTGGACCACCACCATAAAACTGCTGTTAGCTACTGTCACCAGTTGCAGGAAGATATGAAAGGAAGTGTCATCATGTTCCCCCCTGAACCACGACCATAAAACTGCTGTTAGCCCCTGCTACCAGATGCAGGAAGATGTGAGAGGGAATGTCATCATGTTCTTATGACCACCACCCACCATCACCATCTGATTATGTTTTCCATTACGTGTCCTACCTAAGCCAAAGCAGAGGGAGTCAGACAGGAGACCACATCCATCAGCCACAGGCACAAGGCTTCTTACTACTAATAGTTTAAAAGTGAGTATGTGTACTAATGTGTTTCATGCTGTTCATCAGCTTCCTTTAGCTGTGTTTTGTTTCCTGTTGCTTTTCTGAGCTGCAGTGGTCAACACATACCATCAACTTATTTGGTTTTTTACAGGTTAACAAACGACTCTCCTTCACTGAAGGTCAGTACGGTACAGCATTACTGTCTACAGCAACCTATGGGATATCCATTTCCATACTAGTAAGTATATCAAGTTTATTTCATCTATTCCTTTTTTGTTCATTTTTTTATAAGAGTGCAAATCCAACTGATGATTCATATAGTGTAGGTGACATGTACGTTACATAATATTTGTCCAACACTTCGCACACTGTATTGTAGATATAGCCATGCCAGTGTTGAAAAAAATTTGACCCAGGTAGTGACTTGACAAGATGTGATTTTAAAGTGTAACTTGAGTTAAGACACAGGAACACTGACCGAGTGTATTGGTTACAGACTGGTACTAAATTTAATTGTGATGTGATGATTTTGTCTTCATGTGGCTTCAGTGGGACAGCTTGCTATCTGTTAATCAATATATATGGCGGGGTAGAACAACCACAATTTAAACATAATGGTCCATATGAGTAGCACCTCTGTAACAAGACTGGTTCTCTCGCTCTACAAATGTTTGTAAATACATATGATTGTCTTCTACTACAACTTGAAACTGTGATGTATCAATGAATCTGTAAAGTAATGTATTTGTCCTCAATGTGAAGTGGTACCTTTGGAAATGAGCCTCTGGCTCAAAGGTTGTAAACTGATGTACAAATAAATAAAATAAACATAATGGCCCAGATATTCAAACTGCACCAGGCTGTGGCGCAAGCTTGGGCGCAGCTCAACTTGGCTGCGCAGAGGTGTGGACTGGGTGATATTCAACTGAGCTGAGCCAGGGCTCAGTAGCATTGAATATCATACCCTGGTCACCAGCAGTGTGCATGGCACAGTGGCACTGCACCAGCAAAAGTGGCCAGAGTGGAGCATGGGGATGTGCTAGTGCAAGTTCCATTGCGCTATGCAAAGCAACCGCGATATTCAAAACTTGACATGCAAATAGGGCCATAATGTACGCAAGTTGCAAATGGGGCCATTTGCATGTCATTATGGCCCCATTTGCATGCAGGTGCACCAATCCTCGATGACTTGCACCTGGCGCCCTGCCAGGCAGCAGCTGTCGGGGACTGATGCCTCCTGCAGCTGGCAATGTGCTCCACAGCCCAATCACGGGCATTTGTAATAAAAAGATATTCCGTCCAATATCCTGGTGGTCCAGTGGACGCTGCCTGCCAGTGCGGGCATTTGTAAAAAAAATATGTCAATATCCTTGGTGCTCTGGTGGTGCCCTCCACTCCCCGCCACTAAGCCCCACCGCCCAGCTCCCCGGGTCAGCCGGTGGGCGGCAGCACCCACCCGCCTCGCCGTCCGCCACCTGGCCGACCGAGCACCCGTCAGTGAGGCTAGTACTCCGTTAGTCTAGCGTGAGCCAATCGGTGTGCAGTCTATAACAGACTACACATTCCAGATATGAATGGGATCATTCACATATCTGGAATGTATATATATAGACTGCACACCCATTGTCTCATGCTGTGGAACAATGGGCATACAACCCGACAGTGTCGGCGGGGGGGCGGGTGGCAGGAGGTGATGCTTCCACCTGCCAGCTGACTGGGGAGAGAGGGCGGTGGGGATTGGTGGGCGGGGTGGAGGGAGCACACTAGACCACCATAGATATTGGACATATTTTTTTTTGCAAATGCCCGCTGATTCGTAGATAGTGGTCCACTGGACCACCAGGGATATTGGACATTTATTTCTATTTTTTACAAATGCCCACGATCGGGCACGCAGCAGTCCACTGGGCCACCAGGGATATTGGACGGGATATCTTTTTATTACAAATGCCCATGATCATGCACTGGGGGGGCGCCGCCAGGTGCAGCTGGAGCTCGGTTGGCCACCCATAGGTGGCAGCTGTTGTGCTGTGCCCTGCAATGTGGCAGCTCACCTGTGGGTGGCCATCCATTGTTCCTTTTTTTTGGATCAACTTTGTGCTGGCGCAGATAGGGGTTGGGCATGCATGGCTCTGCACATCCTGGGTTGAATTTCGGGCTGTGCAGAGTATGCATGGGCACGCCCCACCTGTGCCTGCATACATTACTGATGCACTCCAGCCTATTGGGATTTGTGCTGCGCACTTTTCACATTTGAATATCGTGTCGGGGTGCATCAGTGGGTTGCGCATGGCACAACACTGTTGCACCATGCGCAACCCTCTTGAATATCTGGGCCAATGTGTTACTGCTGCAATCAAGTTTTAATAAGTCCTTCATTTCTTTTTGTAGGAAATGTCCTGATGTTTTTTGGTGTCATAGTTGCCTTATCCAAATAACTTGTTCAACATGTTACTCCCTCGGGCTGGCAGGCATTCACCAAGTAGTATGAATCGATAATGACCATGGCCAACATTACTGGACTAGAGAAGGATGCAGATAAAATCTGTGCAGAATTAACCAAACAATAAACCACTGATGAGACCTACTTGCAAATGATAATCCTCCCCCCAAAAAATACTTACATTTATTGGCTTGAGAGTATTCCAATTCCAGTTCCACAATTTCTCAAGAAGCCCAGGAATGCACACACAAACAGTATGTGACCTGTGACACAAAACCATACAATGAGTATATGTATATATATGTTGACACCACCCTCAAAATACATATACATAGGGGATACAAGATGGGCAGGAGTGTGATAGGGGAAAATATTCACACTCCTGCAGAGTAATCTCTGGATATCTCATGAGTGCTGAAGGCATGAGTGAGATATCTAGAGCTCACGATGCAGGAGTTTGAATATTGTCCCATATCTCATGATGTGCACATCATGTGTGCGATTTATACAATAGGGGACTGTGTATTTAGTTGTTTTATGAAATAGTTGTCTTTCTGTAAAACATTCTGTTACGTTTGTTATTTTGGCTTAAGGTGTAAATCAGCAGGTTATTTGGTTGTAGCAAGTTTGTATGAATTAACTTTGGTTGGTTATGAATGGGAAGGTTGTGCTATTTGATTGGTTGTTTTTGTGAATGGCTGTGTTGTGATTGGTTGGGGTTGTGGGTAGGAGTTCCTGATTTGTTGGGAGTCCTGTGTTTCTGTGAAATGATTGGCTGTTTGTTTGTAATGGTCAGAAGTTTGTTTGACATCTTCCTGAATCAGGTTTTGTATTTCATTTTGTGTTTTAGTGCTGTCCGAGATGTTTGCGTTCGCTTTTTTAGTTTGGTGGCTTTTCTATTGTATAGACTGTGGTAAGTAAGATGCTGAGTCCTTCATTTTGTAAAATCCGTTGTGGTTCTTTTTACCAGCAGTGTGGTGCAGCTCCATGAGTTTCGGTTTTCAGTAGTTCTTCTGAAACTGCTTTGTTTTCAAGGAGTACTTCAGAACTTGGAGCTACACTGAGCAGTGAACACAACATTTAGCAGGTACTGCTGTAAAAGACAAGACTGATATTGTTGGAAGTTGTGCTGCAGTAGTTACACTCTGGGTATCTGGGAAATTGGATGTCTGTGGCACAGGTTGGAGTCAGATGTGACTTTTATTTTTGTGTAATCTTTTTACCTCCCCCTCACACTCCGGCATCCACCTCTCCTTCGGGCCACCTAGTGCTTCCATGCCTCAGCTGTCATCTCTTTCTGGAGCTCCACCAACAAACACATCACAGCCAACTCCCAATTTGTCCCCGACATATCTCATCGCTGGGCTGGTCCCCCTCCTCTGAGGGGGAAGGCACCAGGTAGCAGGGAACCACAGCACACTATTTTTCCATGGTCTGGAGGCACCATTGTGGTGGAGGATGCTCCCAGAGGTTCTGGGGAACATGGAACATGGAGGTCATCATCCGGTGGTGCCAAAGCTGTTTTTTCTGTTTTCAGGTTGTCCTTCCTGCACCGCTCCATGTAGTACCCTCGGTCTCCCGGGGGCCACTACAGGAGCTAGGCTTCCACCACCCACCCACCCCAGGAAAGGAGAGCAGTCCTTTCGGATGCTTGATCCTCTCCTTCCCCAGCCAGCCCGAATGACCTGAGTCCATTCCTGAACTTGGGTTGCTGGTGTGGTTCGAGGTGTGGCATCCAGTACCTCAGCCCTCTGTGCCACTGGGCCGACTACTGATGTGACTTTTTAGTCGAGTTGCACTTTTGGTTTTTGAACAGGAAGTTACTGTGTGATGTTTGTGTGTCATGGGAAGCAGGAAAGGCAGTAAGGCAGGCAAAGGCCCAAACCATGGAAACACTAGCAGGAACAGTAAAAGAAGGTGACAAAACTTTCTATAGATACATTAGTGAAAGGAGAAAGTCCACAGGGGGTATTGCTAAGATCAAAGGGGATAAGGGGGCATGTGAGAAGAAGGACCGTGTAAAAGCATCTAACCTAAATAGATACTTCTGCACAGTATTTACTGAGATGGTAGGGCAGGGCCCATAGCTCAGCTCCATGAACACAGGGAGGGAGGGAGGTGTACACTAGTCCCTTCACAAAATAAAGGGTCCTACAAGAGCTTGATAAGCTCAGGGTGGACAAGGCAAAGGGACCTGATGGCATACATCCCAGGTTACTAAAGGAGCTAAGGGTGGAACAAGCAGAGTCATTATTAGAACTGTTTAGTGAGTCTCTGAGCACAGGAGAGGATCCAGAAGACTGAAGAAGGGCACATGTGATCTCGTTTCACAAGAATGGTAGTAGGGAGGAGGCAGAAAACTACAGACCAGTAAGTCTTACCTCAGTAGTGGGTAAGATTATGGATGCACTCCTTAAGGAAAGGATAGTGCAACACCTGGAATCCATAGGAGCACAGGATCCTGGACAGCATAGGTTTACAACAGGATGGTCCTGTCAAACTAATTTCATAAATTTCTTTGACTGGGTAACCAGAGTGGTGGACCAAGGGGGAGCAGTTGATGTCACCTACCTTGACCTCAGCAAAGCTTTTGACACTGTTCCACATAGAAGATTGATTAATAAGCTGGGCAGGCTCAGGGTGGGTCAGAAGTTGGTCAACTGGGTGGCAAACTGCCTGATAGGCAGAAAACAGAGAGTGGTGGTGACTGGTATAAAGTCTGAAGAGATGCAAGTCACAAGTGGGGTACCTCAGAGATCGGTCCTGGGGCCAGTCGTCTTCAATATCTTCATCAGTGACATTGCAGATGGACTGGAGGGTAAGGTTTGTCTGTTTGCAGATGACACCAAGATCTGCAACAGAGTAGATGATGGGGTGGGCAGAATGAAAAGTGATCTGGATAAACTGGCAAAATGGTTGGAAGAGTGGCAATTGGGTTTAATGCAAAGAAGTGCAAGATCATGCATCTAGGGAAGAGAACCCCTGAAGCTACCTATAGGTTGGGAGGGGAGTTGCTGGCACTCACAAGGGAAGAAAGAGACTTGGGCATCATCATCACAGATGACCCAAAATCATTCAAGCAGACAACTAAAGCAGTAGGTAAGGCTAGGGTGATGTTGGGGTCAATTAGTATGGGTATCACAATTTGTAAGAGGGAGGTAATAATCTCTCTTTACAAGTCACTGGTTAGACCCCATCTGGAGTACTGCATGCAGTACTGGAGACCACACCTTCACAATACATTAACCAAATTGAGGCAGTCCAGAGAAGGGCAACCAAAATGATGTGAGGTGATATGATCGAAACATTCAAATACCTTAAGGGCATTAACAAGGTGAAAGAGTCTAACATGTTTCAGTATAAGAAAAATAGCAGGACAAGAGGACACAGCATGAGATTAGAGGGAGGCCGATTACAGGATAATGTGAGGTAGTTCTTTTTCACAGAAAGTGTGGTGGATGCATGGAATGGCCTACCTCAGGAAGTGGTGGATATGAATACAGTGCAGGGCTTGAAAGAGGCATGGGATAGGCATAAGGGAGCAATATAGATGAGTATGAATAGATAGGCCATTGACAGAGCAAAGGCCTAAGGCTCAGTCATAAGGTAGAAAGAGAAATGGGTAGGCTGGATAGGCCTTGCAGTCCTTATCTGCCGTCAACTTCTATGTTTCTATGTTTCTATGGGTTACTAATATGAAGTGTATGTGGAATATATTTCTTAATATGGGCTATATGAACACTTGTCCTGTAGAGAAAAGTAGTCCAGTTAGGGAGGTGCCTGTACTGATGTAACAACAATGAGAATATCACCTGCTGACATATGCACTGTGTGTATATCTGTAAGAAATTATCACAGTGCATAGGTCACTGATGAGTTATACAATGGAGGTGAGCAATAAGTGTTTTTATTTTATGTGTTATCAGTTCACCCCATTGTACAAATATATATGTATATATTATGGTAGCACGGTAGTGCTACCATAGTTAGGGTTGAGGAGCCATTTCTATGTTAAACCCCAAAACTTTGCACCTTAATAACTTTGCAACTGTTTGACAGATTTTTCTGAAATTTGGAATACATTATCAAAAACCATAGGCCTTGGGATCTGCCAAGTTTCGTACTGCTCGGATATGCGGCTGTGGAGTTATTAAGCATGATCTGTGCGCACGTCTACGCTTTTCTGGAATTCTACGGTCACGTCTACAGGTCGTACGGTTTGCACGACCAGTCCAAAATCTTCAGGGAGCGTGCAGCCAGGGTCCCTGATGTGCCTTTCGAAGATTTCGTGAAAAAATATTAAACAGTTCAAAAGTTATTCAAAAAACAGTTTCCCGTTATAAGTCAAAGGGAAAAGTTAACAAAAAGTTCGACAGTGTCGCAAATGGCCCTGTTAGTGTCGCAAATCCGCCATCTTGTTTTCAGTTGGTGATCAGAAAAATGATTGGCATTTAAAATTGAGACCCTCTAGCAACCTAATTCTTTTTGTATTCACCTAGTCGGGCCCTGAGGATGCTAGCCATGTCTTTACTTTGGGGTAAAACACCCCAGAAATATGTTTTTCAAATTTCTGGAAAAAGTAGTGTCGCAAAGTAGTGTCGCACTTGTGAAAGCGTCGCAAATTTTTGCGAAAGCTTTTGCAAATCACGACACTACTTTGCGACACTATGCCCAAAATAACAGTAATTCTTTGGCACTCCGCTGCAAAAGAACGGTTGGGAGTTTTAGGCTGAAATTTGGAGGGAACGTAGAAGACATCTCACAGATGTGCCTTTCAGTGTTGTTTTGAAAAAATATTACATGGCGGCAAAGTTGCGGCACTCCAAAGTTGACGGTTTTTCCCATAGGATAACATTACGGCTCCCAACGCATTGCAGAAATCCTTTGGCACCCTGCTGCAAAATAACGGTTTGGTCTTTTTTCCTGAAATTTGGAGGGAAGACAGCCAACAGCCCACAGATGTGCATTTCAGTAGTTTGGTGAATAAACATTACAGGGAGGCAAAGTTATGGAGCTCCAAACTTTTCTTTTTTTCCCATAGGATAACATGATGGCATTTGCCGCGCCTTTCAGGGCCCGTATCTCGAAAACAGTGTGAGATACGGACTTTTCATTGGAAAATTTCTTAGCCCCCCACTAGGGGCTAAGATCCAAATTAGCCAGGACAGTTGTAAATAATATGACTTTTAAATTTTTTTTCTACGTCATACGGTTCCTGAGATATAATGTATTTAGTATTCCAAGATCTCATTTTCTGCCTGATACTCATTATTATGCATACATTATTTGTACTCACTGTCTTTCTCTATGCAGGTTTTGGGAAAACCAGCCCAGCGCCACATTACTGTTACTGTTGCCCTTCCGCCAGTGGTTCTGTACCGTTTCACTTACCATTGACGCTCACGCCACCATGTGCTTATCCTGCGTGCTTTCATTTGCGCTTGTGTTTCTGTTATTTTTGCTATTTCTGTCTACAGTGCTGTTTCTCTTTCTGTTTCACTTTGCGTCACCATGCCCATTGACATTTCCGTTTGCAGGCACCATGTTACTATGTGACAACACATCATGTGGCAGACCATTCCGTCACGCCACCATGTGCTACCTTTTCTGTTCTCATTGCGCTTGTGTTACCATGTGCGCCACTGTTAACATTTCTGTTTGCATTGCTGTCCCTGTTAGTATGCCACAAGATATCATGTGGGGAGCGTGGGCCCTCCAGGCCTCACGCTCCGCCCCGCCATATGCGCGATGGGCCCCTGCACTCCCGCCGCTGCATTACATTCACTATTTCTGTTATCATTCTCAAAATAAGGAAATTTGAGGCAAAAACTCCATTTAATGCATTAGTTAGTGTTGTTCCACAGTGACAAAAGTAAGAAAATTCGCTGTTAGGGTTGAAAACCCCTTGCACCCCACCCACCTCCCCAACCGCATTGTGGTGTGCATTTTGGATCGTGGGTCCTAACTCTCACCCCATTTTCCTATACTTCTGCTGCTTTAACATGTCATGGGGTGAGTTAGGGCTAATGATCCCAATGCACACCAATGCCACCACGCAAGGCCATCCTTTTGCTTTCATTTGCACTTTGCTTCTGTTACTTTTTTGCCAATTGTGTGTACCTGACTGTTCCTCTTTCTGTTTCACTTTACACACCATGCCCATTGACATTTCCATTTACAGGCACCATGTTACTATGTGACAAGACATCACATGGCACACCGTTCCCGTCTACACCACCATGTGCGTTACCCTTTCTGTTCTCATTCGCGCTTGTGTTGCCATGTGTGCCACTGTTAGCATTTCTGTTTGCATTGCTGCTCCTGTTACTATGCCACAAGACATCATTCCCGCCACCATATTACATTCACTATTTCTCATTATCATTCTCAAAAAGAAGGGAAATTAGAGGCAAAAAACTCCGTTTAATGCATTAGTTAGGGTTGTTCCACAGCGACAAAAGTGAGGAAATTCACAGTTAGGGTTGAAAACCCTAACTCCGAATTCACCCCCCCAGCACCACACACACACACACACACACACACATTCAAGTATGGGGGAGGACCAAGTCAACACAACCAATGACAGACATCCAGCAGCAGGTGACAGAAATAACAAACAATTGTCTAAATGTACTACGAGACATCCCCACCCACCTGACCAGGTACTGCATGCTCAGTGGAGATCAACAGCAAAACTGAGGCCATGTACACCAAGCGTACACATCCCTGATTGCAGCTGCACGCAGCATACCACACACTTAGTAGTTGCATGGCCTTACCTACGATGCCCACACCAGACCACACCACTTGTGGTAGGCCACCTGAGCAATAGAGTTCAGCAAAACCAAGGAGTTGTACAGGTATAATATCTTTGATTATAACAAGGGTTTGAGAAATGCAGCTTTCTAATTGACTGTAAACATTGTAACAGCCTTATGTTTAGTTTTATTAACATACATGTAGAGCCTAACCATATGATGAACATGGTTTAATGTTGTTTAAAAAAAGTTTTATTATGATAGCAATAAGCCACTCCCAGGTATTATGTTAATGGTCAGTTTATCACTGTCTAGCGACATGTGGCATGGCTATGCCTCATTCAACATTAAACCTCTACAGGGTGATTAACAGACCATTTAACATAACTGTTGGTCATGCCTATTGTTTAATTGTCTTTATGAGTAGATACTCTCCCTCTGCTAGGCACTGCAGCAGCTTTGCAACACAGTGTCCCACCCAGTTACACCATACACTGTCTAGTTACTGGAGAATGGCTGTGAATATGAACTCATGAAGATGAACAGTGTAACTTGATCATTACAGTCATCGAAACCCTAGTGTGATTATAACTGGCAGAGTCAGTGATAGAGGATAACCCCTGCTGCCCTAGTACACTTACCCCATTGTGAGTTAAATCAATACTAAAAGACATTCTGTTTATATCTACACCATACCTACTTGATTCCTGTTGTACCACAATTAACATAGTTATCACTTTGATAGCATCAGTGACAGAAGTGTGGCAAACCCAAACAGTAGGCATACAGCCTGAGTATGAAACAGCTGTTAAAAAAAATCACACTGTGTCCATAAGTGGCCTAGATCACTCATTGCAACAATAGTAAATGTATTACTATTTGAATAAGTTAGTCATCACAGATGCAATGAGATTGTCTTTATCAGGTACAACATACTCAGTAAGTGCCTACAGGAAAATCTATCCTATACATCTCCGATACAGGTACATCATTGTTGGCTCAGTAGTGCTATGATATTTAGAAAGTTGCTTGGCCTGATCCATGCAATTACAATGTGTCTTACAAAGAATACTTACTGCATCTTTAGTATTGAAACACACTGAAGGTCTATGTATGTACATCAGCAGTACACTTTCATCAGCAAGAATGCATGTGATACTGGCAGTACCAATTTCACAGCGTTGAACAGGCAATGCTTTTCCATACGTTTGCATCAGCCTCTCTATGTTGAGTAAACTATTGCAGTAAATGTACTACTATGTAAATCACCTACTAAATGTATCACTACTTTTATCTTGAGCATGCTAGTGTCTTGTAGTTAATTTATGTGCTTCTCTTAATTAATGTATACTCACTAGTGTTAAAACCTTTCTACAACTGTCATCATGCACCTTCAGCATTTATATTGAATAACGCACAGTACCAGTTGTGGTGTGGTGGTGTGTGGGGCATCGGTAGGTAAGGCCATACAACTACTAAGTGTGGTACGTTGCGCGCAGCTGCAATGAGGGATGTGTACGTTTGGTGTACATGGCCTCAGTTTTGCTGTTGATCTCCACTGAGCATGCAGTACCTGGTCAGGTGGGTGGGGATGTCTCGTAGTACATTTAGACAATTGTTTGTTATTTCTGTCACCTGCTGCTGGATGTCTGTCATTGGTTGTGTTGACTTGGTCCTCCCCATACTTGAATGTGTGTGTGTGTCTGTGTGTGTGTGGTGCTGGGGTGAATTCGGAGTTAGGGTTTTCAACCCTAACAGTGAATTTCCTCACTTTTGTCGCTGTGGAACAACCCTAACTAATGCATTAAACGGAGTTTTTGCCTCTAATATATATATATATAGAGAGATAGCAATGTATCTATATATATCTATATATCCATATGTGTGTGTATATATATATATATATATATATATATATATATATATATATATATATACAGTATATCAACTCACCAAGGGTACTATTAGTGTACACACAAAGGGCATCCTTCCTGTTTAGGTGACTGCAGCACACTTTGGGCAACCAACAGTTCTCAGTGTCATCATTTGGGATGGTAAACTCAATGGTCATTTTATCCCTCCTTTACACGGTTTGGCAAGACACTGTGCATCATCACATCATCATCACAGTAAGGTTAATCAACAGCAGCCTTACATGTAATTGCACCAGCAGCAGGATTTCTTGTTACACTCCCATTTCACTTCGGCTGCGCCTGGGGAATTTTCTGGACACAAGACAGTTGCATTTTGGGGATGCACATTAATTCTGGTGACTATGTGTGAACACTGCGAACATGACTGAGTGCGCCATTAATTCTGGGACACTTTGCATTTCTTGTTAAACTCCCATTTCACTTGGAATTTTCTGGACACAAGACAGTTCCATTTTGGGGATGCACATTGATTCTGGTGACCGTGTGTTGTGAGCACATATTGTCATAATGTCTATTTCAAAAACTAAATATTTTTGGAGCCTTAGTAATGTTTACTTTCTGTTGTGCTATCATGAGGTGTTTGTCAAAAAGCAGGACTGAGCAGTGCAATTATACTGTACTAAACTGCATGAATGTAGTCAAGTGTTCTTTCCCGTGTGTGCAGACTCCGTCCAGCTTCTTGCAAACATATATATGCTGACTTGTTGTAGTAATTATGGTATAAAGAATAAAGATAAGAACATATAATGTATACTGCAAACTGGGTTTGGCCTATAGGGCCAAGTATAACCTTATACCAGCAGCCAGGCTTGCCCTAGCGAAGGGTGTGCTCCTTCTCTCCCTCAGCTATGGGCTGCACCTATTTGCTCACTCTCCAAAGACACATCTCACCCAGTGGTACACTGCTTACAATAACATTTGTCATTTTGTCTTGGCTGCCTCCCGACTCACCCACCATTGTGAGCTATATGAGAAACTCTGCTGGCTCTCACCAGCTAGATACCTTGATTTTGGTTTGGGATGCCTCTCTCGGAAAGTGATCAGAACTAGCACCCCCCCAGGGGCTGGCCCGGCTTCTACCTAAACTGAATCCCACCCCCTACCAACTTAGGTCTCTCACATCAGGGATGCTCAAAGTCCCTCCTACCTGGACCCTCATGGGGGATCGGGACTTTGCCATAAGTGCACCCAGACTCTGGAATTCACTGCCTGGGGATATCCGAGCTGCCCCCTCCTGTCTGAGTTTTTGAAATTCCCTGTGGGGTTTCCTAAAACTAGCATCAGAGTGTGACTGCCCCAAACCTCCCTAGAGTAAAGTGTCAAATTGTTTTGTCTGAACCTCCCCAGGGTGTTTCCATTGAATTCCTGGAGATATTTTACCCACTGTATCTATGACTTCTGACTACTCCTGCCTAAAAAGCTTTGGGCATTTTTACACCCATTATTGCTCCATGGTCATAGGCTAACCATGACATATTGCACCTTGGTCACTTGGTAGAAACTTAGCCAAGTGTTTCTGTTTCTGTCTAACATGTGCATATTTAGAAAAATGTGATGAGCTGTATATACCTGTCTGTGATCCAACTAGCCTAGGGGGGTGTATACAACAATGTTATAAGTTATATTATGACCAATTCAGTCCTTCAGCTATGCTCCACTCCTATGTATGATGACCTGTATATATCTGTCAGTTGAACTAGCTAGTCTAGAGTGTATAATCTGAAATGTGCTTACTACTATATGTTTCCCTACCATAATAAAAAACTGTACTCTCTTTTCCTTGTCTCCTTGACTGTTGTTCCTCATGTTGTATTCTCCCAGATCATTCCTGAAAACAAGCATAATACTTGTCTAGTGTACTTACCCAGTAAACAAAAACTAAATAAATAAATAAATATTTTATGTGTACCATCAGTAGCAGTGGACAAAGTGATATGATATGTTTTCAGAGGTCTCGGGCCAGTGTGCACCTCAATCACTCACAGTGCACACATGACTTTGCAGAGATAATAGCACTAAAACCTCCTGCTTTTCAGCAAACCATACCCAACAGACATAAAATATTGCTGAGCTACCCAAAATATTTTATGGTGTACACACATTTTAAAGTTGGAATATATAACTGGTCCTGTAGTCCACTGCCACCATACTGTGCTACCACTGGCATTGTGTCATGTTATGGAGTACATCAACTTGCTGCAAAACTGACACTATCAGTCTAAACTAGAAAGACATCACTTATTCCAGAACAAAAAATGAAAAGAAAAAATGTGATGGCAAACTGTGGTGGCAGTGAACTGGAAGTTATATATTTTCTGACTGTACACGGTGAAATATTTTGGGTGCCTCAGCAATATTTCATGTCTGTTGGGTATGGTTTGTTGAAAAGCAAGATTTTTTGGTGCTATGATCTCCTAAAAGTCACGTGTGCACTGTGTGACTGAGGTGCACTCTGGCCCGAGACCTCTGGAAAAATATCATATCACTTAGTCCGCTGCTGCTGATGGTACAAATAAAATATACTGTACATTATATACTCTTATCTTTATTCTTTATACCATAAACACTACAACAAGTCAACATATATATGTTTGCAACAAGCTGGACATTGTCTGCAGTGCACACACAGGAAAGTACACTGACCGCACATATGCAGTTTAGCACTATATACTTGCACTGCTCAGTCCTGCTTTTCCACAACACTCAATGACAAAAAGTAAACATTACTGAGGAACCAAAAATATGTCAGGGTAATCATTCTTAATTTGGATTATAACAGGGCAATAAGGAGCACAGTGCACTATGTGGATGGCTGCTGGTGCACAATACTTGGTTCCTGAAGTGCAAGGCAAACACACAAAGCCAACAGTCCATATGAATACATGCCACAAAATAACGTTCAATGATGCTGCAAATTTATTGATGGCAAAACAAGGTACACACAAATGACCACTGTGATTTGCCACTTAAGACTTCATTAGGTGCACTGCCGAAGGCCTAACAGGCAAAACTCAAGGCTCATTACTGTGTGCCTTGTTTTGTCATAAGTACAGTTGCAGTACTAGTGAAACTTTTTTAGTGGCATCTACTCATGTGGAGTTATGACTTTCTGGTTTTGTTAAAGGAGTAGTCAACACAGAATTTGAATATACATATGTTATGCAGAGCACTTCTGATTTGTATGTACAGTCTTACTGCATCCTTCCCTCTGTCTTCTATTAAGAATTTTTACTAAATTAGCCTGCTACCTTTATGGTAGTTTTATAAGCCCTGTGGATCTTCTTCATGTAAAATCAATTTATTGCCTTCATCGCTCTGACATTGTACCCTGTGTCATGTGACAGTGATGTAGCATAGTCCATAGATTTACCATATGCACAACAGCAGAGCTGTGTAACTGTTCTTATGCACTGACGCCAAGTGGCAACTGTTACAGTGTATCATGCACCTCAGAGTTCTTGCCTAGGTGAGTGGGGTTTCTGTATGAAAACTGCCAGTCAGTTACACAGCTCTGCTGTTGTGATTGTGAACTGTGCATTTGGTAAATCAATGGACTATGCTACATCACTGTCTGTCATATGACACAGGGTGCATTGTTGGAGCGATAAAGGCAATAAAGTGATTTAAGATGATGACACAATTTACTAATTTCATAAAAACTCAATAGCAGACAGGTGGAAGGACACACTAGGGGAAGAACTTTACATGCACATCAAAACACTCTACATAACATATGCTGTTTCAAATTTGGGTTGGACTACTCCTTTAAGTTGAAATAATAATTGGCAGGGACAAACCATTTTAACTTAAAACAAGGAAAACCAAAACAGCGCACACAGACACACACACACACACACACACACACTTAGTGGAAGGAAGGGAGGCAAGATACAAAGTGTCACACAAGCAGAAGACAACAAAAAAAGGGCATAATTACATACAGGGGGTGGTGGGGGAATACAGTTTTTAAGACAGCAGGGAGGGTGGGGAGGTTACATGGTGGGAGGAGAAAAAAACCTTGTGTGGGATTCCCTGGTGGTCCAGCAGCAGTTGGAGCATGGAAACATTCTCTAATTGATGTTCCTCTATCTGCTCCAACCGCTGATGGTTAGCACTCACCTTCTCATTTGTCTCATCAACAGCACTCCACAGAACTGTGATGTCTGCCTGACTTACAGGCAGTTCTCTGGGATCCCAGGTGCTGCAGCTGCTGGTGGTGGGGGTGGTGCTTGTGGAGAAGCAGTTGCTGCTGTGGCCCTCCTCCTCTTAGGGCCATGCACAGCCACACCCTCTGCCACAGAAGGGCCAGCAGGTGCAGGCTAGGCCCATTCTGTGGAAGCCTGTCACTCCACCTGGTGGTGGGTTATCATGTTGATGCACTGACCTCCATTTCCCAGGTGAGTCCCCAAGGGGCCAAGGCACACCTCTACCGTACAAATCTGGCACCTGACCAGGCTGCTGTCCCCCCAACACAATCAAAAAACTCCCAAACTGGGGAAGTACGGGCACCCTGGTCATGGTACTCAGGCTCCACACTTGGGTCTGGGGCACAGGCACATCCTGCTCCAGATGAGCTAGAGCCGGAGCTGGTGCTGGAGGTGGTGGTGTTGGTGGTACAACTGTCTGAGGAGGTGCTGGTCCTGCTTCTGGGGGGGCAAGATTTTTGTATGGTCCAACATGAACCGGCCATACCCCCATTGTGTGCACACTCCTCCCTTGCCATGCCTATGATGCGGTCCCAGATCTGCCCCCACCCCAGACATTCCCTGACCCTGGTCTATCTCTGCTCTACCCACTCGACTCAGTCGACTGCTCTCCCTCTGTCTGAGCAGTGACACAAAACACTCACACACAAGACACGCACACAACACAGGTACACACACATTCAGACACAGACAAACAACAACTTATAAAAGTAAGAAAAAAAGAAATTCACAGCAAGAACAAATTAAGTACAAAACACAAAAAAATGTAGCTTTTAAAAAAATTGTTGGGTCTCAGTCTTTAGATCTTCTCCTAATTGCTCTAGTCTCACACACTATCACTGCCTCCTCTCTCTCTCTCTCTCTCCCTCTGCACAGGAGAAAGTGAAACTATCACCTTGCATAAGGCACTTCCTTCCTGCCTGGCTAAAGCATGTGACTTACATACTGTAAGCCATGTGATGTGTGTGGGGGGCTGCCAAATCCAGACCATGAAGTAGATCACTTTGCGTCATAATGAGGAATGCGAAGTCCATTGAAAACAAGGATTTAGCGTTACTTTACGTTGTCCCTCAAGGTGAAGAGCATTGAAATCAATGTACTTCACACCACTTTGCCTTGTTATTGAGCTCCAACATGATTTTTGCAGTGGTTCATGGGATTGCAAGTCACATGGGCTCTAGATTATTCTGCACAGCCTCAGTTCTGGCCTGGGGGTTGTGTGTGTGTAGGTAGCCGTAGGATACTGTTTGTTATCAGAGCTCTATGCAATTCAAACCCTCTAAAAGCTGTTAAAAAAGCCTTTTTGAGTCTTTTTTGGGGCTCAAAATTTAGTGCATCGATTGTAGGAAACCCTCATTGAGTGTTTATTGTTTGTGTGTGGATTTTGAATGTTCATTTTGAACATTCAGTCTGTGTACTGACAGATACTGGAAGAGTGCTTTGGGGGAGGGGCGTATGTGTGGTGTACTGTAGGTAGATTAACTGGGAGAAAAAGGCAGTATTTTAGTTTTGGTTATATGTTTGTTGTATAACTGTGTTAATGTACACACAGTAATATTTCAATTCATTTTTTACACTTTTTGCTGATTGTTGTGGTGCAGCAGTGCATAATTTCAGTGCTCTTAAAAGATTTAGCTGTATTAATGATGTTTTCAATTTGCTTGCATTACTTGCAGTGTGTGTGTGTGACATGTGCCATCAAATCAGGCACATTTTATTCTGCCACACAGTAATTGCAGCAGTGCGAACCTGCTGTACACTGCACCTGTGTGATTTTTTTTGTAGTGCTTTGTGGTATCTTTACTGGTAGTAGTGGACTGTTACTGCAGTACACTGCCGCCCCCCAAACCGGCAAATGTATTATTTTCCAGATTTGGATTTGTGGCTTGTGACCACTGGTTAGGTTTTGTTGTGCCTTTGCATCTGCATCTCTTGAGTGCACAGCACAATTTTAATCTGTCTGTGCATTTGCATCTCTTTAGGGCCCAATCTCCAACTATAACTTAAGTCACAGTTGTTTGTTTGGCTTCTCTTCAGAGTACTAGTGTGGTTCATATCTCTGCGTGAACATTCTTCTCATTAATATGCATTTTTAAGTCAGGGAAATCATCACAAGTCACTCATGATACAAATCACGTTCTTCATCTTCATGGTCACCATTCACGATCACGAATCACCAAACTGTTCTTTTTTTTTTGTTGTTAGTTGCATGTAAGCCTGTTTTGTAGTATCTCGGGTCTCGGCTTCACCATTGTACTCAGTAATATGAGTTTTAAAATTGGGTAGTTTTGTGTGGTACAAGTCAGTGACATACAGCCGTAGGTATTCTGATTCACATACAGTTTACTATCATTAGTCATGTCACACACCAGGCACTCATCACGATTCAGAGACAAATCAAGTTCTTCATCTTCACGGTCACGATTCATGATCACAAATCACAAAACTACTTTTTTTTGTTGTTAGTTGTATGTAAGCCTGTTTTGCAGTATCTCAGGTCCCGTCTTCACCATTGTACTCAACAATATGAGTTTTCAAATTGGGTAGTTTTGTGAGGTACAGGTCAGGGAAGTACAGCCGTAGGCATTTGCGTTCCCATACAGTTTAATATAATTGGTCATCTCACACCAGACACTCATCAACTCCAACTCCGAGAAAAATAAATTCACCTTCTTCATCATCATGGTCACGAATGTGGTCACGATTACGTCACGAATCACAAAATAATTTATTTTTTTAGTTAGTTGCATGTAGGCCTGTTTTGTAGTATCTCTCGTGGCTTCACCACTGTAGTCATTGATATGAGTTTTTAAATAGGGACATTTTGTGATACAGGTCATCAGGGAAGTACAGCCGTAGGCATTCACTTTCCCGTACAGCATGTCACTTACGGTACTGTAAGCCATGTGATGTGGGGAGAGCCCAGAGGCTGCCAATATTGTTGTCACTCCACCTTAATTCACATTAAGGAGGAATGACAAGGCAAAGTGATAATCACAAGGAGGAGTGAGCCTTTCATGTTGACCACTCCACGTAGCGGAATGGCCACACGAAGTGTTCACTTCATGGGCACTTCACTGGCAGAATTTTAATTCGCTACATCTCTTCTCTAACAACAGTCTCACTGCCTCCTCTCTCTCCCCCTCTGCACAG
The DNA here is from genome assembly GCA_016271365.2 of Neoceratodus forsteri. Taxonomy (NCBI): domain Eukaryota; kingdom Metazoa; phylum Chordata; order Ceratodontiformes; family Ceratodontidae; genus Neoceratodus; species Neoceratodus forsteri. Next base: position 611,716,319 of record CM028134.1, read on the forward strand.
GGGAAAGTGAAAGTATCTCCTTGCATAAGTCACTTCTTCCTGCCTGGCTAAAGCATGTGACTTACAGTACTGTAAGCCATGTGTTGCATAGGGGGCTGCCAATATTGTTGTCACTTCGCCTTACTTCGAGGTAAGGTGGAATGACAATGCGAAGTGATAATTACAAGGCAAAGTGAGACTTTCATGTTGACCACTCTGTGTAGCAGAATGGCAATGTGAAGTGCCCACATTGCGAGCACTTCGCTGAGGGAATTTAAATTTGCTGCATCTCAACTACTTATCTGACACTTGTACCTTCCATATCACTTTTGCATGTCACTGGCAGCGCAGTCTGTTTTCTTTGTCTGACTCTCATCAATATGTAATAATCTCCCCCTCACAATCTTTTTCTCATCTGCTCTGCACTCTGTTCAGCCACTCCTGCTAGCTCATTTTTCATATGCATGCATGCATCTGCAGCTAGTCATCTCCACTCCCCAGCTGCACTATCACCTTAGTTACTGCTGTTTATTTAACTCACAGCCTTTATACCACTTCTTTTCTGGTGTTTTTGTACTTATTACCTACTTTATAGCTATATATGTAATTTGCTGGGACCTTGAATAGCATGCTGTGTATCCATCCTCCTGCTGCTGTCTCCATTATTGTTATTACTGCTATTGCAAATGTATATATCCTCACAATGTTTGCATTGTTTTATTTTTGTTGTTTATTATTTGCATCTTGCATTTTATGTCCCTATACTGTACTGCTGTTGTCTCTATATTGCTGCTATTCCCTCTCTCTTGTAACTTTTCCCAGGTCATTCTTGGAAGTAATTTCTGGCTCAGAATTCCTCAACAGTCACCACATTTCAAGTAAATAATTTTGCACAACTTTATGAATTGTAACATATTATTTTCTAAAAATGTTTAGCATATTTAAAATAGGTATAGAGGCCCAGATATTCAGAAATGCGCCAAAGGCCAGCTCAAGTCCGGTGCAGTGCAAATCCGATGTGCAGTGGCACAACAGGACCCATATTCAAAGATTGCACTGTCTGCACTGCGCCAGCACAACCCAGCTGAATATGGCACAGTTGCACCATGGCACAACCAAGAATGCACCATGGCACAACCATAGATGTGCCATGGTGCAACCAGAGGTGCACCATGGCGCAACCACAGGTGTGCCATTGGCAGACAGAGAGGCATCAGGGCAACAGTGGTAGCAGAGCAACAGAGGGGGAACAGCATAGTTAGGGGACCCAGGGTCAGAGCCAGGGAAGCATAGTAACAGGCCACAGGAAGCCATAACCAGCTGGGCACAGCAGGGTGCACACAGGTACCCAGACACCCATCCCAGAACACAACAGTGGCACAGACAGTAGGCAACAGGGTGTGCCAGTGGTGGAGGGAGGGACACCAAGGGGTCCCACAGGCTGCAGGCCTTGCCCCCCCGCACATCCAGACCAGGGCAGGCCACACCCAGGACCATGCGCCAAGCATGCACACCCACAGCAGAACCCTGACAGCCACCCCAAGGGCACCACAAGGCACAGCATTCATCCGAGGGGAAGGACACCACCACAGTGGGACACACCACAGCACACAGCAGTGATCCACAGAAGCACAACACGCACACCAACACATGCAAACCACATAGACAGGCACTGGGCTACTGCAGCATGGCTCCTCACACCACCTGCAAAGCAGACACAGACACAGGCAGGTAGGTAAAAGGTAATATATTATGCAACACAACTATATACATGAGAAGGGTGTGGGGGAGGATAGGAATGCGAGAGGAGGGGGGAAGGAACAGGGACTGTACAGTGGGAAGAGGAACTGGAGGGGGAGGTATGGCTGGAGAAACAGGGGATCTCAGGGCCCAACTAGCGGCAGACATGGCCTGCCACCCCCTGCACACATCACTGCTGTCTGTCTGCCAAAATCATGTGAAGGACCTGCATCACCGCCTCCATCGTGGTTGACATGATCAGTATTAACTGCCTCAGGAGCCAGCAGTACAGGGGCCTCCTTCACTGCCACTGGACACCTAGGATAATGGACAGGACAGGTGATCAGTTCAATGTCCCAAGGTACCATGCTCATCCACAGCGCACACAAGGCAGTTGGAACACACAGCCATGGAGGGCCCGCACAGGCCACCCACAGGGGTGTGGGCCAATGCCCGCCAGCAACGCAGCACACAGCAGTGGTCCCCACTGCACAGTGGCCATCTGACTGCATCATGGCAGTCATGTGGCACAGTGCTCCAGCAGCACCGCTGCAACATCAGTGGCAGCCAGGCCAACACCCACCCCACCAGCAGCCAGCATACATATCCAATGGATGTGCCATAGTGGCGGGCACCATACACAGTGTGACACACACAGCTACCATGGCACACAGCACAGGTGGCCATGCCCACATCCATGCCCCCGCCAACCCCTAATGACAGTGCACAGGACAATGTCAGTGCCTACCTGCCCTCTGTAGCCCCACTGGTGCTGGAGCCTCTCCTCCACCCTGGGCCACTGTGGCTTGGCATCCTGCCAGCGCTGCCCACCTTCAGTCTTCACGTCCTGGGTATGGAACAGAAACAGTTAAACATCGGTAACTAACCACAGCAGCTGCCCACCACCCCCACCCCTGTGCACAGGGTGAGCCCCTGGCTGACAGGTCCCACACAGTGGCATTGCAATGCAAGGGGCAGAGGGTAATACCACCCTGCAATTTGCACAATGGTAATGCACCACCCTGCAGGACATGACAGGCAGCATAACCAACACTGCAGGACAGCACTAGGGTACACATGCATGATGGGCCTACTCACCTGGCTGTGGCACAGCTCCACACCTGACATGTGCTTCCAGCCTCCTGGGGCACTCTGTATCTCTCTGCACCAGGTCCCCATATTGTTGGTGACACTGCTCACCCATCCTGGCCACCCCTGTGCACTGCCTCAGTGAGGCAGCAATTGCCTGCCACACAGCCACCCTGGGCTGCTGCAGTGGTGCCTGGCCAAACAGCTGGGTGCATGGGGCTGGACACAGGCCATGAGGTTGGCAAGTTTGACCTGCATCCAGTTGGCTGCCCATCCAGTTTTCTGCTGGGCCATGCCTCAGGTGCGAGCCACAGAGCAAAATGGTGGTGGCAGGTGAACGTGGCCACTACATGCACCAGATGCACGGGTGAAGGGGAAATGTGCTGTGTCCACCTATCATGCACTCATGAAGATGCGTGGCATGGGTGTGGCTAGGCAGGGTCACGGATGTGGGGGTCAGTGAGGGACAGAGGTCACAGCTGGGGTTAGAGTTTGGCCACCACACAGTGTGCATGTGCACAATAGCAGGGATGGTGCACCGTGTGCCATGGCCCCTATTGCGCAGTATGTGCACAGTGTGCAACAGGCAACAGTACACCATACAGTGCATGTGATGCGCTATACAAGTGCCATGGTTCAGCACAGGCCATGGACCGGTATTGCATCCTTTTGAGGTAAGTTGCACATGCTGCTGGAGCACACTGAGCACAGAGGGCACAGCAGGGGGATGGAATAGGGTGCTGCTGCCACTGACACACTGTGCTGTCTATGTCCACAGGAAGCAACATGTCGGAATGGGAGGAGGGAGCGGAGCATAGGCCTGCTCACAAGTGCAGGCCCAGTTTCATGAAGGCAGAATCAGAAGCCCTGTTTGAGGCCTACCTTGACAGGGAGCCACTGTTGAGTGGTGCCATGGGCACACCACAGGCCAGGGCTGGGGCCTGAGAGGAGGTGGAGGCATGAGTGAATCAGCAGAGCAACCACCAACGGTCAGTGCAGGAGTGTCAAAAGAAGGTGGGTACAGACAAGTGGCAAATTAAGGAGAAGGTGGTAGCCATCCGTGCGGCCCAGCATGCCACCGGAAGGGGGCTGCAGATGCATCACAGCTCATGGTGCAGGAGGAGGAGTTGGTGGCAGCCACCATGCACTGCAGAACCATGGAGGGTGTGACTGGTGGAGGATTCCAGACAGGTGATAGCCCATCACTGCATGGTACATACGTCATCCATGCACAGCATGCAGTGGCTGTGTTTGGGGGGGTACTTTTGGCCATTGCATCACTGACACACCTGTTTTCTCTTTCAGCACTGGTATGCCTGCATTTGGAGGATGGGGCACCGGCAGTGGCCGTGGAGGCAGGACCAGCCCCAGATGATCAGCCATCCACCTCCATGGGCATCCGGAGGCCTGATAGGCTGCAGCACACCACCATTGTCCAGTCTCGGCATCCTGTGCATGAAGACACAGATCAGGGCAGGATCTGATGCCAGTGATGACCTCACCTTAATCCTGGACAGCATGGGCGGTGTAGTGGAGGAGACGCCCATACCAGACTCCAGCACAGGTGGCGTGCCCAGTGACCTGACAGTGAAGAAACATCATCCAGCCACCTCTGCAGGTGCAGCTGTGTGAACTGCCACAGTTGTGCCATGTGGTGGTGGTGGTGCACCTGCACAGGCACTGGGCAGCAGTCAGCAGCTAGGCGGACAATGGCAGCAGGCTGCAGGTGCCACAGGGCAGCTGGACACAGGGTCCACCACTGGGGTGCTAGCTAGGAACATGCCCCATGAGGACCCAACTGTGCAGTGTCCACCTGAGAGGGGGGGCTGTGCAGCATGGCCGGTCACCACAGGAGGGTCAGCATCCCACCCAGGAACCCCAGGATAGCAACCTGTTGGCAGAGCACACCTGTTTGCTGTGGACCTCCGTGGAGCAATAGGTGTTGCTTGCCACTGGGGTGCATGCACTGCACATGCAGGTGCACCAGGCAGCTGGCCAGCATGAGATGGGCACTGTGCAGCTCCTGGCAATGATACAGCACATGCAGGATGCCACGACTGCATCCCAGGATTGCATTGCCAATGAGATCACAGATGGCTTTGCACTGCTGGCTGCCACAGGGTGTGGCCATCCACCTCGGACCCCATGCAGTGCATTGTCCGCCCCACAATCCCAGTGTTGGGCGACACCCTCACTGATGATGCTGGGCTCTGATGTTGGCATCCCAGGCATGCCTGGAGCGGGCCTGTTTGGGTGCCTATGCAACCCTGCGTGGACCCGGTCATGGTCCTGCAGCTTAACCCCTGGGGGTCTGTTGCTAACAACCCTGTGGCCAATGAGCAGCCTGTGGCTGCTGATCGACCCCGGGCATGTCTGCCCCCATGGCCATGGTTCCACATGGCAGCCCTGATGTGCATGCCGCTCTGACTGCTGCCTGCAGCTGCTGTCCTGTGCATGCATGGGTGGTGTGTGTGTGTGTGCATACCACTGGAGTGGTGCTGTGTGTTGTGCCACATGCTGCTTGTGTGCATGCCTGCCCAGCCACTGGCCATGTGGCATGGGTGTCATGAGGGCAGTTCAGCACCGGTTGCACATATGCACCGGTGCAATGCATCTGATCCCCGCCACATGCCAGCGCCTGGAGGTGTGGGTGCATGTGTGTGTTGCTGTGTGATACTGAGTGCAGTTGTATGTGGTTGTGTGCCACTGACTCCCCTACCCCCTGCACCACTCCACTGTGTGTGCATGCCCATTGCCAAGCACGCCCCTGCTTGTGTGCTGTATCTATGTGTGTGGCTCTTGCATGGGTTTCATGCCACCTACCTGCATGCACCACAGTGCTCCTGTGTGATGGTGTCATGATGCTGGTGTATCAACCATTGCAGCTGAGGATCCCTCAGCCCAGTGGGGGGGCTGTCCACCACCCTCCAGCCCATTGTCTCCATTGTCCCCACTACTGTTGCCCTCATCAGCCTCAACAGCTATCCCATGGTCAATGGCCATGTTTTGCAGTATGCAGCAGGCCAGAAATAGGCCACAGGCTTTCAAGGGGTTGTACTGTAGGGCACCATCAGACCTGTCTAGGCAATGGAAATGTGCCTTCAGCATGCTGAATACACGGTCAATTTTTACCAAGGTTGGCTGGACTGGGACTGTCTAGTTCATGTTTTCAGGCGTCTGGCAGATGCAACATCCAGGGGGGCAGGGAATCGGATACTTTACTGTTTGGAACAAAGGAATAAAGAACCATTTTGGGACTATATTTTCCAACCAGAAAAGATTTTCTTTTAACTTTGGGACACTATTTAGAACTTTGTGTATTTGGAACTTCAGACATACAAGACACTAGTCTACACCTCATGGAATATCTTGTGCACCCTCTTGGTGACTCTACCTGGATTTATAAATGGCATATAATATGATTCATTTTGATGAACTGGACAAAATAACAGCATACAGGTCTCTACCATTGTCTATTTCTGACACAGAAGAGCAATGTATTTTACAAGGATTTCAAGTTCAAGTTTATTGCAGGAAAGACTCCATTGAGCAAGCTCATTCACAAGGAAGTCCTGATTCATAAGCATACACAATACATAATTACATAGATAGGAGATCAAAACTACTAGGGAGTTTGGGGGTTCCACACTGGTAAGATCAGTGACTAACCAGTATGAATATATGAAACAAGAGCAAATTAAGCTTGAATGGTACACACTGACTATGTCACAATATTTAAAGCAAAACATGATCCCTAGAGGTGTTAGAATTTTTATTAAAGCAAATTTAGGTTATACAGATCCAGAGCTAGATACTAAGTGGAAATAGATGTTCAAGGGACTTCATGTTATTCATAGTAGAATCAATTACTAAGGAATTATCTACAATGGAACCAGACATAATAATGAGTGAGATGGAAGTTAAGAAGAAATTTACTATTGATGAGTTCAGATCATACCTTAATAAGGAAACTGCACACCTAAATGAATTTGAGGAAGTACTAAGGGCTATAAAATTAAGAAAATTTAAAAGAGACTTAAATGACTATAAAGATAATAAAGTTTACACATATAAAAATTGGGTGTGCAGGACTGAATGCAGAGATATGATCTGGACTCAGAATACTCAGGACATACATCTGGGAATGACACAGATGGTGGTAAAGTTAGACTGGGAGGTGGTCCGGTTATGGGGCATTTTTTTGGAAGAGGAGGTTACAGAGGCAGGGGAAGGAGACAATATTATGGCAGTACCAACAGAGGTTACCAGTATACCCACAATATCAAAGAATGTCACAGGGAAGACAAAGTAATAGCAAGTATACCAGGAGACACAGAAACAGGACAGCATATAGACACAGAAGACAAATGGACAGACAAAAGACAAGGAGGTCAAACAGACAAGAAAACATTGAGGTCACAGACACAAACAATCAATTAGTATACAATATATCTAAAAGAAATCTTACACAGGTGGAGATTGAAGTTTTGTCTAAGGGCATCTCTTTTTGCCCACATAGCTCATTGAATGAATTTGAACTCAAATTGCATTTACAAAGATTCTTTAGGAAATTAAAACTGAGATATCACTTTGATACTTTGACAGAGCCAACAGAGATACGGCATTACAGACAAATAAAATGGAATTAAGCAAAAAGTTAAATTTGAAATCTAGGTTTACCTCACAGGGGGTTGTGCATAATATAGAAACATACAATTCTTTGGACAGTAGGAATGTTGAACAGATTATCAAACAACAACAAAATTCAAATAGACAAACTAGGTTTAATTTAACTGCAATGCAATTTGGAGAACTTAGAAACCTGGAGAATGATGCAGCAATTATTATTAACAGTCCTGATAAAGGGTCTGGAGTGGTCACGATGGACTATGACCAATACAGAGATATTTGTTGGAAACTTCTAAATAACCATACAAACTATTTACACCTAGCACATGATCTGACACAGCAAGTTAAGGACATAGTACAGTCACTATTAACAAATGCATTTGATAACAATTGAATAACAAAATGGGAAAATAATGCTCTGTTTAGAAATACACCCTCTGTTCCTATGTTTTATATATTGCCAAAGATTCACAAGGACTTACAAAATCTACTGGGCAGACCTATTGTATCAGGCATAAATTCAGTGTTGGAAACTCTTTCCATTTATATTGATTACTTTATTAGGCCCTTAGTAGAACAAACTAGGACATATACTAAAGATCTGGGTGTAGTATGGTTTCCCATCATTCATTTTCCCGACTCTGTATTTCCCGCACTCTATTTCCCATCATTGGATTTCCCGATGTGATGTTTGCCCGAATATTGTTTGATTGAAAATGTAATCTGAAAAGTGCTACAGTTATGTTATCAATGTTTTCCTGTGCTGTGCACAAATTAAACTCAGGTTCAGCTCCATGATCTGACAGTCAGATGTCCGATGTAAGCTGTGGCACACATTTCCCCCGATTGTTCCATATTTCACTTGTTGCTTGTACAATCAATTATAGCACAGGGATTGGCAACCAGTAATTAATAGTAATTAAATTAAGTGGAAGACTTTTTGTTCTCCTTGCTCCCAGCTACTGTTTTCATTTTGCATCATGGCTGCAGGAGAACCCATTGTTTGCAAAGTAGTTGCATCAAAGAGAGGACATGACAAGCTCTGCATTGAGGGATTCCTATATGTAAAAGAGTAAAGTCATGGAGACCTTTGGTATTGGTGCTGTCAACAAAGGAAGTCACTTTGTTGTCATGGCAGGGTGCCTACAGTGCTTGTTGGGGGACAGCACCACCTTCAAAGTACAGCACCACACTCTCACTCGCCAGATGCAAATTAATTTTTTGTAGCTAATGCAGTGTCATCACTCAAACTGAGAGCAGTTTCCACACATGACACCCCTGCACAGTTTATTCAGACTGAGCTGGCAAAGGTGTCTGCAGAAGTTTGGCACAATATGCCCAGCTGGCATGCACTTAAGCAAATGGTAAAATGCACTAGGCATGAAAATATGCCTCCAGAGCCATGAACACTGAATGACATAATAATATCCTCTGAACTTAGTGTCATCAATGGGGAATAGTTTTTGCTCCATGAGTCAATGTTGGGTAATGATGAAGTTTTGTTATTTAACACTAAACAGAAGATCGAAAAGTTAAGCATTGCTGACTATTGGATAATGGATGGCACATTTAAAACTGTGCCTACACTATTTAGGCATCTATATTCAGTGCATGCCCCAGTGGGAAATCAAAAAACATGTCACATTCTTCCTCTTGTGTATGGCCTAATGTCAAATAAATCACAAGAATGCTATCTCCAGATGTTTCAAGACCTAATAGATGCTGCTGATGAGTTTGACTATACCCTGGGTCCAAAATACATAATGACTGACTCCAAACAGACTGCCATTAATGCTACCAAAGTTGAATTTCCCTCAGCAGAGAACAAGGGTTGCTTATTTCATCTTGGCCAAATTTTATGGAGGAAGATACAAGGCTGTGGCTTGTCTTTGAAGTACGGTGCATAACCGGAATTTAGCTTGTTAATGTGGCAACTGGTGGCATTGGCATTCCTACCACCTGAGGATATCCCCACAGTGTACGACGAAATCAAATCTGACATGCCCACTATCACTACTCCTGTCCTAGAGTGGTTTGAAGAGAACTATATTTATGGCTGCATCAGAAGATGGATGAGAAATAACACTACAATAAGAGCCCCACCACTGTACCAACCTCAGTTCTGGTCTATGTACGAACAAACTGTCCATGCTATGCCACGAACACAAAATAATGTGGAAGCTTGGCATCATAGACTGGGCACTCTTGTAGGGACCACTCATGTTGGACTGCTTTGATTTATCTAGAAACTGAGAAATGAGCAGCTGGTCACTGAGTCCAACATTGAAAATATTAACAGGGGCATGCAGAAATCGCCTTTGAAAAAAAAATACTTGAAGAGGGAGGAAAGATAGTAAATATTATTGCCGACAGACAGCAGCATGTTGGCAAGGACTTTGTGAGAGGCATAACATATAACATGGTGCTGTGATGCAGATCAACTAATTTTTAATGAAGATTTTAAACTGTGGAATTTTAATTTAATAAAGTTTGATTCTATTAATTTTCAAAATGATGGGAGTTTATATCAAAGAACCAATGCAGATGGGATGCATAAAAAACTCAGTAAGCTGGATTTTTATCCCTGAGTTCCTGTACTAATTCTACTGACTTTAGTTTAAATGCGTTCCTTTTCGTTCATGCAAAATTTGCTGAAGTGTTCATTGATAATTGTGCTTCTAAGTGCTGAAATTACCCCACTTTGTTCTAGCAATTGAGTTGATTTTGCAACTGTCTGTTCCATTTCATTTAAATTAGCTGAAGTGTTTGATTTAATTGTGCTGCTACTAAAGATTTTGAGTTCATTTTAATTTGCTGAACTGTTCATTGCTAATTGTGCTAAAATTACCCTACTTCGTTCTAGCAATTGAGTTGATTTTGAGTTCTAGTGTTGCAACTGTTCATTCCATTTCATTTAAATTAGCTGAAGTGTTCGTTGCTAATTGTGCTTCTAAGTGCTGAAATGACCACACTTCATTCTAGCAATTGAGTTGATTTTGAGTTCTAGTGTTGCAACTGTTCATTTCATTTAAATTAGCTGAAGTGTTCATTGCCAATTGTGCTTCTAAGTGCTGAAATTACCACACTTTGTTCTTTAATTGTGCTGCTACTAAAGATTTTGAATTTGTTTAAATTAACTGAAGTGTTAGTTGCTAATTGTGCTTCTAAATGCTGAAATTACCACACTTCGTTCTAGCAACTGAGTTGATTTTGAGTTTGTTTAAATTAGCTATTGTTGCTGATTGTGCTTCTAGTCGGGAAACTGTCAATGGGAAATAATATCATCAGGAAAAGTAATGATGGGAAAGTAGTGTCGGTAAACTATATGTCGGGGAAACCTCATGCCGGACAATTGTACAGATCCCAAAGATTCCACATACATCATCAGGATTACTGAAAATGAGAATGGTTCAGAATTACTAATTGGAGAATGTATTTTGGTGACGTGGGATCTTAAGGATCTTTATTCATCTATCCCACATTGAGAGGGATGTCAAGTACTGGCAATTGTATTAGACAAAAATAGATTAGAGGATGCTCCCCCAAATAGTTTATTAGTGAAAATGGCAGAAATAGTGCTTAATCAAAATGTTTTTAAATTTGAAAAATATTTTTTCTTACAAATCAGGGGTACAGCAATGGGGTCTAGCATGGCCCCATCATATGCTAATCTATATATGAATGATTTTGAAAACAAATATATATTTGAGCAAAGTAATAAGTATTTACAATATATCCGGGTGTTTCACCATTTTATTGATGATATTTTCTGTATTTGGCCAGGGAATGAACTTGACCTACAGGGATTTAACGAATATCTAAATTCAAGAACGTAAAATATTATTTTTAGTATGACGAGTGATAACACAGAAGTTCCATATCTGGATTTACTGATCTATAAAGATGGAAACAGACTAGAAACATAAGTCTAGAGGAAACCAACTGATAAGAATTCCTTGTTGAGAGCAGATATCTTCCATCCTCACCACTTAATCCAGTCTATTCGACAGTTGGTCGGGGCTAAATGTAACTGTAGTAGTAATGAAGTAAACACACATGCTGAAAGAGATAAGTGTGAAAGATTTAGAGCAAGGGGGTATAATGACAGCACTCTGGATCAAGTGGTGGTCAAGATAAGTTACAAAAATAGAGATATGCTGTTAAGTACACAGCAACAATCTGACACTCAGGTTGCTGGATCTATAAAAACAAATCAAAAAATTGTCTTCTCTATGATGTTTAATGATAGATTTGGACAAATTAAACAGATTATCCATAAACATTGGGATGTGCTGAAAGCTGCACCAGTGGGACAACTGTTTTTTTCTAACAGACCAATGATAGTAGCAAAGAGAAATAGGACATTAGTCAACATTTTATCTAAAACAGTACATAAGGGTCCTGATCTGAGACCATCACATTTCTTGTCTTCAATGGATATTAAGAGGAATTGCCCCTACGGACATTGTGTTCACTGTAATAATACTTATAGAGTTAAGAACATAAGAAATGTGGCAAGGGACGAAGATATTGAGATTAAATACATTATTAATTGTTCTACTGAAGTAGTAATATACTGCTTAAAATGTCCTTGTGATCAAATTTATATAGAGAAAACAGAAAAAACATTGTAAAGTAGGATTGGTGAGCACAAATCGGACATCAGGAGATCCAATTTGTCCTCACCAGTAGCATGACTTTTTATAGACTCCAGACACCAGATACCACATATAAGATTCTTTGTAATAGAAAAAGTAGAAAGTAACACTAGAGGAGGTGATTATAGAACAGTTATTCTAACAAGAGAAGCATACTTCATAAATAGATTTGAATCTGTGAACCCAAGATACGGACTAAATGACTCTATAGAGTGGCAACCTATTATCTAAAAAGGAACTGCCAGTATGGTTTGACTGATATCTGCTATCTGAGTAACTGAAGACAGCAGTAAATGAACCTGTACCCCTTAATTTCAAAGAGTTTGCATGATCAGTACATAGCTTGTATATAAGGCATTCTAGCCCTCTATGAATATAAATCTTACTTAAAAGTTTCATTTGCATACTCGGGGGTAATGGGGAAAATGACTGTAAAATACACTAGTAGACCATTTCTTAATCACTGATCCTGTCACTGGGTCCTTTCTGTGGCCAAAATGTAGGCCCCTCCCCCATCTATGTTTAGATATACAAATAGACATGAATTGAAAAGAAATAATAATATTGATAATAAGTGATCTTTTACATTAGTGTAATACTTAAACACAATTTTGCTACCAACATGAGTTTAGATAAACAAAATAGGACTTGATTTAGGCTTTGCAACAAGAAGCACCACAATACATGTAATAGGATCACACTTGGGAAAACGTAATAGGGGACATCTGGATTTGCCTCAGTATTTTTTCCAGGTGCTGCTTTAAGTAGGTTGAGCATGAGGAGCTGCCAGCTGGGGTCATTTACCCTGATGCCCTCATGTTCCACTCCCCAGGAAGCAGTGTGCATTTAATGCTGCTTAAGACACAAAACATTTACACTCCATTACAAGCAACACAGACAGGAGTTGGTGCATCTGTGATATTTGAAAAAACGCGAACATTTCCATGAAAGTAAGTGAGCCATTGATTTTACTCGAGCACCAGGAATGAGTACATTTAGCTTCTGTGCCACTTAAATGAATGCAGGAATAAAATAAAAACACTATGTTTGTTTCAGAAACTTAAAATAGATAGCTTTGCAAGTACACAGACAGGTATGTTTTAAAAACCCATTAATGAAGTACATGTTCTGTTGAAAGCATAGAGAGAAGTGGGGTGAATTTAAACAGACTGAATACTTTGATATTGGAGTGTTTGAGAATATAAAAACTTTGAAAGGTTTCTTTTAGGCTCTGTGTAAAAAGTACCATATTGTGTATAGTAGGATTACACTTTAGAAAATTCACTAGGGGACAGCTGGATTTGCTTTAGCAATTTTACCGAGTGCTGCTTTTAGCAGGTTGAGCGTGGGGAGCTGCAGGTTTAGGTTCTCTGACCCTGATGACCTCACGCTCAACTCTCCAGACAGCAGTGTATATTTAATACTGCACAAGACGCCAAACATTTACAGCTCCTTTATACCTTTAGGTACCTAGGGGGCTTGGCTTGATCAATATGTCTCTTTCTCTGCACACATAGATGTTATCCTGAAAAAACTGCGCTCCAAGCTTGGTGCCCTGTACTTGAGAGACGTGAAATTGTGCAGAAGATGATTCTACCAACCTTCGACTACTGTGATATAGTCTACAGTGCCAATCCCAATCAACCTTATCCAGGCTGGATCCCCTTTTCAACGTTTTCTGCTGCTTTGCTCTTGATGCCCCCTAGCTCACATCATTGCGAGCTCTATCACTTGCTGGCATTACCCTCCCTTGATACCCGACATCTTCTCCACAGCATTAAATTCATGTTGAAATTTTGGCTCTGCTCACTCCCGGTCTACCTTACCCCCTCTCTATCCTCCCCACCTGCCCCCTCTCATGCACTCAGATCAATGGACTCATAGCTACTCTCAGTCCCTCATCAATGGACCTCATGTGGGTCAAGCTGCTTTTTATACCACCTCTCCAAACTCCAGAACAGTCTCCCGCACCAAATTCGTCACTCCTCCACCATACACTCTCTTTCCACCGCCCAATATAACTATTATGCAGTAAACTGCACCTGTACCACATCCATCCCCCTTCCTAGCCTCCCCTCCTCCCCCCTCCCTCTCATCCTCGGTCTCCCTTACCTCATAGGTATATTCCGCTACCCCCACCCTGCTAGAGCCAGACCGGTGGCCTAGTGGCTGGCATATATTCTACAATAGCCGCACTTGCCTATCCTAGCACACTTAATTGTTAATGTATATGCCTATGTTCTCATTGCCAAATGTCTGTCTCTAGTTGAGTAGTAAGTTAGTGCATCTATTCTTAGTTAACCCAGCATATACTGTACTACTATTAATAATGTAACCTAGTGTTATTGTCATCTTATGTGTTGTATTTTAATCCCGTACAATGTTAAGCTTGATTGTCCACCAACTGTAACCCTCCCCCCAGGTGGCACTGTGAGTCGAGCATCGTGTTGCTCAGTGTGCCTTTCCAGGTGTAACATTTTAATAAATAAATAAGAAACAGAGACAGGAGTTGGTGCATCTGTGACATTCTTAAATAAATGTATGTAACTATATTAAGTAAGTAAGCCTTTGACTTTACCTTAACACTCTGAACAAGCACATTTAATCTGGGTGCTGATTAAATATGTAGGAGTAAAATAAATACCGGATACTGTTTTTCAGAAATTGAAAAGGGATACTTTTTTTGAGTACATAGACAGGTATGTTTGAGCCCCTTAAAAAATGACATGTACGTTATGACAGAACGTGCAGGGAGAAATGTTGTGGATATAAATGGACCAAGTGTTTTGATAGAGAAGAAAATAGTGAGAAACTGGGTTTTTATCAAAAGTTCAAACGGATTAGATGTCTTGAGGCATGAAGTATGTCTTTTCACTGCAGAGAGAGCTTATGAGTTTAAAAATGTTTAAGGGAACTGTTAAAAGAAGTTGTGGAATTAGTTGCACTTTAAATAAGTAGATTGAAATGAAATGGTGATTTGGAGTCTTTTTGACATTGTTTAACATAATTGTCCTGCTCAGACAGTTAAATAATGAAATTTAAAGAGAACTTTTGAATATATATAAAACATGTGTACAGTGTCCTGTATGTAGAGGATTATAATCAAACAGTATGAGACAAATAATGACTGTACATGGTTGGCACAATTTAACATGTTAATAATGATCTAATGATGGCTAATGAAATTGAATTCACTGGTGTGATGCTTTCTGTCAGTAAAATAAGTGACCTGTTTTTGATAGGCATGGGAATTTGAACATGAAAACATAATAAGACAAAAAGAAAGAAGTTGGAATGAATTTATGGTGAGGGATAGTCCCTGGTTTTTATGTTAATGATTATATTTAATTTATCAAGTGATATGTTAAGTTGTGCAACATAATTTTTTTTTTATTTATAGCAGATACAGTACAATTGTACTGAAGGACAGTGTCTGAAACATTTAAGAAATATGTTGATACTGTATCAGTGTAATTTGTGAATTCAGAAGACAAAAGGAAAATAATTTAATAAATACTTATATAAACATTTTACACATTTGGTGAGTGGCTTGATTTCTACCAATTGTCTATACTCTTTCAAAGCCTCATTGGTAGTGAGCTACTCCCTCAAGTTTTCTTATCCTTTTTGCCGAGGTTGGCTGGACTGGGACTGACTAGTTCATGCAGTCAATGGCCCCAAGCATGCCAGGCAT
This sequence comes from Neoceratodus forsteri, assembly GCA_016271365.2. Taxonomy (NCBI): domain Eukaryota; kingdom Metazoa; phylum Chordata; order Ceratodontiformes; family Ceratodontidae; genus Neoceratodus; species Neoceratodus forsteri. The sequence goes on from CM028134.1 coordinate 611,732,108, forward strand.
ACGTGCTACCCTGTGGAAGTCCTGAACGGTTGCAGTACGCTCTGCCTATGTGCTAGGGAAATGGATGTATTCCGGAGCATGTGGCAGCAGAGAGTTGAACTGTGTGAAGAGACGGGATGTGGCTGACTGGATTATGCCTGTGGTGTCCCCTGTTGGCCTCTGGAAGTTGCCCGTGGTGAGCAGGCACATGACTGCTGTCACTTTGGTCTCAACAGACATTGCCTGGCTCCGTCTTGTGAGTGTCTGCATCTCCTCATTGCACAGCTCTCAGAGCTGCCTCAGAATGGTCCTGTTCAGGCAGTACTGTCCCACAATCTCCATGTCGGGGTAGTTCTCATAGGTGGTGTGGGCATGGTACCACCTGTTCTGGGATACCACTGATGGGCCCTTCCTCATCAATGTCACTGTTCCTCATGCCCCCTCACACCCCTCATTATGGCCACCATCAGGAAGGGCACACTCTCCATGGCCCCTGCTGTCCTGTATCCCCCTGGGCAGTTGGCTGCTGCAGGCTGTGTGCCACCCTGGTGCACTGCCTGGCACTGTGCTTGCCTGTCCCTGTCACTGTCTTTGCCATTGTCTCCCTCTCCACTGCCACCTCTGTCCCTCTCCCACTGTGGCTGCCTCTGTCTGTCTGTCTCTCACTCACTTTGTCTCTCTCGGTCAGTCTGTCTGTCCTTCCTCCTTTCATTTGTTCTGTCATGCTCTCTCCCTCTCACCTGGCTCAAGTGCTGTCTGTGTGCTTGTGCCCTGTATTTATAGCCTCAAGTCTGTTTGGTGCTTCTTGGTTTTGCTCTGCGCTTGTGCCATGGTTCCACAGTTGAATATCGCATTGCGCCAGATATTCATGGATACGCCCCTTGCACTTGTGCCTGCATTCATTATAGTTGCCCAGTGGCACAATGGGATTTGTGTTGCACAACGACTCCTGCTGAATATCGCTGCTTGGCCCAAGTCCGCATTTGCACTGGCGCAACTCAGTTGCACCATGCGTAACTGCTTTGAATATCTCGGCCATTACGTCAATCTTTGTTGAGCAACTTGTTTCAAGGATTTACATTTCAACAAGTTATTAACTGTTCAGCTCAGCTTCAAGTAATACTTGTATATCCATGTGTCCTGAGTCCATTGCACTTCATCATTTATTTGTGAATCATCATCACACAGTGGATATCCTAAGGGGAAGAAGCTTTCTAAGCTCTGTGCTTTTCCTTTTCATAAAAGTGGAAAGTAACACAGGGGAATTCCAGAGTGTTGTGCTCAAACATAACAGACTGCTTGAAGCAGCTGTGTCATACTAATTTTGAGTCATAGTCATTAAAACAACCCTTACATTGGTTTCATGTTCTTAACAGCATGGCTGTAGAACATATTATGTTCTATAGCTTTAACTTGTTATGCTCTGCTACTATTACAAAACAAAATTACAGAGTCAGAGTTCCATCTGCCATGAAATATCACAAGAGATGATTGCTGGAGTTGCTTTGATGTGGCAGTGAGCCAAACCATTGTATTTAAATTGACTCTATGGGAGCAAAGACTCCAGAAATACTGTATTACAGGGAAGGAGATGATCTTGCAAAAAATCAAGTTTTTGTTAGCTAAACCAGTCACGTCAAAGTGAGTAAAACTTCAAAACCCTTAACTACAGGTATCATTTATTTCAGTTTATTAGCCCCTTAAGCTCCATGCAGAGGTATCATAGCAGAAGCAGAGAAATTAGAAATTAGTTGTTAGGTGGACGTATGTGGGTGACCCTGTGGCTTATTAGCAACATGCTATGGTGCCATATAGTAGAACCTGGTTCTTGATAAACATGGGCAGAAATGGTTAAAAAATTGCCAGCTCAGAGGCATCAGTGGCAGTGTATAGAGCTACTATATGGGGATCTGGGTCTGTGCCATGAGGCCAGCCACATATTCTGGCCTAGGTGGAGCTGTGACACTACAGTGGAGACAGCAATCGTAGACTTTGGGGAAGGAAAAAATAGACATTCTCTCCTACTGTGCCGTCTATATTGGTTGATAGGCTTGGTTAGGCAGTTGAAGTGACTACTCATTTTCTGCCAAAGGAACACCTACAGGTTGGGCATGGTGCAGCTTTCTGAGTCACATGGTGATGGTGGGAGGGCTTGTGGCAGTTAATGAGGAAACTGTCTCTTGGTTAATCAACTATTGCTGTTGCCTGACTCATGCCAGCATGTCCTCTGTTGATTGGGATCCTCCCCAGCCACTATCAAGCATAGACACAGGTGTCTCCACTAGTGGCAGTAGGAGTCACCATGATGGGACTGGCAGTGGAGACAGTGAGGATTCTGGAAGGGGCACTCAAAGTAACCCCTGCACTCAATAAACATGCCACTAACACACCTTTAATACAAACGGTGAAAACTTTATTTTAGAAATAAATACAAACAAAGCATGTAGGTGAAGGTGAAGTTACATCAGCAGAAAAATCACCAGTCTCCCGGTGCTTTGACAAGTAGCCTTCATCGGGACAGACCTCTGGTGAAGTATCCCTGTCTCAGATACTGGCAGGTAATGGTATCTATCAACTGGGTGAGCTGTCTTCCTTCAAACTAGAGGAGCAGCAGTGGGGGCTGCAATAGACCACTCTTATGCAAATTTATTGCTAGGATATTGGGAGATGCTTCATATACATGACAGAGAGACTATTTCCTACACAGACCACATCATCAAACGGCTGCATTTTATTAATGATGTCGTCTATGTATGGGAAGGAACTGTGGAACAGGCTGAGCAATTTGTCATCTGGATAAATGATAGTGATTTTGGTTTGCAATTTGCAGTACAATTGGAAAGAACCTGGGGTGATGGGAGTCGGTTTTGGGACAATAAAAAGGCACTCACAGGGAAGGACAACAAAACACAGCCATCACTGCTAAACATTAATGACACAAATACCATGGACTTCCACACCATTGCCGAAGAGTTCGACTCCACCTTCATGGATCTTAGCTCTGTTCTACCGGCTGAATACCTCAAGCCTAGCAAAGCTGATAAAACACATCCACTGGACATCAACTTGCACCCTCAATTTTACTTCAAGATAGTTACTGTCAAAGAAGCACTGAGGTTTGCTAAAAAGGTAAAAAGGTCTTGGGGAAAACCAGAATGGGGTCTGACAACATTGACATGAAACTGCTGGCACTGGCAATCAACGAGGTCATTGCTCCCATCACTATAGTTTTAAATAAATCCTTCCAGCTCGCCAAATTTCCTTCTCCTTGGAAACAAGAACTGGTGACCCTGGTGACCCTGGTGCATAAGGGAGGTGATAGGTCACTGACCACAAACTACAGGCCCATCTCTATCTTCCCCTCCTCAAAAGCACTGGATAGGATTGTGGCAGACCAATTTACTGACTATATTCACAAATACCAGCTGCAATGTCCCCAGCAGCATGGCTTTAGGAAACTCCACAGCACAGACACTGCACTGGTGGATTTCACTATGCCCATAAGGCATTGGATGAGGGAAAACAGGTTGGGTCCATCTTCATTGACCTAACAAAGGCATTCATCGCAGTCTGCCACCCACTCCTCTTGTCTCAACTACATGACCTTGGTGTTTCCCCAAATGCTGCTCTATGGTTCCAGGACTACCTAACCTCCCAGTCTCACAGGGACAAGATAGGTCACTCCATATCCGCATCCAAGCAAATCTCACTAGGGGTACCTCAAGGGTCCATCCTGGGTCCACCACTCTTCATCATGTTCCTGAATGACCTAACCGATGCCTGAACTAGCAAAGTCACTCTATACACCAATGATGCTGTTCTACTTAACTGTCACCCTCGCATGGAGCACCTGCAGGCCAAACTACAATCATCCTTCCAGCAACTGGAGACCTGGTTCTACTCCCAAAGGTTGCTACTAAACTACAAAAACCAAAGGACGATGCTCCTCTCTAGCTCCCAGCTAAAAAGGAGATGCCCAGAACTAGCAATCACAAATTGCCTGACTACCTCACTGGAACAGGTTCACTGCTTGAAGTACCTGGGTGTCATTGCGTATGATACCCTCTCGTATGTTCAGCACATTGACATGGTGGTGAAAGCTGTGACCACTAAATTAGGGATCCTGTTTAGGCATAAGTAAAGCCTAACTGCTGAAGCCCTCCGGCTCTCAATCTCCAGCTCTGTTCTCTCCCTGGTCGACTACGGGCTGGTGATTTATGGTGCTGCCACTGATGCAGCCTCAAAAGGGTTGTTACTGCCCTTAACAAGGCTTGCAGACTGTTGCTAAATGTTGACCGCTTCAGGCACACTTGTACCCTGTATGGTCTGGGCCACATACTACCGCTTCAATCCTGAATCAGATACCAAACTTGCCTGCTAGGGAGAAAGGCCATGTGCTGTCTAACCCCTACCTGCATTGCAGACCAGGTAAAGGAAGCAAGCTCCGAATACAACACATGAAGAACAGTAACGGCACAGCTTGATGTCCCATTTCGTAAAACTTCCCTAGGAGAAAGACCCTTCATGTATTGAGCTCCACTATGACTAAATGAGAGCCCTACTGCAGCTCTTAATGCAACAAATGTTCGGTCCTTTAACAGAGAATTGAAGCAATAGGGAGCTGGGGGAGTGGCATGGGCTGGCAGGTGTGGGGCCAGGGTAAGTAAAACAGGAGGAAAGATTAGACAGATGAGGACTATCCGGGCTGAGGATATGGACTCAGGTAAGGGAGTCAGAAGTGTTTAAGAGGGGGTATCCAGGTTGAAGATATGGATTCAGGTAAGGCAGTTGCAGGCATTTGAGTTCAGCATTGTGTCTCCTTATTTGTTATTGCAGTTACAACTCTGTGTACTCCATACAGATGTTGCTTTTATGTTTATTCATCCTGTTTTACTCTGAAGTCAGCTAAAAGCTCCTGTTGAGGCTTTTAAACTAGCTTTAATATCTGCATGTGGTTCTTGGCCTTTCCATCACTTCTTGTTTGTCCAATGGCGGGGACTGGGAAGTGCTTGGGGAGTCGTGGCCCCCTTGTGGTTAATTAATTATTTCTGTTCTAAATCCTGCCTTTGTGGCAAAAAATCCTCGGCGTATTTGTCACTTTGATTTGGCTTTTAAATGTCTGGCTGGCTTGCCCCACTGTATAGTGCTGTTTCATTGCTATGACGCTATGCAGACCTACGTGCAGGTCCACTTATTACTACTTTGTTTACTGACCTACGTACAGGTCCAAGTTTGCTTACACGATCGATTGATCTTGCCCACTGCATCATTTCGATTTAAGCCTTTGGGACATCTGCTGCACTCAATCTGCTTTCGACCTTGCAAGGTCTTGGCACTCGCTGCTCATTACGATCAGCACACCAGTGCTCAATCAGCTCACCAGCTTCTCAGCTCAGTCTAATTCTGAGGCATGTCAGCCATTCTATTCTTGTTGCAGGGCTCCTGCAGCTGATGGTCTTGCTCTGTATTTAGTCCACATCTTGAGGTTGTCCAACTTGGGGCAGGATCCTTCTCACCTGGCCCATAGCTTGGAATGTCCTCACCCCGGGTTTGGCTTTAGCTGCCTTCTACATGACTGCAGCTCCTGGTGTAGAATAAGACTAGCGGTGAAGGGTGGTTACATAGATCTTTGGCTCTAGTGTTCCACTATAACGGTTGTCCATTGGCTTTAGTAGTTTCCCTAGCAAGGCACCTTCACCGCATTCTCTCTGTGACGGCCTCTGGTTCACCTGGTTTAAGTTTAGGGTGGGTAGACCAGGTGAGTGCCTCATCAGTCATTGCTCTCCTCCTCTGCCTTGGTTGCATGTGTTGTAGCAGAGTTTTCTCGCAACCTTCCACGGTATTCCCATTAGAGGATTTGAGTGAGAGCCTTCCTCCAAATTGGAATATTTTCCACCTCTTTTTAATTGGGTTTTCCAACTTGCAGCTGCAGAGCTGTTAATAAATAACCTATCCCAAGCCTTGAGGGAAGGTGACCTAGGCCTTCGATCTCCAGAGATTTCCTCCTCCTAGGTTTTTTTTTCTCTACTCCATTGCCTTAGGTCTTAACTGTTAGTTAACATAGTAGTGTCCCCTAGTTTCTTTAGGTAGGTTCCACTGTTGGATGAAGGTGGAGGATGTCCTGTCGTTCCCTTTCTCCTTAGAGGATCCCTACATTCTCAACGCAATCTATCACTATCATGCTTTGCAAACTTGGGCATTTCATTGCGTTATCAAATTGTCTATGCTTCTCTACTACTACACTACACTTACTGCTCCTGCATCACAGTTAATGCTTGCTCATATGCTCATGTCATCTCATTCTTTGGGATATGATTGTACTACATTTCTTTTCAGGATTCCTAAGATTCCTTTAGCCATGGGAATCATCCCGTTGCACTTCTAGGGGTGGAACCCTCTCTGAGGATTCCTTACCTTTTGTACCCCACACAGGCTGGTAATTCTTCCGGAATAGACCATGCAAATGGCTAAACCCAAACTAACACAGTTACACAAGCATAACACTATACTGGCTGCTCAGAACATTGAATTGGAAAGGCTTTGCCTGGTGTTCAATGGCAAAACAGCCAGCCACTCCCATGTTCTTAGCTATATAAGCAGTTCCTCTCAGCCTCATTGTGAAGCATTTTTTTGCTTTGCCCCACCATCCTCCCCTCCTCCTCCAGCGGCACTACTTCTCTCCTTAAGGGATTCCTAAGGTACCTTTAGCCACGGGAATATTCCTGTGGTACCTCTAGGGGTGGAATCCTCTCCGAGGGTTCCTTGCCTTTCGTACCCCTACAGGGTGGTAATTCCTCTGGAATAGAGAGTGCAAATGGCCAAAACCAAACTAATACAGTTGCACAAGCATAACACTATACTGGCTGCACAGGACATTGAACTGTAATTTATGTATACAGAGTTTAAAATTAATTGCTCATATTTGGACTGCTAAATCATTGTGCTGTTTTAAAAAAGGTTTTCACATGGTATTGTGTTATGGGTTTGCTTGTTTATCATATATTTGAATATCTTTTTCATTTATTGTTTCAGTTAGCTGCAGGTTTGAGTCCCACTATACCGGCAGGTGTCAATCATTTGTAAATTGCTCCCCCAATTGGCAAAGGCCATTATCTGCCAGTATTTAAGACAAGAATCCTTCACCAGAAGCCCACCCCCTTGATAAAGACTACTTGTCAAAGCACCACGGTGACAGGTGATTTTTCAGCTGATGTAGCTTCACCTTCACCTATAAGCTTTAATGTAGTTATTTCTAAAATAGTTTTTCACATTTTGCATTAAAGATGTGCCAGTGGCACATTTATTGGGTACAGGGGCTACTTGGAGTGATTGTACCTTTTGTGATTTGACAAACCTGCCTCTTGCACCTGTTTCCTCTGTAGTACAAGCCTTTAGCTTGCGTTTACAGATTCTGGAAGGGGACCTGGAGGCCTGTGGACTTTTCTGGCATGAGAATGGACTTTAGAAGCTAAGGAGGAGTAAGGTATTTGGGGGTATGGGGCACAAAATATGACCCTGGTTCCAACGTTTAGAACTGAAAAGAAATTCCTCCCAAAACTGTGTGTTATTCTAAATTGGAGATACTTGGATTATACACTTGGGCACTGGATACCATGATTTTAACCTGATAATATAGATAAAGTACTATTTTCTCTGGCTCTGCCTAGATAATTTCATAGGTTATCCATGTTTGTACATGAGTAGGTGTATGAGTTTAACTTTCCCTGCAGTACCAGGCCATTCCCCACATTTAAGCATGTGTGTGTTGCATTTTTACTTTTGTGGCTAAAGACCCATGCACATCTATTCAGATCACTGACATCAGTAATTGAACTTATATTCAACATCCCAAAAATATATTTTGTTAAAAACTGCTGTTATTACCAAAAAAAAAGAGAAAAAGCACAATGAACGCACAGTACTGGTATTGCTAGGTCCAGCTGTACAAGGCAGGAAGCCGGTGTCAGTGAAAACATTCAAGGAAAAGTGCACACCAGGCCCCATTCTCACTCACAGTTACAGACACAAAGTGCCATTAGCACCCCAAAAAGCATTTACAAAAGTGCTGTAACTGAAATTGCTATACACAGAAGGTGGCAATTTTGTATTGGAAGCATCACTGCAACCATGCTGGATAGCAATTACATAACATGGGTGTGGTCAAGGGGGGCTCAGGAGTTTAATCTCCCAATGGCAATGTAGAGGGAGGGCAGTATACTGTAACTGAGGGAACAATGCCATCCTTTCAGTGCCTTGCCTCCCTCCCATACAGAATCAGGGCTGTTCTGAGTAAAAATAAACTGTTGATCACCTATTGGAAGAACTGATAAATGGAGTGCGCTGTTCTACATAGTGAGATGGTGCATTACTTAGGAGACAACCATGAACAGGTTTCCCATGTGTTCATCTTGTTGGTGTTGTATCCTATCAGGTAATTGAAACTGCTCTCAGGGCATGAATGATATCATCAGATGATGAGAGATAAGGAAAACATACTGCCTGCTAATAAATTCTCTTATCCTGGCACAAAATGAATAAGAAACAATAAGTTGTGTACTTAAGAGCTATATTAAAACAGCAGTGCATACTATGTAACTATTTTGACCTATACTTTTTAATTCAGTTTCAGAGTGCCCTTTATCTTCTGCCTTGTAAAATATACTTTATTCCCCATTTTTGACTCTACTTCAGCCATTCTGTTTATATTTGAAATAATAAAATGAGAATATCACTATCCCTATACTTTCATCATTATTTTCAGCCATTTTTTTTGTTTAACTTTGTTTAGTGTCTGTTTGCTGTGGGGATTTACCGCTTATCTGTACAAGTGACGCCACTACAACCCTTATCTAACATCCCCCATCTGCCCACATGAGGAGATCCATGACGTACCTCTCATGGCAAGGATTTCTTGGGGGCCTGGAGTGGGACAAAAATCTACCTGGTTCCTTTGATGAGTCAGCTGAGTGTCATTTGGGTGAAGGAGCTGCGGGGACCCTTGCATCATTAATCTGCATGCACAGAGGGGGTTTTGCTGCTTGTGGATTCCTTCCCTGGTGGGGTGGAGGTAATGGACATCAGCTTATATCAGGAGCACTTCCACCCCTGATGTAAAGGTGCCCACCACTGCACCAATGCCAGCCTAAGTGCAAGTCCCAGGCATACCAACCCCCAGTCATCACTAGAGGACAGATTTTTTTTTTACATTCAGCTTCTTTTTCTCCTCTGCCTCTAGGTGGCCCTCCATCATGCCTGCTCCCCCCCAGCCCTGTTCCCCACTCACAGCTTACATTCTGCTTCCCTCCATGGATTGCCCCCATGGTGGGGCAATGGGGATACCTCAACCTCCCAGAATGGATCTGGTGCAGAGGTTACTGCATGTTCATGGGAGCAGAGCCTGTGGGGATTGGCATTCATCCTGCCATGCCCTGGACACTTTTTCCTCCATTTTCTCCCCCTTAGGAGAGGAGGTGTGCAATGACACCCTAGGCAGAGAGCACACACGTGTCCGCACATGTTCCTTCATGCATCTGCCTCCTCTCCTCCTCTTTCTGAAGCATTGGTGACCTGGCCCCCAGCCTTCACCAGGGTCCAGTCAAGCACTGACTGCTGGTGACTCCCCCTCACCAGAGAAGGAAAGCAGTCCATTGGATGCTCGATTCTTCTCCTCCCCTGCTGACCCCCAGTGGCCCATGCTCATTCCTGAACATGGGTCACCAGCGTAGTGCGAGGTAAGGTGTCCAGCCCCTCAGCCCTCAGTACCACCAGGCCAGCTCAGGGGACAGACTTTTGCCATGTGCCAGATCCCTCACTCTCCAGAGGAGGAGAGTAGACCCTTGGACACCCATCCTCCTCTCCTGGGCCAGCACTCTGCCAACCCTGAGGTTGCTCCTGAACCCAGGTCATTGTTATCATAAGTGGTAGTGCTATCACTGTGCTGGTGGGCCTGCTCTTTTCAGATATTTTTGAACACTCACTGTTTGTCACCACTTTCTTTAAATTGCAATCAACTAGCATGCAACAAACACTGCTCATGCACTATTGCTTTTAGTAATGCTGTCTTTGCCTAATGAAGTTGGTCTAATCATTTTTTTAATAAATAATGGAGCATCTCAGAGATCTCAAATTAGTTACTAGCCAGAATAACAAAGCACTCATGGTGCAGATAAAACACATATTTGAACCTTTTTTTTATTTTATACAGCTAGAGGAAATATTCAGCTAGAAGTATTTTGGGATCATTAAATACATTTTTAAAATCAAATGCTGGCTGCCAGTCATATATCTCTGTTTAGATTTGCTTTGTCTATATTTTTGTGGCATTAAAAATGTCCCTTATAATGTAATTTCTTGATTGCTGTGGTTGCAGGGAGGGCTGGTTACCATGGCGTTCCTTGCTGCCCTCTGCCCCCAAAACTGGTAGGGGTCATGCGATCTGGGCACAGAGAGAGGCTGAGCAATTTGAGAAGGAAAGATGGTAGGGAAGAAAAATTCCTATCATTGCTAATGCTGTATGCATAAGACTCAGAACTAGAGTGTGACAAGGAGAGTGCAGGTAGGAGATTACACTATCAGGGCATACTAAGCATCTGTGGACTTCAAAGGGCACAGATGGCAAGAAGTAATCATGTCATGTCACTGCTGGCTGTATTAATGGAAGACTTGCAGCTAGAATTGGATGACAAAATTGTAAATACAGCAACCTGTGTGGTAGACGAGGGGTTGCAGTTTGATGTTGTTGGGTGAGTCTTGGGCTCTAAGTCACCATCAGAGTGGGAGAGAGCCTACATTCCACTACAGGTGATCCCTATACCTACGTGGTCCCCAGCTGATTCAGAGAGCCAGTGTATATCAGCAGAATTTGAATTAAAATGCATTTACTTCATATGCCACCTCATTAGAACAATAAAATTATTTGAGCTGAGACTTGTCTCCCTATAGGCAATGCAAAATGTGGCAGCAGGGACCAATACTAGTGTAGGAAGTGAAGACCCAGCACAACCAACAACATGATAAATACAAGAATGTGTTTGGCAAGTGCATCCTGGAAGCTACAGAGGAATTTGGCATGTCCTCTTTGCCTACAACTGCTGAAGGACCCTGCCATATCTGAGTGTGGCCAGCATTTCTTGGTCCCCTGCTTTTTTCCATTTTCCTTAATGATCTCCCCACTGCCTGCTCTACCTCTTCCATCCATATGTATGCCAATGATACTGTCTTGTACACCTCTGGCAGAAACTCTGCTGCTGTGGAATCCAGCTTACAGCATGACTTCAACAAAGTTCAGCTCTGGTTTGCATCCCACCAGATTTCCTCAACTCCAAGAAGACAGTCTCCATGATCTTTGGCACCATGCAGAGACTCTCTCAGCTTACTACCCTGCCCACTTTCCAGACCCTAGATGTGACAACCCTTGAGGACTCATTTCCATTTAGATATCTTAGGGTTTGGGTGGACCAACACCTCAACTTCTCTGTGCACATCATCACCATCCTGAAGAAACTGCACCTCAAGCTTGGTGCCCTATACAGGAATTGTAGTTGCATCCCACTGACTGTGAGGTGCATGCTCATCCAGAAGATGATTCTCCCCATCTTTGACTACTGTGATGTAGTCTATGGTGCTGCTCTAAAATCTTCCATGACCAAATTGGACATTATCTTTCACTCCTTCTGTCGCTTCACACTCAACTCTCCCTCTTGTACCCATCACTATAAACGCTATTGCTCCCTTTCCTTTTCTCCACTAACAATCAGTCGCCTCTCTCACTGTGCTAAACTAACCTCCGAATTCTGGCATGGAGAACTCTCTTCCTACCTCTCATCCTTGCTCTCTTCCCCTTCCCCATCCACTACCTCAGATCTAGAGATACACATACCTTGGTGGTTCCATGCTGCTCCACCCTCATTGGCCAGACAGTCTCTGCCCATTGATTTCCTAAAATCTGGAACTCCCTTCCATCTTAAATTCACCACTCCTCTTCCTCCTATTCCCTTCACTCTGCCCTCCATTACTTCCTCTCTCCCAGCTGTTCCTGTTATAACCCTCCCTAACTTCCTCTGTTCCTAGTTCCAGCCTTCCAGCTCCTTACTCCACCCTTGCAGGGTTCTCAGCATCCTCAAGGGGCACTGGGGGGTTGGCTGCCTCCCCTGCTTTTCTGCACCCATCTCCCCTTCAGGGCTTCCTCGGCTTCCTGAGGTGGCAACTAGTGTTCGTTGCTTTCCTCATTTACCCCCCTCTCCTCCCTTCTCCTCCCTCCTGCCCCTTCCTCCTAGCCTCCTCAGCACTTTTAGCTACTCCTTCGCCCAGCACTTGTGTTCTACCTTGAGCCTGCTCCTGGAACTACTTTGCACTTAAGTTTGTAATCACATTATTGTTCACCTGTTTTATTGTACTGTTATTCAGCACTCCAATAATGGTATTATCTCTCATGTAATTGTCTATATTGAGCCCTTACAGTAGCATTATCTGTATATCTGTATACATAATTTGTTTCTGTTATTCCATCCATTAATTGTATCATCTCTGAGTTAGTGTCCTCATGTATCCCCCCATCCCCCAGGCTGCACCGTCAGACAAGCAACTTGTTGTTCAGTGTGCCCTCCTAGTGAAACATTTCAATAAATAAAAAATAAATAAAATAAAAAAAGTTCTACAGAATCAGTATAGCAGAGTTTTGAAACAGAACAGAGGCCTCCACTCTTGTAAGCATCTGGCTACCACAAAGGATTAAAAGGAAGGTGCGTACCTTTGACCCAGTCAATTACTGACTATTGTTGCAAGCATGCTAAGAGACACAGTGGGACAAAAGCCACAGAACCAACACATTGGGGCAGAGGGTCACAAAGAGGAGGAGAAGGAGTGTGAGAAGCACAAGAGACAGCGAGACTGGTATTTGAGGAGTCTCAGACAGTGCTGTGTGGATTTTCTGTACAACATACCCCCCCCAACATAGTAGCACGTTCACTAATGAGAGGCACTCATCCTTATCTCTCAAATCAAGGAAAAAGGGAGATAAAAATTAGTAGACTACACAGACTCTCCAGTGAGATAAATGAAATAGGGGTAATTATTTTACAAAACTGTGTATGAGCATCGAGGCAGCAGTACAGATTTAGTGGCCTCACTGGGTAGAAACCCCACTGAGTGATACCCATAGAGTAAGGCTTTCAGTACTATAATTAGATGGTGTGTATAAGTATGTGTGGGTGTACTGTCTGGAGTTGATAGTGTGTCTATAGAATGTGTTGGCTGTCTGGATGCCATAAATCCCACAGGCTAATGTCTACAGGGGAATCTTTTCAACACTACAAGGTGTGTGTGTGTCTGTCTGTCTGTGTCTGTCTATCTATCTGGGAAATGCCATGAGTGAGAGTAAGATAGTAGAAATAGCTCAATAAGCTGTCACTGAACTCTTGATGTCCCACGAATGGCAAAGCCACAAAGGGGATTTCAAGAGTTCAGTGACATTGAGTGGCAATATTTCCACTATCTGATGATCAGCCATGGCATATTCAATTTGTATAACTGGTGTGGGTTTCCATTCAGCCTATCAGTGACAAGACGTCTGTGCCACTCTCAGTGTTTGAAACTGTCAGGTAGTGGCTGAGGTGGAACCTCTAGAACTCTGTGCTGAATTGCAGACCTACAGCTCCCCCCTCTACACTCTGTAACACTACACAAATGAAATAATTAATTAATTAATTTTAAAGTAAAAGTGTGACTTGTATTGCCTGTCTATTAGAAACCATGTACGATCTCCAGGAGAGCTGGCTGAGATGAAGACAGAAGGTATGCATGATGCCAAAAAATGGCTTTGAAATCAGAGCTAAGACCTGCACCTCTACCAGCCTTACTGTTGTTATTTAGCATTTCTGTTATTTAAATCTACTACCATCAGTTCATTGTGGTAGAATTGTACAGTCAGAGACTTCTGTTGGCACTGAGCCACTGAGATGAGTTTATTTATTTATTTGCTTTTGTTAACCAGGTAAGCACACTAGACAGCAAAGTGCCTATTTTCAGGAGTGACCTGGGAGAGTTACAGGGTATCCATGAACACAAGATATAGGGTAGGGGTTACATGCAGGAGCCATGGGTTACATACAGGAGCCATGGGCTCCGACAGTGGGTAATACAGTAAAGGTTACTTACTGGAACAACATGCTCTGCCATAGGGTAATGCAGTGATAACATCAAATAACAATTAGGAATTCACAGCAAGAACAACACAAACAGGAGCAAAACATCAAAATTGTTAGGAGTAGATGCCTGTAGTGAGAAAGAGGACTTGGTGCTAGACTAGGTTAGGATAATGATTAAGAGCAATAAACACCGCTCCACCTGGGGCAGTAAGTGCCTAAGGATGGTAATCAGCAGAGGAGATAGCGCTGGGAGAACTGGTGAAAATAAAAGCCACTCTGCACTACAGTGGCTGAAGAGGGACACATTCACTCCCTCTAAAACAGCTCCTCTGGGCTGGCCCGGTGGCACAGAGGACTGAAGTGCTGAATGTCTCACCTTGCAGCATGCTGGCAACCTGGGTTCGGGAGTGAGCCTATGTCACCAGTGGTAGGCACGGGGTGGGAGGGCAGAGCTGGATGTAGCAGCCCATAGGCAGCTCTCCTCTCTGGGGAGGTGGGATGGCATCCCTCACTAATGGCTGACCCCTGGTGGAGGCCGAGGGGCTGCGCAAGCAGCGTGCTGGTGCTGGCCAATGGGGCCGGTAGAGGAGGGTCATTACCGGGGCTGTAAGGTGCATGCATGCCTCCACACGCATGCGACCTTCTCCTGGGACCCTCAGGAACATGGGGAGAAAATAGAGGAAAAAGAAACTGGCTGCAGGATGGCGACCGACTCTCTGCAGGCACCACTCCCGGACAGGGCATAAGGTAAGCCCTGATAATTCCAGGGAATGGAGCTGGGGAGCCGGTCAGATGGTGGCTGTACAGGAGGAGCAGAAATAAAGATGATATATAAAAAAAAACAGCTCCTCCAAAAACAAATATGTATGTATTTCAGGGGGTAGGGGGGTTTATCTTAGTGTGGCAGCAGTTCAACTTCGCTCTGACAGGTTTTCTTTTTAAAATGAGACACAAAGCATGTTCATCGCAAAGCAGCTGCATTCACATCACAAGCTAGCTGCATTATACACTGCAACAGCTTGGAATTGTCACATACCCAGCTTGAAAACATATCAGTTATGATGTACCCAGCATGAAGATATCACTACTGTCTCACTAGTAGCCTGTGAGATAGTAGTTATATATTGACAAAGGGATACCCACACCTGTTGTATAAATATAGTGTATAGCTATATTAAAGTGGTCGGTAGCACCACTATAGTTAGGGTTGAGTAGGTGGTTTAACATTGAACACCAGTTTTTGCACTTTAAAACCTTTGCAATTGTTCAACAGATTTCTATGAAAGTTTGCATGCAGAATCCAATGGGGTAGATCTCATGCTGTGGCACGTTTTGTTCCAGTTGGTTGCGTGGTTAGGGAGAAATGAAGCATGAAAAATAGTGTAATTTTGGAGGTTTTTTGTCCATCTGTATCTTCCAAAATGGTTTTATTTATTTATTTTATTTTAGTCTTTGGGTAAGGCCCATTAGACACAAGTGCCTGTTTTCAGGGCAACCTGTGAGTACTCAGGAGTTAAGTGACTTGCTCAGAGTCACACAGTATGCAAGTGGAAGTTGTGGGAATCAAACCCAGGTCTGCTGGATGTACCAAGCTCATTCATAGCTCATTACTCTAACCTCTAGGTTATACTGCCAGCCCATTTTGGTTTGGATTTGTGGTCTGAAATATTCAGGGTAGAAAGCCTGTGCCTCACAGATGTGCCTTTTGCTGGTTTGGTAAAAAGTATTAATCAGTTCCAAAGTTTTTCAATTTTAAAGTTCCCATTATTTTCAATGTGAATTTACAGATGTTCAGCTTGAAAAAGGATTCTGTGTGGCAGGTGACTAATCCTTTTTTGCAGGCAGGTCAACCTGTGTCGCAGATGAGAAATCTTTTTTTTGTTTCACTGCCATTTTGTTTTTCAATTAGCGAGGGAAACAAATTTAAATAATTCAAGAAAATGATGTTTTTATTAGACACCAACAGATGTAGCTTGTTTATTGGAACCCCTCAGTGGGATTCTGCAGTTATCTGTTGCAGAAGTGCCCTTGAAGTTTTTTTTTTTTTAACATTGTAAATCTTTTTTCGTGAGTTGTGTTATGAAAAAAGATTATTTTTTGTATTACAAGTGATAATAAAAGATCCTTTTCTCGTGATTGAAAATCCTTTCCCTGGTGTCTAGTGGCATCCCCAGCCTCCAATTGCAATTGCCATTCTCATAGTTTATCTGCTGTCTAGTGCCCCCCACACCCTCTGATCACCATCAGCATTATTTTTATTATCATCCCTGGTGTCTAGTGGCACCTCCCATCCTGTGACCTTCATCCTTGTTACTTTTGTTATAATTTTTGGTGTCTAGTGGCCCCCCCAACCTCGGATCACCATTCCCATTACTTTTTGTTATCATCCCTGGTGTCTAGTGGCCCCCCACCTTCAGATCGCTGTCCCCATTACTTTTATTGTCATCCCTCTTGTCTCATGTCTCCCACCATAAGATCACCATCCCTGTTACTTTTATTATCATCTCTGGTGTCTAGTGGCCCTCCCACCCTTCCGATCACCATCCCCATTATTTTTATCATCATCCCTGGTGTCTAGTGCCACCCTCACCCTCCAATCACTGTTCCCAGTATTTATTTTTATCCCTGGTGTCTAGTGGCACCCCCCCACCCTCCGATCACCATCCCCATGACTGCCTTTGCTATCCCTGGTGTCTAGTGGCAGCCCCCCACACTCTCTGATAATCATCTGGACCTGAAATAAAGAAAATTATCTTTGGATTATTTTTTCTCCTATAAAAAAGAAAACTGTCCCTCACTGATCAGACCTCAACACCCCCCACCTCCCACTCAGCACCCACCACCCCCCGCACACACCCTTATTCACCTGCACAGGTCCCAGGTTCGAGATCCATGTTCCAATCAAAGACATGTCTTGCTGCTGGAACCAATGACTGCAGTATAAGAAACTATGGCAAAAGTGGTTCAATCCATTTCATTGGTGTTTTCAACTGTGATGCATAATTTAGCCATTTTGGGACATTTTGACACCAGATTTTCAACAATGCCTTTTGAGGACCCCACCTTATGAACAGTATCACTGACATTATGCAACTCCTGCCTGAAAGGTGATTTCACGGTCACTTGGAAAATTCACCTTTTGGGTGGGATTTGAAAATGTGCCTGCCTTTGTTCATGAGGTGTAGTCGTAAGAAGGCTATGTTGAAAATTTGGGGTCAAAATATGTAAAAATGTCAAAGTTATAACCATTCATTGCAGTTTTTCTACGCACATTCATGACTCTAGAAATTCTAAATTTTTTGACCCAAAATCTTTAACATAGCCTTCTTATTAACTGATTTCATGTATGTCACAGCTATCATTTTAAAATCCTGGCCAAACTGTGTTTTCACACATGGGGCATGGAATGGCATTGCAGTTGCATGGAATTACATTTTGGCGGACATTCAAAAAGTTTTCTGTAACTGGTACATGAGGTGGGGTAATAAGATGGCTAAGCTGGCAATTTGGTTGATGTTGCCCTATAAAAGGAAGCACAGGGCCCTTCCACTGGTACATGCACATACACGTCTATGGAGGGATGGTAGTGCAGTGCTCGGAGAGCCTTGAGCTCCCTCAGGCAATAAGGATATGATTACAGTACTCTACCTCAAAAACTTTGGATGGATGAGAGGGCAGGGCCCAGAGGGGTCTGCACTCCCACATGCAAAAAAGGATATGAGATATATTATTGTGGAGGATGCAATTATACTATCTCAAAAAGTTAGGAAATTTTTTGTAAAAAACTGTAAATGTACTAGTTAGGGTTAAAGCGAAAAAAGTAGGGAAATCTGGCATTAGAAGTTTTCAACCCTAACTCCCCACCCCCTTCCTGGAGGTAGAAAATCAGGCATGAGGTGCCTTGGGGGTCTCAAACCTAGCACTCACCCCATTCTGATTCAGTGTTGACATGTACTGTTATGCTTATTTAGTGATGGAATGTGGTGAGTGTTAGGCTTGAGAACCCTACTGCACACCTTGACTGATTTTATATATCCATGGTGGGGTGGGCTGTTAGGGTTGAAAACCCTAATGCCATAATTCACTACTTTTACCACTTTAACCTTATATAGTGTATTGATGAAGTTTTGTGCAAAGAAGATATATATATACACACACACATATACTGGCCCAGTAGGGCCAATATAGTTAGGGTTGTGTAGCCACTTCTATGTTAAATCCAAAAGTTTGCACTTTAATAACTTTGCAACAGTTTGTATGATCTGCTTAAAATGTTACAAGTGGTGTGTGGTACCATAGTTCTCTGGATCTGGAAATGTTTGTTCCAGTCAGATTTTCAGTTGTTGAGCTGCAGAGCATTGAAAAGTGTAAAAAATCCTCAACTTTTTTGAATTTTGTCCTCACCTCTACAGTCTGGTTTGTCTGACTGGTCTAAGATTTTCAGGGCATATGGGGACTGGGTCAAGGAAGTGTCTTTTGAAGATTTGGTGAAAAAATATTAATTTGTTCAAAGGTTATGACACTTCAAAGTTTTCCATGATGGTCTGTGGGAAAAAATATATGTGCAGCTCAAAAGCTTTCAAAAATTTCCCAAAAGCAATTTTGCTTTTAAAAGCTTTTGAGCTATGCTCATTTGTTTTGAGCTGCCGCTATCTTGTTTTCAGTTAGCAGCAGACAAAAATGTCCGAAATTCAATAATTACTGCCCCTAGGTAAACACTGTCAGTTGTGGCTACTTAATTGTGGGCTGAGAAACACACTGGGGCCATCAGATTTTGAATCTGACCCCCAGAAATGCCATTTTCATGGTCAGTCCCAGTAGTGTTGGAAATTGCGGAAGAAACAGATCTGGCACTTTCGCGAAAGTGTCACACTTTCATGTAAGTGTGGCATCCGCTTCTTCCACAATGTCTGACATTAGGATTGTGGAAATGATATTTCTCAGGGTCAGATTGATAATCTGATGCCCCCAGTGTATTTCTCAGTCCCCAATTAGGTAAACACAACTGACAGTGTTTACCTAGAGGCAGTAAATAAAGAAAACCGTCCCCCGATGTCTTCTAGCTTCAATGCAGAATCCTGCATCGAAATTTATGATACAGGATCTGGCAACGTACTTGTGTAACAGTCACTGACAATGGGGTGCCCAATCGCCATGTTGGTATGCTCTTCCCAAATCACACACTAATATGACACACTAGGAGCCCACCCCAGATTGCCCAGACTGTTTGTTTTTTATTATTTTTATCTTTTCTGACACCAGGATGCCCACTTCCAGCATTGGATGTGCCCCCCAGCCCACTTTCTTTGTTAACAGGGGTGCCCAATCCCCCTGTTGGCAGCATGCTTTCCCACTAAAAAAACTCATATGGCACACTGCAGCCCACCCCAGTGTGCCAGTTTATTAATATTATATGTTTCCGACACCAGGATGCCCACCCTTCCAGTGTCAGATGCCCTCGCCCCAAATGCCCTCCCCCCAAAGTCCATTCTTTTTTCCCAACATTCAGGTGCCCAATCCTTGAGTTGGGTAGTGTCCCCCCCAACTAGTGTGGTACACTGGGAGCCCACTCCAGTGTGCAAAATGTGTTTGTTTTTTGTTTTTTTTAATAAAATGAATCTGTAAATAAAGAAAACCTTTCCATTTTGTCTTTTTTTTAGTCCTGCAAAAAAGAAAATAGTCCCTTATCATCTCCCAAGTCCCCCTTCCCCATCCCCACACTCCCTCTGTGCACCCACCTCGCCTCCCCTCACCCATACTTATCCTCCGGAGGTTGGGATCAGCAATCTTCTCTGGATGAGGGAACACATCTGCACCTTTCAAAGCTGAACTGTGATCTGAGGAACCAAGGTAAGCCGTATAATGGGAGTCAATATGGGGGTTCAACTTATGTTGCTATCTCAGCCAATTTTAGGAATTTTGGCCCCAAATTTTTAATACAGGGTTTTTTGGGACCTCACCTCATGAGCACAGCCACTGTCATTTCACTACTCTGTCCCAAAAGGTGATTTCATAGTCACTGCATGGAATCACCTTTCGGGACCAGTTAATGAGATGACAGTGCCAGTGTTGATGAGGTGGAGTCCCAAAAAGCCCATGTTCAAAATTTGGTGCACAAAATCCCCAAAATGACTGCATTACGAGTCTGTGTTCAGTTTCTTTGCACACTTATAACTTCAACAATGTTTTATATTTTCACTCCAGATTTTCAGCATTGCTATTTTTCTCATCTCCTTGTGAACAGTGCAGCTGTCATTTTTCCCATCCTGCCCAAAATGTGTTTTCACACCTGTGGCACATAATGGCACATTCTCTGTGTGAAAGTAACTTTTGGGATGGATTAAGAAAATCACAGTGCCACTGTTCATGAGGGGAGGTCCCAAAAAGCCCATGTTGAAAATTTGGTAATCAAATTCCAAAAAATGATTTTGTTTTGGGCGTGCATTGTGCCGTTTCTACGCATGCTCATAACTTCCCAATTTTTAATATTTTCACTCCAGATTTTCAACATTGCCACTTTTTCACACCTCCTTATGAAGAGTACAACTGTTATTTTTCATCCTTCCTGAAACATGTTTTTGCACCTGTGTTGCAGAATGGAGTGGTCGCTGTGCAAAATCAACTTTCGGAAGGATTAATAAAATCACAATGCCAGTGTTCATGAGGGGAGGTCCCAAAAAGCCCATGTTGAAAATTTGGTTTAAAAATTCAAAAAATGCACTGGATTACAAGTGTCCGTTGTGCAGTAGTCTTGCAAAATTCCCATAGGATAACATTGCAATGCCCGAGGCACCTTTCGATGCCCATATCTCAAAAACAGTTTGAGACACAGATTTTTTGCTACTCACAGCTTGGGTAGACCAAGCACAGGTGTAGGTTTCAAAGTCATGAATATCACCAAAGTGGATTTTTTTTTCATAGCTGCTATGGTTACTAAGATATTGGATAATTAGTGTTCCAGGGCTTCATTTTCATGTCTGTAGGCCTGCGTTATGTCCCGTGCTTATGTGTAAATAGGAGCATCTGGGCCCTGCACTCCCACATTTGCATAGCATTATGCAAAACCTTTTAGCATTAGGGTAGTGCAGTTCCTGGAGGGCCCATGCTCCTACAACCACATACCAGTTGCATTACACTACATTTGCAGTGAAACTGGTGTAAATTGTTCCAGTAAATCAGCAAAAGGCATCTATGAAAAACATTACTGCAATATCCTTTCGGTGCTAGTGTCTTGAAAGTGGGTCAGGAAAGTGCCAGTAGTGTTGCGACACCACCTTTAGCTTCACAAATGAACCAGTAGTGTTGTGACACTACTTTAAGTTTTACAAAACCACCAGTAGTGTTGTGACACTACCTTTTAGTTTCACAAAAGTACCAGTAGTGTTGCAACACTATTTTTTAGTTTTGCGACAGTACCCTATGTTGACCTATGGGAGTTTTGTGAAAGTTGCAGAATTCTGCAGAATTAAAACCCCAAATGAGCCAGTTTCTTTGCCATTTCATAGCAACATAATGGTTAGGGCTTTTTTGGCTGAAATTTGCAGTGTAGTAAGCCCTAGCCCCACAGATGTGCCTTTTGGTGATTTGGTCAAAAATTGATGATGGTTCAATTACTTTGTACTCCCTTATCCATAACATAATCCTTTTTTGTAGTATTTTTGTAAAAATCTTTAGTGAATTATCTAACAGACTAATTGGTCCGTAGTCTTTCAGGTTATTTTTATCCCCCTTCTTAAAAATCTGTATTACTATATTTTCTTTCCATGTAGGTATTATTTCACCCATCTTTATGTAATCAAATAGCTTTTTCAATACTGGAATCCACTATTGTACATCACATAATATGATATCCACTGGAATGCCATCTGGCCCAGGTGCTTTGTGCCTTTTTGTTTCCATCAAAGCATTACATAATTCATATTCTAATATTTCTTGTTTTACCATAATCTACTTACTCTCTTCCCTATTTTGATAATTCAATATTGGGTCATAAAAAAGTGATCTATAATGCTTTTCCCATTTATGGGGTTCAATATGACTTTCTATTTCCTCACTATAAGTACTGCATCCCCTTGCCACCATTCTCCAGAATTGTTTCTGGTCTTTTTGTCTAACTGCTTCTTCTAGTTCTTTCCATAGCCTATTTCTATATTTCACCCTCATTCTTTCCAATGATAACCTATATTCTTTCCTATCTTTTATAAGTTGTATCCTATATTTTTGATCATTTATTTTGCTTAATAATCTTGCTAATCTATTAATTCTTTTTTTCACCTCTTTACGTTCTTTATCATACCACTGAGTATCTCCTCTTTTTTTACAAATTAAACTTTTCTTTATTAACTGTACTAGATGTTTCATAATTTCACCATATTTCTTGATGATATCGATCTCTTCTTTTTCCCAAATTATCTTCATTTTTTCTCTTACTCCATTTTCTGTTATTAAGCTATTAGAATTTAAATGATCAGTTAGGTCCCATTGTATTCCTATTTTGTCCTGATTAACTCCCTCCTTTTCTTTTTTAATTCTAGCTTATCTAATGGGTCAAACAAGATCCCCAGTGGGCTATGTTCACCCTCTGCCCTACTACCCACTTGGAGATCCCTTGTTCTCCTTATTACATTCATATTTACCCAACATAGATCTATTATTGATTATCCTCTTTTTCCCATATAAGTGTATTCCCCTTTATTGTCCCTTTAGTCCTATCATTAATTATTGTAAAATTCCTTTGGTGCATCACTTTACAAACTTCCTTCTCCCTGGCAGACACTTTCTTATCTTTTGTTGATCTAGTCTCCACAATGTCCTTTATTCAAAGCTAAACATAGTTCTCTCATATTCTCTGGCATGTTAATATTATGCCCGGCTCTTGTGTTTAGATTCCCCACAACTATTATTCCACTATGAGGTATTTTTTTCTCCCAACTATCTATTGTTTCAACTAACAGAGTTAGGGTATTCACATTGTTATATTTTGAGTGTTTTGGAGGCATGTAGACATTTAACAATATCCATATAATTCCTTTACTTACAATTTTTAAACCAAGGGTGGGATATTCAGACTGCTCCAGGCTGTGGCACAAGCCTGGGCGCAGCACAACTGGGATGTGCCAGGGCACTGAGAGGGTGATATTCAACAGTGCTGCACCATGGCTCAGCAACATTGAATATCGCTTTGTGGCTACCGACATTGTGCATGGCGCAGTGGCACTGGGGGTGCACTAGCGCAAGTGCCGTTGCACTAGGCACATCAACTGCAATATTCAAAGGTGCACATGCAGATGAGGCCATAATGCATGCAAGGTACAAATGGGGCCATTTGCATGTCATTATGGCCCCCTTTGCATGCAGGTGCACCCATCCCTGGTGACTTGCACCTGGCACCCTGCCAGACTGCAGCCGTCAGGGACCGATGTCCCCTGCACAAGCGGCAAAGTGCCCCACTGCCCAATTGTGGGCATAAGTATAAAAATAATAAACTCCTATATCCCTGGTGGTCCAGTGGACCACTCACAGCCTGATTGCAGGCATAGGTATAAATATAAGATACTCCAATATCCCTGGTGGTCCAGTGGACCGCTCGCAGCCCAATCGCAGGTAGAAGTCTAAAAAAAGATTAGATCCCATTACTGGTGGTCCAGTGGTTACCCCCTCCCCAACCTTCCACTGAGCCCTGCCACCCCGCTCCCCCAGTCAGCAGCAGGTGGCAGCTCCCCACCCACAAGCTGCCTGGCCACCCACTGACTGACTGCGTATGGTACAGCTGTACACCCATTGGTCCACAGCATGGGCCAATGGGCATGCAGACCATGCCGTACTACACAGTCCAGATATGTGAATGAATCCATTCACATATCTGGATTGTGTAGTACAGTATGGTCTGCATGCCCCTTGGCCCACACTGTGGACCAATGGGCGTACAGCTTTACTCTACACAGTCAGCTGATGGCTGGACAGCTTGTGGGTGGGGAGTTGCCACCCCCACTGACTGGGGGAGCGGGTGAGGCTGAGTGGGAGGGTGGGGATGGGGTACCGCTGGACCATGAGGGATGGATATAATCTTTTTAGACTTCTGCCCACTTATCAGGATGCGAGCAGTCCACTGGACCACCAGGGATATAGGAGTTTATTATTTTTATACTTATGCCCGCGATTGGGCGGTGAGCGGTCCACTGAACCACCAGAGATATAGAACTGTTTAATTTCCTACTTCTACCCGCGATCAGGCATGGGGGCCGCTACCCGATGGAGGTATTAAGAGACTACACAGGCAATTTGAAATTATACCATGGAATTTGGAGAGCAACCAATCTGAATGGCAGACTGGCACCTTACCTCTGTTGTAAATCCTCTGATAATCTCCACAAAAGATGCCAGCCAGCCATATATTTAAATAAAAAAAAATCTGACCCCAAAATGACAGAACACCGACCTCCATCTTGTTTCCCCACTAAGCGGAGATGATAAAACAGATCCTCCATATATTGAAAAAGGAAAAAAACAAACTCTGTTTTAATACTGGGTCTCTGCTGCGCACTCTCTCTCTCTCTCTCTGTCATCTGACACACACAGCAGTCATTCTACCTGTCTCCATGTCTGGAAAGACTGCTTTACTAGTTGCTCACTCTCATACTATCTCACTCTTCGCTGTTCGGAGTTGGGGGTGGGGAACTCTTCGGTGCTGGCAGCGTGAGGAGGAAGGGACTACATTTTGTGTCATATAAATTAAGTTAAGTAAAAAAGATTCAAACTGTAAAAACACTGTTTTATCACCTTTTTTTACAAAAAAAATATGAGTCCTTGGTATACTCACAATAAGCCATTCGGGGGATGTGGGTTATTAGGGGATTTACCACAGCTGGCAAGGATTTACCCACTCAGCTGTGCCTCATGGGCAAACCACTCCAGCCATGGTAAATCCCCCGATAACCCACACCCCCTTGTGGCTTATTGCTTAATCATATCACCCAAGCACCCTTAATGTTATATTTGCATCCATCAAATTTTAGTTTTGGCAAGCAAGATGCCAGTTTTTGACTCAACAACTGAATACTTTTCCCCTTACTCTTGCTCAAACAATAGTAAATGCTATAAAGGAGATTAAAAGACAGGAATATAGGACATTAACAAAAGTGAGGGCTGATGCTTTGTGTCATAGAATTGCTTGGCTAGATTAGGGTAGATTTTTCAATAATTGATCAAATAAAAGGAAGAAACCTGGTT
This sequence comes from Neoceratodus forsteri, assembly GCA_016271365.2. Classification (NCBI taxonomy): domain Eukaryota; kingdom Metazoa; phylum Chordata; order Ceratodontiformes; family Ceratodontidae; genus Neoceratodus; species Neoceratodus forsteri. The sequence goes on from CM028134.1 coordinate 611,757,460, forward strand.
CTTCATGCAGCAGAACTGGTATTTGGGTTAATCAAAAGGACGTGAGGTAATACCTTGATCTGAATTAAGACTATGGGATTTTATCAAAGAAACTTTCTGATTCCTCATATAACTGTTCAGTAAAAATATAGATATTTACTATATAAGTTTATATTATTGTCTTTGAATTTTTTGAAAGTTTTTGTTTGATTCTAGTTTAATTTTTTTTTTTTTTTTGGATCAAAAAAATAATTTTTGGGTGATTTTATTTTTTTTCTAAAAGAGACATGGGGTAACTATGAAGCAATAGTATTTTTTCTTATCGATTTATATGTCATTTTAGTGCTTTAAGATTCTTTGTATAATTTGCTAAAGTATGTACAATGAAATGTACTGTGTTCCTTTTGTATGTGTTTTGTTTACTTATGTAAATAAAATTCCTCTGTCATTTTGGCAGTCTGCTAAGATGGTGGATCCCAGTCTGGCCAGAGAGAGGATGGAGTTTGTGGAGACAGGGGAGATGGCATCCTCCCCTGTTCTCACCACACAAGAGGCTGTAGATGCTGTGTTCACTGTGGCAGAATTTTCCAGTAATGAACTGATCAAGGATATTCCTACCTTGTTGGAAGTGTGCCAGACTGAAGTTGTTGTATGGATAACCCCATCAGTCCAGCTGAATGGTGCCAGTATCACAGAGCCAGAGCAAAATGTTAACGACAGTCAGTTTAGAAGTGAAAAGATAATTGTGTTTTAAAAAAGCCAGAGATCTTGAGTTACAGCTGGCAGCATTGACAAAGCAGGAGCTTCCTGTCAAAACAACTGGAAGGTCTGATGTTGACATGGTGAGTCAGCAAGGAATTGACAGCCAACCAGCTGCATCCAACATCGCAGAGAATCTCACTCAGGAGAGACAGCAACAAAACAGGTCCAGAAGTGCTCGGACTGGCAGTTCAAATGGAATGGAGTTTGTGTGTCAACAGCCCACTGCTGCTGCATTTCCACCGTTAACAGAGGAGGCTAAAGCCCCCCATAAAAATAGACCAGGAACAGGACACTGTACTCATACAGAGACCGTTGCAACATCAGCTCCACTGGCAGTCCCACATATGCCCAAACAAGAGGCATTTTCATTTGCCCAAAATAAAAGCCTCCTGGATGGAATACAGGAAAACAAATAGACAAGGACTTGAATCCCAATGGTGCTGCCCCTATGAATAGTGGCATTGGGGAAGGCAACTGGTTCCCCATGCATACAATGGAAGATGCAGGGTTGGTTCAGCAGCTGGATGGACACTGGGTCCCTTTTATGGCTAAGGCAACCTGTACTGTGGCCACCATCCCTGAACAAAGCAAGAGCTCCAACAAACCCTGGGGTAATGTGGTCAATCTCTTAATTGATTTAAATGCTAATAAGGATAATGCTGTACAAAATAAGGATAATTTAAGCATTACTAGGAATTATGTTGGTAATGACGTAGAGTCAGAGGATCCAGTTAGGCTCGGTCCACCATAGGAAATGTTACAGGAGAATTTAAGAGGGGCAGGTTTAGAATCAGTATTTAAAATGTCAGACCTATTTCAGAATAAGGGAGAACCAGCCCTTAGATGCAATGTTGTTAGGCTTCTTTACAAAGGAGACCTAGATTCTCCCTTTATAGGGCTTTATGTGGCAAGGAACCTGCTAAAAGGATCCCTGAAATTTTTTTCCACAGAAATGTTTGCTTTGATAAGTATTGGGAATGTTAATTTTGATATTGGCTTTAAGAATGTTTCTAATTTAACCAGCCGGTGGTGCTGAGGGCTGAGGTGCTGGACGCTTTGCCTCATGCCACACAGGCAACCTGTATTCGGGAACAAGCACGGGTCATTGGAGGTTGGCTGGGGAGGAGAAGGATTGAGCATCCGATGGACTGCTCTCCTTCTCTGGGGAGGGGGGTCCTCTACTCTCAGTGCCTGTTCACATACTGGCGGAGGTGGGGGGACAAAGCACCATGCAGTTACTTGGGGAGGAGCTGGGAGCAGATGCCAGGAGGGAGTGCATATGGACATGTGTGTGCTCCCCTCCACCTGGCATCATTGCACACCCCTAGCTTCAGGGAAAAGTGAACAAGGAAAATTGTATCCTCATCGAGTGACTGGATGGCCATTTGGAAGATCTCTGGCTCTGATGGGGGGGTGCACCTGATCTGGATCCATTTGGGTTGGTGAAGTTAGGGGCTCCCCACCACCCCACTGTGGGGGGTAAGCCACAGGGGACAAGGCAGACCCCATCAGGAGTGCAGGAGAGCAGATAGTGGCTGGAATCCCAGTGGGTTGCCAGGAAGATGGTAGCAGACAGGTATGGACAAGGAGGAAAAAAAGTACAGCAAAAAAAAAAGAATGTTTCTAATTTAGATAGTTTCTGGGCCCAATACAATGTGCTGAAAAACAGCCCAGTCTGGGCCTCATTTCAAGCCATCCCACTGACTAAACCCCTTGTGAAAAACATCACAGTAATGTTCAAAAATGAAGGGGTTAACATAAAGAACATTCTTTTCTGGCAGAAGTGTGGGATTATGGGCAAACCCACCCCCACACTTGACAGTGACCAAATCTGGGATGGTGGGTGGAGAGTGCGAGTTAAACTTTTTTCAACTAACTCAGGGCCTGTACACATCCCCAGCACCTTTTTTATGGGAAGAGATCAGGGTTCTATTTTCTATACAAGACAGCTACGTTTGTGCTTTAAATGTGGCTCACGAGCACATCTCAGCTCTGCATACATTACATCTCGCTGCAGCCATTGCTTAGAATTTGGTGATGTTTCAGCTAAATGCAAGAATCTTTTTAAGTGCAACTTATGTGAACATACTGGTCATGCCTATGGGAGATGCCCTCAGGCCTCACACAATAGAGAGGACTGCCCATCCCATGAAAGAATTATTTATATGGCACAGCAACAGGCAAAACGGGTAGCAGAACAGAGTTTGAGGGTAGGACTAGCCTCCTTACAAGATATGGCAGTGTCCCCAGAACACGAGCCAGTAAGTGGGCAGGAGACAGCTGCAGCTAGAGAAGTCCAGCCTGTTCTGGGCATATCTACTCCTGACATAGTTGTAGCTGTCCCCCTGCCTCTAGAATAACCTGGTGAGTCCTCTTCCTCCATGCCGCCACCCCCTCCCCTGGAGGAGAGACCCTTTAAGATGGTAGCTGTGAAGAAGCATTCTCGGCAGGGGAAAACAGTTACTAAGAAATTGGGGCCCCCTGCTACTCAGACAGGTCCCCCCCATGCAAATTGGAAACAAGGGAATACATTTGCCACCCTCTCATCAGAAGGAATGGTCAGGGACTCATAAGATGAAAGTACAGACTCCTCCTCAAGTCCATCTACTACAGACACAGAAGGGGGGGGCAGATTCCATTGCTAAGCGCACTAGACAGAGAAAATTCTCTGGGAACCCATAGCTACTTTTCACTAGGACTGCTGTGACTTTAATCTCCCTTCCTCATGCATAGTCTATCCTTTTCAACACTTAATATAAACAGCATTAAAGGAGACAGGAAAAGGGAAGAAGTTATGTTCTGTCTTCAAAAATCACCCTGTGATGTTATTTGTATTCAAGATGCCAGAATCAAGACTAATCTGGAATTAAAAACAGCTTCTAAAGCTTTCACTGCAGGACCATCCTTTTGGTCAACAGGCTAGGACACATATGATGGGGTTGGTACACTTTTTTCTAACCCCCTACAACATGTGTCCAGACTGGTAGACATCCACCCAGGGAAAGCCGTGCTTCTGGATATACTGTATCTTATTTTTGGGAGTGGTTCTGCTTGATAGCCACATATGCCCCTCAGACGAAAGCACAAAGAGATGCTTTATTCCAAGAAATACAGCCTTTTTTCACTCCTCCAAATTAATCAAATGGTTGGAGGACTTTAACTGTGGTCTCCATTTTTTCAGATAGAGGCCTCCAAACAAATAAAATGCTTTGTGATTCAGTAGCGTTCCAACAGATTGAACATACAGCTAGTCTCAAGGATGCACATTGCAGTATACATCCCTCGGGGGGGGGGGTTCACATATTTTCAGGGTACCTTGAAAACACGTATCAACTTTATGTTTATTTCCTCTATATTACAAGTATCAGAAATAACAACCCAAGTTAGTGAATTTTCAGACCATGTTGCCTTAAGGGCATGGATTGTGTGGAACAAATCCCCCTGTAGTAAAAAAAAAATAGATGGTGAGTCCCTATTAGATAACCCCAAGGTGCAATACAAAGGAAAAGGGAATGGTCAGCCAGACTCTCAGTAGTGGAATGCTATAACGAGATTACTGAATGATGGGAGGGTACAAAAAAAGCTGGCAGTCACTATTTCAAAAAATAGGTCTATTTATCTCTAATATGGAATACGTGACATATTTACAGTTATGTCAGCAGCTACAGTACCTAATTTTACAAGCAGACTCATCAAATTATGACTATAGTTCACAAATTAGTACAATCAGGAAACAAATGTCAGATATTCAGTACAATAGGGCCAAATCTTTGGGACATAAGACTCATTTCCGCACTCAAGTTAGGAAAAGATCTGTGGACCTCTACAAAAAGTATAAGAATCATACTGATTGTAGAATTATTACAGAACTAGGTACCCAATCAGGACACATGACCACAACATCTCAGGGAATGCTGAAGGAGGTAGAACTACACGCGAGTGCATTACTTCGGGAGTTGACCCCTAAGTTTAAGGATTCACAATATCTTGAATCATTGAATTTGCCATAGATTTCAGATGTGGATGCACAAGAATTAGTGAAAGACCTCACAGTTGAAGAAGTGACCAATGCTATTAGTCAGTTAAAAGATGACTCGACCCCAGGGTCAGATGGCCTAGGAGCAGAAGTATATAAATGCTTCAGCAGTGATTCGTCCCCTGCATTGACTATTTTGTTTAATTATATGTTAGCAGAATTCAAAATTCCATAGTCTTTGCAAGAAGCCATACTAGTCTTAATCCACAAAAAAGGATCCCAGACAGATACTAATAATTGGAGGCAACTTAGTCTCTTGAATACGGATCTTAAGATTTTAGCTAAAGTTCTTCCAGCAAGACTTTCTAAGGAGTCTACTTATTTGATTAGCCCCCAGCAGGCTAGTGCAGTACCATTTAGACAGCAACATGACAACCTAATAATTCTAAAAAAATCTAGAGGGGAAAAGGATGGGGTGCAAGGGATAGTGATTGGGGTGGACCAGGAAAAAGCTTTTGACAAGCTATCACACAAGTTTTTATTTCAAACACTACTTAACTTTGGCATCCCCTTGTCTTTCGTGAACTGGATAAGGCTCATGTACTGGGGACCAGTTATCATCCCTAACATCAATGGTTGGTAAGGCAACAAAATCAGGGTACACAGAGAAGTAAGGCAAGGATGTCCCCTTATTTCTCTCCTGTATACCTTCACAAGTGGCACACTGATTAGAGCAATCTTGCAGGTACAGGAAATATGTGGTATCTCACTGACCAGGGACTGTGTGCCACTCAAAACTTTAGCCTATGCTGATGATTTGGTCCTTATTTTAGGCCCAGGCACATGTAAGGCTGGCTTGCTTGATGAATTGCAACAATTCTTGATAGCATCAGGTTCTAAAATTAATTTCACTAAAAGTATACGGGTAACATTGGAATCCTCACCTTTACCCCCTTCAGAAAGCATAGCAGGAATTAGAATCTCCCAAGATCCTATTACTATTTTAGGAATAGAGTTTGGGGCCAGGAATAATAAGATGAGAAATTGGGAGGGGGTATTGGCAGAGCTAATAAGATGTTAAGTGAATTGAAGGGTAAACAGTTATCCAAAAAGAGAAGGGTTGTTCAGATTAAAACCCTGTTGGTACCCATCTTTTCTACCTAAGCTAGATCATCCCCCCTCCCCAAGGTATAGTTTCCAAATTATATAGTGTTTTTTTTTTTGTTTTTGTTTTTTCAGGCTCTGTGGGGATCCAGGTTGAATCCTATAAAAAGAGAATATACACACAGACCAGTAACAGAAGGAGGGGTTGATGTGATTCACCCATTGGCTTTCTGTATGAGTATTTTTTTATGTTATAATATAGGCCTAGCCTTCAAACCTGGAACAAAAAGTTGGAAGTGTTTAATAGACCAATGGTTACGTCCATGTGTTTCAGACTGGGGACAGGGTAAAACCAGATCCTTGAATAAGGGGGGAGTAATACCTCAGTATGATGTAGAATGTCTTAAACAAGCAATCAAAAGGCATGTTCTCCCATGCCATCTCCAGGCAACTGATAAGAAGACTATCATTCCATTGTCCACACAGAGGGCCAGTCTGCACTAGTTTTTCCATGTGTGATGATGCACATATAAGTAGAGTCATAGAACATCTTTAGAACCCTTGGATCCCTCCATTCGTGTGGGACAGCCTGTGGTTAGGAAACTATGGGCAGTTAGGCATACATGGGAACAATAAACATAAGCAGCTAACAGGAAGATATTGTCCCAGAGATACATGTGTGCAGATTATAGAAACACAACAGTACTTATTTGTAGAATGTGCATATGCAAAACTGTTATGGACATTTATAACCAAGGAATGGCAATAACCTTTGTTCTTACACCTATCCTATTCGGATATGATGTATGGCCCACAGATAGGTACATAGGGAAGGTACCCCAGTGACACTAGATATGTCATACTGGCAGTTATTAGATATTTTATTTGGCAAACCCGGTGCCTGCTAGTTTTGCAGCAAAAATGGGTTTCGTATATAGAACTGTTGACAAATGTTAAGAAATCCATATGGAAAATTATGCAGTTTGATATATTTCATTTCTTTCCAGTTAAAGTTCACCATTTCTGGGTAAATTGTGAATCTTGGGGGGATTAAGGGTGTAAATGGATAGAAGTTATGTTCAAATTTATGAATAATAAGATGTTACGAATTCTGGATTCCTATGCAAATCAAGACAAAGCTGTTGCCTTTTTGTTTATTAAGTTGTATGTATTTCTGTGAGATTCCTTGAGGTATGAAATGTATTTACTATTAGTATGCTTTTTTTCTTTTGATGTGTATGTAATGAAGTCCAAACTTCTTATAAAAATTCCCTTACACTTTTTGAGAAGTGCCATGGGATCTTTAACATCCACCTAAACAGGCAGATGGGACCTCAGTTTAATGTCTCATTCGAAAGACAGCACCTCAGGAGTGTAGCACCCCCTCACAATGCACTGCAGTGTCAGTATTGGGACATTAAACCAAGTGACTGGTGTGGGGATAGAAACCATAGCCTTCTGATCTCCTGGCCTCAGAGGTACCTGCTGAGCCACTGACACTCAGTGCCCTTAAGGTAATTCTGAAACAGTCCTGATTTGGCTCTAAAATCAACAGTGTCCTCATGAGGAAAGAACAGTCAGTACACGTACACTGATAGTAATTTGCCTGCCAATCACAAAGGAAGGGAGGGAGGGTGTGTGTGTGTGTGGATGGGGATCTAGAAAAAGCAACAATCCTGAACAAGTATTTGTGTTCAGTATTCACAGAAGAAGGGGAAGTAGAAGGAGAAGGACCACTACTGGGTGATAGGGGCACCAATGGGAGAGAGGTGGACACCAGCCCATTTATGGAGGAAAGAGTCCTAAAGGAACTCAAGAATCTGAAATAGGACAAGGCAATGGGGCCAAATGGGATACACCTCAGAATATTAAAATAACTTAGACAGGTGCTAGAAGCATCACTAACAGCCCTATTCAACAAATCAATTGAGACAGGGGTGGTCCCGGGGGACTGGTAGAAGGCAAATGTAGTCCCTCTCCACAGAAGTGGGAACAGGGAAGAGGCTGGCAACTACAGGCCAGTTAGCCTGACTTCAGTCATGGGGAAATTATTGGAGTCACTGCTAAAGGAAAGGATTCTGGCATTTCTTGAATCCAGTGGAGCACAGGATCTGAGGCAGCATTGATTCATAGCAGGAAGGTCTTGTCAAACAAATCTGATAGATTTCTTTGACTCGGTGACCAGGGAAGTAGATCAGGGAGAGGCGGAGAATGTGGCCTACCTAGATTACAGCAAGACCTTCGGGACAGTCCCACATAGGAGGTTAGTAAATAGGTTGGGCAGCCTGGGGGTTGGCCCCAATGTGGTAAACTGGGTCAGAAACTGGTTGTGATAGGACATAGAGGGTGGTGATAAATGCCATTCAGTCCGAGGAGGGGTTGGTGACCAGTGGGGTGTCACAGTGATCCATGCTGGGGCCAAACCTCTTTATTGTCTTCATAAGCAGCATTGCAAATGGGCTGAAGGGGAAGGTATGCCTCTTTGCAGATGACACTAAGATCTGCAATAGGGCCGGTACTCTGGGGGGTGGGCATGGAAAAAATGAAAAAGGACCTAAACATGCTTGAGGATAGGTCAAGAGTGTGGCAGCTAAGATTCAATGCAAACAAGTGCAAAATCATGCATTTGAGGCACAGAAATCCCAGGGAGGGGTACAAGATGGGGGGAGAGGTATTGGCGGCCATCAGTCAAGAAAGGGACCTGAGGGTAATCATTTCTGATGACCTAAAGGTAACAAAACAATGTGAGAAGGCTGTGGGAAGAGCCAGTGGAACGCTAGGGTATGTATCACCAGTAGAAGAAAGGTGATTATGCCACTTTACATATCACTAGTGAGACCTCATCTGGAGTACTGTGTCCAGTTTTGGAGGCCACATCTGCAAAAGGACATAGACAAAATAGAGGCATTCCAGAGAACGGCAACAAAAATGGTGCAAGGACTGCACCAAAATTCATATGAGGAAAGACTAGAGGACCTCAATATGTATTCCCTGGAGGAAAGGAGAGGAGAGGAGAGGAGAGGAGATATGATAAAGATATTCAAGTACCTCAGGGGTATAAACAAGGTACAATAGGATAGCATATATTTCAGAAAAGAAGGTGTACAAGAATGAGGGGACGTGATATGAGGCTTGGGGGTAGGCTTAGGGGCAATGTAAGGAAGTATTTTTTCACAGGAAGAGTAGTGGGTGCTTGGAACAGCCTGTCTGCAGAGGTGGTGGGGGCAAAACAAGTAAAGGAATTCAAGAATGCATGGGATATGTACAATCAGATACAGGCCATAATGGTCTATCGAGTCTGCTCTAGTTTGCAGATTGTTATACTGAGTAGCTACCCCTCCTACACCTCCTGGAGTTGTTCTCCCAACCCCTCTCCTCCTTCACTGTGCCCCATCCCCCTCATGTTCCCTGTCGACCTAATCTTCATCTTCACCCTGTCCTGGACCCTCTTAAAACTGGTCACTGTCCTTGTCAACACCACCACCTCCTCTGGCAACTTGCTCTACCCTTTCGCCACCCTTTCTGTGAAGAAGTGCCATTTCATTTCTCTCTTGAATCAGCCCTCCCCCCCCCACCAATTTCAGGCCATGTCCTCTTGTTGTACCCTCCTTTCTTAGATTTAAAGATGCCCTCTGTGCTGGTCTTATTTATGCCCTTTATGTACTTGAAGGTCTCAATCATATCCCCTTTCTCTTGCTCCTGTCCTTCTGAGAGCACATGTTCAGCACCCTCAGTATCTCTCCTTGTATGTTTTGTCACCCATGCCCAGGATCAATTTGGTTGCTCTCCATTGTACCGCCTCTAGTAGTTTGATATCTTTCTTAAGGTAGGGGCACCAGACCTGGACACAATACTTCAGTCACCATCTTACCAGTGACCTGTACTGTGGCAAAATAACCTCCTCCCTCCTAGAGGTGATTCCCCTCTCAATGCAACCCAGCATTCTGTTCGCTTTAGCTGATGCCTTATGGCACTGTGCTGAGTATTTTATGTCACACCTTACCATGACCACCACATCCTTCTCCTCTTCCGATACTGTCAGCTGAACTTCCCCTAGCCAGTAAATGGTCTTTGGATTTTTGGCTCCCATGTCTATCACCTTATATTTTTAGCATTAAAATCCAACTGCTAGATGCCAGACCATTTCTCCAGCTTTACCAGGTCCTGCCTTAGATCCTCTCTCCCTTTGTCTGTGTTCACCCTACCATAGAGCTTAGCAGCATTTGCAAACAGAGAGATTTTGCTCTTGACCCCCTCTGCTATGTCACCAGTAAATACATTGAACAACACAGGCCCCAGTACTGAGGTGCAGGCCAATGTCCAATAATGAGGGTAATACCATTTGGCCATCTGTGAATACACCCTGCTTTCAGGTCTCAGAAGAGGTTGTGACAGTGGTGAAAACATAGTTTCCCTGCCTATGTGTTGCTGTCTGTAGTTTAAAAGTTTGGCTCTTGATTGCAGCCAGATCTGCTCAGTTTTAAATGGACATAATAATTTCAAAATAAACTGGTATCAGCGCCTGTTGCACCAGTGATATCAGAATGGCCCCTCTTGGGTCTCCTTTCCTTTTGTTTTCTAGGGTGAAATACTCCAAAGTACTCAGTAGTGTGGGGACCTGCTACCGGATCTTGAGTATGTGTCTGGTATGCTGCAGGTAAGTCCAGTAACATGGCACTATGGACCTTTGAGGTATTGGTTCTGGAGCAGAATCCAAGGGATGTGCATAAAATGCACATTATTTACAAGGGTACCTGCAAGTAATGATGCAACCAGATCACTAGTTGGTCTGGGTTCCTGCATTGGACATTGTGTAGGTTCTTCTACCGTATTGGGATTGGAACTGACAAATAGACAGGATACCACTGGGTGAAAATTTGGTATTGGGCCAGCCTTGGAATGTGCCTTTGGCTAGGTGGGCCACAGGAATTTGTTTACCATTGCTATCGGTCTGTCATTCAATTTGTAAGGGAGATTGGTCAGGGACCACCACCATGGCATTTAAATTGACATATTTGCCTTGTTGTAATTAATCTGGATGGGACAACAATGCTGCCCCCCTTTGTCAGGGTTTGATGGTGGCACATAACCTTGAGGGAAGAAGCGGTCATCCATGGGGTACAGGGCATGGAGAGCCTCTTTAGATTTGGGTTGTTGTTGGGAGGCTGCAGAACATTTTTAGCTTGTGAAAACAACTAATTTGTTTTCCAAATTATTGTGTATCCCCTTCCCATGTCAGATTGACAGATTTAACTGAAATAGGCCTGATACACTCCCCGCCTGGTGTGTTGCACCCAAACCTGCTGAAGGCATGTAAAGTGGAACATCCCTAGATGTGGAACAGTCTTCTCAGCTTATACTTGATAAGCTGCAACTATATGTAAAAACATAATAGCATGAAACCTAAACATGTTTACAATACCACAATGACCATATTGGGCATAGTGCACCACAATATCTTTACATTTACAGAGAAATAAATGTTGCAAAAAAAATGAATACCAGGAATGGAAATTGCATTCAGGCCCCTGGGTGGGCCTGGCTTTAAGCTAGGCCTTGTGAAGGCTGTGGTTGAAAGGTATGTATAAGCAGTGTGTTGGGCATCTGGTGGGATAATTTGAAGAGGGTGGGTATACAGTTACATTTGTGAAACCACTCAGTGTAGAATGTTTTTATGCAATAAGAATTATTTTGATATCCCACCACTCTGTGTTTGTGGATTTGAAAAAGGGGACTGGCTTGGCTGTATGTGTTGCCAGACATTGTGGTTAGGATTGGCAAGGCCTTTTCAGGTACACCATGTGTAACCATGGATAAATTAGGTGGAGCTCAACAAGACCTGGACAGGTGGATATTTCTTGTTGGCCAGTCGAAGTATTTTTCATTGTATTGTAAAGACAAGAAGGAACAGGTGAAGGCACAACCCCCACTTCCAGATAAGCTGATTACTTATTAAGGGTTTAGGGCCCTTCCACAAGGCCGGTGCTGGTTGGCATAAAGCTACCTGTTATCAAGTTTTGTGTGGTTCGACAACCGCATTTGAAAAACAGAGGGACTGAACTGGTTTCCAGTTTTAAAGTACATTTGGCCTTGTCCAATCATTAAGCAACAAATGGATTATTGAAGAAAAAATGTATTTGGAGAGATATTGATATAACTCCTTCATTTCTGGATCTGCAGCTGTAGCTCAGTCAAGTCCGGAGGGAATTTTTAGTTTTTTCTGTTTGCAGCCACCATGGGCATTGTTTTGGAAGAAGGCACGGTCCATATCTCCCCCCTCGCACTCCTTTTTTGGTTAAAGAGTCAGCTCGATTACTGTAGTGGCAGAAGGATTGTGCTTTGGGTTGACCGATGCTGGAGCAGAGGCCAGGCAACAAATTAACACCAAATTTGCCTGTAATAGTTTAGCATGGATGTCAGATGACACTCTATTTACAGTAGGGGTGTGGACATTTAACCCCAAATGTTCTGGCAATTTCATTTGCCAATCAGTCATCACCTTAAAAAGGTGTATGCTGAATAGATACTGATAGGGTGACCCTATGAAATTGGCCTACTGTTTTTTTTTCTTCATAATTTACCAGAAAATTAACTAAGGCAGGTAAGCTGTTCATGGTTGCTGCCCCTTCCTGGAGGGGTGGGTCTTATTTTGTCTAGTGATTCAGTCCCTGTCCAGAGGGACGTCTTCTTCCTGAGAGAGAAAGAAAAACAAAACACAACACAAAGAGCAGGGTCTTTTTAGAACATTTTCTATGTGATAGGTTAACACTGATTTTAAAAATGCTGCTTCATTATTTTTATACAGATGTATGCCTTTGGGAGTATTGTTTAACATCTGTTGCTACCCCAGCCAAATGTTACTAACATACTATTTGCCAGCAGATTAGGCCTTACGGTCTATCAAGTCTGCTCGAACCTCAGATCCCTAGTTGGGTGCCGAGGCCTTCCCCTCCCTTGTGTTCCAGAAACCCCTATCATCCATCTCCACCCCCCTGGGACAGGCCATCATCTGATACATCCACTTTCTGTGTCTGTCCCACCTCTCTTGAAGCCCTCCACTGTGGATCTCTGAACCAGCTCGCCAGGCAGTGCATTCCAAGGGTCCACCACCTCTCAGTGAAAACCTCCTCCTCTTCCCCCCTCACCCTTCCTCCTTCCAACTTCAAACCATGCCCTCTGGTAATACCTCCCTGCATTAGTCTACAGATCCCCTCCATGTTTACCCTATTTATTTCCTTGAAGTACTTGAAGACCTCAATCATGTCCTCTCTGTCTCTCCTCTCCTCCAATGAAAACAGGCAGAGCTCCTCAAGTCTGTCCTCACACGTCAAATCCCCTAGCCCTCGTATCATCTTAGTTGCCCTCTTCTGTACCCTCTCCAGGAACTGTATGTCCCTCTTCAAGTGTGGTCTCCAGTACTGCACACAGTACTCAAGGTGTGGTCTAACCAGTCCATTGTACAGCGGCAAAATCACTTCCTTGCTCCTAGAGGTGATCCCCCTTACGATGCATCCCAACATCCTATTTGCCTTGCTAGCCACTCTCCTGCACTGCTCAGAGTTATTCATATATGCATCCACCATGACCCCTAGGTCTTTTTCCCCTATTGAGGCCTCCAGCGCCTCCCCTCCCAGGGTGTACCTGTGTTTAGGGTTTCCCTGCCCAAGTTGTAACACCTTGCACTTGGTGATATTGAAATTTAATTTCCATGTGTGAGCCCAGCTTTCCAGGGTGTTCAGGACCCCTTGCAGGGCCAACCTCCCCTCTTCTCCCTCAACTACTGCTCCCATCTTGGAGTCATCAACGAAGAGACTCATTTCACACCCTATACCCTCCCTGATGTCAGATATGTATGAATTAAACATGTTCCATAGACAGAGTAGATGGTCTTGTGGCTGCTAGCTAGAGATGTGCAAAACTGAAAAATTTTGTTCAATGAAATATTTTGCGACATTTGTTGATTTTGCAAAGTATTTAGTGGGTGTGAAATGTGAAATTCCACAGGAGAAATGCAACATTTGTCCCACAAAACATGAAATTTCATCCATGAAATGACAAAATTCAGGTGAAATTTGGCAAAATTTTGAATTTTGTGGTGAAACTTCACATTTTACAGGTGAAATTTTGCAATTTCACAGCCAGCAAAAAATTTCACGTAATGGCCAAATTTAGCAAAATAATTCATGGCAAAATTGCTGATTTCATCGCAATGTCGCTGGCGTTATTTAATTTCGCAGCATCTCTACTGCTAGCCACACATTATTTGATTCCTGAAAATTTAATAAAATTAAATAAAACCAGAGAAAGAAGCATCCCAGTATCTTTTGTTTTAGATTAGAAACGGTCTCAACTGAGTTACATAAAATTTGGATTAATGCCAATAGTTGTATTTCATGGCATTGTGTATGTGCATTTGAGCTGCATGTTAAGTTAGTCGCATTCAGGCCTATAACAAAAGGGTTGCAATAAGTACAATGATTGGGAAACTTTCTCCATTGATCTGGAATGATAAAAAAAAATTATATGCCCCCTGGTGTGTACCATGTAGGTATTGCAGAAATGAATTTCTGAAAAACACAGTTGTAATATTTTTCTTTAGCAGTAAAAATGCATAGAAAGTGATCTTGCTTTGTTTTCCAGTGAACTGTTAAATGGCTTGTTACAGATACTGGGGGTCTTCTGGAAGATCTGAATCCCCCCCACACACACACACTGATTGCCTTGCTTAGCATTGGGATAACATGGTATTGTACTAAACAGAGGGAAGCCAAGCTAACAGTGAACCTTTGTGAAGGAACACCATACATAGGGTTTGGTGTTGGTAAAAGATAAGTGAGATGGTTCTTGCAGCAAGCCCTGGAGAAAATGCCCTCCCCCTCATCCCCGGACATAGTACAAGTACAAATCGCATGCTTCTCTAAATAAAAATAACATTTTAGAATTCCATAGTTGATGTATGTTCAGAAAAATGTGCATAAAAGGGGAAAAAGAGTTGTTTAATTAGGAGGCACACCAAGCTTGGTCTTGTATTCAGGTGTGACTTGGGAGTATAAGGAAGTCAAGTGACTTGCCAAAGGTCACACAGTATGCAAGTAGTGGATGGTGGGATTTAAATCCAAGTCTCTAGGTTTGTATCTGCAGTTCCTTAAGCATCATGCTGTACTGGAGTACACAGAATGTGCATGTTCTTTTGTTAAAAAGAAAACAAACAAAACATGACTTAGCTTATCACAAAGTGTATGGTTACATTGACACATCATGTGAATCAGGGAATGCTGACGTAAGGGCCATTTCTATTAGACATGCTCTTGTTAGTGGCGTGCATTATTTGTTATAGAAAGCTATGAAAGTTTCCTACATGTGTGTTGTATGCTTGCTGCATTTAAAACCAACAACCTAGAATTAATCCTTCTAGAATGTAGGCACATTTTCAAGGCCCATTTTCAACTTCTCAAACACTTTCTTAAATAACATTTTTTTTTTAAATCATCATATCCGTTCCTTTCAGACTAACATCTGATCTGTAATGCTTTAGAAAATATATTTACAACAGAGGGGTTAACTGACATTGCTTTGACTGAAAGATGCATCAAGCAGTTGGGCAACGCTCCTGGGCTGGATGCCAAAATCTGACTCTGCCATGTTTTTTTTTCCCTTTTGTTTATTAATTTATTTAGCTTTTGCTTACCAGGTAAGTACACTAGATAAAACATATGCCCGTTTTCAGGTACAACCAGGGAGATTACAGGAATTAAAAGAACATACAGAGTACAACTTGAAGCAAGTAAGGCAGATACACTGAAATCAGTAAAAGCATAACATACATAGAATATAACTCAGTTTTCAACAGTGGTACAGACAAATATAAATCAATACAGAATCACTATGAACATTGATCAAAGCAGCATTTACAGATAAATACAAGAAATGTACGCATTTAGCACAGGGCCACTCCCAGACGAGCGGGCAGCACAGCAGGACCAAAGCCAGAGGTACAGGAGATGATGTGCTCAAATACTGTGCAGGTGACCAAGGTCAACAAGGTAATCATGGGGGTTTAAGACAGTTGCATACCTAGCGAGCTTTAAGTGTGTCCACAGGGAGTAATGTAGGCATGTCTGGGAGGGGGAGGAGTGGATCTGGACCATCAGGGAGTTCCAAAATCTGTGGGCACATGATGCAAAATTCCTGGCCCCCATTTGGGTACGCTTAGCAGGAACCTTCAGGATAGCGGGGCCCAGAGACATTAGAGAGTAGACAGTGGAGGGAGCTGGCACAAGGAGCTCCACCAATCTGGGGGTGGGGGGGTGTCAGCCCATAACCTTACCCATGAAGCACCCCAAAACAAAATTCATTTAGTGGACGGGGAGAGCCAGTTGAGTTTAGCATATACATCACAATGGCATTCCATTAGGAATATACTTTCTGAAAAGGCATTTTGAGCTTTTATCACACTACAATTAAACTAGCAGTCCCTTGGCACACACTCTGCAAACTTGCATGAAGCTTTTGACACTCGAGATATTACCCATTAAGCCTACTACATTATTAATCTTTTTTTTCATTTGAAAACCCCTGTGATATGTCTATGAAACCCACTAAAGACACGGTGCAACCAGTAAACCTTTATGCAGACACAGTTTTAACTTTCTCTTACACCTTTGCCACGTGCTAAAACCATTTAAACGCCAAACCTTTTCAGGCAGGCACAATCCTTTTTGAAAAAAAATTTATTTTAGTGACTAGATGAAGCTACATAAATTAAACAATCTTGAAGTCAGACTAACCCCTCCCTCTCTTGAGGAAGTTAATAAACAGAACATTTCTCTCCTGTACTAAACTTATCTCAGCTCAGATATGATGACCTTGGTGCTTTAGAATTACTCAAGACCCTTAATTGTTTAGTTTAACCAGGGAAAATAAAACTTTAGAAACTTTAAACACTGTTCATATTTACATGGCACTTTAGGAAACTGCAAGAAATCACAGAATGTAGTTTCATTTTAAAACATCTAGATATTTGGCAAATAAGCTGTTTCTTTCATGCATTAGACTTGTAGTGTGTGTATGTATATTTGTGTTAAAGAGACAGAAACAGTACTCTGGACTGATCAGGTCCTGGGTTTTAACAATTATTTAGCTAAAAAGAGATAGTAGCTGGCCAGCTCTTTAAGCACAAAAGACATTAGCAAAATGCACAGTTAGATCAGAGAGTATTGTGGCAGGTTTTAGTACGTACCAGAGTTTGTGAATGCTACTGCTGAAAAGAAGCTGCATCCCTCCCAGATCAAACAAGTCAATTTTTCATTCTGAAAACTTCTACAGTTTGGAGTCTAACCCAGAACGCCATGACATTGATAAGGCATGGAGGCTTACGGCCATTAACCCTTCCATGTCATGCTCTTTATCAGTAGCTTTGGACTCCAGATACAGTACGCACACATGCTGTATCAAGTGGTCCTGTGATTTCATGTCCTGCATGAAGTCATCATTGCCTGCATGGAAGGCAAGAAAGTTTGAGATGTCTAGTCCCAGTTTTGTACAAATGCCCATAAGTTTTGAGGTCTTGCCAATTGTTTCTGCACTATAGTGAGGACAAAGTGTACTGATCCACATGCACTCACCAAACAGGCAGAACTGTTATGGGGAATCTGGTCCCACAGGGCAATCTCACTTTGAGATGGGGAAGATGATATTCTTGTTCCAACTGGTAGGTAGCAGGACCTGGGAGATGCTCTGGAGTGGTTTCAACAGATGGCCAGAGGTTTGAGTCCCTGCGTTACCCGAGAGCTGTTCTTCTGAACACCTGCTCTTTTATACTGGGTCGGTTCTGTCCAATTTGGTCTTGCCATGCAGTTGCCATACATGTAGGATGGGTCAGTGCTTGCAGTGTTCTAACCAAATGGCAAAAGACAACCCAGGAACAGGCGTTACAGCAATTAGTAATATAGGTTTATTACTGCCCACATAACAGACATATGCAGCTTATCCAAGCCTGAGGAGCTCGGAAGACCGTCTATCTATCTACCCAGGAGAACAATGCAACTCGGGGTGGAGCACAATTACACAATATTATATATGGGAGATAAGGTTGCTGAGTACTGTAGCAATGGCACATTATACTATACAGAATTGCAATTGTATTGGCTAACTACAGGGGCAGCTGCAAGTCTTGTACAGTTATCTAAGATATACATAAACTAACTCTGTGGTTTGCAATAACAATGGGGTCTCTTCTCTTATACATCATGGTGTACATTGTGTGGCAATCCACTAGGTGGTGCTACAGATCGTAATTATTTGGATTACAGTGATACAAGTTTGTAGCTAATACTATATTGGTAAAATACTTGCAGTTAGTCATAGAACATTTTCATGTTATCATAATCATACATAAATCACTTATACGTCCTGGTCCCATGATTCTCTTCTGGGTGTTGGTACCCTAGGGTAGTTAATAGTCATTATAGCTCACATTTGGAGCAGTTAGTAAACATAATACTGTTATGCTGTTATGGCTGTATGTTGGGTTACCTGAGGGGGTTTGGGCAAGTCAACACCCTTACCTTTTCTGCCACCTTGCTATTAATCCAGTTTGGCCTTTTGGTTCTGGCACTCTCTTTTTTAACCTTTGTACAGGAGTTGGTGGCCTCAATCAACCCCATCTTGATGACGGTCCATTTTTGATCTATATCCATCCCTGGTTGGATCTTTGCCAGATCTTCCATCACTATGCTCCCCATCTTGTTAAAGTCTGCATTCCTAAAGTCTACCACCTTTGTTTTAGCCCTGGCCACTTCCTTCCCCTTGCAGATTGAAAACCACACTGTTCAATGATCACTACTTGAGAGAGGTTCCTTCACCTCTACGACCTGGACTTGCTCCCCATTTGACAGAACTAGATCTAATATGGCATCCTCCCTTGTTGGCTCATTGACTCCCTGAGTCAGAAAACAGTCCTGGATAGCATCCAGGAGATCCTGTTCCCTGCTGCAGGTGGTAGCTGAGGTGCTCCAGTCTACTCTCGACAGATTGAAGTCACCCAGAATTATAATGTTTCCTCTCCCCCTGCTTTTCTGATCTGTTCTCCTAGATCCCTTTCTTGATCAGTTCCCTGTGAAGATGGTCTGTACACCACCCCCACTCGATTTCTTCTGCCATCCGTATTCTGTAGTACTGCCCAAAAGGCTTCAGTCATACCCTCCTCCCCCTCCTGCCTGCTACACTCTATCCCCTCCCGTATATACAAAGCCACACACCACCACCTCTTCCTTTAGCCCTGTACTTCCATGTGCTGTTTGTAACTCGGGATCTCTAGGTCCCAGTCATGGAACTCAGTTGCCCATGTTTCTGTAATGACAGCTATATCCACATTACCTTCTGCCAATAATGCCAGTAGGTCTGCTGTCTTAGCCACAAGAGTACTCTTGCAATAGGAAAGAAAAGGTAAGCTGCAGATCAACTTGGGCCTGTGGTATTGCTTTAGGTAGGAGACGGGTAGACTAGGTGGGCCACACAGTCCTCATCTGCTGCCACCTTCTATGTTTCTATGACCAGCATGTCCATCTGCATCCAATACTGCCATCTCCTGGGCCTCTAAAGTAGCAGCTGGTCCTCATTGCCCAATCATCAGATTCTCTTCTTTGACTCCTGCTACACTGTAATTAACACCAGACACCCATCAGAAGGACTCTTTGTTCTGCACCCACAACCCTCTTGCATTGAATCAAAGCTGACATCAGCAACAGATAAGTGAAAGTTGTTTTGTTTTGTTTTGAGGAAGGGGCAATGATGTTAGACAGGGTAGGTGGCTTTACTCTAGTGATAAATGAGCAAGCACATCCCAATAGGTAACATTGATAAGGGGTAAGATGCTAGGGATTCTGTGCCTCCCCCCATTGTTTCACTGGTGTCTAGCAGGGTCCCCATACACCCCCATCCACCTCTCCAAGTGGGACACTGGACTCCTGCTATAACAGAAATAATGCAAATCTGCAGAATATCCCCAGGATGTAAAGTCTCCAACAATTAAAGGGAACAATCCAGCTCCAGATCCTGGGATCTAGCCACATTGATATGGAAGCCTTGCTACTTAAGCTATGCAAGGACCATACACACCCATCCCCTCACCTCTGTTAATACTTTGGACACAAATCTGTAAAACATGAGGGAGACATTTGTAGACATTTGTAGCCCTGTTATTCATACCTCTCAACCTACTGCCTCAGAAATCAGGGACAGGGCTTACAAAAATTAGGGACAAAGGACCAAAATCTGGGACACATCTTCAAAATTTAGTGGTATCCACTCAGGAAGCTGTTAGAATAAGGGGCTTAGTATAAAATGCATTTTCTAAGGAAGAACAAGTTTGTAGCTTTAATGTTTGACATTATTTTGTGTTTACAACTCCCACTGTTTGGTCATGGAAACGCAATTTTTAGGTGGAACAGAGTAAAATTTTGAGGCAAAATCAGGGACATCACTGAAAATCAGGGACAGTTGAGAGGTATGCTATTATTCCTTCTAGCCATTATGTGATTAGAGATGCTGGACTGTAGTTACCCTCACTCCTCATTACTGTAAAGGTATATCTATGTGGTAGAATGTGCTCCCCCAGTGGTTCAGTGTTGACTTGTATGTATATGACCTAATTGCTCCTGATACCAGATTGCATATTTATCCACAAATCTAAGTCAAATGGGCATAAAAAAAACCAAGAGGTCACTACCCCAGGTCTAGGTGCATATGTACATAAATCAGCCCCTTAATAACTTCAGGTCTGTCCCTATTCACTTGCCATGGTTCCATAACCTCAAGCTGCATGTCTTTGTAAGGTACATCTCAGAGTTTACCTGGTAAGGAAAAGAGGGTCACGATCAGCCCATCTATATAGCGACAGAATGGCTAGTCTATAGGTACAAATGTGAGAAATGCAGTCTTAGCAGGTGTCAGGTGAAAACAGAGCTGTAATAACAGCTGGGGGAAAATAGTAAGGGATTTACAGTGCCAGGGAAAACAGCAAGTGGGCAGAGTAAAGTGTGGGTCATTTGTGTGCCATCCTCCACTTGTGCTGCTCTCCGCTTGATGTGTGCAATGAAGAGGGTGTTTATATTAGTTTTGGCGGTTGTGTGGGGCAAAGCCCTCTGCAAAAACTACCCATGTTTCCCTTCTGTCACCCTCTGAGACTTTGACCCCCACACGAGTCAGGAGCATACAGCTTCCCCATCGTTACTGTCTGCCTGTTCCCAAGTTGCGCACTCCCCCATTCACTTTACTACATCTCCCCACCCCTCCCAGATCCTTTACGCTACTTGCAGTGGTGGTGTGTGGCAGGTTTCCTTACTGTTTTCGTCATTGGTACCCATCACTTTTGTTGCTCAGCACCGTTTTCCATCCTACTGATTTTCTGGCACTGTTTTTGCATCCACTATTTTGCCATCTCTATTATTACCTAGTACCATCTCAGCAATTACATATGCAGGTCTGGAGTATGGGCTTAAGATCTCCTAAACCACAGTGTGTGATAAGTATACTTTGAGCATATCTATCATGAATACTGACAGCCTCCTGGACCAGTGGATTATGCTGGCATAGCTCCTTCCTTTTCCTTGTACCCCAGTTGACAAAACAAGCCTCCTGAACCCATGCCAGCCTGGAGGGCTGCAATAATATTCTAATGTACCACAGATAACAGAGTTGGACCTTATGCAGCTGTTTTACATTGGCCTTAAACCTCTCCTGCTCCCAGCTGTATAATGTGTTATTAATTGTATATAGTTTACTGTTATGACTTGATAATTATATTTCAGTTAGTTAAAGAGAGATGCATGCTCATTTGAAATTTTACATAGCCTACAGAACTGTCAGATATAACCCTCTACATCACTATTCTGTGCTTTGGTTTCCTATACCCCATTAGTACTGCAAGAATGGCTCACTTGGGTTGCAGCTTCTTGTAGCCATTTACATATCCTCAATGATTAAACCCATATGGGTGAGATCACTTGTCACACATAGATTGTGTGAGGGCTTTACACCCCATTGAAGTGTAAACAGGTGATTTTTCCACTTAATGAAGCTTAAATCAAGCTTAGTCTTCTTGCAAGAAACTAAATTACACCCAGCTTATAATGCGAAACTAGCTAAGGATTGGGTAGGGCAAGAATTTCGGTCATCAGCCTAACCTGTAAGCGAGGGGTAGCAATTCTATTACACAAAGCTCTCAGGTGCACACCCATCAATACAGTTAGTGACCCACAAAGCAGATGGGTCTTTGCCCTGATGGATATCCCAGTAGGCCCATACTACTAAGCAATGTATAGGAACCCAAAGAAAAGGACCTGGCCTTTTTCCAAGTTACAGCACATAAAATAGGGCAACTGGCCACTGCAGTCACCTAGACACTTCTGGGAGAGGATTTCAGCCTCACACTAGCCATCATTGGACAGAAGCTCTACAAGTACAGAACCCATACCAAGGGAGTGCTGGCCCTATCTCAACTAATCCAAGATGCAGGCCTTGTAGACATTTGGAGGACCTTCTACCCCTTGAGCTGTGACTATTCCTATTACTCCCAAGTACATGACTCTCACAGTCACTTAGACATTTGGCTCACCTCCCTCCAAGTCACGTAAGCATCTCTGGTGTCCACGATTTTCCCTGTGGTGATAGCAGACCATGCTCCAGTTCAGTTACATTTTATATGGGGCCCTCCCACACCCACATACCCAACCTGGTAGCTAGACCCACTCTTGTTGAAGGACCCAGATTTTATGCCATGGGCACAATGGGAGGCCACCTTATTTTTTCAAGACAATCGTATATTTTTAATTTTTTATTTATTTAAACATTTTGTAACTGGGAAAGGCACACTAAGCCCAGGCTTGTTTCCAGGTGCGACCCAGGAGTAGAAGAAAGAGGAAATTATCACACAAACAAATACATTTAAGGTGCATAATACAAGAATATATACAAGAGATACATGGAAGCAGCTGATAAATACAGGCTATATACATATAGGTACATTGGTATACACATGGTTTGAATATGAAGAGAATGCTGGAGGAATACAAGAAGGTTCATTGCAAGGGAAAGGTAGATAGATATTAGGTGAGGAGGAGAGCTGGGAGATGTGCTGCTTGTTGAGGTGGGGGTAGGAGCAGGTTGGGGGAGGCAGGAGGCGTAGTTTGTTTTTGATTGAGTTATGTGAGAGTGGGTTTCTGAGGAGAGGTTGTTGGCTGTCTCAAAGAGATGAGAGCCTATAGGTGTAGGTGGATTTGCCAGCTGTCGATGAAGGTTTGTGGAGTGAGTAGGAGTGGGAATCCCTAGAGTGTAGTGCATAGGGTAATGTAAGTGTGGGTATAAGCTTCCACAAGAGGTAAGTGGGGAGCAGATTAAACCATTATTTAAAGACTTGAGAGATGGAGTGGATAAGACATCAGTGGGACAGGGGTGACATATCAAGGGTGGAAAAGAGAGAACAGTGGTGGGTTCTAAGGAGAGAGTTTGAGGCAAAGCTGCAGAAAGCATAGAATCTTTGCTAGTGAGGAGGAGGAGGAGGGTGCAGTGCAGTATACTAATTCTGTATAATCAAAAATAGGGGTAATCATTTTCGCTAGCAATTCGTACCTTACAGGTAGTGGGAGAGATTCTCTGTTATGGTATAATATACCTAGCTTAGGGCATAGTTTTGAGGAGATGGTGTCAATGTGGAGCAAGAAATTGAGCTGGGGGTCCAGCCACACTCCTAGGTATTTGTAGGATGTAGGACAGCACTAAGAGGGGTTCCATCTAGAGGGGTGATTGCCAGGGGAGTGGGTTCTTTGGCAAGTCATGGAGACTGTCATGGATGTGCTGATTTTGAGTAGGGTTGCCTGGAACCAGGACTGCATAGAGAGGAAGTCCTGTTGTAGTAGCGTTTGAACCTCACTTAGTACTGGGCTAGATGTGAAAAGGATGGTATCATCCATGTACATGTGGATGAGGGATCTTGAGCACACCAAAGGGAGACTGTTTATAAATAGAATAATTAGAATGGGACTGAGGATTGAGCCTTTGGGGACACCAGAAAGTATGGGGAGGGAGGTGAATGTAGATTTTGCTATCTTGACAGAATGATTCCTGTCTCCGAGGTATGATTTAAACCACTGTATGCCAGGGGGGAGGGGGGACAAGCCCTGCTACCTCTACTTTATTAAGGAGTAGGGGGTGGGAGACTGAATTGAAGGCCATTTGCCAGGTCTACAAAGACTGCAGCAGCGAGATGATCTTGATCTGCTGCTGAGTGGATGTGTCATGATCTGGAGAAGGGAGAACATAGTTAAATGGTGCTTTCTGCATCTAGATTTTTACAGCAAGAGTGAGGCTGTGAGGTAATCAGTCAGCCTGGATTGTACTAGCATTTTCTGCAGTTCGGATAGGGCTGGGAGGAGGGAGATAGGCCAATAGTTGCCATGCACTGAGGGATTACCGCCCTTATGAAAAGGGATGACACAGGCTGATTTCCAAGCTTTTGGGAGCATACCAGAGGAGAAGGATAGATTTAATAAGAAGGTGAGAGGAGGGGCAACGGCAGGGGCAGATATGTGTAGGAGCGTTAGGTGAATGCCGTCAGGGCTAGATTTTGAGAGGTATTGGGTAGGAGGACTTTCAATACTTCTTCAGAAGTAGTGGGAGTGAGCATAAAAGAGTTTTGAGGTGGGCATTGCAGAACAAAATTTGCGCCTTTGGGGTGGGATTCGGGGTGGTGAGGTAGAGCGTAGGTGGTGAAGAATTTTCTTAGGGCTTTGGCTATTGTGATGGGGTCAGTTATTGTATGGTCATTTTGCTTGAAAGTGGGAGTGTTGGTTTTAGAGGGGAGGTTGATGAGGAAGTGGACCAACTTCCAAAAGGTGGAGAGGTGCGTGGTGTAAAGATGGGACATGAAGTAGCTGGCTTTGGCTCATCTTATGGCCTTTGTGCAGGCCTTTCTGATAGTGTTGTAGGTTTGTCTGGAGTGAGGGGTCTGGGATGCTTGAAATGAGTGACCAAGCCCTGTCACGGGATCTGCAGAGGGCAATTATTGTGGCAGAGGTCCATGGGTGGTGACATATTTTGAACCTGGCTTTTACTAGCAAGGCATGTGAGTCCCAGACATGTATGAATACATGAAACAACCAAGACAGGGCTATGTCTACATCTTGAGCAGAACAGACTGGGTTCCAATCTGCATGTTTCAGATCACAGAGGAGAGAGTTGCAGTTGAGCAAATTTAGAGGGCGAGTTCTAATACATAGACCACATTTCAGCTGGGAACACTTGGGAGACTTTTAAAGCTATCATGAGAGGAAAAAATACTAGATACATTGAAGCCAGGAGGAAAAAGAGAGAGCAACACCTCCTAAAACTGGAGACAAAGATACAGTACAAGCAGCAGAAACACTTTTTAATTCAACCCCCCCCCCCGGCTAATCAGCATTCCCCCCTGGGATGCACCATCATGGGGCTCCGCATGAAGAGTAACAAATTATTACCCTGGAGGGCTGAGATCTCCATCCTTTGCTTGTGGCATAAGTATTGGGAAGGGGGGAGATATTAGCATAACTAATAAGAAAATATCAATCAGGAAGACTGATTTCAGACCTCATAAATACTAATGGACAGGTTCGAACCGAAGCACAAGAGATAAACCATGTCATGAAATGCTTCTATGCTAAGCTATACTTCACCTCTAGATGCCTGAACCCCTTAGCAATGCAGACATTTCTATATTCCTTAGACAGCCCCCATTTAACAGAACAGCAACTATACATTTAGGACTCCCTTGACAGAGATAGAGGTTTCTTAGGTGTTGAGCCCTTTAAAAGCAGGTAAAGCTCCAGGTGGGGATGGATTTGAGGTGGAAATATGGCAGTCCTTAACCCCCATAATCTCTCCAGTTTTGTGCTCTGTTTACATGGAGGCACTAATCTCTGGCATCTTTTCCTCCACCAATAGGGAAGCAGTGGTGACTGTGCTCCCCCCAAAAGTGAAAGACCTCACCCTAGCTGCAAGCTACTGTACTGACCTATCTCCCTCATAAATGTTGACAGTAAGGTATTTGCAAAAATCCTGGCTATGAGACTTAATCCCATACTTCCAAATTTCGTACACCCCTCCCAAGTTAGGTTTGTACAAGGCAGGTACAGCCCAGTCCATATTTACTCCCTCTCAAACCTTATCCATGTTGCTAAGATCATCCCTTTCCCAGCTGCAGTGTTTGTTGTAGATTTCAGGAAGGCATTTGATTTTGTTAAATGGGACTATCTGCAGATGGTCATTGTGCATATGGGATCTGGGACCAATTTCCAATCCTGGGTATGGTGTCTATGCATGCTGCCAACAGCAAGAATGCTTGCCAACTTCATGCTGTCTGACACCTTTTGATCAGAAAGGGGTACACAGCATGGGTGCCCCCTGTATCCACTTTATTTTTTCTGGCAGTTGAGCCTTTTGCATCGGCCATCAGACAACACCCAGAGATCCTATGGATAACTATTGGCCAGCAGCAATAGTCAATGCTTATGCACACAGACGACCTGCTAGTTTCACTAACAGATATCAACATATCACTCAGACCCTTGTTATCCAGCCATACTAACTTCACACAGTATTCCAGCCTAAAGCTAAACCAAGCCAAAACCGAAGTCCCACTATTGAACACGAGGTGCAAGCTTTGCCAGGTTACATCTCCTGACCTACCATAGATGCCAACAGGTATCACATATCTTGGAATCAAGATATTCCCCCACCATTTCAAAACTATGGGATCTGAACCTAAAGCCCTTACTTAACGAAATACAAACAGTTTAAAAAAGGGGGCACTAATGAGCAGCTAAGGAGCAAGTTGCATCTCTCCAGAGCTCCGTACCACAAGGCAAAAACTATGTGTAAAATCTGTATAATAAACTTGACTTTTACAACCAATCACCCCCTTAAAAGTTTGCTTAAGATGGATGAGTTTCTGTCAACTGGGAAAACACCACGGCAAATAGGGAAAAATGCAAAAAAAAAAAACTGCAGCAACTAAATCGGCGACAGCAACTGGAGCAGACCCAATATCACTCTCCACCACAGAGGTTGGGCTCATTTGTAAGGTGGTCTCGGAGCAAATATTGGCAGATCTCCGACCGTGCTGGGGCCAGTTTGAACAATCAATCTCTGGGCTGACATCGGAGCTAAAGCAGCACACTAGATGGTTTAATGAAGCAGAACAACAAATTTCTGACTTAGAAGATACTGCGAAGGCAACCCTAGAAAAGATAGCATGTCTAGAGAAAGAAATGGAGGAACTGAAAGAAGCACTTGACTATCAGGAGAATTATAGCAGATGAAACAATCGGTGACTCCGAGAGCTGCCAGAAGGAGCACAGAAAGGTAACCTTATGAGGTTTTGTACAGAGACTTTACCTAAGCTACTGGGCCTAACACTATAAAATGGCAAGCTAAAAGTTGAGCTCGGTCATAGAGCTCTGGCACCACGGCCTCCTAATCACCAACTCCCGAGGCAAGTAATTTTCTGGCTACACCACTACCCAGATAGACAGGCATTACTAACAGCCTTCTGAAATGCCAAAGAACTAGTCTATTAAGGCGATAAGCTTACCTTACACCAGGATATGTCAATCCATATCCCAAAAAAAGAGGCAACACTTTAATGGACTGATGGACAGAATGAGAGAGAATGGCCTAGAATTTTTCATGGTGTATTCTGCTACTGTCAAAGTGCAATTAGAGGGGGCTACATGCACTTTCTGGGAGCCAGGGAAACTGCAAGAATGCCTAGATGACTGGGAGAAGAAGAATAAAAAAGGCTGACTCTCCCAATATGTCAGGTGGCTCTATTGCATGATCTTCTTTTGCTCTGATTACTAATTTCTGCTTTATATGGAGGCACATCACTGGGAGGGAGCAAAGATAGTCTCTAAATGGGGAGAAAAATGATGAATATAGTATGATATGTAATCAAAGGAACTACAGTTGCAGCTAATTACAGAAGGGGTGAGGTTGTAGACTGCTGAATGCAATATTTTTACAGATGAAAAGATCAAAATAAAAGGGGTTGTGGAGGGAGGGGGTGGAGGGGAATATTACTTACAGGAGTTATTTATAATTGAGAACAGACAAACAGTTGGTAAATATTGCATCTACTCGAAGGAAGGGTGGGAGAGTTGTTGGATTTTGCGAGGGGGAAAGGAGAAAGATGTTACTTATACAGTTTTATAATTTTTTGTAATTATGTTACTCATTATAGTTATGGTTATGGTTAATCACATGGAGAGTTTTGATTATAGCTTTGACGCAGAACTTATATGGAACCCACACAAAGTGCCTAAGAGAGTGAAATGGCATTCTCATGGCAGGTGATCAACACAGTACTATAATATCATGGAATGTGAAATGATTTACACCCCCAACTAAAAGGGCTAAAGTGTTAACAGCATTAAAGCAAAGGGGGGGGTAGTCTTGTTATGCTCCAGGAAACACACTTAATGCCTAAAGAGGATTATAAGTCGAAGGGGGGATGGGTTGGGGCCTGCTACGCAGCTTCACATAATTCCCACAAGAGAGGAGTGACTATACTCATACACAAGAATTTCCCATTTAGACACCACAGAACAATTAGAGACCCAAAAGAGGGCTGATATATTTTTGAGGTAGGAGAGGTACTGGGACAATTAATGACTTTTGGTAGCATTTACGCCCCCTCGGTCATGGATCCTGCCTTTTATCAGGGAATTATAGACATACTGTTAAAGGAAAAATTCACAAACCTGATGGTAGGGGGACTTTAACTGCATAACAGCCCCCATGCTGGACTATTCAGGCTGCAGGGCCAGAGGTGTAGCAGCTATTCATTAAAGGTGGTTGGGTCTTATGGATCTGAACCTACTGGATGCCTGAGGCACTGCAAACCCTGGGGACCGGGAATATACTTTCTTTTCTCACCTGCACACATCCTGGTCACAACTAGATTATATATATGTGAACAGTGATCTGTATTCTAGGATACAAGATATGTTGCATAGCCCTATATTCCTCTTGGATCATGCCAAGGTTCAGATTAAGATGACACTAATGGACAGAGAGAAAGGGAAGGGAGGGGGGGATGGAGATTTCTCACATACCTAATGGCTAGAAAAGAATTCTGGGACTTCCTGAAGGAGCAATTTCAGGCATACATTCTACGTAATAAGTGGACAGTAGACTCTGAAGGTATTTATTGGGAAGCAAGAAAAGTATACATGAGAGGAGTCATCATCGGGTATACTTACAGAATTAAAAGAGATAGGAAGCGGAAACAAGAACTAGAAGAAAAGATTAGGAGACAGGAAGAGGCATCATAATCCGTATGGGGGTTGTATACAGACCCCCATCTCAGGGGGAAGGAATGGACAAGAAAATGATAGAAGGCATCCTTAGAATGTCAGGAAAAGGGGAGATATTGTTGATGAGGGACCTGAATATGTTAGATGTTAACTGGAGCACCTTTGCTGCAGACACATCCAAAAGCAGGGTCATTCTTGATGCCCTACTAGGGGCATGCCTCAGACAACTAGTATTGGAACCCACTCGGGAGGGAGCAATCTTAGACCTGGTACTCTCAAATGGGGATAGAGAAAGAATCTAGATTTATAAGTGGTAGCCATCTCGAACAAGCGACCACCAAACAGTGTGTGAGTTCACGATAAACAGCCACAACAATCAAGCCATACAAAAGCAAGAGTATTGGACTCTTAGGAGGCTGACTTTGGGAAAATGAGAGTGCCTCAGAAAAGCACTAGCAAACAGGCAAGAAGGAGGGGTGGAGGAACAATGTGGAGTAATCAAAGCTGCCATCACCAAGGCAACAAGCCTTTGTGAAAAGCATATCAGCAAAACACAACAAAGGAAAAAAACGCTATGGTTCTCAAAAGAGATGGCTGGTAAGGTTAAGGAGAAAAGGATAGCATTCAGGCAATATAAGGAAACACAGAAGGAGCAGGACAGATAACTTTATCAGTTAAAGCAGAAGGAGGCAGGGAAGGCAGTCAGAATAGCAAAGGACCCAAACCAAGGAAAGGATAGCCAACTCTGTTAAGAAGGAGGATAAGACCTTTTATATGTACATTAGGGAGTGAAGAAAGACCAAAGGAGGGATACTGAGGCTTAATAAAGGGGAGGGAATGTGGGCAGAGGGTGACAATGAAAAAGCAGGGATACTGAACAAATATTTCTGCTCAGTATTCACAAAGGAAGAGGAGGGGGAGGTACCTAAACTAAACAAGAGAAACACTCTGAAGATGGGGCTCGATACCAGTCCATTTAGAGAAGGAAGGGTTCTGAAAGAACTAATAAAACTGAAGGTGGAGAAAGCAATGGGGCCTGATGGGATTCACCCAAGAATTCTAAAAGAACTAAGGGTAGAACTAGTGACACTGCTGACTACTCTCTTTAATAAATCATGAGAGGATGGGCTGGCACCTGAGGACTGGAGGAGGGTGGATGTGATTCCTCTTTACAAACGTGGGAGCAGGACAGATGCAGAAAACTATAGACCAGTTAGTTTGACCTCAGTGGTAGGGAAAATGATGGAATCACTTCTGAAGGAAAGAATTGTTGGGTACCTAGAAGCCAGTGGGACACAGGACCCAAGGCAGCATGGATTCACAATGGGACGGTTGTGTCAAACGAATCTAATAGATTTCTTTGACTGGGTGACCAAAGTAGTAGACCACGGAAGGGCTGTGGACATGGCCTACCTAGATTTTAGCAAGGCATTGGATACAGTCCCACACAGAAGATTAATACACAAGTTAGCCAGCCTTGGAGTGGGTCCCAAGGTGGTAGCCTGGATAAAAAATTGGCTAGACAACAAGACGCAAAGGGTAGTAGTAAACAGAGTCCACAGTGAAGAAAGGAGGGTTACTAGTGGGGTACACATAAAGGTTCAGTACTAGGAAGCGGTCGCGTAATGTCTTTATATGACATTGCAGAGGAACTGGAAGGAAAAGTATGTTCCCTTGCAGACAGACACAAAAGACCTGCAACAGGGTTGATACACAAGATGGAGTGGAAAGGATGAGAAGGGACTTGGCAAGGCTGGAGGGATGGTCAAATATATGGCAGCTCAGATTCAATGCAAAGAAGTGCAAGGTAATGCACCTGGGAAACAAAAACACAGGGGAGTATACAATGGGGTGAGATACTGACAAAAGTAAAATGGAAAGGGGCCTGTGGGGTAATTAAATCAGATTACCTAAAGGTGGGAAAGCAAATGGAGAAGGCAGTAGGAAGGCTGGGGGATACTGGGATGCATAGGGAGAGGCATCAATAGTAGAAAACAGGAAGTTGTTATTCCTCTGTACAGACAGTTGGTGAGACCCCATCTGGAGTATTGTGTGCAGTTCTGGAGACTCCATCTCCGCAAAGACATAGACAGACTGGAGTCTGTCCAGAGGAGAGCAACCAAAATGATGCAGGGTCTGATCAGAAGACATACAAAGAAAGATTAAAGGAGCTTAATATGTATACCCTTGAGGAAAGATGGGAGAGAGGAGACATGATAAAAAAAATTTCAAGTACCTCAAGGGAATCAAAAAAGTCCAAGGTAATGTGAGGAAGTATTTTTCACTGAGATGGTTGTGGATGCGTGGAACAGCCTCCATGAGGAGGATGTGGAGTCAAGAACAGTGGGGGAATTCAAGAATGCATGGGACAGACATAAGGCAGTCCTAGTGGGGGATAGGAGGAAGTAAGCTGTTGGTTAACTAGGATCTGCAGCTTATCTGTTTGGTCAGAAAATGGGCAGACTAGGTGGGCCAAGCAGTCCTTATCTGCCATCAAATTCTATGTTTCTATTAAATTATTAGAGAAGGCTGTTATACGAACAGGAGCAAAGGAGACAAAAAGGGATTTACAAATAGCTAGAGAGGCCCTCAACTCTGACTTGATGTAAGAGACAAAAATATGGAAGACAAAGAATATATGAATGGGGGAACACAGTGGGACCCCTTCTAGTACACTTAATGAAGGGAGGAAAGACAAACAAGAAGATAATTATGATTAGAGGTGGGAAAGGTAGCTTGGTAAAAGAAAAAACCCAAATAAGACAATATTACCAAATAGAGTGTCAGGGAGCAGAGCAGGCAATGCAAACCTTCTTGGAAGACCTTCATATCCCCAAATTGACTGAAAAGCATAGGGAAACATTAGGAGCTACCATCACAGTGTCAGAAATAACAGGGATATAGGTTGTCTTAAGAAGGGCAAAGCAGCAGGCCCAGACAGATTTGGGGCAGAATGTTATAAAGAACTCTAAAATGAGACAGATGAACCCCTAGAAAACCAGATGGAGGAGGCAAGGGGAGAGAGGGAGATAGCAAAGACCTATTGTGAGGCAAATATTACTGTCATTCCTAAGTCAGATAAAGACCCCATGGAATGTTCATCTTACAGGCCAATTTCCTTATTAAATTGTGACTGTAAAAGCATGACAAATGCTTTGGCCCTTAGGTTGGAGGATCTGCTCCCTCTGATAGTTCACCCAGCCCAGACAGGCTTTGTACGTGGTAGATTGTCAAATCATAATATGAGAAGGCTCCTAAATGTAATCTGGTGGGTCTCTAAACACCCTAGGTGGGCATGTGTCCTCTCCATGGACATCAAAAAGGAGTTTGACAGGATAGAGTGGGGATATATTGTAGATTTACTGAAGCGGTTTGGTCTGGGTGACAAATTTGTGCAGATGGTAGGGGCTTTTTATAGTGGCCCCGACGGCACTGGTTACAGTAAATGAACTGCTAACTGAGGAGTTCTGGCTGGGGAGAGACATTAGACAGGGATGCCGCCTCTCTTCCCTATTATTTGTAATTGTAATAGAGCCACTGGCCATCAGGATTAGGAGTGACCTGGAGATCCATGGAATACTGGATGGGAGGGGAGGTAATCATACTGTTACATTATATGCAGATGATATACTATTGTTTCTCACAAGACCAGACCAATCAATGCCAGCTCTTTTAAAAGTGATTGATCACTTTGCTAGCTTCTCCAGATGTAAACTGAACCTGCATAAATCTGAGATGATGGTTTTAGGGGAGACTGAGGGAGAAATGGCATGTAATTGGGGTCTCAGAAGAATAAAAAAAGCATTCACATATCTGGGAATTAAAGTGAGTAGGGAACTGAGCACATTGTATACCCTAAACTACACACCACTATTTGAAACTATAGTGAAGGATCTTAATAGATGGAAGGCACTACCAATATCCTGGCTGGGTAGAATCAACCTCTTCAAAATGAATGTGTTGCCTAGAATACTATAGGTTATGCAAATTATGAGTTTGGCCCTATGAACAACAGACAACACCTCACACCAGAAGCTTTGAAGGTTGTAGTCCTGAGTTCTGTGATCTCTGTAATAGACTATGGTCTCATCATTTATGGCTTGGCCACAGCCACAACCCTTAGACACCTCTCAACTGCCTTAAATAAGGCATGTCGGCTCATCACTGGTGCTCACCATCTCACCCACACATGTAACCTGTACACCCAGGCTGGCTGGCTCCAACTATCAAACCGCATAAAGTTTCTCACCTGCTCCATGGCGAAAAAAATCTACTTTGGCCTTGCACCTTCTGAGGTCTTAACTCTGTTACAACACCGAACCAACAAATGGTGCTTTCAGAGATCCACACTACAGCTACTGAAAGTCCCCCACTGTCACACTTCACAGGGACAACACTCTTTTGCTTATCGAGTGCCACTCTGGTTCAGTTCAATGGCCTCAACACCACCATCTCCTCTACCTCGACAATTAGTATGTTTAAAAGTAGGCTCCGGGACTGTCTCACTACCAACAGCTCCTGTGACTGCCCAACTTAACCTTGTTTCTCCCCTTACCTGCCTGCTCTAGTGGTCCCCCCTCCCCTCCTCACTGGATTCTACCCTCACATCTTGGTATACACAATGCTGCACTTTTCACCCTCTCCCCACCCTACCTACATTCCTTCTCCCCCCTCTCCCCTCTTCCCTCTCCCTATGACTCTGGCACTTCTTATCTCTTGCCTGTTTTCTCTGGCAAATGCCACTGGCTGCCTTGCTTATAATGTTACCTTGAATTGTATTAATCTGTTTGCAATGTCCACATTGTTGTAATGTCTGTCTTGATGTTCCCCATAATTTGTATTTCTCTGATGTGGAACCTTTGTAAAAGAGCCTTAGCTCAAAGGTATTTGTAATCCTAGACTTGATAAATAAATAAAATAAAATAAAATAAAGAACATAGATGTTAAAAAACTAGAAAGAAGCTTCACAGACTTTATATGGCAAGGGAAGAAGCCAAGGAATAGTCTCAAAAAGCTTAAGGCTACAGGGACAAAAGGAGGGCTAAACGTTCCAGATATTAGAGGATATTTTTGGCAATACAATACAGGTATATACAAAACTGGGTTAACAGAGGGAAAGCAGCTACCTGGTTAAGTGTGGAGGAGGAAGAATGTCCAGGACAGGCTTCAGCTGACTTGGGAAAAGGGGGCCTACAGGCCTATAGGAGAATGAAGAATCCACATCCGATAGTGGTTTCAAGTCTGGACGCATGGGGCACAATTAAAGAACATGTGGGTGCAAAGCAGAAAGATACTATTCTTGTACAGGTAGCTGACAACCCAAACTTTTTACCGGGGATAGGTGATGAAGGGTTCAGATGATGGCAGAAGAGAGGAATAAGATGTGTTATTTATTTATTTATTTATTTATTTATTTATTATTATTCAGGAAATACCTTTGAGCCAGTTGCTCATTTACAGAGCTTCCACGTCAGTGAGGACAGAAACACAGGTTACATAATACTTCTTCAAACGACACAATACTATGCTAACAAGGTTACATACACAGTGGTATTGGAACAACACAACATTGGTACAATATTTATAGCAATAGCCAAACCATGCTCAGACACAAGCAAGATATGATTATAGCATCAGTACCTTTTGTCAAAAGTGCTATGGTGGCTACGAAGAACCCAAAAGCCCATGGTATGAGGGATAGGTATAAGAAGTGGTCTGCTGGTAGGGGAGATGGTTAGCTAGAGATAAGGATGAGGGGGAAAGGAGATCTTAAGAAGTGGTGAGACGATAAGTAGCTCAGGAGTAGAATGAGTGGGTGGAGTCCATAAACACGGAGGGAAAGTACTGAGAAGAGTGATTGAGGTGGGTGTGCGAGGGGGCAGGTTCAGGAGGGGTAGGGAGGGGAGTAGCTATCTTAGAGGAGTGGGTGGAAGGAGCAGGGGTGAATCTGAAGGAGAAACTTAAGTGGTGATCTATGGTAGAAGAGGGACAGTGCAGAAAGTAGGAGTGCCAGCAGAAGGGGTGGGGAGGAGGGGTTAGCAAATGGAAGGAAAGGGAGCAGGGGATGTATCTAATGCATTGGAAAAGTAGGATCCGGGGGCAGACAGAATAGAGGAAAAGGAGGGGAGGTGACCAAACCTAAGGCAGTAAAAGGATTGAGGAGATAGGGCGGTGCTCAAAGGAGCGTGCATAACCAACGAGATGAAGTGGGATTAGGTTTTGCAGTCGCAGTCACTAGTGGATGCCAACATCATACATAGTTTTGATTTAAAAGGCCCCAGCCTAAGCTCCTTCTGAACTTCTACCCCAAGGGCATTGAGCCATAGGGGTGCATGATATTCATAGGAGTATTGTCCTTGCAAGGTCCTACGGAAGGGGACTTTGAGAGTTTGGTTAATTAGGCCCCTAGTGCATCTGGTGTGGGTGATCTATTGATGAGAACAGATATGCATACGTTTCAAGAGATCCAAAAGAGGGTCACTGCTCCCCCCCCCCATCTGTACAGATTTTTCCAGATCCAGAACTATTGGAAAATACTAGGTAGACCAAAGTTAGAGACTTCACCCTTTCTGAGGCAGAACAGGAAATTATGAGGGCCAGAATAAATAAAAAGAGTTTAGTGGGAAGGGTGGCCAAATTTTCCACCAAGGAGATACCTATAAAATTAAAAAGTGGTGGGAAAGGGATCTTAATATGGAGATAATTGACTCCCACTGGGACATGTTGTTGGGTTCACATATGGGTTTATTGTTATGCAATAAGTACAAAGAGATGCAATATAAGTTCCTGCACCGATTGCACTACCCACCAGATATGGTACATAAATTTAATCCAAAGGTATCCTCAAACTGTGGAAAGTGTATGACAAATAGAGGCACTTTCTTTCACTATTACTGGGAAAGACCCAAATCTGAGAGCTTATTGCAGGGGAGTAGTGGGGGAAATCTCTAGAATGCTGGAGATAGAACTTTCCCCACGATCATGCTACTAGGAGTGTGGAGCATGGATAATGAGCATTGGGACCTTTACCCCCACTGGGTGAGTATACTTTTGGTGGTGGCAAGGCAAAGGATACATAACCTAAGGACTACTAGCTCAGTCCCAAACACAGACCAGTGGAAATGTCTGGCAATCAAGGTACTGTCCATAGATAGGCTAACATATGTTCTAAAAGGCAGGGAAGACCAGTTCCCAGAAGTTTGGGAGAGGATTCTCAGTGCCCTGGATCCAGGAGAGGCTCTTAGGCTACAAGCAGGAATGGTGTAGCGGTCATTGCATTACATGCTGAAATCCTAAAAGGAAAATAGGGGAAATAAACTTAATCCTCACGGTGATACTAATGAATGAAATAATAGTTATTAAATGCTGTCAGATCCAGACTGAAGTTAGAGTTTGTAATATCTTTACTTTAAATTTTTCTTTATATTCTGCTCTACATGTGGACCTAGTTTTAGGATATGCTTTTAATCTTTGTGTGTATAATCAGTTCAAAGGGATAAAATAATTGTCATAACAGACTTAAATAGTCATATTACAAAAATAGAATAGGATAAATGGGCACAAGGATGTCATAATGTAATGTATCTGTATAACATGCCCTGTGACTTGATGAGTACTGTATATGAATATGTGATCTGACAATAAAAATATATAAAAAAAAAAAACAGTCTGAAAGATGAAAGCTACTCCAGCTTATAAAATAGTTGGAAAGATTGTTGTAATTACAATGGTCACCACCCCTAAGCTCTTTTATGTAATCTACCACCTGCTTCTAGACTTGCCATCCAGCTGGTACACCAGGATAGATGACACTATTGGCAACTTTATCAGGGAAGGTAAGAAGCCAAGATACAGCAGAAACAAACTCTGAGCTCACTGGAGGAATGGAGGGTGGTGTCTTTCGTGTATTGATGGGTATAAATGGGCCTTTCAGATCAAACAACCCTTAGAATTGCTCATGCCACACTTAACCAGCTCCTCACCTCAGTGGTTTTAGCATAGAAGAAGTTCAAGGTAAAGTGCAGTACCTTTCATTGCTCTTATATAACGCACCTCCCAAAAGTCTAGCCTCCCATTTCACTATATGGCTTACAGTTAAATATTGGGCTGAACTTTATAAGAAATTAAACACCAATCTCACTCTCATCAGACTCATCCCCTATGGACCAATGCAGATATTTCAGTGGACTGTAAGCCCCTCCTCTGGAGCGATTGGGCCGCCAAAGGAATTCACTACTTACAGGATATACTAAATCTATTGACCCAAGAGTGGTCACTTTCCAAGATATGAAGGCATGATGAGATCTCCCTTAAACAGATTTCTAGTGGTACCTCAATCTTCAAAGTTCTGTCAAGTCTTATCTGTACAGCCCACCTTGGAAAAAACAATTAAACCTCCTGGCTGAGTAGCAATTTCACTTGAAGGGCCTAGCCAGCAGAACATATTCTGCAATTAGAGAAAAAATACTGACACAGTCCCACGAATCCAGGGTTACATGGGAACTGTCACCACGTCCCCATTTCCTACCGGCATGTTGAAAATCAGCACACTACGATTATTTGGATTCCAGATGTCAACTGATATGAAAGAAAATGTCACATTCCTGGTACTGAACTCCAACAATCCTGCATACTGGCAAACTCGTTAATAATGACCTCTACTGGATTTGCCAGGCACATAAAGGAGACCTGAGCCACATATTATGGGACTATCCCTAATCTAACACTTTTGGCTGATCTACACTGATGCTGCTAGGAATGGCAACAGATATTCCCAATGTGAATGCCTCTGAACATTAATGGTTCACCCTATTAGGCATGCAAGTTGAAAGACTTCTTTTATGCAGCTGGAGAACATCTAAAGCCCCTACCATCCCAGAATTGCTAAACTCACTAACACAACTTGCACCTTTAGACCATTTAACACATAACCTCCCAATTTACTACTGCTGGTGGAAACCATTTACAGCATACACTAAGCCCAGGACAGGTGTAGGACAGACTGTCCCCTTGCCAATTACCTTTATCTTCTAACATGCTATTTATGCCGACTACAGTACTACAGGTATTTATATATAGTTAGAGTCCATATGAATTTCTCTGTATGTATCTATCTATGTTACATAGTTTGTTTCCTAGTTTCTTTGTGGTTACCTGTTCTTTTTTCAGGGCAGGATGCTTTAACTCATCTGTAATGTAAATAGTTGTATTTGCTCCTGGGATGTCACATGGTAAGTGCGTCCTTATCTTTTAAGCATTGACTTTTGTTTAAATGAACATGAGATACAATGTAAAGGTATATTCTGCTTTATTTTCCATATTTGACCCTGTTGTTAATTGAGAAACCAATAAAATGTTTAATTGGGAAAAAAAAGTTGTTCCCCTGGCAGGTCTAATTTGGTTATAGTAGCACAATTAATGGATTATTGTGTACCCATGAGGATGTGGGATGTCCTGTGGTTGTCCTGCCACAGCAGGCTAGAGGTTAAGTGTAACAATAACAATAAAAGTCTTATAGTATTCTACAGCCATAGGCCAGAGTGTATGGAGCAGATAGAGATGCTTGAACATGTTTTGTATAACTGTGCCTTCATAAAATCTTGTTGCTCTATTTTGGCTTACAAATAGGCTATTCCCTGGATGGAAAGACTCACTTATGGTAATATAGTCCTGTGTGAGTATCCCTCTCATTGTAAGAAATATCATGCCAGTACAATGACTATTATTCTTGCCTGCATTAAATGTTTTTTGGGGCAGGCAAGGTGTCAGTTGGTGCTACAACAGACACAATGTACTTCTATTTCTATCCTGTTGCAGGTGCAACAAGCTATTGTTAGTTCTGAATGTTTGCTTCTGGTTTTGCCATTGTACTGGATCATGCTTGTACAGTAAACATTTTAATATGTATTTAACCAAGATAGAGCAGATAAGATGCAGTGTCTCATTTTCACTGGTGTTCTGCATTTACATATTGTTAAATTGTGATAACTCAGGATAGTCAGGCTGAGAAGTGATACCTATTTTTTGGTGGACCACCACATTTTGATCTCAAATTTCAGTCTTTTTATGACCCGATGTTATGATCAAGACTGATGGAATTTTTACAATCCCATCCAAAAGGTGATTTTGCTCTGTGAATGTCGAAACAAGTTTTGGAGGGGATTGAAAATAACACCTGCC
Organism: Neoceratodus forsteri; assembly: GCA_016271365.2. Classification (NCBI taxonomy): domain Eukaryota; kingdom Metazoa; phylum Chordata; order Ceratodontiformes; family Ceratodontidae; genus Neoceratodus; species Neoceratodus forsteri. Next base: position 611,796,805 of record CM028134.1, read on the forward strand.
ATGTTCAGGAGGTGGGGTAACACAAAAGATATGTTGAACATTAGGGGCCAAAATCTGCAAAAATAAAATTATGATAAATGTTGGCACGATTCAGTGTTTCCTCATTAGTTAGTTGATTTTTCATATTTTGTATGCAAATTTCCAACATAATCTTTTTATGTCCCCTTCTTCTGAGCATGACAGGTGTCATTTATAAAATAATGATCAGCTCATCATTTTGCGCAAGTGTGAAAACACATTTTTGGTAGGGTTTGAGAAATGACAGTTGTCACATTCATGAGGTGGTATGTAAACAAAGAGTATGTTAAAAAAGTTGGGCTCAAAATGCAGTAAATGACCATACTTATGACTGTATGCTGAAAAATGTCAATGTACACCAATAACTTTGTAGTTTTTTTTAAATATTTTACCCCAGATTTTCAACATAGCCTTCTTATGACTTCACATAGCCATCTGATGATGCCATCCGACGAACAAGGGTGAAGAACATTTACAAATCATGCCTGAAAGCTAATTTCATGCCACACATGTAAAAACACTTTTTAGCTAGTATTTGAAAAATGACAGCTGTCACATTTATTAGGCAGTGTGAAAAAATTACTATGTGTAATCATCAGGGTCAAAATATTGAGAATTAACGACAGTTACAAGTCTGCATTGAAAAATTTCAGTGTAAGCTCATAATTGAAGGGCTCCACCCATAGTTCAGTGGGCGGGGATACCTTTTTCACAAACAGCAACACACTCAGCCTTCTTTGCTTAGCGTTCGAGTTGATGCTGGGCCGGGCGTGTGGTCCTTCCTCGCTGCCTTCTCCTTCCTTACCTTGCTTTGCTGGTACTGCTCCTCTGTTTCTGCTGCTCCCCCGCTCACTCCTCCGCTCCTCATTCTTCTACCTCTTGCCAGTTCGCTGGCGCTTCCCGCTCGCCGGCGTTTGCCAGTGCCCCCCCTTTTTTCCATTCCCTTCTCTGCCCTGCTTGCTTCTCTGCTCCTCCTGGGTTGCGCCTTGTCTTGTGTTTTTTTTTTCTTCTTTGTGGGGGCCTTGTACCTAGGTTATCCTAGCCTGCTACCTTGGCGCTGAATCTGCTGGTGCTTTCCTTCATTTCTATCACAGCCCAGCCCATCCTCAGCAACAGTCCATGCTGCTTCCGGCGGTTGGGTTCCAGGACGTGTTGGACCTGGCTACAGTGCTTATTACTGGTTTACAACATTATTTGCTCCTTTCTACTACGCTCATTAGTAGATTCCATGAGCTTATATATATATTTAGTCTGCTGTCGCAACTTCAACAGTGAATGATTGTACTTCATCGCACTGTAATAGTCGTAGTTGGATACTAGCACTCCTGCTTTCATCACAGTGAGCTACATTACCAGATGTTCTACACATTTTGACAGCTCCCAGCAGCATTTATTAAATGCAACTCAATTTTTGAAGCTTGCTTCCTTCTTATTAGGCCGTCAGAACCTATGAGGGTTTCTGTTCAGCCTAGTTGTTCGGTGCCAATGAGGGGCAGCTTACAGCTTTATTTCTACTATTATTAGTCCAGCATCACTGACTGCCCTACCTTCATTTCACATATATTAATTAAGCATTATTTCTTACTATGGCTTTGCCAGCTCTGCCTGAGGGTCCTGCTCCAGCCCTTCCTATCCTTAGGAAATGTACTGCCAAAACAAAACATTCCTTAAAAAATTGGACTGTCCCTTGTCTGATGGCTGACCTAAAGAAGCTGGGTTTTCCTTTCCACGCCAATGCAAAGAAACAGGAATTGTATGGTTTACTACTTGAGCATCAGGATCATGGTTCCCCTATACTGCCAGTTTTGTCTGCAAGTCCAGATGCAGACGCCTTTGTTGAATTAAAGGATATTCTTTCTCAACTAGCCACATCTGTGATGGATATTTCCAACTGGTTTGAAGTACTTGAAAAACAAGAAACACCTACACCTGTGCTACTGCCACAGCCTCCACAGGCCCCAGATGTTCCTACTCCTACTCCAGATTCTACTCCGGAGCCTCTACCTCTTCCTCCTATTCCTGATGCTCCCTCTAAGCCAAGTACATTGGCTCCCCTGCTCCTCCATGCCAATAGTGTCTCCCATTCATCTAGTACCTAGTCATCTCCACAAGGATATCATCGATGGAAAAGATGTCAATCTTATTTCTCTGCTCATTTTCTCCCATGATACCATAGAAAACAGTATCATATCCTATGGCGACTTCTCTGTCATTCTTCATTCTAAAGATCCTAGACTCTCAAAGAAATTAACTATTCCTGAGTTTGTTTTGCTTTCAGCATCTACAGAGATATCCTTTGTTCCACCTTTCCAACTCACAGAGAAGAACTGGATGCTTACCTTTATCTGGTGGTCGATCTTGGCGTCCGCTACGGCGGCACTCATTTCCTTGATTACCACAAGTCCTTTTCCACCAAGGCTGCTGCTGCCCTGTCTCATTTCAACATAAGCCTGCAATGGGGCTCCCTTGACAACGAGCTTTTCTGCTGCTACTTTGCTGGACAGCAAGCATTGAACTGCCAAATCTGTGTCTCTTTTTCCCATGCAGCCACCTTTTGACCCTTATCCATACCTGATGCAGCCATGTCACATACTTCCACCACTCTGGACCTACTATTACCCAAACAATTAGGAATCCTAATGCTCTTTCTCTTTTTTCTCATGACAGGTATGGTTGTCCTTTCTCCTTTATTTATTTATTTAAGCATTTTACCAGGGAGGCATACTGAGCAGAGTACCGCTCGATTCCAGATGCGCGCCCTGGGGGAGGAGGGGATGGGGAAAAAAATACAGAGATACAAAGCAGAATTACAGAAAAAATACAATCAGCAAATACAACTGTACAGCTAGCAAAGGAGGAAAAAGATAGGTAAATACGAATATGATGAGGTGCAAATTAGAATATATACACCTACATGTTGTTGGCATTGAGGAGCAAGAACAATAATGCACCAGTAAAGGAGGTCACATAAGGCAGAAAATAGACCCCTACAATTACCACCTAAAGGGCCTGAAATGCACGGCAAGTATGTATGTCTGACTGGGTTGTAAGAAAGCAACATTTTTGTATTGGCAGCAATAGGGTCTGTAGATATCGAGTGAGGAGAGAGCTGTGCAGTAGAGCAGACCTGATGTCAGGACCAATAAGAGCTATTTGCATGAGCAAGTAGTGGGCAAGTGCATCTTTAGGAGGGGGTTTAGATGGAGTGGACTGGGGTCATATCTAATGATGGCCAGCAAGGAGTTCCAAATCTTTGGCATACAGTATTTAAAGACATCCTGGCCAGAGGTGGTTGACATGTGTGGGATGTGGAGTAGCTGGGAATCGGTGTTCCTGAGTGAGTAGGCTGGTGGTGGGAAGGGCTGCTAGGGTTGCTGCAAGGTAAGGGAGGAGGGTCTGTGCCCAAAATTTGGCTGTGGGCCTAACAAAATGTGACAGTCTCCGATCATAAAGGGAAGGGAGGTCTAAGGACCAGTAAAGGATGCAGTGATGGGTTGTGGGGGGCAATCTAGAGCAAAGCGACAGAAGGAGTGGAAAAGAGGATCGAGTCTGGCTAGGGAGGACTTGGGAGCTGGACTGTAGACCACGTCCCCATAGTTCAGTATTGGGAGGATCATTTTTTTTGACAATTTCTGAGCGCATTTGCAGGGGGATGCAACTTTTGTGGTGGTATAGAGCACCCAGCATGGGGTGCAGTTTCTTGTGGATAGAATCGATATGCTCCGAAAAATCTAGATGCTGGTCAAGCCAGACCCTAAGGTATCTGAAGGACTTAAAAGCCTCCAAAGGGAGCCATCAAGGGTGTGGAAGATAAGGGGAAGGTAGTCTAGAGAGTTTAGCCCTCGTGCCAAATGTGAGGGAGACGGTTTTCTTAGGATTAAGAAAGAGTTGATTTGAATGAAACCAAAGTTGGACATTCTCAAAGTCCTGTTGAAGCCTGGTTGCTACTTCAGAAGGGGATAAGCCTGAGGCATACAGTACTGTATCGTCTGCATACAAGTGAATGGAAGTATGTGGGCAGACCAGAGGCAGATCTTTCAGGAAGATGGAGAACAGTATTGAGCCATGGACAGAGCCTTGTGGGACCCCGATAGTGACAGAGAGGGGGGAGGAGGTGGAGTAGCTAATTCGGACCGATTGGGACCTGTCTGACAGGTGTGAATTGAACCAACTGGTGGCCGAGTCTGAGAGGCCGGCTAGGGAGAGCTTGGACAGTAGCAGGGTGTGGGAGACTATGTTGAAGGCCTTAGCAAGGTCGATGAAAATGGCTGAGGTGATTTCCCCATTATCCATACCCGAGAGGATGGCGTCAGTGAGTCTTAGGAGAGAGGTTGTGGTGGAGTGCGATTTCCTGAAACCAGCCTAGTACGGAGTGAAGAAAGAGTTTGAGTTGAGATATGCAGAGAGCTGGGAGAGGACGAGGTGCTCCTGAAATTTGGTTAGGATGGGGAGAAGGGAGATAGGGTGGTAGTTTCCCGGGGAGGAGGGGTCACCGCCTTTATATAGGGGATTACTATAGCATGTTTCCAAGAAGATGGTAGTGAGCCATGCATGAAGGAGAGGTTAAAGAGCAGCCAATGGGGTGGCAATGGCTGGGGCAGCTACAAGGAGCATTTTGGCATCAAGACCTGAGGGGTGCTTACCTTTGGCTGGGTTGAGGAGCCCTAGGGCTTTTAATACCTCTGAGAGTGTTACTAAGTGAAATGAGAAATTTGAGGATGGGGTGGTGGCATAGCTGGGGTTGAAGTGGATGGCTGTAGGGGGTGGGGTGAAAGTAAGGACAGGAGGGTGGATGCACAGTTTGTGAAGTGGGAGTTTAACTCAGTGGCCACCACACTCAGGGCAGTGACAGTGTTTCCTGCAATATTAAGGGCTGGTGTAGGGGTTGGACCGGTGGGGACAGAGGATTTAATTGACTTCCAAATCTTTGTTGGGTGATTGAAGTTGGTGTTGAGGGATGCCTTAAAATAGCTTGATTTGGTCTGATGGGTAAGCCTTGTGCAGGCATTCCGCAGTGACCGACAGTGTTGGAGAGCCGTTTGGGAACTAGATGCCTTGTAGGCTTTTCAGGCGTGGTCCCTGATTCAAAAACGATCAATGAGATCAGCAGTCACCGCGGGCAAGTGGGAACCCCTTGCTCTGGACCTTCTAAGTGGTGCATAGTGATCCCAGATAGCCAGGAATCTTGATGAGAAAAATTCAAGGGCAACATCAATATTGGGCGTACGTGTGATAAAAAGACCAATCAACATTGTGTAAGTCATTTAGGAGCTCTGTCAGATCCAGGGATTTATAGGACCTGGTGAGCAGAGAATGGGGTGGCGGTGCCTTGGGTTTGCAAATTTTCTGTACCATATAAATCATGTGGTGATCGCTGAGAGAGTCCGGAAGAAGATCGGCGGAGGAAATACGATGGGGGTGTGAGGTCATGGCCCAGTCCAATAGTGTATGTATGTTTGTTTGATTTGTGGTTCAGGCGAGTAGGTTCTGTTATTTTCTGGGATAGGTTTAAGGCATTTACTTGGATACATGTTTTGGAGCTAGTATTGGAGAGCCAGTTCTGGTTGAAATCACCAAGTATGAGCAGTTCTCCACCAGAGGCGAGGGATTTTAGAGTGCACAAATGGTCCAAGACGTCTGACAGCTGGGTATCCGGGGAGCAATAGGACCCTGCTACTTACAGGAGATTTGAGTGAGGGAGAGATTTTAATGAGCAAAAGTCTATAGCTTGCATGGTTACAGAAAGCCTGATTTGGGTAAACTGTAGCCTGGAGGAGATGAACATGGCAGTGCCCCCAACCCTCATTTTGCCACGGCAGTTCTGCCGAAGGAGGGAGTAGCCAGGGATTGAGAATTTTGCATACAGGTTATGGGGCTTCAGCCACGTTTCAGTAATGATTAGGATATCGGGGCACAGAGAAAGGACGTTAGGTTTAAATGCCGTGAATTTGTTAAGGATGCTGCATATATTTAGTTGAGCTATTTTGAGACCCTTTGGTAAGTGGGACGTGGGTGGAGAAAGGTGACCATTACAAGAGGGGGGTGGACCAAGGTTTTGCGCTCTACATCCCCGGCTAGGAGGAGAAGTAGGGGCAATAGTTGTTTTATAGCCCACTGGGCCTTGCGGCCGGTGGGGAGTTGCTGAGGTGTAAGCGGGCTTTGCGAGAAGTAGATTAGAGTGGAGATGTTTAGGACTGGCAGCCCCACATGAAAGGAGGGAGGGAGGATGGCAGCTCCAAGAATACCATAGTGCATATAATATGGGAAGAGTTGCCCAATGGTGGAGGTCGCTTGAGAGGGCAGTGTAGAATTTGTAGCATCCAGAATTAGGGAGCATGGCTGCTGTTGCTGTTCTGGGTAGGAGGGAGGTATGGTGGATAATGTGCGTATGAGTAGGCAGAATAACACAAGAGAAAGAGGTGACATGATGGACTTGATTTATTTGGCAGCAGCAGCTGCAAGAGCAGCCACTAGTGTGGAGGGAGCATAATCTGCAGATGCCAAAGTGGGCTAATTTGTCCTGCACCCACACGTGATGCCACCTATATAGGTGACAGCTCACCAAGGGTGGTGGTGGGGGTGGTGGGGCAGCCGGTGTGGAGCTCCAGTCACACAGCAACACCACCTTGTCCCATTCTCAGACATACCTGGGGATATATCTTTGTTGGCTTGGGGGAGGGCAAGAGATCCGCTGCCCTCGTGACCACTGGGGCAAGCTGAAGAGAGAAGAATGTTCAGCATTAAATAAGGTAGGGAGAGGGAGGGGCTGCACATTAAACACTGTTTAAACTGAATTTAACTGAGACACCAGGGTCTGAATTATGGGCTTCCGGAATTTAACTGAGGCACCAGGGTCCAAATTATGGGCTTAGCAGGTTTGCACACTAGGAGCTGCTGCCGTAGAAGTGGGAGTAAACAAAAGTATTCCAGCTACCAATTTAGTCTCTCTGGTGAACGCGTATCTGCAGTCCACAGTTCATTTATAGCTGAGAGCACATAAAATAGGGAAAAGCTGCATTTATGTCTTAAAGTACTCCCCAGGTTTTTGAAAAAACCCTGAACATTACTGTTGAAGTTCGTAGTAAAGCAAACTAACTTGAAGCTGCAGCTTAGTGTATTAAAGTATCAAAGTATCCCCCAGCTTCCCAGTAAAACCATGCACAGAACTATTGAAATTCTTGGTAAAGCAAACTAAGTTAAAGCTGCAATTAATGTATTAAAGTACCCCCCAGCTTTCCAGAGAAAACTCTGCACAGTACTGTTGAAATTCCTTTGTACAAAAAACTATCAGTTGGCCTCTGCGATAGAAAATCAGGGACTGTCTTTTGTTTGAAAAAGGTGCCAAAAAGTCCGATCACACGCAACACCGCCTTGTCCCGTTCTCAACCGTACCTGGGAGATTTCTTTGTTGGCTCGGGGTGGAAGAGATCCACTGCCCTCGCGACCACGGGGCAAGCTGGGGAGATTTATTTGTTTGCTCGGGGAGGCAAGAGATCCACTGCCCCTGCAATCACTGGTGAAAGCTGGGAGATTTCTTTGTTGGCTCGGGGGAGGGCAAGAGATCCGCCACCCTTGCGACCACTGGGGCAAGCTGGGGAGATTTCTTTGTTGGCTCGGGGCAGGGCAAAAGATCCGCCGTCCTCGCAACCACCGGGGCACCTTTATCGCTGGTAGACCTATATGTAACAATTTTAATGCCATGGGTTGCACTGTACAGGGCTGTTGCCTTTTGCATGTTTGCAGCCAGAATTTTTACAATCCCATCCAAAAGGTGATTTTGCTCTGTGAATGTCGAAACAAGTTTTGGAAGGGATTGAAAATAACACCTGCCATGTTCAGGAGGTGGGGTAACACAAAAGATATGTTGAACATTAGGGGCCAAAATCTGCAAAAATAAAATTATGATAAATGTTGGCACGATTCAGTGTTTCCTCATTAGTTAGTTGATTTTTCATATTTTGTATGCAAATTTCCAACATAATCTTTTTATGTCCCCTTCTTCTGAGCATGACAGGTGTCATTATAAAATAATGATCAGCTCATCATTTTGCAAGTGTGAAAACACATTTTTGGTAGGGTTTGAGAAATGACAGTTGTCACATTCATGAGGTGGTAGTAAACAAAGAGTATGTTAAAAGTTGGGCTCAAAATGCAGTAAATGACCATACTTATGACTGTATGCTGAAAATGTCAATGTACACCAATAACTTTGTAGTTTTTTAAATATTTTACCCCAGATTTTCAACATAGCCTTCTTATGACTTCACATAGCCATCTGATGATGCCATCCGACGAACAAGGGTGAAGAACATTTACAAATCATGCCTGAAAGCTAATTTCATGCCACACATGTAAAAACACTTTTTAGCTAGTATTTGAAAAATGACAGCTGTCACATTTATTAGGCAGTGTGAAAAAATTACTATGTGTAATCATCAGGGTCAAAATATTGAGAATTACGACAGTTACAAGTCTGCATTGAAAAATTTCAGTGTAAGCTCATAATTGAAGGGCTCCACCCATAGTTCAGTGGGGGGATACCTTTTTCACAAACAGCAACACACTCAGCCTTCTTTGCTTGGCGTTCGAGTTGATGCTGGGCCAGGCGTGTGGTCCTTCCTCGCCCTTCTCCTTCCTTACCTTGCTTTGCTGGTACTGCTCCTCTGTTCTGCTGCTCCCCGCTCACTCCTCCGCTCCTCATTCTTCTACCTCTTGCCAGTTCGCTGGCGCTTCCCTTCGCCTGCGTTGCCAGTCCCCCTTTTTCCATTCCCTTCTCTGCCCTGCTTGCTTCTCTGCTCCTCCTAGGTTGCGCCTTGTCTTGTGTTTTTTTTCTTCTTTGTGGGGGCCTTGTTACCTAGGTTATCCTAGCCTGCTACCTTGGCGCTGAATCTGCTGGTGCTTTCCTTCATTTCTATCACAGCCCAGCCCATCCTCAACAACAGTCCATGCTGCTTCAGCGGTTGGGTTCCAGGACGTGTTGGACCTGGCTACAGTGCTTATTACTGGTTTACAACATTATTTGCTCCTTTCTACTACGCTCATTAGTAGATTCCATGAGCTTATATATATATTTAGTCTGCTGTCGCAACTTCAACAGTGAATGATTGTACTTCATCGCACTGTAATAGTCGTATTTGGATACTAGCACTCCTGCTTTCATCACAGTGAGCTACATTACCAGATGTTCTACACATTTTGACAGCTCCCAGCAGCATTTATTAAATGCAACTCAATTTTTGAAGCTTGCTTCCTTCTTATTAGGCCGTCAGAACCTATGAGGGTTTCTGTTCAGCCTAGTTGTTCGGTGCCAATGAGGGGCAGCTTACAGCTTTATTTCTACTATTATTAGTCCAGCATCACTGACTGCCCTACCTTCATTTCACATATATTAATTAAGCATTATTTCTTACTATGGCTTTGCCAGCTCTGCCTGAGGGTCCTGCTCAGCCCTTCCTATCCTTAGGAAATGTACTGCCAAACAAAACATTCCTTAAAAATTGGACTGTCCCTTGTCTGATGGCTGACCCTAAAGAGCTGGGTTTTCCTTTCCATGCCAATGCAAAGAAACAGGAATTGTATGGTTTACTACTTGAGCATCAGGATCATGGTTCCCTATACTGCCAGTTTTGTCTGCAAGTCCAGATGCAGACGCTTTGTTGAATTAAAGGATATTCTTTCTCAACTAGCCACATCTGTGATGGATATTTCCAACTGGTTTGAAGTACTTGAAAAACAGAAACACCTACACAACTGTGCTACTGCCACAGCCTCCACAGGCCCCAGATGTTCCTACTCCTACTCCAGATTCTACCCGGAGCCTCTACCTCTTCCTCCTATTCCTGATGCTCCTCTAAGCCAAATACATTGGCTCCCTGCTCCTCCATGCCAATAGTGTCTCCATTCATCTAGTACCTAGTCATCTCCACAAGGATATCATCGATGGAAAAGATGTCAATCTTATTTCTCTGCTCATTTTCTCCCATGATACCATAGAAAACAGTATCATATCCTATGGCGACTTCTCTGTCATTCTTCATTCTAAAGATCCTAGACTCTCAAAGAAATTAACTATTCTGAGTTTGTTTTGCTTTCAGCATCTACAGAGATATCCTTTGTTCCACCTTTCCAACTCACAGAGAAGAACTGGATGCTTACCTTTATCTGGTGGTCGATCTTGGCGTCCGCTACGCGCTCCATTTCCATGATTACCACAAGTCCTTTCCACCAAGGCTGCTGCTGCCTGTCTCATTTCAACATAAGCCTGCAATGGGGCTCCCTTGACAACGAGCTTTTCTGCTGCTACTTTGCTGGACAGCAAGCATTGAACTGCCAAATCTGTGTCTCTTTTTCCCATGCAGCCACCTTTTGACCCTTATCCATACCTGATGCAGCCATGTCACATACTTCCACCACTCTGGACCTACTATTACCCAAACAATTAGGAATCCTAATGCTCTTTCTCTTTTTTCTCATGACAGGTATGGTTGTCCTTTCTCCTTTATTTATTTATTTAAGCATTTTTACCAGGGAGGCATACTGAGCAGAGTACCGCTCAATTCCAGATGCCCTGGGGAGGAGGGATGGGGAAAAATACAGAGATACAAAGCAGAATTACAGAAAAATACAATCAGCAAATACAACTGTACAGCTAGCAAAGGAGGAAAAGATAGGTAAATACTAATATGATGAGGTGCAAATTAGAATATATACACCTACATGTTGTTGGCATTGAGGAGCAAGAACAATAATGCACCAGTAAAGGAGGTCACATAAGGCAGAAAATAGACCCCTACAATTACCACCTAAAGGGCCTGAAATGCACGGCAAGTATGTATGTCTGACTGGGTTGTAGAAAGCAACATTTGTATTGGCAGCAATAGGGTCTGTAGATATCGAGTGAGGAGAGAACTGTGCAGTAGAGCAGACCTGATGTCAGGACCAATAAGAGCTATTTGCATGAGCAAGTAGTGGGCAAGTGCATCTTTAGGAGGGGTTTAGATGGAGTGGACTGGGGTCATATCTAATGATGGCCAAGGAGTTCCAAATCTTTGGCATACAGTATTTAAAGACATCCTGGCCAGAGGTGGTTGACATGTGTGGGATGTGGAGTAGCTGGGAATCGGTGTTCCTGAGTGAGTAGTCTGGTGGTGGGAAGGGCTGCTAGGGTTGCTGCAAGGTAAGGGAGGAGGGTCTGTGCCCAAAATTTGGCTGTGGGCCTAACAAAATGTGACAGTCTCCGATCATAAAGGGAAGGGAGGTCTAAGGACCAGTAAAGGATGCAGTGATGGGTTGTGGGGGGCAATCTAGAGCAAAGCGACAGAAGGAGTGGAAAAGAGGATCGAGTCTGGCTAGGGAGGACTTGGGAGCTGGACTGTAGACCACGTCCCCATAGTCCAGTATTGGGAGGATCATTTTTTTTGACAATTTCTGAGCGCATTTGCAGGGGGATGCAACTTTTGTGGTGGTATAGAGCACCCAGCATGGGGTGCAGTTTCTTGTGGATAGAATCGATATGCTCCGAAAAATCTAGATGCTGGTCAAGCCAGACCCTAAGGTATCTGAAGGACTTAAAAGCCTCCAAAGGGGAGCCATCAAGGGTGTGGAAGATAAGGGGGGAAGGTAGTCTAGAGAGTTTAGCCCTCGTGCCAAATGTGAGGGAGACGGTTTTCTTAGGATTAAGAAAGAGTTGATTTGAATGAAACCAAAGTTGGACATTCTCAAAGTCCTGTTGAAGCCTGGTTGCTACTTCAGAAGGGGATAAGCCTGAGGCATACAGTACTGTATCGTCTGCATACAAGTGAATGGAAGTATGTGGGCAGACCAGAGGCAGATCTTTCAGGAAGATGGAGAACAGTATTGAGCCAAGGACAGAGCCTTGTGGGACCCCGATAGTGACAGAGAGGGGGAGGAGGGTGGAGTAGATAATTCGGACCGATTGGGACCTGCCTGACAGGTGTGAATTGAACCAACTGGTGGCCGAGTCTGAGAGGCCGGCTAGGGAGAGCTTGGACAGTAGCAGGGTGTGGGAGACTATGTTGAAGGCCTTAGCAAGGTCGATGAAAATGGCTGAGGTGATTTCCCCATTATCCATACCCGAGAGGATGGCGTCAGTGAGTCTTAGGAGAGAGGTTGTGGTGGAGTGCGATTTCCTGAAACCAGCCTAGTACGGAGTGAAGAAAGAGTTTGAGTTGAGATATGCAGAGAGCTGGGAGAGGACGAGGTGCTCCTGAAATTTGGTTAGGATGGGGAGAAGGGAGATAGGGTGGTAGTTTCCCGGGGAGGAGGGGTCACCGCCTTTATATAAGGGGATTACTATAGCATGTTTCCAAGAAGATGGTAGTGAGCCATGCATGAAGGAGAGGTTAAAGAGAGCAGCCAATGGGGTGGCAATGGCTGGGGCAGCTACAAGGAGCATTTGGCATCAAGACCTGAGGGTGCTTACCTTTGGCTGGGTTGAGGAGCCCTAGGGCTTTAATACCTCTGAGAGTGTTACTAAGTGAAATGAGAAATTTGAGGATGGGGTGGTGGCATAGCTGGGGTTGAAGTGGATGGCTGTAGGGGTGGGGTGAAAGTAAGGACAGGAGGGTGGATGCACAGTTTGTGAAGTGGAGTTTAACTCAGTGGCCACCACACTCAGGGCAGTGACAGTGTTCCTACAATATTAAGGGCTGGTGTAGGGGTTGGACGGTGGGGACAAGAGGATTTAATTGACTTCCAAATCTTTGTTGGGTGATTGAAGTTGGTGTTGAGGGATGCCTTAAAATAAGCTTGATTTGGTCTGATGGGTAAGCCTTGTGCAGGCATTCCGCAGTGACCGACAGTGTTGGAGAGCCGTTTGAGAACTAGATGCCTTGTAGGCTTTTCAGGCGTGGTCCCTGATTCAAAAACGATCAATGAGATCAGCAGTCACCGCGGACAAGTGGGAACCCCTTGCTCTGGACCTTCTAAGTGGTGCATAGTGATCCCAGATAGCCAGGAATCTTGATGAGAAAAATTCAAGGGCAACATCAATATTGGGCGCACGTGTGATAAAAAGACCAATCAACATTGTGTAAGTCATTTAGGAGCTCTGTCAGATCCAGGGATTTATAGGACCTGGTGAGTAGAGAATGGGGTGGGGTGCCTTGGTTTGCAAATTTTCTGTACCATATAAATATGTGGTGATCGCTGAGAGAGTCCGGAAGAAGATCGGTGGAGGAAATACGATGGGGTGTGAGGTCATGGCCAGTCCAATAGTGTATGTATGTTTGTTTGATTTGTGGTTCAGCGAGTAGGTTCTGTTATTTTCTGGGATAGGTTTAAGGCATTTACTTGGATACATGTTTTGGAGCTAGTATTGGAGAGCCAGTTCTGGTTGAAATCACCAAGTATGAGCAGTTCTCCACCAGAGGCGAGGATTTTAGAGTGCACAAATGGTCCAAGACGTCTGACAGCTGGGTATCAGGGAGCAATAGGACCCTGCTACTTACAGGAGATTTGAGTGAGGGAGAGATTTTAATGAGCAAAAAGTCTATAGCTTGCATGGTTACAGAAAGCCTGATTTGGGTAAACTGTAGCCTGGAGGAGATGAACATGGCAGTGCCCCACCCTCATTTGTCCACGGCAGTTCTGCGGAAGGAGAAGTAGCCGGGATTGAGAATTTTGCATACAGGTTATGGGGCTTCAGCCACGTTTCAGTAATGATTAGGATATCGGGGCACAGAGAAAGGACGTTAGGTTTAAATGCCGTGAATTTGTTAAGGATGCTGCATATATTTAGTTGAGCTATTTTGAGACCCTTTGGTAAGTGGGACGTGGGTGGAGAAAGGTGACCATTACAAGAGGGGGGTGGACCAAGGTTTTGCGCTCTACATCCCCGGCTAGGAGGAGAAGTAGGGGCAATAGTTGTTTTATAGCCCACTGGGCCTTGCTGCGGGTGGGGAGTTGCTGAGGTGTAAGCGGGCTTTGCGAGAAGTAGATTAGAGTGGAGATGTTTAGGACTGGCAGCCCCACATGAAAGGAGGGAGGGAGGATGGCAGCTCCAAGAATACCATAGTGCATATAATATGGGAAGAGTTGCCCAATGGTGGAGGTCGCTTGAGAGGGCAGTGTAGAATTTGTAGCATCCAGAATTAGGGAGCATGGCTGCTGTTGCTGTTCTGGGTAGGAGGGAGGTATGGTGGATAATGTGCGTATGAGTAGGCAGAATAACACAAGAGAAAGAGGTGACATGATGGACTTGATTTATTTGGCAGCAGCAGCTGCAAGAGCAGCCACTAGTGTGGAGGGAGCATAATCTGCAGATGCCAAAGTGGGCTGATTTGTCCTGCACCCACACGTGATGCCACCTATATAGGTGACAGCTCACCAAGGTGGTGGTGGGGTGGTGGGGCAGCGGTGTGGAGCTCAGTCACACAGCAACACCACCTTGTCCCATTCTCAGACATACCTGGGGATATATCTTTGTTGGCTTGAGGGAGGGCAGAGATCTGCTCCCTCGTGACCACTGGGGCAAGCTGAAGAGAGAAGAATGTTCAGCATTAAATAAGGTAGGGAGAGGGAGGGGCTGCACATTAAACACTGTTTAAACTGAATTTAACTGAGACACCAGGGTCTGAATTATGGGCTTCCGAATTTAACTGAGGCACCAGGGTCCAAATTATGGGCTTAGCAGGTTTGCACACTAGGAGCTGCTGCCGTAGAAGTGGGAGTAAACAAAAGTATTCCAGCTACCAATTTAGTCTCTCTGGTGAACGCGTATCTGCAGTCCACAGTTCATTTATAGCTGAGAGCACATACAATAGGGAAAAGCTGCATTTATGTCTTAAAGTACTCCCCAGGTTTTTGGAAAAACCCTGAACATTACTGTTGAAGTTCGTAGTAAAGCAAACTAACTTGAAGCTGCAGCTTAGTGTATTAAAGTATCAAAGTATCCCCCAGCTTCCCAGTAAAACCATGCACAGAACTATTGAAATTCTTGGTAAAGCAAACTAAGTTAAAGCTGCAATTAATGTATTAAAGTACCCCCCAGCTTTCCAGAGAAAACTCTGCACAGTACTGTTGAAATTCCTTTGTACAAAAACTATCAGTTGGCCTCTGCCGATAGAAAATCAGGGACTGTCTTTTGTTTGAAAAAGGTGCCAAAAAAAGTCCGATCACACAGCAACACCGCCTTGTCCCGTTCTCAGCCGTACCTGGGGAGATTTCTTTGTTGGCTCGGGGGTGGGCAAGAGATCCACTGCCCTCGCGACCACCGGGGCAAGCTGGGGAGATTTATTTGTTGGCTCGGGGGAGGGCAAGAGATCCACTGCCCTCGCAATCACTGGGAAAGCTGGGGAGATTTCTTTGTTGGCTCGGGGGAAGGCAAGAGATCCGCCACCCTCGCGACCACTGGGGCAAGCTGGGGAGATTTCTTTGTTGGCTCGGGAGGGCAAAAGATCCGCCGTCCTCGCAACCACCGGGGCACCTTTATCGCTGGTAGACCTATATGTAACAATTTTAATGCCATGGGTTGCACTGTACAGGGCTGTTGCCTTTTGCATGTTTGCAGCCAGAATTTTTACAATCCCATCCAAAAGGTGATTTTGCTCTGTGAATGTCGAAACAAGTTTTGGAGGGGATTGAAAATAACACCTGCCATGTTCAGAAGGTGGGGTAACACAAAAGATATGTTGAACATTAGGGGCCAAAATCTGCAAAAATAAAATTATGATAAATGTTGGCACGATTCAGTGTTTCCTCATTAGTTAGTTGATTTTTCATATTTTGTATGCAAATTTCCAACATAATCTTTTTATGTCCCTTCTTCTGAGCATGACAGGTGTCATTTATAAAATAATGATCAGCTCATCATTTTGAGCAAGTGTAAAACACATTTTTGGTAGGGTTTGAGAAATGACAGTTGTCACATTCATGAGGTGGTATGTAAACAAAGAGTATGTTAAAAGTTGAGCTCAAAATGCAGTAAATGACCATACTTATGACTGTATGTGAAAAATGTCAATGTACACCAATAACTTTGTAGTTTTTTTTAAATATTTTACCCAGATTTTCAACATAGCCTTCTTATGACTTCACATAGCCATCTGATGATGCCATCCGACGAACAAGGGTGAAGAACATTTACAAATCATGCCTGAAAGCTAATTTCATGCCACACATGTAAAAACACTTTTAGCTAGTATTTGAAAATGACAGCTGTCACATTTATTAGGCAGTGTGAAAAATTACTATATGTAATCATCAGGGTCAAAATATTGAGAATTACGACAGTTACAAGTCTGCATTGAAAAAATTTCAGTGTAAGCTCATAATTGAAGGGCTCCACCCATAGTTCAGTGGGCGGATACCTTTTTCACAACCAACACACTCAGCCTTCTTTGCTTAGCGTTGCGAGTTGATGCTGGGCCGGGCGTGTGGTCCTTCCTCGCTGCCTTCTCCTTCCTTACCTTGCTTTGCTGGTACTGCTCCTCTGTTTCTGCTGCTCCCGCTCCACCTCCGCTCCTCATTCTTCTACCTCTTGCCAGTTCGCTGGAGCTTCCCTTCTTGGCGTTTGCCAGTGCCCCCTTTTTCCATTCCTTCTCTGCCCTGCTTGCTTCTCTACTCCTCCTGGGTTGCGCCTTGTCTTGTGTTTTTTTTTTCTTCTTTGTGGGAGCATGCACCTAGGTTATCCTAGCCTGCTACCTTGGCGCTGAATCTGCTGGTGCTTCCTTCATTTCTATCACAGCCCAGCCCATCCTCAGCAACAGTCCATGCTGCTTCGGCGGTTGGGTTCCAGGACGTGTTGGACCTAGCTACAGTGCTTATTACTGGTTTACAACATTATTTGCTCCTTTCTACCTACGTCATTAGTAGATTCCATGACTATATATATATTTAGTCTGCTGTCGCAACTTCAACAGTGAATGATTGTACTTCATCGCACTGTAATAGTCGTGACGGATACTAGCACTCCTGCTTTCATCACAGTGAGCTACATTACCAGATGTTCTAGATACATTTGACAGCTCCCAGGCATTTATTAAATGCAACTCAATTTTTGAAGCTTGCTTCCTTCTTATTAGGCCGTCAGAACCTATGAGGGTTTCTGTTCCAGCCTAGTTGTTAGGTGCCAATGAGGGCAGCTTACAGCTTTATTTCTACTATTATTAGTCCAGCATCACTGACTGCCCTACCTTCATTTCACATATATTAATTAAGCATTATTTCTTACTATGGCTTTGCCAGCTCTGCCTGAGGGTCCTGCTCCAGCCCTTCTATCCTTAGAAATGTACTGCCAAAACAAAACATTCCTTAAAAAATTGGACTGTCCTTGTCTGATGGCTGACCTAAAGAAGCTGGGTTTTCCTTTCCCGCCAATGCAAAGAAACAGGAATTGTATGGTTTACTACTTGAGCATCAGGATCATGGTTCCCTATACTGCCAGTTTTGTCTGCAAGTCCAGATGCAGACGCCTTTGTTGAATTAAAGGATATTCTTTCTCAACTAGCCACATCTGTGATGGATATTTCCAACTGGTTTGAAGTACTTGAAAAACAAGAAACACCTACACCTGTGCTACTGCCACAGCCTCCACAGGCCCCAGATGTTTCTACTCCTACTCCAGATTCTACTCCGGAGCCTCTACCTCTTCCTCCTATTCCTGATGCTCCCTCTAAGCCAAGTACATTGGCTCCCTGCTCCTCCATGCCAATAGTGTCTCCCATTCATCTAGTACCTAGTCATCTCCACAAGGATATCATCAATGGAAAAGATGTCAATCTTATTTCTCTGCTCATTTTCTCCCATGATACCATAGAAACAGTATCATATCCTATGAGCGACTTCTCGTCATTCTTCATTCTAAAGATCCTAGACTCTCAAAGAAATTAACTATTCTAGAGTTTGTTTGCTTTCAGCATCTACAGAGATATCCTTTGTTCCACCTTTCCAACTCACAGAGAAGAACTGGATGCTTACCTTTATCTGGTAGTCGATCTTGGCGTCCACTCTGGCGTACACTCATTTCCTTGATTACCACAAGTCCTTTTCCACCAAGGCTGCTGCTGCCCTGTCTCATTTCAACAATAAGCCTGCAATGGGGCTCCCTGACAACGAGCTTTTCTGCTGCTACTTTGCTGGACAGCAAGCATTGAACTGCCAAATCTGTCTCTTTTTCCCATGCAGCCACCTTTTGACTACCTTATCCACCTGATGCAGCCATGTCACATACTTCCACCTCTTGGACCTACTATTACCCAAACAATTAGGAATCTAATGCTCTTTCTCTTTTTCTCATGACGGTATGGTTGTCCTTTCTCCTTTTTATTTATTTAAGCATTTTACCAGGGAGGCATACTGAGCAGAGTACCGCTCGATTCCAGATGCGCCCTGGGGGAGGAGGGGATGGGGAAAAAAATACAGAGATACAAAGCAGAATTACAGAAAAAATACAATCAGCAAATACAACTGTACAGCTAGCAAAGGAGGAAAAAGATAGGTAAATACGAATATGATGAGGTGCAAATTAGAATATATACACCTACATGTTGTTGGCATTGAGGAGCAAGAACAATAATGCACCAGTAAAGGAGGTCACATAAGGCAGAAAATAGACCCCTACAGTTACCACCTAAAGGGCCTGAAATGCAGCAAGAAATATGATGTCTGACTGGGTTGTAAGAAAGCAACATTTTGTATTGGCAGCAATAGGGTCTGTAGATATCGAGTGAGGAGAGAGCTGTGCAGTAGAGCAGACCTGATGTCAGGACCAATAAGAGCTATTGCATGCAGCAAGTAGTGGGCAAGTGCATCTTTAGGAGGGGTTTAGATGGAGTGGACTGGGGTCATATCTAATGATGGCCAGCAAGGAGTTCCAAATCTTTGGCATACAGTGTTAAAGACATCCGGCCGAAAGTGGTTGACATGTGTGGGATGTGGAGTAGCTGGGAATGGTGTTCCTGAGTGAGTAGGCTGGTGGTGGGAAGGGCTGCTAGGGTTGCTGAAAGGTAAGTGAGGAGGTCTGTGCCCAAAATTTGGCTGTGGGCCTAACAAATGTGACAGTCTCCGATCATAAGGGAAGGGAGGTCTAAGGACCAGTAAAGGATGCAGTGATGGGTTGGCAGGGGGGGCAATCTGAAACCAGCGACAGAAGGAGTGGAAGAGGATCGAGGTCTGCGCTAAGGAGGACTTGGGAGCTGGACTGCAGACCACGTCCCCATAGTCCAGTATTGAGAGGATCATTTTTTGACAATTTCTGACACATTTGCAGGGGGATGCAACTTTGTGGTGGTATAGAGCACCCAGCATGGAATGCAGTTCTTGTGGATAGAATCGATATGCTCCTGAAAAATCTAGATGCTGGTTCAAGCCAGACCCTAGGTATCTGAAGGACTTAAAAGCCTCAAGGGGAGCCATCAAGGGTGTGGAAGATAAGGGGGAAGGTAGTCTAGAGAGTTTAGCCCTCGTGCCAAATGTGAGGGAGACGGTTTTCTTAGGATTAAGAAAGAGTTGATTTGAATGAAACCAAAGTTGGACATTCTCAAAGTCCTGTTGAAGCCTGGCTGCTACTTCAGAAGGAGAAGCCTGAGGCATACAGTACTGTATCGTCTGCATACAAGTGAATGGAGAGTATGTGGCAGACCAGAGGCAGATCTTTCAGGAAGATGGAGAACAGTATTGAGCCAAGGACAGAGCCTTGTGGGACCCCGATAGTGACAGAGAGGGGAGGAGGAGTAGCTAATCGGACCGATTGGGACCTGTCAGACAGGTGTGAATTGAACCAACTGGGTGGCCTGAGTCTGAGAGGCCGGCTAGGGAGAGCTTGGACAGTAGCAGGGTGTGGAGACTATGTTGAAGGCCTTAGCAAGGTCGATGAAAATGGCTGAGGTGATTTCCCCATTATCCATACCCGAGAGGATGGCGTCAGTGAGTCTTAGGAGAGAGGTTGTGGTGGAGTGCGATTTCCTGAAACCAGCCTAGTACGGAGTGAAGAAAGAGTTTGAGTTGAGATATGCAGAGAGCTGGGAGAGGACGAGGTGCTCCTGAAATTTGGTTAGGATGGGGAGAAGGGAGATAGGGTGGTAGTTTCCCGGGGAGGAGGGTCACCACTTTATATAAGGGGATTTACTATAGCATGTTTCCAAGAAGATGGTAGTGAGCCATGCATGAAGGAGAGGTTAAAGAGCAGCCAATGGGGTGGCAATGGCTGGGGCAGCTACAAGGAGCATTTTGGGCATCAAGACCTGAGGGTGCTTACCTTTGGCTGGGCTGAGGAGCCCTAGGGCTTTTAATACCTCTGAGAGTGTTACTAAGTGAAATGAGAATCTGAGGATGGGGTGGTGGCATAGCTGGGGTTGAAGTGGATGGCTGTAGGGGTGGGGTGAAAGTAAGGACAGGAGGGTGGATGCACAGTTTGTGAAGTGGGAGTTTAACTCAGTGGCACCACACTCAGGGCAGTGACAGTGTTTCCTGCAATATTAAGGGCTGGTGTGGAGGTTGGACGAATTGAGACAAGAGGGATTTAATCCAGCTTCAAATCTTTGTTGGGTGATTGAAGTTGGTGTTGAGGGATGCCTTAAAATAAGCTTGATTTGGTCTGATGGGTAAGCCTTGTGCAGGCATTCCGCAGTGACCGACAGTGTTGGAGAGCCGTTTGGGAACTAGATGCCATGTAGGCTTTTCAGGCGTGGTCCCTGATTCAAAACGATCAATGAGATCAGCAGTCACCGCTGCAAGTGGGAACCCCTTGCTCTGGACCTTCTAAGTGGTGCATAGTGATCCCAGATAGCCAGGAATCTTGATGAGAAAATTCAAGGGCAACATCAATATTAAGGCATACGTGTGATAAAGAACCAATCAACATTATTGTAAGTCATTTAGGAGCTCTGTCAGATCCAGGGATTTGATAGGACCTGGTGAGCAGAGAATGGGGTAGCGGTGCCTTGGGCTTGCAAATTTTCTGTACCATATAAATCATGTGGTGATCGCTGAGGAGAGTCCGAAGAAGATCGAAGGAGGAAATACGATGGGGGTGTGAGGTCAGCCCCAGTCAATAATGTATGTATGTTTGTTTGATTTGTGGTTCAGGAGTAGGTTCTGTTATTTTCTGGGATAGGTTTAAAGCATTTACTTGGATACATGTTTGGAGCTAGTATTGGAGAGCCAGTTCTGGTTGAAATCACCAAGTATGAGCAGTTCTCCACCAGAGGCGAGGATTTTAGAGTGCACAAATGGTCCAAGACGACTGACAGCTGGGTATCCGGGGAGCAATAGGACCCTGCTACTTACAGGAGATTTGAGTGAGGAGAGATTTTAATGAGCAAAAGTCTATAGCTTGCATGGTTACAGAAAGCCTGATTTGGGTAAACTGTAGCCTGGAGGAGATGAACATGGCAGTGCCCCCAACCCTCATTTTGCCACGGCAGTTCTGCCGAAGGAGGGAGTAGCCAGGGATTGAGAATTTTGCATACAGGTTATGGGGCTTCAGCCACGTTTCAGTAATGATTAGGATATCGGGGCACAGAGAAAGGACGTTAGGTTTAAATGCCGTGAATTTGTTAAGAATGCTGCATATATTTAGTTGAGCTATTTTGAGACCCTTTGGTAAGTGGGACGTGGGTGGAGAAGGTGACCATTACAAGAGGGGGTGGACCGAGGCCTTGCGCCTACATCCCGGCTAGGAGGAGAGAGGAGCAATAGTTGTTTTATAGCCCACTGGCCTTGCAAGGGTGGGGAGTTGCTGAGGTGTAAGCGGGCTTTACGAGAAGTAGATTAGAGTGGAGATGTTTAGGACTGGCAGCCCCACATGAAAGGAGGGAGGAGGATGGCAGCTCCAAGAATACCATAGTGCATATAATATGGAAGAGTTGCCCAAATGGTGGAGGTCGCTTGAGAGGGCAGTGTAGAATTTGTAGCATCCAGAATTAGGGAGCATGCTGCTGCTGCTGCTCTGGTGGGAGGGAGGTATGGTGGATAATAATGCGTATGAGTAGGCAGAATAATACACAAGAGAAGAGGTGACATGATGGACTTGATTTATTTGGCAGCAGCAGCTGCAAGAGCAGCCACTAGTGTGGAGGAGCATAATCTGCAGATGCCAAAGTGGGCTAATTTGTCCCACCCTAACGTGATGCCACCTTATAGGTGACAGCTCACCAAGGTGTGGTGGGGTGGTGGGCAGCCGTGTGGAGCTCCAGTCACACAGCAACACCACCTTGTCCCATTCTCAGACATACCTGGGGATATATCTTTGTTGGCTTGGGGGAGGGCAGAGATCCATGCCCTCGTGACCACTAGGGCAAGCTGAAGAGAGAAAGAATGTTCAGCATTAAATAAAGGTGAGGAGAGGAGGGCTGCACATTAAACACTGTTTAAACTGAATTTAACTGAGACACAGGGTCTGAATTATGGGCTTCCAATTTAACTGAGGCACCAGGGTCCAAATTATGGGCTTAGCAGGTTTGCACACTAGGAGCTGCTGCCGTAGAAGTGGGAGTAAACAAAAAGTATTCCAGCTACCAATTTAGTCTCTCTGGTGAACAACGTATCTGCAGTCCACAGTTCATTTATAATGAGCACATACAATAAGGAAAAGCTGCATTTATGTCTAATAGTACTCCCCAGGTTTTTGAAAAAACCCTGAACATTACTGTTGAAGTTAGCAGTAAAAGCAAACCAACTTGAAGCTGCAGCTTAGTGTATTAAAGTATCAAAAGTATCCCCAGCTTCCGAAAAAACCATGCACAGAACTATTGAAATTCTTGGTAAAGCAAACTAAGTTAAAGCTGCAATTAATGTATTAAAGTACCCCCCAGCTTTCCAGAGAAAACTCTGCACAGTACTGTTGAAATTCCTTTGTACAAAAACTATCAGTTGGCCTCTGCCGATAGAAAATCAGGGACTGTCTTTTGTTTGAAAAAGGTGCCAAAAAAAGTCCGATCACACAGCAACACCGCCTTGTCCCGTTCTCAGCCGTACCTGGGGAGATTTCTTTGTTGGCTCGGGGGTGGGCAAGAGATCCACTGCCCTCGCGACCACGGGGCAAGCTGGGAGATTTATTTGTTGGCTCGGGGAGGGCAAGAGATCCACTGCCCTGCAATCACTGAAAAGCTGGGGAGATTTCTTTGTTGGCACGGGAGGCAAGAATCCGCCACCACGCGACCACTGGGGCAAGCTGGGAGATTTCTTTGTTGGCTCGGGGAGGGCAAAGATCCGCTGTCCCTCGCAACCACCGGGACACCTTTCATTAGTAGACCCATATGAACAATTTTTAATGGGTTGCACTGTACAGGCTGTTGCCCCTTGCATGTTTGCAGCCAGAATTTTACAATCCCAACCAAAAAGCAGATTTACCTGGGAATGTAAACAAGTTTTGAGGGGATTGAACAACACCTGCCATGTTCAGAGATGGGGTAACACAAAAAAGGTTGAACATTAGGGCCAAAATCTGCAAAAAAAAATTGATAAATGTTGGACGATTCAGTGTTTCTCATTAAGAAGTTGATTTTCACATTTTGTATGCAACTCCAACATAATCTTTTATCCCCTTCTTCTGAGCAAGACAGGGAATCATTATAAATAATGACAACCATCACTTTTGCGCAAGTGGAAAACACATTTTGGTAGCCTAGAAAGCAATCGTAACATCCATGAGGTGGTATGTAAACAAAGAGTATGTTAAAAGTTGGGCTCAAATGCGTAAATGACCATACTTTATGACTGTATGCTGGAAAATGTCAATGTACACCAATAACTTTTAGTTTTTTTTAAATATTTTACCCAGATTTTCAACATAGCCTTCTTTATGACTTCACATAGCCATCTGATGATGCCATCCGACGAACAAGGGTGAAGAACATTTAAATCATGCCTGAAAGCTAATTTCATGCCACATATGTAAAAACACTTTTAGCTAGTATTTGAAAATGACAGCTGTCACATTTATTAGGCAGTGTGAAAAAATTATGTGTGTAATCATCAGGGTCAAAATATTGAGAATTACGCAGTTACAAGTCTGTATTGAAAAATTTCAGTGTAAGCTCATAATTGAAGGGCTCCACCCATAGTTCAGTGGGCGGATACCTTTTTCACAACAGCACACACTCAGCCTTCTTTGCTTAGCGTTCGAGTTGATGCTGGGCCGGGCGTGTGGTCCTTCCTCGCTGCCTTCTCCTTCCTTACCTTGCTTTGCTGGTACTGCTCCTCTGTTTCTGCTGCTCCCGCTCCTCCTCCGCTCCTCATTCTTCTACCTCTTGCCAGTTCGCTGGCGCTTCCCGCTCGCCGGCGTTTGCCAGTGCCCCCCCTTTTTTCCATTCCCTTCTCTGCCCTGCTTGCTTCTCTGCTCCTCCTGGGTTGCGCCTTGTCTTGTGTTTTTTTTTTCTTCTTTGTGGGGGCCTTGTACCTAGGTTATCCTAGCCTGCTACCTTGGCGCTGAATCTGCTGGTGCTTCTCTCATTTCTATCACAGCTCAGCCCATCCTCAGCAACAGTCCATGCTGCTTCTGGTTGGGTTCCAGGGCGTGTTGGACCTGGCTACAGTGCTTATTACTGGTTTACAACATTATTTGCTCCTTTCTACTACGCTCATTAGTAGATTCCATGAGCTTATATATATATTTAGTCTCTGTCATAACTTCAACAGTGAATGATTGTACTTCATCGCACTGTAATAGTCGATTGGATACTAGCACTCCTGCTTTCATCACAGTGAGCTACTACCAGATGTTCTACACATTTTGACAGCTCCCAGCAGCATTTATTAAATGCAACTCAATTTTGAAGCTTCTTTTCTTATTAGGCCGTCAGAACCTAATGAGGGTTTCTGTTCAGCCTAGTTGTTCAGTGCCAATGAGGGGCAGCTTACGGCTTTATTTCTACTTATTATTAGTCCAGCATCACTGACTGCCCTACCTTCATTTCACATATATATTAAGCATTATTTCATTATGGCTTTGCCAGCTCTGCCTGAGGGTCCTGCTCCAGCCCTTCCTATCCTTAGGAAATGTACTGCAAAACAAAACATTCCTTAAAAATTGGACTGTCCCTTGTCTGATGGCTGACCTAAGAAGCTGGGTTTTTCTTTCCACGCCAATGCAAAGAAACAGGAATTGTATGGTTTACTACTTGAGCATCAGATCATGGTTCCCCTATACTGCCAGTTTTGTCTGCGTAAGTCCAGATGCAGACGCTTTGTGAATTAAAGGATATTCTTTCTCAACTAGCCACATCTGTGATGGATATTTCCAACTGGTTTGAAGTACTTGAAAACAAGAAACACCTACACCTGTGCTACTGCCACAGCCTCCACAGGCCCCAGATGTTCTTTACTCCTACTCCAGATTCTACTCGAGCCTCTACCTCTTCCTCCTATTCCTGATGCTCCCTCTAAGCCAAGTACATGGCTCCTGCTCCTCCATGCCAATAGTGTCTCCCATTCATCTAGTACCTAGTCATCTCCACAAGGATATCATCGATGGAAAGATGTCAATCTTATTTCTGCTCATTTTCTCCATGATACCATAGAAACAGTATCATATCCTATGTGCACTTCTCTGTCATTCTTCATTCTAAAGATCCTAGACTCTCAAAGAAATTAACTATTCCTGAGTTTGTTTTGCTTTCAGCATCTACAGAGATATCCTTTGTTCCACCTTTCCAACTCACAGAAGAACTGGATGCTTACCTTTATCTGGTGGTCGATCTTGGCGTCCACGGCGGCACTCATTTCTTGATTACCACAAGTCCTTTTCCACCAAGGCTGCTGCTGCCTGTCTCATTTCAACATAAGCCTGCAATGGGGCTCCTTGACAACGAGCTTTTCTGCTGCTACTTTGCTGGACAGCAAGCATTGAACTGCCAAATCTGTGTCTCTTTTCCCATGCAGCCACCTTTTGACCCTTTTATCCATACCTGATGCAGCCATGTCACATACTTCCACCACTCTGGACCTACTATTACCCAAACAATTAGGAATCCTAATGCTCTTTCTCTTTTTCTCATGACAGGTATGGCTTGTCTTTCTCCTTTATTTATTTATTTAGCATTTTACCAGGGAGGCATACTGAGCAGAGTACCGCTCTGATTCAGATGCCCTGGGGAGGAGGATGGGGAAAAATACAGAGATACAAAGCAGAATTACAGAAAAATACAATCAGCAAATACAACTGTACAGCTAGCAAAGGAGGAAAAGATAGGTAATCACGAATATGATGAGGTGCAAATTAGAATATATACCTACATGTTGTTGGCATTGAGGAGCAAGAACAATAATGCACCAGTAAAGGAGGTCACATAAGGCAGAAAATAGACCCTACAATTACCACCTAAAGGGCCTGAAATGCAGCAAGTATGTATGTCTGACTGGGTTGTAAGAAAGCAACATTTTGTATTGCGCAATAGGGTCTGTAGATATCGAGTGAGGAGAGAGCTGTGCAGTAGAGCAGACCTGATGTCAGGACCAATAAGAGCTATTTGCATGAGCAAGTAGTGGGCAAGTGCATCTTTAGGAGGGGGTTTAGATGGAGTGGACTGGGGTCATATCTAATGATGGCCAGCAAGGAGTTCCAAATCTTTGGCATACAGTATTTAAAGACATCCTGGCCAGAGGTGGTTGACATGTGTGGGATGTGGAGTAGCTGGGAATCGGTGTTCCTGAGTGAGTAGGCTGGTGGTGGGAAGGGCTGCTAGGGTTGCTGCAAGGTAAGGGAGGAGGGTCTGTGCCCAAAATTTGGCTGTGGGCCTAACAAAATGTGACAGTCTCCGATCATAAAGGGAAGGGAGGTCTAAGGACCAGTAAAGGATGCAGTGATGGGTTGTGGGGGCAATCTAGAGCAAAGCGACAGAAGGAGTGGAAAAGAGGATCGAGTCTGGCTAGGGAGGACTTGGGAGCTGGACTGTAGACCACGTCCCCATAGTCCAGTATTGGGAGGATCATTTTTTTTGACAATTTCTGAGCGCATTTGCAGGGGGATGCAACTTTTGTGGTGATATAGAGCACCCAGCATGGGGTGCAGTTTCTTGTGGATAGAATCGATATGCTCCGAAAAATCTAGATGCTGGTCAAGCCAGACCCTAAGGTATCTGAAGGACTTAAAAGCCTCCAAAGGGCCATCAAGGTGTGGAAGATAAGGGGGAAGGTAGTCTAGAGAGTTTAGCCCTCGTGCCAAATGTGAGGGAGACGGTTTTTAGGATTAAGAAAGAGTTGATTTGAATGAAACCAAAGTTGGACATTCTCAAAGTCCTGTTGAAGCCTGGTTGCTACTTCAGAAGGGGATAAGCCTGAGGCATACAGTACTGTATCGCCTGCATACAAGTGAATGGAAGTATGTGGCAGACCAGAGGCAGATCTTTCGAGAAGATGGAGAACTAGTATTGAGCCAGGACAGAGCCTTGTGGGACCCCGATAGTGACAGAGAGGGGGAGGAGGTGAGTAGCTAATTGGACCGATTGGGACCTGTCTGACAGGTGTGAATTGAACCAACTGGTGGCCGAGTCTGAGAGGCCGGGCTAGGGAGAGCTTGGACAGTAGCAGGGTGTGGAGACTATGTTGAAGGCCTTAGCAAGGTCGATGAAAATGGCTGAGGTGATTTCCCTTATCCATACCGAGAGGATGGCGCAGTGAGTCTTAGGAGAGAGGTTGTGGTGGAGTGCGATTTCTGAAACCAGCCTAGTAATGGAGGAAGAAAGAGTTTGAGTTGAGATATGCAGAGAGCTGGGAGAGGACGAGGTGCTCCTGAAATTTGGTTAGGATGGGGAGAAGGGAGATAGGGTGGTAGTTTCCCGGGGAGGAGGGGTCACCGCCTTTATATAAGGGGATTACTATAGCATGTTTCCAAGAAGATGGTAGTGAGCCATGCATGAAGGAGAGGTTAAAGAGAGCAGCCAATGGGGTGGCAATGGCTGGGGCAGCTACAAGGAGCATTTTGGCATCAAGACCTGAGGGGTGCTTACCTTTGGCTGGGTTGAGGAGCCCTAGGGCTTTTAATACCTCTGAGAGTGTTACTAAGTGAAATGAGAAATTTGAGGATGGGGTGGTGGCATAGCTGGGGTTGAAGTGGATGGCTGTAGGGGGTGGGGTGAAAGTAAGGACAGGAGGGTGGATGCACAGTTTGTGAAGTGGGAGTTTAACTCAGTGGTCACCACACTCAGGGCAGTGACAGTGTTTCCTGCAATATTAAGGGCTGGTGTAGGGGGTTGGACCGGTGGGGACAAGAGGGATTTAATTGACTTCCAAATCTTTGTTGGGTGATTGAAGTTGGTGTTGAGGGATGCCTTAAAATAGCTTGATTTGGTCTGATGGGTAAGCCTTGTGCAGGCATTCCGCAGTGACCGACAGTGTTGGAGAGCCGTTTGGGAACTAGATGCCTTGTAGGCTTTTCAGGCGTGGTCCCTGATTCAAAAACGATCAATGAGATCAGCAGTCACCGAGGGCAAGTGGGAACCCCTTGCTCTGGACCTTCTAAGTGGTGCATAGTGATCCCAGATAGCCAGGAATCTTGATGAGAAAAATTCAAGGGCAACATCAATATTGGGCGCACGTGTGATAAAAAGACCAATCAACATTGTGTAAGTCATTTAGGAGCTCTGTCAGATCCAGGGATTTATAGGACCTGGTGAGCAGAGAATGGGGTGGCGGTGCCTTGGGTTTGCAAATTTTCTGTACCATATAAATCATGTGGTGATCGCTGAGAGAGTCCGGAAGAAGATCGGCGGAGGAAATACGATGGGGGTGTGAGGTCATGGCCCAGTCCAATAGTGTATGTATGTTTGTTTGATTTGTGGTTCAGGCGAGTAGGTTCTGTTATTTTCTGGGATAGGTTTAAGGCATTTACTTGGATACATGTTTTGGAGCTAGTATTGGAGAGCCAGTTCTGGTTGAAATCACCAAGTATGAGCAGTTCTCCACCAGAGGCGAGGGATTTTAGAGTGCACAAATGGTCCAAGACGTCTGACAGCTGGGTATCCGGGGAGCAATAGGACCCTGCTACTTACAGGAGATTTGAGTGAGGGAGAGAGATTTTAATGAGCAAAAAGTCTATAGCTTGCATGGTTACAGAAAGCCTGATTTGGGTAAACTGTAGCCTGGAGGAGATGAACATGGCAGTGCCCCCACCCCTCATTTTGCCACGGCAGTTCTGCCGAAGGAGGGAGTAGCCAGGGATTGAGAATTTTGCATACAGGTTATGGGGCTTCAGCCACGTTTCAGTAATGATTAGGATATCGGGGCACAGAGAAAGGACGTTAGGTTTAAATGCCGTGAATTTGTTCAGGATGCTGCATATATTTAGTTGAGCTATTTTGAGACCCTTTGGTAAGTGGGACGTGGGTGGAGAAAGGTGACCATTACAAGAGGGGGGTGGACCAAGGTTTTGCGCTCTACATCCCCGGCTAGGAGGAGAAGTAGGGGCAATAGTTGTTTTACAGCCCACTGGGCCTTGCGGCTGGTGGGGAGTTGCTGAGGTGTAAGCGGGCTTTGCGAGAAGTAGATTAGAGTGGAGATGTTTAGGACTGGCAGCCCCACATGAAAGGAGGGAGGGAGGATGGCAGCTCCAAGAATACCATAGTGCATATAATATGGGAAGAGTTGCCCAATGGTGGAGGTCGCTTGAGAGGGCAGTGTAGAATTTGTAGCATCCAGAATTAGGGAGCATGGCTGCTGTTGCTGTTCTGGGTGGGAGGGAGGTATGGTGGATAATGTGCGTATGAGTAGGCAGAATAACACAAGAGAAAGAGGTGACATGATGGACTTGATTTATTTGGCAGCAGCAGCTGCAAGAGCAGCCACTAGTGTGGAGGGAGCATAATCTGCAGATGCCAAAGTGGGCTGATTTGTCCTGCACCCACACGTGATGCCACCTATATAGGTGACAGCTCACCAAGGGTGGTGGTGGGGGTGGTGGGGCAGCCGGTGTGGAGCTCCAGTCACACAGCAACACCACCTTGTCCCATTCTCAGACATACCTGGGGATATATCTTTGTTGGCTTGGGGGAGGGCAAGAGATCCGCTGCCCTCGTGACCACTGGGGCAAGCTGAAGAGAGAAGAATGTTCAGCATTAAATAAGGTAGGGAGAGGGAGGGGCTGCATATTAAACACTGTTTAAACTGAATTTAACTGAGACACCAGGGTCTGAATTACGGGCTTCCGAATTTAACTGAGGCACCAGGGTCCAAATTATGGGCTTAGCAGGTTTGCACACTAGGAGCTGCTGTCAGAGAAGGGAGTAAACAAAAGTATTCCAGCTACCAATTTAGTCTCTCTGGTGAAGCCAGATCTGCAGTCCACAGTTCATTTATAACTGAGAGCACATACAATAGGGAAAAGCTGCATTTATGTCTTAAGTACTCCCCAGGTTTTTGAAAAAACCCTGAACATTACTGTTGAAGTTCGTAGGAAAGCAAACTAACTTGAAGCTGCAGCTTAGTGTATTAAAGTATCAAAGTATCCCCCAGCTTCCCAGTAAAACCATGCACAGAACTATTGAAATTCTTGGTAAAGCAAACTAAGTTAAAGCTGCAATTAATGTATTAAAGTACCCCCCAGCTTTCCAGAGAAAACTCTGCACAGTACTGTTGAAATTCCTTTGTACAAAAACTATCAGTTGGCCTCTGCCGATAGAAAATCAGGGACTGTCTTTTGTTTGAAAAAGGTGCCAAAAAAAGTCCGATCACACAGCAACACCGCCTTGTCCCGTTCTCAGCCGTACCTGGGGAGATTTCTTTGTTGGCTCGTGGGTGGGCCAGAGATCCACTGCCCTCGCGACCACCGGGGCAAGCTGGGGAGATTTATTTGTTGGCTCGGGGGAGGGCAAGAGATCCACTGCCCTCGCAATCACTGGGGAAAGCTGGGGAGATTTCTTTGTTGGCTCGGGGGAGGGCAAGAGATCCGCCACCCTCGCGACCACTGGGGCAAGCTGGGGAGATTTCTTTGTTGGCTCGGGGGAGGGCAAAAGATCCGCCGTCCTCGCAACCACCGGGGCACCTTTATCGCTGGTAGACCTATATGTAACAATTTTAATGCCATGGGTTGCACTGTACAGGGCTGTTGCCTTTTGCATGTTTGCAGCCACTGTGGGGATGCTCACTCTAAATCCGTTTGTCCTGCCCTGAGGAGTAAGTCCTGACTATTCCAACATCCTTCAACTCCTGTTAAATGTCAAAGCTCTGGCCCAATTGCTTGCTAGTCACCCCTTTCAAACACTTGTCCAATATCTCATCTCAGGATTTACATCTGGATTCCATACTGGAGTATGTTCTCTTCCTCAAGATTCCTTTGAATGTTCTAATCTACAAACTGCCTTATTTCAACCAGATGTCATCAAATCACTTCAACAGAAGAAACTGGATAAAGGCTACCTAATCGAACCATTTTACCATCTACCTTTCTCTGTATTTCGCGTCAGCCCCATTGGTGTGGCTACTCGTAAATTTTCAGGAAAAAAGAGACGAATTATTGACTTGTCAGCTCCACATGCTGCTTATATTCCCAGTATAAATTCTCTTATTCTTTCTCAAGAATTTTCCTTGGCTTATTTTCGAATAGACAGCGCTATTAAAGTGCCCACCGCTTATCACAGGCACATATGTGCAAGCACACTCTACCTGTTATATGAATTGGTCGCACTAAACAAAGTAAATATTTTTTACTGATCTGGGGAAATACAGGGGAGGCAGGAGCATTGTAAGATGCTCCCTAAGTGTTTCAGTGTATTAAGAAATTGTCAAGTAGCAAAGCAAAAAGCCAGAGCTGCTTGTTCCTCGCTCAACACTAAATTTAAAACTAGCTAAGTAGTGAGGAGAAAGCCAATGAGAGATCATGGCGGGGGAAGCCTGAAAGCAAGCAAGCAAAGATGCATACGAATACTCAGCTAGTTTTAAATGTAATCTGCCATTTACTGTGCCGTGCTGAGCACCGTGATGTCAAAGATTGGAAGGGTTCTGCAGCTAGTTTTAAGTTTACTCTCTGATGTCAGAGATTGGAAGGGATTTGCAGCTAGTTTTACATTTAGTCTGCCTGTTTGCTGTGTGCCATGCCATGTATACTGCAATGTCAGAAATCGGAAGAGATCTCTCAACGGCTATCTCCTCGCTCCTAACAGTGCTATCACACTGAAGCTAGTTTAAATTGAATCTGCCCATTTACTGTGAGATCTGAATGGATGCCTGTTACACTGCCCATTCTATTTCGGGCAGTTTAGCTGGTAATTAGTGTGGATTCACACTTTGGCAAGCTCTGCAAACTACCTGTCAATGTGTGAACTGACACTAATTAGGATCTAATCTGCCCAAAATAGCAGGTAGGCACAGAACGCTTTATCCAGTGTTGTTAACACTGGACCCTATGGAACTGGTAAACGGTTATCAAAATTTGCCCAGATAAACTGATTGCCCGCCTAAAGCGTGGGTGCTATAAGTGGAGTGGACTGTATTGCCACTAAACAACTCAGCAAAGGTGCATGGCTTTCCAATGCCGATATTTCAGATGCCTTCAAATTACTTCCTATCCACCCATCACTTGGCACTTCTATGGTATTAAATTGGATCATTTGTATTATTTCGCTATGCGGGTTACTTTCGGGTGCGAAAGCAGTCCACAGTTATTTGATATTTTCTCTACTACAATATGTTGGCTATTACTGAATCATTGCCACGTGACTTCCATCATCCATTTACTTGATGACTTCCTTCTCATCGAACCTCCCTCAGCACCTCCAGCGGCAGCACTGAATTTGTTGTGCCATTTGTTCAATCAACTGGCAGTACTTATTTCAGAAGAGAAGATGATTGGTCCCATCACAGAACTGGAATTTCTAGGCATTACACTGGACTCAGTACACATGGAAGCCAGGCTCCCTTCTGATTAAATTGCTTTGAATAAAAGCCCTAGTATTGTCTTTTTCAAAATGCTTATCATGTACAAAGCAAGATCTCTTGTCCCTGCAGGGTTACCTCAGTTTTGCTACTCACATTATTCCACAAGGCCGTGCCTTCATATCATACTTACTTGAGTTACTTTCCTCCTTTTCGGCCTTACACCATCGTACTTCCCTCAACGCTGCTGCTAAGTCTGACCTTGTCATGTGGTATCTTTTTCTGGATCAATGGAATGGCTGTTCCATGTTCTATAAGGATATCTCCCCAGAACGATCTCCTCACATTTATACAGATGCTTCTCTTGCTCATGGATTCACTGCCATCTTCCAAACAGCTTGGATCGCTTAACCATGGCCTTCTGAATTTCTTCAATTACCTGCAGCCACAAATTCTTTCCCGCTATTTGAAATTTATTCCATAGTTGCAGCAGCCTTTACTTGGGGTCATCTCTGGTCCTTAACTACTGTATCATTGTACACAGATAATCAAGCGACTGCTGATTTATTAATAAAGGCAGATCATCTACTCCTACAATTATGCTATTCTTGCAAAGACTGACATGGCTTTCTCTTATACATAACTTTTGTGTACAATGTTTTCATATTCCAAGATATCTCAACACAGCTGCTGATCATCTTTCCCATTTTCACTTTCAGAACTTCTGCTTCCTGCTACCTACAGCGGATCTTCTAGCAACCCTAACTTCTCAATTCCAGGACCTAATTATGCCATAACTGGCTACCTCAAGACATCCCAAGCTCTCATGTGGTCCGCTCTGTCATCCAGCACAAAATCAGCTTATACTACAGCTTGGAGAAAATACATCTCATTTTGTTCCATGACATCTTCTCTTGCCTCACCAGTATTCTTGTCTAACAGTCTTGCCTATATTGCTTATTGTCATGCAACACGTAAGCGATCACATTCGACCATACGTTAATACCTAGCAGGCATTCAGTTTCATTTCTGCCAGCAAGATCCAGATTCCATCTCATTCATGTCACACCCAGCAGTCAAATTACTTCTCACAGGTATCCACAAGCATACAGTTAAGTGGCCACCTTCTCGTTTACCTATCGACGACATCATATTCAAACAACTGAATGGCATATTGAAATCTGAGCATCTGACTTTTTATTCCATTTTACTGTCTGCAGCTATTTGTCTTACATTTTTATGGATTTCTATGCCCAGGAGAGTTTACTTTTAGTATCTTCTATGACTTTCTACCTCTAGGTTAAACATCTTATCAAACGTTCAGATCATTACATCCTTCATCTTCCTACATCAAAAACTAATAGATTTATGAGAGGCATGGACATATCTTATTTTCCTACACCCAATGCTTGATGTCCTCTCCACATTCTAAACCAGCTTCTTTTTCTTCATCACCTATCATCACCAGAATTTCCTCTATTACTATCAAGCAACAAATTACCTCTACCTACCAAAGAGTTTGTGGATTCGGTTCGATTGCTTTTGCAATGCCTAAGATATAATCCTCTTGCTTATTCTGGTCATTCATTTTGAATAGGAGCTGCTACATCTGCTTCAAGGAAGAAAGTTCCAGCTCATATCATAAAACATCATGGAAGATGGACATCATCTTGCTTCAAGACCTACATTCCTGATCCTGAAGTAGAGTTATGTTCTGCATTTCTTTCCATCTCTTCTTACTATGCCCAGAAGGAGGGCAACTTGGTAGCCATGGTTCCTCAGAGGTTTCCTCCATTAAAGGGTTTTTTTCCTCTCCTGAGTATTGCCAGGTATACTTCCATGAGTTGGAGGAGGTGGAAACTTATTCTATTTTTGGGCCTTTCAGCTATCAGCTTATTAAAGATGGGAATGGGTAAGGCCAAAACACATGTTACAACAAGCACAAGTGGCATCAAGCATGACTTATAAACATTATATCCCTACACAGCGAATTGAAGGGTCCCACCCATAGTTCAGTGGGCTGGGATACCTTCTTCATAAACAGCAACATGCCCAGCCTTCTTTGCTTAGCATTTAAGTTTTCCTCCACCCTCCCCTCCTCCTTCTCTGGTTCTCTTCCCATCCTCAGGGCCTTCCAGCTATCAGCTCATTAAAGATGGGAACGAGTAAAGCCAAAACACATGTTACAACAAGCACAAGTGGCATCAAGCATGACTTATAAACATTATATCCCGGCACAGTGAACTTTGTTTTATCATTTTTTTACCCTAGCTCTTCAACATACAGTAGCATTGTTATGACCCCACATAGCCTTCATATGAGCCCACCTCATGAACAAGGGTGGAGAAAATTTTCAAATGCTGCCCAAAAGGTGACTTTGTGCCACAAGTACAAAAACACATTTCAGCCAAGATTTGAACAATGACAGTTCTCACATTCATGAGGTGCTGTGAAGAAATGGCAATGTCGAATGTCTGAGGTTAAAATATTGAAAATTATCACAGTTAAAAGCCTATGTTCATAAATTTCAATGTAGACTCATATGTTTGTTGTTGTTTCATATGTTTTACCCCATATTTTCAACATAGCCTTCTTATGACCCCACCTCATGAATAAATGAGGAACATTTTTTTCAAATCCTATCAGAATGGTGATTTCATGCAGTGACTGCAAAAATCACCTTTCAAGACAGATTTGCCTAATTTCACTGGAATTGTTCATGAGGTGGGGTCCCAAAAAAGACATTGAAAAATTGGGGCCAAAATATTTAAAATTGACCAAGTAATACTGATAAGTTCAAACCCCAATGAAATGCATGGAACTGCATACCTGATTTCCTCAGTTCATGGTCTGGCATTAAAGAGTGAAGATGTCTCCATTCCAGAGAGGATTACTGTGTTGGACCCCCAGTAGGTAAGTAAGAGCTTGGGGGTGGGGTGGTGGGTGCTTAGTGTGAAGGTCAGGTGGGGGACAGTAATGGCAGTGGCAGCAACAGACATTAATGGATGTTTTTCTTTTTTACAGGTGTTTAAAAAAAGGACAAGAGATTGTTTTCTTTATTTCAGGTACCGATACTGGGATTGGGCACCCCATTGTTGGTGTTATGTTTGGCAGCACCAGAGATGGTCTCCCCAGTGTCACATAATCAAAATAGACAAGGTGGGGGCAATAGCTGGCACTGGGGATTGGGCAATCTGTGCCAGAATGTTAATACTATGAAGGATGGTTTTCTTAATTTCAGGTACCGACACTGGGATTGGGCACCCCAGTTTTGATGTTATGTTTGGCGGCACCAGGGGTGAGCTGTTTGGTGTCACACAATCAAAATGAGTAGGGTAGCAGCTGACAATGGGGAATTGGGCACCTAATGCTGGAATTTTAACTTGGAAGGCACAGGAGAGATTAGGGAAGTCATTATGTTTGGTGGCACCAGAGGTGGGCTTCCCGATCTGCACAATGAAAACAGGTGCAGTGAGTGGGCTGCTGGAGGAACTTGGGCTTGTAGCCATCATTGAGGATGACATTGGGGGTTGCCACAGCAGGCTGATCATGACAGATCAGTGCTTGCTGGACAGTGTCATATGGGTCAAAGGAAGGAGTCAGGAGCACCTTGGGGAATTTTTGGGTGCATTGGGCACACTGGAACTCACTTGTTAACCGATATTAGTCACAGCCAGGAGCACCTATGAAAAAGATTAAGTTGATAAAGCCAGGGTTGAGCAGATCACACTTTGGATTGGTTTATGATTGAGGGAAGTAAGGTCTCTTTCCCAGTGATTTGCTCCAAGTCAGACCCAGTGAACTTCAGCAGGCTTCACTTTTCATATGTGAGACATGGAAGCTGGAGAGAGGTCTTTGCAGACAGAGAGATTGAGACAGCAGGACTTCAGCTCAGATCAGTGATGTAAATGAAAAAAATATTTATAGTGTAGGACTGAACCAATAGGGGTCCCCATGAAGTGGTGGTTTGACTTATTCAAGTCTTGGCCAAAATTTGATAACTAAGAACCCCTGGTTTAAACATAAGCTGCAGAAATGAAAAAAACAAATCCTCCATCTCGGGCCTTGTGCAGTTTTGGGGGGTAGGGGTGCACACTGGACCTCACTTGTTAACTGATATTAGTCACAACCAGGAGCACCCTTGAAAATTATTAAATTGATAATGCCAGGGTTGAGCAGATCACACTTTGAATTGGCAAAGAAAAGAGCCACCTTATGATTGGATCAGCTCTTTCCTTTGAACTACGTGAAGTTTCTGCCCAGCAAGCCAGAACAGCTTCATAGTCAGCCTGGCTGATCGGTGTGACACTGATGAGCCCCCTTATCAGACAACTCTCCTCCTTTGATCTTTCCTCTGACACTACAAGCTGGTTCTCCAGCCACTTAAGCAACTGAATGCAGCAGGTAAAAACTGGTAATGCCCTGTCCAATAGTAGGCCTGTATGCTCTGGAGTCCAGCAGGGATCTATGTTAGGTCCATTGCTTTTTAGCATCTTCCTCAATTCACTACCAGGAGCTTGCTGCGACCACATACTTCTATATACTGATGACACTGTACTTTTTACCAGCAACATGAACCCTCACCTTCTCCCTGACCAACTTCAGCAATCCTTTACATCTGAAGAGAAATGGTTTTGGGATAATAAGCTCATCCTTAATTATAACAAGACTAAGACAGTGTTGTTTTCAACCTCCCAAAGCAGACACAAAACCTTCCCACTTGCCATCATTAATGACACTGGCTCCCCTCTTGAACTGGTTCACCATTTCAGGTACCTGGGTATAACTATTGACTCTACCTGTCTTTCACCCAGCACATTGAGCAAACAGCCAAGCTTATTAACCAGCATTTACCAGCATTTAGGAGTTTTATACAGGAACAAACATAATCTCACTCCAGAAACACTGAATATGGCCACCCACAGTTCTATGGTATATCTCGCAGACTATGGTATTGTCATTTATGGTGTGGCTACAGGCACTGCCCTCTGATGTATTAAAAAGGCCTTAAATAAAGCATGCCGCCTTCTTACTGGTGCCACACGCTTGACACACACCTGTGATCTTTATGCCCAAGTTAGCTGGATACAATTTGACAGCAGGCTCAAATACCAATCGTGCCTGCTAGCAAAAAGTCACCTTGGGACTGCTACCCCCTGGCATGAAGGCCTTCTTCCCCCTGCACATAACCAGGGCCACTAGAAAATTGCAGAAAATGTTATCCAAAATTGCAGGAAATTGTGAGGGTTCTACTAGAGACCCTGAGTGCTTCACAATAAGTCTTTCAATGTTTTCTGCAGCATATATTAGTCAGTATAAATTGCTGAATGAATACTCTGACACCTGAATATGTTTAAAGCATAAAGAAAAGTTTATGTCCCTAACAAGAATACTAAACTGATAAGCTATCATAAGCATTGCCTATCTTCCAAAATTTAAAAGCATCTGCCTCATACAGCGCTAAATAGATTCTATAAAGTGAGCCACAGCAAATAAGCCAGAAGAAATATTTTTTTTGTTTCTGGCTGTAGAATAATGAAGCCTAATCAACAGCTGTTTACAGTGCTCTGCCAGCTATTCACCCACTTTGGTACAAGAAAAATAAGCAGAGAGAGAGAGAGGTGAATAACTGAGTTTTGGTTAAATGTTGTTAAAGAGTTTAATGGTCATAATTTGTACTGTAGGTACTGTACACTATTTTTGAAATCACATATTTAAACATTAAATCTGGGGGATATTGTGGCTAGCAGTATAATCTAGAGGTAAGAGTAACAAACTGTGAATGAGCTGACAACATCCAGCAGACCTGGGTTTGATTTTCACCACCTCCAATTGCATACTGTGTGATTCTGAGCATGTCACTTAACCTCCTCGGTGCTCCTGGGTTGTACCTGAAAACAGACACTTGTGCCTAGTGGGCCTTACGTGGTTACCAAAAAAATGTAAAAAAAAAATACCAATATATTTTACTGCATCATACAGTAGTCACGGTACCCTGTAATTTACCTTTGTTTTACTCTGGCTGCAATGATTTTGTTAAGTTAAAGATAAATGTTCAGATACATTTTGTGTTTTATAAGCTTGTTTTTAGACTTTAGTCAGGTTTTTATTGTAGTCTTTGCATGTGAGCATCTAGGGGGTAGTTGCTAAGAGTGAGATCACTGTTACCAACTATCTTATTCAAGTTTAAAATTGGCAGGGTCATCCAAAAATCCTCAGCTGTTTGAATCAAAACTAATCTGAATGAAAGTATGCTCACAAAGAATAACTTGCCCTGCCACTTACAAAAAGGCTTCATAGTTAGCACCCCATCTAAGTGAATGGGATAATTTGCACCTTTTCTCCCATCTTTTGTTTCAGTCTGTGTGTCAACTAAAAGTTTTCTGATAGACTGCTTCAACACAAAACAAAATGTTAAGTGTTTAAGTGTACTTATGCTTGGCCAGTGAATTTTGAAACCAAACAAGACAAGGATTCAAAAGAAATCAGTGTCACATAAAACCCTTGCCCTACCTTGCACTACATTGTTTAGGCCAAACCCAAGTCTGCATGCAAAATTGTCAATATATTGAGAGTATTTTATTAAAAAGTTTAATACTTTTTACACAGTTCAATATAAAAACTCAAAACTTACAAGAAATTGCGAAACATGTCAGTTTTTGCGGAGAATGGGGAAAATTGCGGATTCCGCAAAAAAATTGCGGGCGCAATTTTCCAGGGGCCCTGCACATAACCAATGCAGTACCAGAAGCTCTGGCAAACAGGCTTTCAGAAACCCATGGTGCCACACCACCTTTGAACAATGTGCATTTGCATACAGAGCTCTGCAGTGGTCTAACTCTCTGCCTCCTGACATAACCAATACTACTTTGCTGGGCTCCTTTAAGAAAAGACTCCAGCAGCATCTAATCTCACTGGCAACCTATGACTGCTGCAGCTAATTTTCCTTTACCTTGCTCCTACCATTTGCAATCTCTGTGATCTCTATGATTAGTAAAATGTTATGCTTCTTTTCCATTTCTTGGGTCCCTGGTCAAGTTAACACTTTCATGGGCTCTCTACCCCTGCCTAAATTATTTATTTTCCCTCCTACCTCCTTCCAGCTCCTCTTCCCTCCATCAGGAGTTGAGTATGGTCATGAAGCTGAAGGATCACACTATTATGCAAATCTACTGTTTCCAAGTAAGCTTTGTACTGTTCTGCTATTTCTTCAATTTGCTTCCCTTGTTT
Source organism: Neoceratodus forsteri (assembly GCA_016271365.2). Lineage (NCBI taxonomy): Eukaryota > Metazoa > Chordata > Ceratodontiformes > Ceratodontidae > Neoceratodus > Neoceratodus forsteri. The sequence continues at coordinate 611,836,816 of CM028134.1, forward strand.
AGTAATGTTGGTTCTATTTTCTTTTATATCAGCATTGATGGAGTCATATGTGTTACTTTAGCTGTCGTAACTCTCAACAGAGTTGGCGGGAGGTGATTGTGAAGTCCTCACCCTCCTCCTCCTCCGGGTCACTCTTCAATGTAGGGTCCAGTGCTTTGGAGGCCACAGGTTCAGAGGGCAGATTTAATTTTTGTTGCTTGAGCCCTCCACCCGACCCAGATTTGGATCTATTTCTGGTCACCATCGTAGCGGGAATTCAATTCTACTCTGTACAGTAGTCTGCCTTGCAGGAGATCATTATTTTAAAAAAGTTAGGTTAAGGGGGTAAAGACAGCATTACACCCGAGCATCTACATCAGTCAGTGACATCACCGAAGTCCACACACTGCACTTTATTGTATCTATCGAATCAAAGAGAATACCTTGTATACTAACTGTGGATTATTCCTGTGTGTCAGTATTTTCCTAATTTGTTCATATGTATACATGTTTATATATGTGTGTAGACAGATAGATAGATGGATAGATGGATAGATAGACATACAGACAGACAGACAGACAGACAGACAGACAGACAGACAGATAGATAGATAGATAGATAGATAGATAGATAGATAGATAGATAGAGTGCTGATTTACTGTTTCTTTTCCTGCAAACCCTCTGACCTGCAGTTACTGTTATCATGCTAAGGAGTAGAGAAAGCCTGACAAGAACTGTCCTGGTGAGACTGTCAAGTGACATTGACAACAATGAGATATAAACAGTGCAGAAAACCAGTCTTCTGTGAACAGCAGTGCTATAAGGGATACATATATGCCCAACTGTATATAACAAGAGTCTTAAGCTATTGAGGGGTCCTGATGATATGCATGAACCACAAGGCTTTTTCAGCTGAGTGTGTTTATATTTGCCATCAGACCCTTATCTGGCTTTATACCTATATACTGTACATATATATGTATGCATGGCAGGGCATAATTTATCTGTTATACATATTTCAGAAAAATACACAAAAGTATGTGTTCTCAAAAAGGCTGCAGTACTCAGACGTGACCTTCTAGCAGCTGAACGTTTACAGCCCTCATTGATGTTAATTTCCTACTTGATACCTTATTCTTCAGTGCTGACATGAGTACAGAATGATAACAAAGCTGCAAAGAAACATAGAACTGGATGGCAGATAAGGACAACTTGGCCCACCCTATCTACCCTTTTCCCTTGCCTATACTGCCACTGCAAACCCTACTTGGTCTCTGACTTCCTCCTCCCTTGCTTTCCACTAAGATTCCCTTATGCCCATGTCATGCATTCATAAATTCCAACACTGTTTTCACTCTTGCCATCTCTGCTGGAAGACTGTTCCAGGCAACCACCACTCTTTCAGTGAAGAAGTACTTCCTCACATCCCTCTTGAATTCATCCCTTTCAGGTTCATTGCATGCCCCTTGTTCTTGTGCATCTCTTCGTCTGAAAAATACTCCCCTACAGTACCCTGTTGACCATGTGAGGTATTTATTTGTCTCTATCATATCCAGCCACCGCCCCTCCCTCATCAGCATAGTGCTGTACTATACAGTTAAAATATGTAGGGGAATGTTAACAGATATATAATCAAGCTGGCCTGTCATGATGCTGGCAACCCAAGTTCAGGAACAAGCTTGAGTCATTAAGGGCCAGTGGTGGGGGCGGGTGTGTGCAAAGGGTGAGAGGATCATCATCCCAGGGACAACTCTCTTCCCTTGGCATTTCACTGTGTAAATGACACCTGGTGGAGGCCAGAAGGAATTGCAAGCAAGGATCTAATTAGGGGACCTCATGTGTCTGCATCAATGCATGCCAGTGCCCTGGCAAGAAAAACTGGAGATAAATGCACTGGTCTGATTCAGCAAAATTGGCAAAGCCCATGCACGACCAACGAGGCTGGCCACCCACCATCAAGCGTGGTCGTGGGCACAAGGTAGAGAACCAGGAAGTACATTAGAAGGTTGGTGACAGGGCTGTGGGGGGATGCCACCGCATCAGCGGTCAGAGCAAAGGCAACTACAATTGAAAAAAAAAGCTCCGTAATCCCCTGAATTTTAAAGCCTGATAATTGGCTAATTCTGATGTCCAAAAACTCATGACTATAAGGCTTTAAAAAGGCTTTTCTCTTACATCATATTTACTTTGGTAAACTAGCATTAAACTATGATCAACTGACTCATCATACTGGACTTACTATGAGGAGTACATCCTGCTCAGCTGGCTCTAATCAGTCCAGTCTCTTTATGTTGAGTAAACTTTTCCTCATGATCAACTCATTCTGTACACTTGTACTACTATATATTAAAGCAAATAATATATCCAAATATACATAAATAAGGGTATAATTCCATCTTGAGGGTTTTAGTGCCAAATATAAAATCTAATGTCACCAAAACCTTTGGTGGGATTACACCCTTTGTTACAATGGATACGTGGGTATATTTTATTCCTTACAGTATCATTTGCTATGTATTATACAGTATATAGAGTAATCTGTGGGCAGCAGTGTGTTACAAGGTTTTTCTACACACCTAATATGTGTGTGCGTGTGTGTGATGAAACTTTACTGTTTTTGCTAGCATCATACTGACTCCCACTGAGCTGCAATGGAGCATGGTGTGCATCAGTGTAAGTTAGTATGAAAATGTGTAAGAATCCAGGAATACACAGTTGTGACATCACAGCCATGTATTAAAGGCATCCTAGATTACAGGCTTCAGGTTGATAGTGGCCCTGACCAGTAAATATGCAAGCAATAACCCATGGCAGGGCATGCATTTCTGGAAAATTAGTGCATGCTCGAGGTGAATTAAAAAGCACAAGGCCAATGGTTGAGTGCCTTTCAGTGCATCAGGGAGGTGTATTAATTCTCAAGAAATGCACATCCTGAAGTTGCTTTTAAAATGGAAAAAGATTTATATGTCTTAGTGGAAAGGTTTTAGTTCAATTTAGTTAGGCTGTTTCAAGAAAATTATGTGAGGTTGGTGACAAACCGTGTATATGTATGGAGAATTAATAACAGTCACATCATGTTCTTCTACCAGTGACTTTACTAAGATTACAAAGAATTATGGAGTACATTTTATATGCTAACATAATGATACCACAGAAGCTAGTACTGAGTGTTTTGTGGAAATAGTATTTCAAAGTCTGCTCAGTAAATACAGAATATTATGTTAAAAGAAAGTTCTGTTAATGCCATCATGTACTCATTTTCTGACTCTGATGTTAGTCCTGACTGTCCATTTTTTGTTTCCAAACCCATTTGTATGGTGCCACATTCTGTGTTATGTTCACTATTCTACATGTCCCCAATGTTCCTTAAGATCAGGAAGCACTTTCTGTTGCATGCTAGCCAAGCACTTTCTGTTGCATGGTAGCCAATCTTAGTCAAAGAAAGTTGATATGACAATGGGTGTTCAAATACAGCTGAGAATAAAAAATATATATATATATATATTTATATATACACACACACACACACACACACACACATGTATTTTTTCAGTGTATAATTTATCATCTTCTCTCCCTCAACTAGCCCTTTCTGTATGCCCCTTCCCAGTCCACTCACCCATCATCTCCTGGACTTACCACTGTAGTTTTCCCATGACATATCCCTCATTCTAGGGATGACCAGAAAGGCTAGCCAAGCCATCCCAGAGTAGGATCCAGTGTCTGTGGTGCCTGGTCAGAGGAGCTGGGCCTGAGGGGGACTGTCCCTCATGGTGCCACAGGTGTTTATTTTTCTCCATTTTTTCACCACATAGGACATCCTATCTGCATCTGACAGTGTCCCTCCCTTTACTAAACCCTCCCAACTACCACAACATCCAGCCTTCACTAGGTGTCAGGCACATTGTGAGAAGTGGGGTCTTCCACACCCAATGGAGTATAGCAGTCCACGGGCCACTCCATCCACCTTCACCTGTCCGATGCCCAACAAATTGAGTTCATTCCAGAATCTGGGTCACCAGCCCAGTGAACAGCAGCGCTAGTGTTTCACTTCTGGGCTAGCCTCCACAGCTAAGAATACTGAGGACAACCTGAGGCAGCCATATTTAATGGTGGTCTCCTTTAATTATTTAACATCTAAAAACCTACTAAAGCAGACTTAGGGTAAAAAAACAACAGACACCTTTGCTGACCCACTGATGCAGTTATAGCACTACCACTTGTGATGCCGACCACTTGTGTTTAGGAGTGAACTCAAAAAACTCAAAACATCAGATGGTCAACTGGGGAGAGGAGGATTGCACATCCAAAGGACTGCTGTCCTCCAGGGAGGGGGAGTGTTTGCAGAGTCTGGCATTACTGTAGCCCCTCATGGAAGCTAGGGGAAAAGGAGCTGGGACTGTCTAAGCAAGGAGGGGCATGGCAGACATTAATGTACATCTCATGGGATTGTGCAACATGCCTCATAATGTCACTGCATGCCATGATCCCGAGGGAAACAAGGTGGAAACACATTCTGGCCATATGGATGCCCACCGACCCCATGATGATAATCTTGGTGCTGTCCAAACTTGATCCCTGTCCTACAGGTTAAGGAGGACTCTTCATCATGGGGGAAGTCATGGGATAATGGGCAGGTAAGTCCAGGAGAAGTCTGGGCCAGTGAGAAGGGGCCAGCCAGAATGGGGAGAAATAAAGAATATGCACCCCCCCACCAAAAAAAAAAAAAAAATTAGACAAAACAGACTTCTCATGGGACAGAAGAAAAAGGGCAGTCTAAAACAGAATACAGAGGTAAAGGTACAACATTTTCACCATAGCATGATGTTGCTCTAAAGATGAGAGATGTTTTCCTTGTACTGTAGTAGCCTGCAATCTGTCATATGAAATGCAGTGTTGTATGTTACTATGTCCTCCAAGACCATTCTTATGGATGTAAGTGTAGTCTCACATATCCTTAGGGTATGACAACCACAAACTGAAGATAAGCGGTTCTGATACCCAAAGAATGTGAGACCACTCTTACAACCGTAACATCGGTCACAGTGACTACATTAAAAAGCAGCTGATGCCTTTAAGATAACTTAAACAAAATATAATATTTAGACACAGTTCAGTTTATATTTCACATTAGCTCTGTATGTCAACTCCCTATTATTTATTACAGAGGCCATTTGCATGAAAACAGGATATTTGCTCCTTGTTCCTGAAGAGTTTATCTAGTTATATTACTTTATCCCTGCCTGAGGTTATAATGCACTGCTTGTGGCATCACAGTTAGCAATTATTTTACCAGGTGAGACACACTAAGCTGAAAGCTTGTTTGCAGGTGCAACCTGGGAGCACAAGGAAGTTAAGTGACTTGCTCAGGGTCACACAGTATGCAAGTGGGGGCTGTGGGATTCAAACCCAGATCTCCAGATTTCCAGCTCAGAGCCTTAAACCACTGTGCCATACTGCCTCCACAGTTACTCCCATAGCAATAGACAGTGATGTCACAGCAAAGGCTTATGACATGAAGTAGTAAGTAAGCTATAGAGGCAGATGAACTCAAACAGAAAAAGATCATGTATTCATGCACATTTCCTCATAATAAAAGATGAAGAGGAAAAATCTATAAAATATATTTAGAATACAAGCTGAATTATACCTAATTATTATGTTTTTCAAAGTTTTCTTTGAGGAATCACCAGCTCTTTAAGCGACTGATAATTTATAACTGATTTTTATTTTTTTATTTACTATATTTTTTTTGCAGCCGCCAGCCACCCAGTACCTCAGCTAGGTAATGGACTCTCACTCCCACCTAAATATTGGACGCACCCTCTCCTTGATACCCCCTGGCTTACCCCCCCCCCAAGGTGGTGCCGTGGCATCGATCTCCCCATTCGGCACTGCAGAGAGGAGATAGGTCAAGGAGGCTGTCCTGGAGGCTAATAGAAGCCGAGTGCTAGCTTCATCTAGGGCAGTCAGCATCTAGGTTTTTTCCCGGGTAAGCAAAGAGTGGGAGCATGCAATGATGCCAGCGTCCGTCCCGTCCCTCAGAGTCTTGTTGGCGCTGGTTGCTGTTGTGCCCCCAGCCTCCACCAGGGGTCCCTCTAGTACCGGTCACACACTGCACCCTCCCCCCAGAGAAAGAGAGCAGTCCATGGGATGCTCAATCTTTCTCCCCCTCGCTGGTCCTCCGATGACTCGGGTCCATTCCCAAACCCAGGTCACTGGCGTCACACAGCAAAAATCTAACCATTGCGCCTACTGGCCGGCACATGTACAACAGATTTAAAAAGTCTCCCCTGAACATGTCCATTTCCAGGTAACATGTGTGAGACACAGTTTAAACTGAGTGTTTCATCAGCAGGGAAAGGGAGCACCCTTCACTGCCATTCCTGTTCTACATCTGTCTAACTCCTGCACTTTTAATGCTAATGCCAGCAATCAAACATGCAGCTTTGACAAATGTTTGTATAGCTTCTCTGTTGAATTGCTTCACAGACCTTATTGGAGCACAAGGTGATTTGATATCAGGTTTCAGCTTGTGGCAGTGGGGTCATTGGGCTGGGACAGGTAGACAGAGATTGTGATTATTCTCTAAGTAAAACAGGCAGTTTCATTTTTTTAGTAAATATGTTTGCCTGCTAAGTTATGGTTACTTTCCTTCTAAGGTAAATAAAGATCATATGATCCTCTATTCAGTTTTTGTATTGATAATCCTGTGGAAAAATTGTGGTGGTTACACTTTATTTGCATTTGAAAGGAGTTTATTTGAAAATACTACTTGCTTGATTATAAAGCAACAGTTTTATTGGTGCCTATGTCTGATGGCTATCTTCCCTCTTTGACTTGCAAGGTACTGTAAGCTACAAAGGTGCTGGTGGGTGAGGTGATGAGAAGTTGGGGGGAGGCTTCAGTTTGGTTTTATTTTAGTCAGAGTCTCCTCTGTTTTGTACTATAAGCAAACATGCAAACAGTAAGATAGAGTAACTGTGATATTACACTGGATTACACTTTGCTGATACATGCCCCATGGTGGTGTCTGATTATGCAGTTGTGATAGCACGGACTCTTTGGTTGAATGCACTGCTCTACTTTGACTTGTAAAATTGTCTCCTACTTAGTTACTTGTGTGATATTTTTCTGTTTGTATTAAATGAAGCATTTGGCTGACATAGTAATTCTATGCACTGTATGTTTTGCTGCCCAAACAACAAGCATAAATCAGTGCCAAACATGTTTGCTTTCATCTGTTACAAATTAGAACAACAGTATCTTGGAGCTATAGATGGGCCTTTCTTACCCATATGAGCCACTGTTTCATGGACATTGGGTTCCACTGGACTAAGAAGTATAAGCCCCCATATTTAGAGCTGGCTAAGAGTGGTCTGCAGCAGTTTGTGCACAGCCTGCCTGGGTAATATTCAGACAATTAGCTCACTGTAACTGGAGCATGCAACTGTCTAAATATGGGGCCATGCTGGCACAGTGCAGAGTGACTATTTGCTATGCTGATGTAAGCCCAGACTGAATATAGCTGACAAGAGGGCAATGGAGGTAGCACAGATCAAATGGGATAGTGGCAGGGCTCCTGAGGGCCATATTTGGCCCTAACATGCTAATGACCCCTTTGAGCATGGAAGGTGCTATGGCCCATTTGTATCCCCATAATGGGCCCACTCACATGTGTGTATGCCCCCCATTCTGTAGCTGTCTGACATACTTTTTTGGTCTAGCGGTCCTCTCATCCTGATTTTCACCTGTCCTTTAGCTGTCTCAAATACTACTGGTGGTGAACTGGTTCTTTTACCCAGGGCTGGTATTAGGCTTTATGGTAGCCCAATTGAACAAACAATAGTGGGGGCTATAAAAGGATCAAACATATAAACTATAGGCCAGGGGTCTAGGGGCTACCTAGGCTCCCCAAAAAGGTTTTAAATTTGGTGCATTCTGATGCATTTTGACATCATTTGAAACAGAATTTTCTACCGTTACCCCCTTCCATGCCCAATAAGTTGCACCCTAGCCCCTTCCCAAGAGTTCCCACAGTCCAGTAAGTTGCCCAAACCACCCTCTCCATAGCATAGTCACCTGCTCCAGTACATGGCCACCAGCCCTCCCAAAGCACAACAAGCTGTACCTAGCTCTCCTTCCTAGAATCCTCAACCCTCTCTCACTGTATCATCCATAGCCAAAGGGTCTGTTTTTATTACCAGTGCCATCTTCTTCTTGCCCCTACTGGGCAGAGCTGCTGTTCTTTGCACTGATCACCCAGACCTGCCCAGCCACTTTTGATTGACTAAGACACATGCAACTCTCTCTCTGTTACAGAAAGGTGTTGGTTCCCAGACATCTCCTCCAGACAGACACAGAGAGACTGGGATTTCTGAGCAATAGTAGTCAGCATTTGAATTTATAATATTTGCATATACAGTATATATACACACAAAGACTGCAAATTCATTTTCTTAGCCACATTCCAGCTATAGTTTGAGCATAAGCAGCACCACCTGACCTGACACTGGCCTACTTACCTGTGGTGGCTCACGCCCTCACTCTCTTGTCTTGTCAGTAAAAATACAATAAATAATTACAGTACTACTACACACAGAAAATGCACTCTGAAATGATAGGTTGATTAAATACCATCACTGAATATGCGTCTATTGTCCCAGTGACTAAAATATAGCACAAGGATATGCACAGATTGACTTGACTGGTCAAGTCAGAGAATGATGAAAAGCACACAGTATGACTCAGATACAAAGTGTTTACTGAAAATAAAAGTTTTGACAAAAAAAGCACCACCAGGTTATAACTTACATTTTTAGGTAAGGAAGAGCATCAAAGTCCTTGTAGGTACTGGGTAAATGAAGTCCTGCAAGAGTTGTGCCTTATATAAAATACAACCCGTAACATTCTTAAGGCCAAGACAAGGGGGGAGGCAGAGCAGCAAGATGGCCACATTGCTGCTCCGCTCCTCACCATGCTAATAATTGTTTTGGTCTTTTTAGATTTAGATTCAATTCTCTTTTAAGCTTTGCACCACAGCTTTCTGAATGAAACAAATGTTATTTTTTTTTACTATCAGAATTGCAGCGGTGAGCTCAGTAGTGGTATACTGTTAGCGAACAATGCATTTTGAGAGAAACACTGTGAGTTCTGTAAGTTGGAGATACAAGGCATAGTCCGTGGCATATAGAAAATTGGCTGGTCTCTGAATGAGGATGACAGCCGATGCTAATGTTGATGATTTTGGGTGCACTCTTTGTGCTGATATGCTGTTTTACCAATCAAAAAGGTATGCCAGAGTTGCCTGGGGAGGGAAGGTTTGACCTAATAGAACACGCTGTATTCAAAATTACTATGCTCAGAGGAGTGTTCTTTTTCTTTTACAGGTCTACCAGTATTTAATGGCTAAATGCTGCTGATGTGGTGGAGACAGAATGAGGCTGGTGGAGCCGAGGAGCCTGATAGAAGAAAATCAGTAACCATCAGAGATTCTGAGGCAGGAGTTCAGGTAAACCTGTAGCAGGGAACTGGTGAGCTTTCACTGATCCATGGATAAACCTGCCCGACAGAAATGTGGTTTTCTCTTTACCTGTTTGATTTACAAAGACCCCTAACAAAGGTGAGGAAGAGACTTAGAGTACCTGCATGTATAGAGAATCCATTCCAAAGAATAAAGGTGGCTGGAGATTTAATGTACCTGGAATAGGACCCTGATTATGGAGGAACCTAAGAAGAATAGATTCTGGTAATGATGTATTGCTACATGGCTGTTTTTGGCCTATGAACTTCAAAAAGGAAACTGAGTCCTGTAATGATAATTTTAAAATATGATAAAAGTGATTCCATTTGTCTGACTTAGCATCAGAGCCATGGAATGTTAATTACTATTGATCTTTTGTTCACAGAAATTTTATAGCTGGACTCTTTGATTGATTGATTAATTGATTGATTTATTTATTCAAGGAACAGTGTACTGATCTTGTTAATTTAGAAGTGTTTCCTTGAATGAAAACTGGAGTGGCATAATGTAATTAGAGCTATGGTTATAAGTGACTCCACCTGGCCGAGCCTGCAACTGGGCCTGCAATGGAGCCTTGGAAAGTCATACAGAAAATCTGAGGCATTTTGTTTTCTGCTGTCCTTTATGGCATGTACAACTTCTTATATATTTTTATATAACTGTCCTCTCAAACTAATTCTATGGATTTACAGTACTGTGGCACTTTGATGTGGTTCGGGCAATTTATGCCAAGAAAACTTTACTATCTCTTCCAGCTTAACATTTTAACTGTCTGCTTCCAGCTTGGATAAAGTCTGTGCCTGTACTTAATAAGCATTTGTCAATGCCAAATGTTGTCTCACTGGCATTTGCATTGGTAGTGCCAGAGTTAGAGATGTATAATAGGAATGACAGTGAAGTATTGAAGTGACGCTAACCCTACCCCCACCCTGTAGAGACTGACAGGCATTGGGGTGTGCCTTTGGGTCATCAGATATAACGCTCATGCCTTTTTACTTCACCCTACCCTGTAGACACTGACAAGTGTTGTGGTGTGCTTTGGGGTCTTTGGGCATTATACTTACCCCATTCCATAAGGAAATATGCTGAGGTGGGTGCAGTATAGGAGAATGGGGTGAACTTTGTGGCCGAACATTGCAAGGCACACCACGATGCCTGTCACTGGCTGCAGGGTGGGGGTGGGGGTGGAATGAAGTGAGCATTACAGACGATGATCCCAAGTCACACCCCTGATGCCTGTCAGTCTCTACAGGTTGGGGTGCTACAGGTGGAAACCCTAACACCGTAGGTGTGTGTGTTTGGTATTTTCACTCCAAATTTTCAACATGGGCTTTTTGTGAGCCCACCTCATGAAAAGTGACCCTATCAGTTTGTTAGCTGAAAGGTGGTTTTGCACAGTGGCTATGCCATTTGGTGACACAGGAATGAAAACACATTTTGGGCAGTATGTGGAAAATGACAACTGTATTGTTCATGAGGAGATGTTAAAAAATGGCAACATTGAAAATGTGGAGTGAAAATATGAAAAATTGTTGAAGTTATGAGCATGCATAGAAACTGTGCAACACACATCCGTAGCCCAATTATTTTGGGGAATTTTTTAACCACATTTTTAACATAGGCATTTTGGGACCTCCCCTCATGAGCAGTGGCACTGTGATTATGTTAATTTGTCCGAAAGTTTGATTTCTACTGGTAATACGCCATTGCTTACTACAGGTCCTCAAAAACACATTTAAGGCAGGATGTCAAAAGTGACAGCTGAACTGTTCATAAAGAGGTATGAAAAAATGCCAGTGTTGAAAATCTGGCATGAAAATATTGCAAGTTTGCGAAGTTACAAAGTTGCATGGAAACTGCATAACGCACACTTTTAACACACTCATTTTATGGAATTTCATCACCAAATTTTCAACATAGGCATTTTAGGACTTCTGCTCATGAACAGTGCCACCGTCATTTCCTCAAACTGTCCCAAAAACAGTTTTCGCACAGCGACCGCGCTATTCTGTGCCGGACGTGCAAAAACACATTTCAGGCAGGACATGTAAAATGACACCTGTACAGTTCATAAGGAGGTATGGAAAAATGCCAGTTTTGAAAATCTGCAGTGAAAATATTACAAATTCATGAAATTACGAGTGTGCATGGAAACTGCACAATGCATGCTCATAAAACAGCCATTTTTTGGATTTTTTCCACCAAATTTGCAACATAGGCTTTTTGAGAGCCCCCCTCATGAAAAGTGGCAATGTCGTCTTGTTAATCAGTCCCAAAAGGTGATTCCGCACAGTGACTGTGAAATCACCTTTTGAGACCGAATAACGCCATCACAGTGTCCTAACTCATGAGGAGGGGTCCCAATAACCCTATGTTGAAAATGTGGTGCCAAAATTCCCCAAAATGGCTGAGGTATGCACCAAAGTTGAGAAAACCCTATTTATGCCATTATTCAGCTTACCGGCATTTCTTCAGTTTGCGGTCGGCTTTGAAAAGTGAAGATGTGTTCCCGGTCCACCGAAGATCATCGAGCGTGACTCTGGGGGTAAGTATGGGGTGAAGGGGGGTGTGGCGAGGCAGGGTGCACAGAGGGTGGACACAGGCTGGGGGATGGGGCAGGGAGACTGCGAGGGGCCATTTTTAATTTTTACAGGTTTAAAAAAAAACATTGCGGGATGGTTTTTCTTTTGCAGGGGATTTGGCACGCTGGTGTTGACTCCCAGCATGCCACCTAAGTGTTTTGGGGGGGATGCTGTAGCCAACAGGGGATTGGGCACCCCTGTCGGCACATACTGAAGGGGAGAACAAGAGCCGAGGGGGATTGAGCACCCCCTTTGGCACACAACAAAAGCAGGGATGGGCATTATGCTGATGGGGAATGGGCTCCCCTGTCGGCAGAATAAACAGGGAAGGGGGATTAAAGCCAATAGGGATTGGGCCCCCCATCAGCAAAGAAAGACTGTTGGGGGGGGCGCATGATGCCGAGGGGGATTGTGCACCCCCTCGGCATACATTTTAAATGGGAAGTCATTATGCCGATGAGGAGTGGTCTCCCCATCAGCATTGTGACAGGCAGGGGCAGTCACTGCCGTCATGTTGCGTACACGATGGGAGGTGTGTTGTGGTCCCGCTGCATTAGAGCTTCGCTCTCATTGCAGGGGACCTTTTCTTAGATCTGGTGGCCACATTTGGGATGCATGATGTCAGCACCTGCTGCTGGCTTAATGGGGAATAAGGGATGCACCTACTGATGTGTGCCCTGCATTCACCCACAGTGACCTTACCTCCAAATCAGCTACTATTGCAAGATGTTGACTCGTGTGCAAGCGCGAGCCAACATAAAAACTGAATCAAACCTGTATAATGATTGATTATCTGATGCATGCTTCAATAGTTTAGTACATATTGATATCATGATTTCTGTCCTCTTTGAAAACCCTAAACAGCAGGACTCCATATTAAGGAATGCTGTTGTTTTTACTGATCTTGCAGCACATTAGAGTATAAATGTAGTGACACGATGATACCTGTCCTTATGAAAACTATTTACTAGCTATTTAACCTTTAATGGAAAATAATGAGCACATTTTGTAACCAGGCATGAAAGCTGCCATAACATAGGACTTATTCTGTATTTTTTTAGAATTTCTTTAGAATTTATTTGCCATTTAGTGCAAGCTGAAGGGTTGTTATAATTACGGACCTAACTTAAACTTAATGATCTTTGTTACATATGTAATTTAATTATGCAAAATCTGCAGTGCTAAACAGCACTGTTAAGTATATAATCTTTTAATTAATGTGAAACTTGCAATATTAGGAAATACTTTTACAATATAAATACTGGCTAGTTGAATGGGATACTATAGTACCATAGAATATATCTAGCTCCTATAATTTTCTAAATTAACCCTGTTTCATGCAGTGGGCAGGATTCACATAGCAGATGCACTGGGCACAAATGAGATGCCCTGGTGCAGCCCAGAAATGTACCATGGAGCCATTCACAGACAACACAGATGCCTCAGCACAAGTCAGATACGTTGTGCCAAACAGGATGCACTGGAGATGGAATGTAATGACATGCACCGCAATCCAAAGGGGCGTGTGCCTGCATATACAGCACAGAGCCATTCACAGTATAAAATGTATCCGTAAGTATGGAGCATCCACAGTGCAAGTACCAAATGCACCATGGGGAGATAAGTATAAAATGAGTAGACTTAAGTGCAAGCCCCCAGCATGCCGATAGCAGGGTCAAGCAGGAGGAGAGAAGCAGCAGAAAGCCAAGAATGGATGGTGCACCATTCCTGATGGTGGGCATGATAATGGGGATCAGGAGATGGGTGAACCAGCAACATGGTGGTGGAAGGCACCGTAGACAGCCAGCCCCACAGTGGTATTGTGCCAGACTAATGTTTGAACAGCTGATGGACACTGAAACAGTCGGCCGATACCACCTGAACAGGAATATTCTGAGGCAGCTCTGTGAGCTGTGCCATGATGAAATGCAGGCACCTACTGAAAGATTTCATGCCATAGCAGTGGAGACCAAGGTAACAACAGTAATGTGCCTGCTCACCACAGGAACCTTCCAGAGGCCAGCCGGAGACACCATTGGCATCTCCCAGCTCTCCACGTCCCATCTCCTTACACAATTCTTCACTGCACTGCTCCCACATGCTTTGGAAAACATCCATTTCCTAAGCACACAGGCAGAGCAGACAGAAGCCATGCAGCAGTTCCACAGGGTGGCACGCATGCCAGGTGTCATAGATGCCATTGACTACACCCATGTGGCAATCTGTGCACCAGCTGGTGAGGATGGCGGGACATATGTCACCCATAAGGGCTACTACTCAGTAAACTGCCAGGTTGTGTGCAATGCCACAGGGTGCATCAACAATGTCTGCAACACACACCCTGAGAGAACACATGATGCCTTCATATAGCACCAGTCTTCCCTCTGCTGCAGGTTCGAGGCTGGGAACATACTGAGCGGACATCTCGTAGGTGTGTGGGGCATGCTGAACTGTGCATGAACAGGACACCATGGTGCAGCACAGGATGGGGTGCAGGTGTGTAAGTGGCATGAAGGCACAATACACAGAGGGGTAGCACGGGTGGGACACTGGAGGGGGGGACAGCATTGCACCTGTACACACAGTGGTACAGTGCAGCACAACAACAATGCATGGGAGGTGAGGTGCAGCACAACAGCAGGCACATGTGGCACGGCAGATCACACCACACACAGACAGGCATGTGCAGACACTGGGCACACTGGGGCAGACAATGAGGACCTGAACACACATGGGAAACCATGGCATGGGCAGACATAGGCAGACCTGCGCAGCATAACCAGGCCACAGCAGGTGGAAGGGGGATGTAGGCTTCACAGAGATGGTCTACACACGGTCTGTGGTGTATGACTGGCACCCACAACATTGTGCCATGGTGCAGGGGGGAGGGCATGGTGCACATGAAAGCAGCGGAGTAACATTCACCCTTGCTCCACACAGGTGACACTGCATACTGACTCTGATCCTGGCTACTGATCCCATTCCAATGACTCAGAACAGAAGCAGAGGAGCATTACAATGAAGCATGCATTGCTACATGCGCCATCATTGAGCATGTATTCGGCATGCTCAAGATGCGCTTCCAGTGTCTAGATAGGTCTGGTGGTGTCCTGCAGTATAGCCCAGAGAAGATCTGTGGCATATTCCAGGCCTGCTGTATGCTACAACATGGCCATTGACCATGGAATAGCTAACCAGGATGAGGGGGCAACAGTTCCATGGAGAAGGATGGGGGGGAAGAGGATGCAGTAGTCCAGAGGCATCAGCCTGGACCAGCAATGCCATGCAGGAACCCATGGCTGGTCACAAAGACCCGGCAGCACAGGGGCACTATCATGAAGGAGCATTTTGTTGACCGCAGGTGAGTATCACAGGTGGGTACTACATGGATGGCACCCACACACACACACACACACACACACAGCTCCACATAGCCAGACACAACCACAGGCCATGCAACAGCAGCAGTGCTGCAGTGTGCACAGAACAGGATCCTCAGGGCCATGGACCACAGTGTACATGCCAGGGATGGCATGAATCAGAGTACAGCTGCTGGCACATGTGCACAGCCGACACAGAGCCACACTCATCATGCCCATGCAACACAGCACAACAATGGTGTACACAGACTTGCATGTGGCAAAGCACAGGGGACCCACAATGGCAATGCACTGGGGCAGGTGCATGCCACCCATGCCACCCCAGGCATGGGGAGCCAGTTGAGTGGGGGACACAGGTTGCAGGTGCAGGGGCCATGAGATCAGTGACCCGGATGTCACAGGGAGGCACCACAGCCACCACAGACATGTGGGCAGCCATACCTATGACTGATGGTCACTGAAGCAGCACCACCAGCCACAGTGGGGGTTGCCAACACCTCTGGAGGGGTACTGCAGTGAGACTGTGAATGGGTGCTCACTGGTGTGGTGGCCCCATGTTCCATGTCAGTTATGGGGATGCTGGGCATGGAGAGCTGTGGTGACGGTGTCAGCAGCAATAGGCCACCTGACACTGCTGCTTGGGTGTGCGTGAGGGACTTCTGGGTGTTCGGCTGGAGGTCCGGCAGCCACAGTGGGCAATGGATGCACATGCAGCCTCAGCAGAGTGTGTAATTCACTGTAGAGCTGTGATCATACCCACCCACATTAGGCATGCCGCTGCCAACATTTGGGCATGCCACATGGCTGCTGATTCATGCTCAACAGCCAGCAGCATCTGAAGGCCCCTGAGTTTTGCACATAGGATTGCCTGCCCCTCCACAGTGTCCCACAGGAGGAGTGCATAGCCCTCAATCTCACCAGTGGGTGAAGGCTCACGGGGATGGTGCTGACGGCTCAGTGGTGTGCCAGCCTGCCATTGTACATCCACTGTCGGTGGACGCACCACAGCAGTTTGGGGTATGGGTGGGGAATTGGCTTGTGCAACCACAGAGCATCCAGGTGTGGCTGTATCACAGTCCACCTCCACCTGCAGCAGACCCACATCACCCTGCTGAGCCATGCTGGCAGTCTCCAATCCCACAGCACCCCCCACCATGGGTGCCATGCAGGCTCTGTGGGTATGCCGTGGGTGGCAGGACACCAATGCCTGCAGGTGCCACCTCTTCATGCACCGATGCATCACGTGCCACACTGTTGGCCGTTTCCTCTGGGATTTGTGTGGCATCAAGATCATTGGCAACATTGCTGTATGCCCCTGTGTACCAGATGCCAGACCAGCAGGGTATCAGTGATGTCCACCGCATCCTCTGGGTCATCATCAACCAAATCCAGGACACCCTCCAGCCAAGTGGTGGCACGGCCACCAGCAATGGCACCACTAGCCGAGAAGTTTGACAGGCCTGCCACCACTTGTGATGTGGCTGGGGAAGATATGGTGTAGGATGGCCCAGGGACAGAATCATCCTCAGTCATGTCTGCAGCCCTGTGGGATGGCCCTGCATCATCACCTGCTATGGCATTCCTCAGTGCACCAGCCACAGCAGCATCCATAAAGCATGATGGATCTGCAGCAGAAAGAAGGGGGACATGGTTACAAACATGGGAGACAGTAGTGGTCAGACAGGCATGTACAGTGTGACATAGAGGTGTGCCATTGTTGCGCCTGACAGTCCCTGCGATGGACATGCAACACCCATTCTGCTGATGCAGCCATGCACTTGCACTATCTGGAGAGGCCCAGTGCCTGTTAATGCCCAGATGTCACCATGTGAGACTGTGCAACACCCTGACCACAAACCACTGGGATGGCAGCACTTTTGTGCAGAGCACCACAATGCCACAGATGCCCCCCGTACATGCCCAGCCTGTCACATGGCAGCACAGCATGAGCCACGGATGGGGTGCACAGATCCATGGTGATGCACACAGGCACATGGCCTGAAAGTCACACACAGTGGGGCTGTCATGGTGCACATGGCACACACTCGTGGACAGACATGCATCTGGGGCATGTATACTCACAGTGCTGAGATGGGCTGTTGCCCATCTGGAACCCCCCTCTGGGACACCCTGCACAGCTGCACGGCCCATGCTGGCCACAAGCAGCTCCTCTTTGGGTGTGAGGTGCAACCTGTCTGTGGACCACCCCTGTATTGCTCAGGAAGGCCTCTATGTGTGCCACCTTTTCCTTGGCTCTCATCCTCTCATCATCAAGATGTTTTCTGCACTCCTGTGGAATCCTGTTGTACTTCCCAATGGTGTTCATATGCCATGCCACTGCCTCCCAGCCCTCATCCCACAGCTTTCAGCTGCCAACCCTGCCAGACAAGATGTCCTTTTGCAGCAGGTATGCCTCAATTAGTGCCCTATCCTCATTACCAGTGAAGTTTGGATGTCTGTGTCTAGCAGCTGTGTCTCATCCAGTCATGTTGGCTACTGTGGGTGAGAATATGCAGCCATTAGCCCTGCACATGCAGCCCCATACAAGTGCAGGCACAGCATCTGGCTGCAGCAGGGTCATCATGGCACCCTATCTGCTGACCACACACTAACCTGCCATGCATATCCAGAACAGTATCTGGGGCTGTCAGGAACAGCTATGCATTGCCCATCCAGTCCTGTTGCAGTGGCAGATGTAATTGTACTGTCCTGGACATGATGCAGGTTTTGCATGTCATGGAACACTGGCTGGTGGCCAGGACTGCAACACACATGTCAGCTGTCTATGGTGCCATGGTACACCACCCACCAGTAACCCCCCCCCAAAGCCATGCCTCATATAGCCAGTGGAACAGTGTGTAGCACACACCAGGATTTGTATGTTGCCCTTGCACAGCTGTGTACAATAACTGAATGTCCAAGGCCTCACACTGTCCTCTGGTGCTGCTACACCTCCTTTTGAATAGTGTAAAAAACCTACCTTCAAGGCTGAAATTCCTCTCAGTCACCTGGGCTCTGTGGAGGCACATTCAGGAGCATTTATGGCTCAGGGCATGCAAATGAGGTTTGGAGCAGTGTTAATGAGATGCAAAACAGGTGAGATGCCCCTTAATTCAATGAGCTGATTTGGGAGCAATGTCTGTGAATTGCATAATTGCCCTCAGCTCATCCCAATCAGTATGGTGCATCTGCTGCATTGGGCACATCTTCACACAGCGCATATCCAGCAAATAGCCTGACAGGCACAGTGCTACAAATCCAGTTCCACACAATGCACGATTGCCTCTGGCCGCGCATGAACGTCCATATGTGCGATGCCCGCTGTGCTGCCTGTTACGTTGTGTGCATTAATAGTGCACTGGAATGCTTTTGCGTACCTGTGGTCTATGGCGCAACACCAGCAGTGTGCATGGCGCTGCGTGACAATCACAAGATGGTGTCCACACATTGTTTGTGCATGCGTGACCCAACCATGACCCATGACCCTGCATTCCCACACTGGCAGTGTGCAGTGCGCATGTGTGATCGAGCACTATTGGTGGTAATTGCACATCAGCACACTGTGCAAGGTGCGTTGCATGACAGCTATCTGAGCATGTGTCGCAACTGCACCAGTGAAGTGCAGCAAACTTGTCTGTGCACACCTGCTCTGCTGGCACTGTCTGTGAACATGTCACGTGCCTAGAGGCGTGGCCCAAGGGCCATGAACTGGAGTGAGGTGGAGCTCCTCAACCTTCTGGCCCTGGTGATGCAGGTTTGGGGGATGGTTGTTCGGGTCAGATGACCTTCATGAGCCGTGGTCTACTGTGTGGACCCAGATAGAAGTGCAACTGGGATGCAGGACAGATGTCTCCCGGACTGGGGAGCAATGCAGGCACTGGTATAGTGATCTGCAGGGCAGGGACTGGGTCAGGATGGCAAGTCTATAGGTCTGTGCATGCAGGGGTGTAGTGCCATGCCCAGATATGTTGCAGTTCTACATATACACAGGGTTAGCATGGGGATTGGGGCAGCTGCACCGCACACCACTACACACACACACACATGGGCATGGCAGCACATGTGCAGTGTTGTCATTTCCCACACATCACAGAGGGTGGGCATGGGTGCCAGGGTGCTTGGGTGGGGTGTAGTCACTGAGGCATGCATGGGATGACACAGCCATTTGCATTTTATGTGTACATCTGCACACATGGTGGAAATGAGAATGGGTGCTGTGCACAGCTGCACACAGCCTGGGACATCATCACTGGGGCACTGTGTGTTGCTGCCTTCACTGCATGCCGACACCGGTGTTGTGGCGGGGGTTTCATGTCACACCTTGCATCTCCTCATGGTGTTCTCTGCATTTGTTTCCCATACAGGGCTGGCAGCCAGGTGGTGGGCCATGGAAGCAGTGGAGGACAGGCGCATTAGGGCCACTGGTGGTGCCCGTGGATGGGGCCGTGCTGATGCAGGTGAATGACTGTGTTGTGCATTCTCTGTGTGTTTAGTGGGGTGTTTGTGTGCTCTGATGACTGTTACTGGTACATTGTGCATATCTATGTGTTGCCAGTTATGCACATCCCTGGGGTGTGTGGATTGTGACGTGTGCTTGGGCCACAGTGCTCCTGCAAATTGCATGTACACTCACCATGTGTGCATGTTGTGCACACAGTAGGCACACAGTGGTGCTCCAGTGGTGTCCTGACAGGGCCTGCACACTTGTTTGGCCTGCTGACATGTGTACATGTCTCATGGGGCATGACCTTATGCCCCTTTGCTCACACCCCTGTATGCATGTGTGGGGCATGTACCCACTCGGTTACTGCGCACGGTCACAGTGTGGCACTGTGTGCCTGCCTGGTGTGATGTGCAGTGTGTCTGCCCATTTCTGTGGTGGATGCCTCCGGCACACATGCAGGGGGGTGGGGGTGTATGGAACATGGCACTTAGTCTCTGTTATCTGTGTCCCCACTATAGGTCCATGGGGTGTACAGCCATATATCTACTGTCATAGGAGGCATCAAGGACTGCTGCAGTGGTTGGGGATCTGTGTCCAGAGGACTCTGCAGGTGACATTGCAGCCACAGTACCGGCATCAGGGATGGCTGTTGTGGGCAGTGACATGACTGCTCTGAGTGCTAAATGTCGGGGAGACATAGGTGAGTGCACCATGCTGTGGCACATTCCATGCCTTAGGAACATGGACATTGCTGTGTGTTGTTCGCCATCCCTTCCATCCCACAGGTTACACTAGCTGTCCCCTCTACTGGCACCCGCAACCACATTCCGACCCTGCATACCCTTTTTGTATATGGTCAGTGCCCCACACTCTCCTTCCCAGTTCCTATTGGCTGTTGTTTTATGTACTGTAGTTACTTTTGTTACATTGTTCTGAGTAAACAGGTTTATTTCTGAACCATTTTCTGTGGTCAACCCCAACCACTGCAGCAGTCCTTGTATTGTGGCTATGGTTGTCCTATATTGTTATATGCAGCTGTCCACTGTACCCTTGCTGCTGTACACATCTGCATATGTGTTACGGCAGGCAGCTGCCTCCCACCTTCTCCTCCTGCTGTGTACCATCCACTGTGTGCCCACTGTGTTTCCTGTGGTGTGTGGGTGGGCATGGTGTCATGCTGCCTTCATCTGTGCCCCTTGTCTGTGTGTGGTGCTTGTGACCTGCATCCGTTGCACTGCTGCACTGTTATTCAGTGGCCCTGTGTGCAGTCCACATTGGTTGTGGGTGTGATATGCCTATGTGGTGCACTGTTCTCACCTGTGAGCCAGCCAGCCTATCCACTGGTGTGCCCCTGTGTGGCATCACCCACCTCCACATCCCTGGGATCCTGTATCGGTGGCCATGTCATGTGGACACCTTCATGCTGCATGGTGTCCTTAGTGGCTGTGTCACACCTTGACAGGCACCAGTGTGCCTGTCATATGTGCCACCTGGGATCCTGTGAGGGTTGTATCATGTGCTTCAGGGTGTTGCTCTGCATGCCCTGTCTGTGCACCTCATCTGCTGTGGCCATTGTTGGGCTCTTTGCCACTCTGGCTGGTCCCTTTGGGTGTGTCCTTGCACCTTTTGTGCCACTGTGGTTTCCCCGTTGCTCCTCCGTACCCTGCTGTGTTGCTCCATATTCACTATTCTGCTTCCCTGGATGATTTGGCACATCACAGTTGCACTGGGGTATCTCCAGTTGTGCCAGTCACCATCTGTGCGATTCATAGTGGGGATGAGCACGGGGCATCTTGTGGCACATCCGTTTGTGATACGCAGTGTCTTGGGTCGGTGCATCCAGGTTGCGCTGACGCATTCCACTTGCGCCCAGAGCATCTGCTTTGTGAATCATGCCCAGTATGTTTTATTTAAGTGATTAATTGAAGTCTGTAAATGTATATTCTGCATATTGATATTTTTTTATGTTGAATGATTGTATAGTGTTTTTATCTGTTTCGTAATGCCTTATAGTAGAAGGAATAAACTTAAACTTTTAAGGCCAAGACAAAACAGAAATCAAAAAACATCAAAGCTGGATTAGTATTCGTACTGCAGTGCAATATTACTTAATGTTTAATGCATAAAAACAGCATTACAGGCAGACTTCATACACCCTTGATTTTTTTCTGTCTCTTTCAGTGTGCCATAGCGAAGTGGAGCAGGAACACTGTAATTTAAAATAGTTCTTTGTGAAAAAAGCAGAAATAATAAACAAATGATGCAAAAAAATAAAATAGTTCTTATCCATTATGCATTGTTGTCACAACTGGATCAGTTTTGTACAGGTGACCTAGAGGTAAAACATTAATGCTATCCATTTTGATCCAGGGGTTGGAATGGGGAAAAAAATCCCCACAGTGCCATGAACCTTTGTGCAGAAAATAAAATCTAGAGCACAGGTTTTAGAACAAGGAGACCACATTTCAAACTGTACCAGAACTACTTACTTGCTGTGTGACCCTGAGCAAGCCACTTAACCTCTCATTGCTTCAGTTTACTAAGCTATAACAATGGACAAATCTAGGGCCCCACTGAAAATGAGATATTGTATCTCAGCTTGGCTATCCTAGCTAAACAAATTACATTTAAAAATTACTAGCAATTATGAGGTCATGCTAATAATAGTTTGCCTTTTTACATCATACTTAGAGCAGGCCTATGCAATTGAGGGCTATATTTACTTTAAAATTCATTACATTGAATTTTCTAATTTTTTTCCTGCCCACTCAGCAGTTATCCATTCCTTCCTTTTTCCTAGAAGAGAGTGAGGCTTTTTATTTTAATAGCAGAACTGCATTCCAGCACATTCCTCCCTGACAATTCCCACTGTGGTTTTTAACCTTCACATTCCAGAAGTCAGTGGTCTCCTCCTCTTACAAAATCCTCGATCCACTCCTGACTGCCAGTTTAAGGGGTCGGTTGCATTATATATATCCAAACAGTTCCCCCATCTCTAAGAAAGAATATGAAGTATACAGTATGCCATCATCACAATTTGCCTTAAATCTTCTGTATTCTCTTAGATGCCGCAGTTATGTGTTAAAACAATATACTGTACTGTAGTGAGTAGTTCTCAACAGCCCAGCAATTCCATTAACAGTAGGAACAGCCAGTCAACACCACTTCTAGCTGGCTTCTGATATATAGTAACTCAGGTATACATTTTTAAAGCAAGACCTTTCTGAGTTACAAAACTGAAATGCTAACCTGTGCCACCGCATTCTTCATTCTCGCCTGGTCTCCTATCCTGGCAGAGGGGACGGGGACATGTATGTCATGCTTCTTCAGCACTCCTTGCACCACATAGCAGGAGACAGGCAGGCAGCCATTCCATCTCAAGCAGGAGAGCCTCCAGCCATTCTATCTCGAGCAGGAGAGCCACCCCTCCCCACCACCACCACCTTGCTGCTCACAGACCCTGCCAACCAATCTGTGCAGTGCAAGCCCGATATGTGAAACCATTAGGGCTCCCATTAATCCAATAGGTTTCATGTGATAATGATGACTGTGTAATAGCGATTGCCATCTGGGCAAGTCTACTTCACCGAAAATTAATTTTGGTGATGAAGACTTGGGGCACACAGCTTGACGGTGCTGGACACTTAGGTTTTAATGTTTTATGTGTGGCAGCTGCGCACCCCACACCCCCCCCCCACTAAAGGATTCTGAACTCCAAGTGGGTGCATGTTGGGGGGGTGCAAAATGAAGACCCCCCCATGACCCAGCACAAAAAATGAGTGCACCCAGAACCAAACCCAGCACACTTCTAACCCGAGCCTGCCACCAACCCACCACTCCACATGGCCAGTTCGGCAGTCTATTGCTGCACTATGACCCACAAACCCTCCTTCCCCTTCTGCCCATCACATTTCATTGTCCCTCCCCACCACCTCAAGCGTGTGTATATGTAGCGACATCCTGTCGCTATAGTCGCTGATCCCCTATCCTGTCACCCTCCCTGCTGGTAGCCATGTGTAAAAACGTCTTGATTGAGTCACCCTTTTTGAAAGCTCTCAATCGTGGTCGCCAAATACACGGGATACCATCCAGTAGAACTCCTTTCATTTTCTAATTTTTTTTTACCTGCACACACAGCAGCAATCCATTCCTACCTTTTTCCTAGAACAGAGTGAGGCTTTTTATTTCAATAGCAGAGTTGTATTCTGGCACATTGCTCCCTTACCACTCCCACTGCTGTTTCAACCTTTAGCAGTCAGCGGTCTGCCCCTTTACCAAAATCCTGGATCCACTCCTGACTGCCAGTTTGAGAGGTGGGTTGCATTATCCAAACTGTTCCCCCATTTCTAAGAAACAGTATGAAATATACAGTATGTCATCATCACAATTTGCCTTAAATCTTCTGTGTTCTCTTAGATGCCACAGTTATGTGTGAAAACAATATACTGTAGTGAGCAGATCTCAACAGCCCAACAATTCCATTAACAGTAGGAACAGCCAGTCAATGTCACTTCTAGCTGGCTTCTGATATAAACGTAACTCAGGCAGACATTTTTAAAGCAAGACCTTTCTGAGTGACAAAAATGAAATGCTAACCTGTGCCACCGCATTCTTCATTCCCATCTGGCAGAGTTGACTGGGGACATGGGCACCATGCTTCTTCAATGCTCCTTGCACCATGTTGTAGGAGACACTCAGGCAGCCATTCAAGCTGAAGCAAGAGATCCCCCAGCTGTTCCATCTTGACCAGGAGAGCTGCCCCCCCACCACCACAGACACCTTGCTCCATGCTCACAGACCCTGCCAGCCACAAAATCGTGGTCCTGCACCTGCCAATGCCATTCAAACTAGTTGTCTTTTCATGCTCACTCCATCTCCATGGAAACCACCCCCTCGCACCAATGCCATGGGCATCTGCCTGCTCTGCCCTTAAAGGGGTTGCACTTCCCTCCATTCTTCCAGCAGCAGCAAACACCGTGGCTGGGGGTGGGCATAGTGATGGCATGTATGGGTTAATCTGGCCCTGGGACAGCAGATGTGCAGCAGTCTTTGCCACCAAAAGACAAGTTTCACTCTGGTCCATGAGGAGAAAAAGAAAAAATGAACACAGACACATTCAGGGGACTGGGGAACCACAGGCACATGCTCCCTGTCTGTGCTGGTGCCCCAAGCTGCCATGTGTTGCGCATGTGACTAATGCTGATCCTGCCTGTACCCCTGATAGACTCTACTATAGCTGTCTTGAATATTTCTGGTAATCTACTTGTCCCTCATCTCCTGATCACATGTCCTGTAGCTGTCTATAATAGTCCTGGTGGTGTAGTGGTTCTTGCATGCTCAATCGACCATCCTGTAGCTGTCTTGGACATTCCTTGTAGTCTAGTGCCCCTTCCCATAAGGGTATCTAAATCCTTTGTCAACCTGCCTACTCAGGACCCTCCTGATCACAACCCACCCCCCCTCACTCAGGTCACCTAAGCCAAAGTAAAGAAATAGTAATAGTGACCTGCACAGCCCTCTACTCACCACCTTGGCCTGCCACCATCTGATTGTCAGTGAGTAAATATGAGTACCATAGAAACAAGTGTTTGTACAATACTTAGAGACCATCAGATGGAAACTAGTTGA
This sequence comes from Neoceratodus forsteri, assembly GCA_016271365.2. Taxonomy (NCBI): domain Eukaryota; kingdom Metazoa; phylum Chordata; order Ceratodontiformes; family Ceratodontidae; genus Neoceratodus; species Neoceratodus forsteri. Next base: position 611,862,353 of record CM028134.1, read on the forward strand.
GGTGGTGAGCACAGAGCTGTGCCAGTTATCTCTACTGCTGTAGTTTACATTATGTGACCAGAACTGGTGGGGTGCCTGAGAGGGTGAGTCAGGAGGGGTTCAGATACCCTTATAGGAGGGACCATTAGACCACCAAGAATATACCAGACAGCTACAAGATGGGTGATCTGGATGCTTATACGATGTTTTTTTTTTTCCAGGAGAGATCAGCTTACATGCAACATCTGCTTTTCAGTAGGGTACTGTTGTAGGATCCTGCTTTTAGAGCATTACAATATATTTATACAGGATAGCCCAGCTGAGTTGTGATATCTTGTTTGCAGTGGATTTCAGTTTGACCCAGTTTTTACACTGTATTTACCCAGCCTAATACTGCGGAGATGCAAGATCTTTTTTTTTTTCATTGGGGTCCTCCTTTTATCCATTTTTATAATGCATTTACCCAGGATAGCCAAAGTGAGAGGCAAGTTCTCATTTTCGGTGGGGTCCAGCTTTTTCTGTGTATTTTTCCAAGATAGAGCAGAATAGTGGACTTATTTTGTTTCAGAAGGTTCCCTAGTGGGTGACAAGCACCAACGCGGCTTCCTGCCTACATAGGACATGGCACCTCTCTGGCTGTCATCCCCTCCTTCATCTTTAGCCTGGAGACAAGGTAATTCCTCATGCAGCTCTGTTCAGAACACAGGAGAATGGCTCCAGTCCTCATTGGACTGCACCTGAACTCCTCTGCCTCTCCCATTGGCTAAGCTAGGTTTTGGTGCCCAGAAATTGGCTGATCCTCAAACCCTCACTATTCAAACAAGGTCGGTCACTGCTTTGTAACTGTAGCTGGGACTGTGTGGCTTGTCCGCTGCCTTTCTCCTCCTGGTGTTTTTGGACTGCCCACCGGCCCAGACCCCGGCCTCTATTAAATCCAGTAAAGCAACACCCCCCTCCTATCACTCTTTTCTGATTGGCCCCCTTTTCAACACTGGACCACTCCCCAGTTTGAGCTAAACAAGCCACTTTCCCTGGTCTCTATGACTTAACTTCTCATCCCTTGGATTACAGCTTCCCTTACAATCCACCTTGCTTAACCTTCTGCTTATTGTTTTCCCCTTTTCCCTACTTCTCTCCACTCTATTCATCCCTACTACCACCACTGCTTCTCTCACAATTATGCCCATCACAAATACAGTTTGCTATCCCCCACTATATCTGATACTTTCACCAACTGTTACAATAACACCAGATTCTACCTTGAAAAATACCCTGCACCTCAACAAGTACTGTTGACATCACATCATACCAGCACAGCCACAATTCAACCTCCCCTTATGTGACAAGTGCTGCCTCCAACGCAACACCATTCCACACAGAAAGTATGTACAAGGCATAAATCATGTACCACCTCCCCCCTCCTTTCACAAATATGTTAATCACCAATCCCATACCAAAGAACCGCACACCCAAGAAATACAACCAGTCCCAGGCACTAATAAATCTAAAAAGGCAGGCCATACATATGTCTGGTTACTAATGCCTCTCTCAGGAAATATGTACCCCGACCCTGGCCCCATGGCTAATGCAACGGTCAAACCAAATGTAACAGCTCAACCCAGCAGACACGGTAGCCTAACGCTTGCTTCCATCAATATATATAGCTTATTGGCAAACTTTGATGCATTACAAATCTGGGTCACACAACATGAGCTGGATATCCAATCAGTAGTCAAGACTTGGCTTAATCCTAGGATCTCTGATTCATCCATTCAGCTTCTAGGATACACCTCTTTCAGACTCGATGGGGTAGGCAAATGAGGGGGTGGATGTGTTCCTTACCTAAAGGAACACATCAGGGCTCAAATGCTACCTCCTATTATCACTAACTGCAGAACTTAACTTCTAGTGATAAAAGTACTATTTGGCACACATGGTAAAACAATTACTGTGGTCTCGGTTTACATTCCACCTAAGGACCAACCTAGTGGTTTCAAAATTATTCAAGACTACATTGCAAATTCCCACCAAAATTCAGAAGTAATAATGATGAGAGATTTTAATATTAAGTAGACATCCCAAGAAGCAGCACCATATAAAGATGTACTGTTCTATTAGCTCTAAATCTGACTCAGACTGTGAGCTCCCCAATGTGCCTAAACTTCTGTACTGGAACAGAGTCGCTGATTGACTGGATTATCACCAACTGGCCAGAAAGAATAACTCACACAGCTGTCCTCCCAGATTCCCTCAATGACCATTCTCCCATACTCATTAGCTGGTCAAATACATCCCCCAAGGTACCTACTAGAGCAACAAGAAACAGAGTACTAAAAAAAGGGAAACTGGCTGCTTTAAAATCACACCTTGAATGACAAGATTGGAACTTTATAGACAATTCAACTGACGTTGACAATGCACTAGAAGGATTTATACATAAATTCAATGAATCCTTTCATATCTATGTCCCCATCACTAAATAAAAGATACGTGACTCCTGCAACCCCTGGATATCCCCCCATCTTTTAGAACTGATAAAAGACAGAGACGACTTATGGGCAAAAGTTAAAAGAATCAGCTCCCTGGTCGACACTCAGAGATACAAAACTGCTCGCAACAAGTGCACCTGGGCAATTAGGCAGGCTAAAAGCCAATGTTTCAGAACTGAGCTTACCAACTCCTGAAGGTATAACCGTAGTTTCTGGGAGAATATAAAAACTCTCTCTTGTAAACCTAATAAAACTCCTCCCAGCATTCTAAAGGCAAATGGTACCCCCTCCCAGGACCCCAGAACTATCACCAACATGCCAAATAAGGTATTCACTAACCTCAGCAGTGTTCTGCCACCTGACTTCCTCCAACCTATGAGCTACGACAACCCTCTGGAGGAGCCTATGTCCAGTAAAATTCCCCTCCCCCTTCTACCTGAAAAACATCATTCCAGCAACAGCAAAAAAGTACCTCCTTAAAGCACTTGGTAAGTCAAGAGCCAGCAATGATATGCTAGATCTTAAGCTCACCCTGGATACCATCTTCATTCTCCTTACCAACATCCTAAACCTTTCATCAGTCACTGGTAAACTCCCCAGACTATGGAAAGCTGTATGGTCACACCCATCCACAAAAGTGGCAACCGCACACTCCACTCTAATCACCTGACTATATGAATACTGCCCCCTCTTTCAAAAGCACTAGAGTGCATAGTATCAGACCAACTGACAGTGTACCTAGACAAACATCAGCTTTAATGCCATCAGCAAAACAGCTTTTGGAAGCAGCATAGCACCACTACCGCCCTTGTTGAATTTACAGGCTATATTCACAACACACTAGATTGAGGGCAATTGGTGGGGGCTACCTACAGTGAAGTCCATCAGGATGAAGTACAGCACTGCAGAATTCTGCAAAACAGTGCATTTTCAATGGGAGTTAATCCCTTTTGTCAGGTAGTAAACCTGTGACACTGTGCTTCATCCTGGTGGGCTTCACTATATATAGACTTCACCAAGGCCTTCAACACAGTTAACCATAAATTGCTCCTGTACCAGCTCTCCTGGACAGATTTGTCTGCGGAATCTATTTCCTGGTTCAGAAGCTACCTAACAGGAATAATGCAATAAGTGAAAATTTAATCTGCTGTCTCGGATAGTCGGCCTGTTAAAACCGAAGTTCCCCAGGGTTCAATTCTCGGCCCACTACTCTCTAGCTTGTTCTTAATCCAGCTCCCCTGGCAGTAAATAACAATGTTTTGCTAAATGCAGATGATGCCATCATCTACTTAAGTCAACAAGACCCTTCAGAGCTTGAAAATCAAATGCTTTCAAATTTCACAGCAGTAGAACAATGGTTCCTCAAATCCAAACTACTACTCAACTACAAGAAAACCAAAACCATGATGTTTACATCTGCCCATAATAAACACAGAACCTACCAACTACAAATTCACAACAATCTCTCTTCTTTGCTTGAAATTGTACAAAGCTACAAATACCTAGATGTAACACTGGATAGCACTCTCTCTTTCTCCTGATATATTGATATGGTCGCAAACACTGCTAATGCTAAACTGGGGCTACTCTGCCACAATAAACACTGCCTTACCGATGAAGCACTAAAAATGGCTGTCTCAAGCTCAGTGCTGTCAACAATTGATTATGACTTAGTTGTATATGAAGCCGCTACTCCCACTGCTCTGCAACAGGTCAAGACCATGCTTAACAAGGCCTGAAGGCTGGTGCTAGGTGCTGACCAGCTGACTCACACCTGTACGCTAGATGCACAGTCTGGGTGGCTCAATTTAGAGAGTAGACTACACTATCAGGTCTGCCTTCTGGCCAAACAGTCCATCCCTGGACCCTCCCCCCCCCCAGAGTATGAAATCTCATCAATGTGCCCTACTCTGCCAGAAATACAAGAGGTGTAAATAATCACACCCTTAAAATCTCTTTCCACCAAACCACTCAAGGGCAACAATTCTATGAATATCATTCGCCACTCTGGTTTAATGCTCTAGGGGAAGACTTTTATGAGGAGACCAGACTAAGCCCTTTTAAATCTAAACTGTGGGTGATATTAGTCTGTACCAGTATATGCGACTGCGGGAGCTAAACACTGACACTGATGTCCATCTCTCCTCCTTCACAGTCAATTTATATCCCCCCTTCCCCATTTCTTCCCCCAACCCAGGTCGCCCGGTTACTTTCAACATCCTTTCCCATTACTGACCACATCCTCACCCAATTCTTCCCTAGCCTCTTTCCGCAACCTAACCCAATTCCTCCCTAGCCTCTTCCCCCACCTAACCAAGATCATCTCCTCAGCTGACTTCTCACCCTCCTACTCTATTTCTCCCACACCTTCTGTTTTTGTTCTCACCCTTCCTTCCTACCCCCTTGCCCCCTACTGGCTTCCAGCATTCTGATTACAGCCTGTCTGAATCTGGGGCAATAACTCCCACTGCTCAATAGCAGTTCTTTGGACCTCACTCCAGTTCTTCCTCCCTCCCATCCCCACTTGCCTTCCTCCCAGCAACCTCACACTTTTGGCCTCTGCTCCCCTCCTACTCTTTTCACCCTGCCCCACTGTCCATCTCAACTGCTCCACTTGGCACTTTATTTAGGCTGTAAGAGTGAAACTTTGCTTTTCTAACTGTGGCACTTAGACAAAAGAACTGTCTCTCAAACTTATCTGGATGTGTTTGTCCAATCAATGCTTATTTTTGCATTGTTATAACCACAATCTTTTCTCTAAATGTGTCATTGTTTGGGGTATTTTTACACTCTGTAGCTCAACCAAAACTTGCAACTGTATCATTTTGTCTGTGTTTGTAATGATGCGGAACCTCTGTAAATGAGCCCTTGGCTCAAGGGTATTTCCGAACAACAAATAAATAAATTACTGTGTGACCCTGAGCAAGTCACTTAACTTCCTCATGCTCCCAGGTTGCACCTGCAAACAAGCTTTCAGCTTAGTGTGTCTCACCTGGTAAAATAATTGGTAAAAATAAAAAATAAATAAATAAATAAATAAATAATGTATTTAATTAAATTATTTAATGTGGCAAAGCAGTAGTGCATGTTTAAATGTCTTCCCCATGAAGCATTAATAACGTATTAACCTGGCAGTAATAATGTTCTTCTTCTCTAGAAACTGGCACTTTTTGTTCAAGTGAAAGATAGATCAGCAATCTAGGGAATATCCTGCAGAAATCCTCTAACCCAGTGAGTGGCAAGCAGTACCTGTGTGACGGAAGGTGTTGCTATTACTATGCAGAGTGCAAGCAGGGAGCAACTGACTAATTGAACTGTGTGAGCCTGTGAGGGTTTAATTCTCACAAGTTAGGAGTCAACGCTTGGCCTGGACTGCGTGAGTTAGATGGTCGGTGCCAACAAAACATTATGAATTAATAACCAGCCTTGCTTTGTTATAAAAGGAGCAGTGAGGAAGTGTGTTGTTTTATATTAATAATTTTGATTGTATTGAATGGCCTTATCTGATGATGAAGGGCTGGGCTACATCCAGCAACTCAAGTGATCTTTTTCCCTCAGCTTGCTTCTTGCTGCCAGCCTCCCATCCCCCCCACTCTGGGTGATTATGGAACCCATGAAGTGAAGTCCACATGCATCCGATGGTGAATGGCAATTCTTCAGCATTAAAGCTTGTACTGTATTTGGATGAGGAATTACGTCATTGTTTTTTGGCTTTGTTGTTTGGAATGATTTCTGAGTGGGTGTTTAGGGTGTAATGAGCCTACCACTGGCATTGCTCTTGCCCTTGCTATGTGACTGGGCTGTCTACATGCCACAGGACATGCATGGCATTAGGTCATCATCTATTACAGTTGACTGTGCACCCCTGCAGGTTGACTGCTATGTGTGGATCGTGCCAGAGTGCTTGATGGTGTTCTGGTTATGGTGTATGACGTATTGGGATTTGGGGGTTGGCTACCATGTACTGAATATGAATAAGAAACATCATCCTGCTGTAGAGCAATGACAGTTATGGTTATGCCATTGTCTGAGGTCTCACACAGGTTGTGGAACCCTTGTTGTATGTTAAGTCAGTTGGCTGTGATGTCACTGTATATGCCCTGTATTTCATGCAGCTGTCCCTGCTAAGCCTGTCATGGGATCATTATGTCATATGACATAACAGTGCAGCAATGTACCACACTGTAAATACAGCAGATACATTGGTGCCACTGAGACATACTGTAGAGACATATTTTGGTTAAAGAAGCTAGTGGCTTCTTTGTTCTCTGATGGGGGCACTGCCCCCTGCACCCCTCTTTACAGGGGGCTGCACCCCTGAACCCCCAATTAATATAATCAACTCAAGGGCATCAACACAGGTATTGGGAAAAACACCACTGGGAAGAAAAAGAAGAAACCACACAATGTGGTTTCACAAAAGTCTGGGACCAGGATTCAAGCCACAGTCCAGAGATGCATAGCACACCTGCGGCTCATCCAACTGATCCACGGAGGCAGCTCGGTGAACCACCTCCCAAACAGAGGTCTTGACCTCTGCATCACTTCTCCTCCCCACCCATGTGTGACAGGGTACAAAACTGCATGCAACATATGTTCCTTGTGTTTTTTTTACCCTGGTGCATTAGTACACCATGCTACAGTATATGTTCCATGTGGTGTTTGATGCATGGTTCTGTTTATGACATATTGACCCAGTAGGGCTGAACCTTACCCTCCCTATTCCAACTGTCACAGTTCAAGGTATATGCAGATAAAGCAGTCATGGCCTGGTATACGTCATGTGTCAATGTTTGGCCTTGAGGGACCCTGCAGTGGGTCTTGTGTATCAGTACCATTCTCTGACATTGATGGTTTGTGTAAGTGTCTGCTGTGTGACAGATGCTGCACATCCAGGCTGGTGTTTTGTGTGCCCTTCTCACTATCTTGTATGCCTGTGTGGTGCACTGTTGGGGGGCAGGGTCTGCAGTTCAGGTTGCCAGGTAAAAAGTGCAATACCTGCTGCAGTGATAGCGGACTGTACTCAAGAGGAGTGGCTTATAGTTGGGTGTTTGAAGGGTGGCTGGAGTGAGATTTTTTACTTTAGTTTTGACAATTTATTTTCCTAAAATAAAAAGTAGTTATTTTGATAATGGTATTGGATAGTTGTAACAAGTCATAGAAGGCTTTAAAAGAAGCCAAATAGTATCAAAATGACTCTCAAAATGCACCAGAATGTATTTAAAACCTGATAGCTTAAGGGGGCCTAGGCACCCCCTGACCCCAGCCTGTGAGGGATTGGGGACATCGTAGTTCATGAAAGTCCCACACTTCTCAATTTAGCACTGCAACACTGCCTGCTCATCAAAACTGAGTTTGTAATGAGACTGCATTGGTCCAGCAGAAATTCAAATAACACTTCTCCCTCTCACTCTGTTTTCCAAGTGTGTGTGTATGTATGTCACTGTACAATGATTTACTGCTCTCTGTAGGGTTGGTTAACCCTTTCAGAACTAATCTAAGACTGAATGATAAATAGAGCTCCTCTCTCTCTCTCTCTCTCTCTCTCTCTATCTCCCCTTACAGAAATATAGGTGTGCTGTGTACATGTAGAATGCGCAATTGTACAATGTTTGCATGCAGTTTGCATACACAAAGTGATCCTAACCGAACCAGGTCTAAAAAGCAAATCAAGTTTGTATGCTGCAAGCTTGACATGTGTGCACCAGGTAAGCTGGTGTGAATATCATCTAAAAATTACATCAGGTTCATGTGTTGCAAGCTTGACATGAGTGCAGCAGTTAAGCTGGTGTGAATGTTAAACATACCAACAGATTCACATGCTGCAAGCTTGCCATGTGTGCAGCAGTTAAGCTGGTGCAAATCTCATCTAAAAAAACACATCAGTTTCTATTTCTTATACTACTGCAAGCAGTTAGAGTCATAATACAGAGAATAATGGATGGGTAGCTAGTTATAACAAGGATTTTACACCCCCCGAGGGGTGGGATGCCATATAAACCCAGAGAGTGAAGCTCAAGGGGTTTATGAAGACATCCCACCCCTCAGGGTGTGTAATATCTGAGTTTTAACTAGCGACCCATCTTTTATTTTGTATAATTGCTGGGGATCATTCTTCCACCGAAGCAATTATACAAAATAAATGTAGCCATGGAGCTGAGCCGCAGACTGTTGAGGTTTCAAAGTGGTCTGTGGTGGCTTGGCTCCTGATATAAATCAGTCTTTATGTCTTTTTTTTTTATTTCAACATAAAAAACATTTGGGCCCATACATATTTTCGTTATAAAAACAACAACAAAGAAACTTACTCGTACTTCATTCAGTGAAGTGTACAGTGCTGAGCAGCATGACAGAAGGGGAAGGCAGAGAAGAGGAAGTTCACGGGTAGTATGGTAGTTAGGAATAACTGTTAGTTTTTCTTTCTTTTGGGATGCAGCACTGTATAAAAATAAAAAAATTATTTCTTATGCGACTTGGGATGCCGAGTCACAGATGGTGAATGGGCTAGGATGTGAAGTGGCAGCCGCAGGAAAGAAAGAGCGGGAGCTGGTGCATGCCCAGTAGAAGGGAAACCCAGCATGTGAATGTCGTTATAATTGGTTGGTTATATCACTAGAATTATAATCAGGTTTACCTATGTGAAAAAATGGTAACTAGTTATTATATATATATTTTTATTTGAATTCCAATAAAAATTTGTTAAACTCATTAATTCAGATCCTTTTCAATGTCTTTTGATTTCTGTCATTAAATCACCATTAATTTATAAAGTAGTGTTTGCTTACTACATGAAATGCCTGGGATATAGTTAGTGGACATCCCCCATTCCAGTTGTATGAAGCGGGGCCTCTGTGTTGTGAATCCTATCCTTTTTGTTTTGGACCATGCAAATCCCTTATCCATATTTACAGCTGCAAATATGTTTCTCCATGACTGTTTCATCTCACTTACTTTCCCTTTGTCATCCTGTATGGAGCATATACACTATGGCCATGCTTAGCACTCTTTGTGCTGAGTAGAGTCTTGGATGCATGCACCATACTCACATTTTGTCACTGAAATGAGGGACATGGACACTCAAAATGAGGGATAACGAGGGACACTAACCCACATGATAATCAGGACACATCATGTAACATGGCGATACAGTACCTCAGAACACAGTGGAAACCATTGCTTTAGCACCTGAGAATTAATTTCTACCATTAAGCAGGGGTGATATTTAGGTAGGGCAGAGGGGTGAAGTTGCCTCCCCCTGTATTTGTGCCTACTGTAGGTGGTTCTTATGGTGTGGCAATAATGGCATTAAATTTGGATTTAATCATTTGCACAATAAGTGCCAACCTGGCCTGTGTACGCTCATGCTGCAGGTACTTTCCAGACTCGACTGTGTATTGTGTTGTCCACTCTCACCACCTATTAGTGGCGGCACAGTCACATGTGATGTGGATGAGCACCAGCCAAAAAACAGAGCATGAGTCTTGCAAGTGTGACACTGTCTTTCCCGACACAGAGTAGACAGGCTACACACTACAACTTGGAGAAGTCGGTAAGCACTGAACTTTCAATAGCAGTGTTGTGCCAGCATATTTTTGTTTGTCTACTATTAGTGAGCCTCCATCTCCAGTGGTGGCTGAAGGGCAGAGGGTGAGCTAGAAGCTAACCCAAGACTAGGCTATCTTCTTACTCTACTAAGCTCATCTTGCAAAAAATAAACAGCACATATCCCCATGGCAGCAAGCTAGGCTCAGCAGCATTGGTTAAAGTGGTGCAGGTGGCTTTCATAGGCCTTGATCAGTGCATTGCAGCAGCAGCCACAGCAGCAACCAAGCAAGAAGCTAGCAACCCAGGTTAGGTGGGTTCAGTTTATGAGGTGACTTGTTCATGGACCATGCTGGAGACCTGTGATGGTTTGTTCTAGCATCCAGCTTCTGACAGAAGGAGAGAGGGGGAGTGGACTAAAAACTGGGCTAGTGGCACACTGTGCCAGGCTGCAGGTTCTGGCCATATGGTCGGGTAAGTAAAAGTAAAACATGTTTTTAAAGAGGGATTGGGGAAGGAGGAAGAACTGAAATATTGATGTGTTTTTCGTGCTTTTTTACCTTTGGGCTGTTTCATGACCCATAGGGGATGGGTATTGAATGGAATGGAGTCAGGGAGAAAAATTAGGACAAAGTTCTTTTTTTGAGGGGGGGGGGGATCAGAGCTTCAGTCAGGAAAAAAATTGTTAGTAACCATGTGGATTTAAATCCAAATCTGATGCACTACTCCAGGGCATATACAGATGAATCTTATACATTTAAATTTGTCCTGATTTGCACACCACTTTCCAGTCAAAACAAATAAATTGTACCTTTTAGAGATGTTACAGACATTCTAGAGCTGTCCCTTGCATTCACAGACAGTTGAGTGGTATGGTATGCACAGACTATTGGAGCCCCATTGTAGCCAAGCTTATGCCCCATCTCAGTGAAGCTGACCTCCACATCCCCAGACACAGGCACATTATGTCAAAGGGCAATGGAGACTGCAGGGGTGTACACCATTGAAATGAATGAGGGTATTTTTGTATTACTATTTTATACATTATTGATGGAGAGTTGAAGATTAATAAAGGCCACTGCTCAACTAACAAGGGCTTTGTTAGTAGAACATAGAACAGTGGCCTTCATTATTCTCCAACTCACCATCATAACAAATAAAATAGTAATTAAAATAACTCCATTAATTTCAAGGGGGTGTGCCCCAGCACTCTGACCAATGGACATCATGCCTTTAAGACTCCTGCCTCTGGCTCCCTAGTACTCAAGTAAGAGACTTTTTACTTATATCTATACTTGGTGGGTTGTCTGTAGCATCATGGACGTACCCACTACAGTGTGTGTGTGTGTGTGTGCATATGTGTGTGTGTGTGTGTGCATGGGGGGGTGATTGGCCATGTGGGTGTGTGTGTGTGTGTGTGTTGAGTTATTGCTACTTTTGTGTTTGCACCTTAAAATCTGTTTGTTTGAAAACATTCAAAACTATGGAGAGAAAATAGTAGGAGTACATGTCAGACAGAAGTAATTAAGTGGTTTTGTGGGTAGGTTTGTGTATTGGGGTGGGGAAAAACACTTGTATTTCCATTGAGATGTGTACTACAGTTCAACTGTGAAACTGAGATGAGGGACAGAAGAAAATTGAAAAGCATAACAGTGGCTACAAACATGCCTCATGTGTGCAGATATATTCAGATACAGTATGTACTGAAGTACAAGTGAACCATATATGTGCAGACTGTATGGCTTAGTGGTTAAAGGCACTGAATTACAAGCCATGAGACTTGGAGGCATGAAGACCTTGGTTTAAATCTCATCAACCCCCACTTGTGTATGGTGTGATCCTGAGCATGTCACTTAACTTTTATGTATGCAGTTATCAGTGACCACTTGCTTTTTGCAAGCATGCCATATGCATGCATCTTTCCCAATTTAACATAAAAATCATGATTTCCACCCTTGATTGCTGTGTGCATGCCATATACATGCAATCAGTTCCAATTTAAGATTTACAATATACTTGCAGAGCGTGTATAACTTATGTAGTTTTATGTGTGCAGCATGAAAACATTTCATATCATTATTTCTGTAAGGGTCTCTCTCTCTCTCTCTGTCTCTCTGAACCAGACTTATACCATAAAATGCTGAAAAGTGAAGCTGACCAAATGTGATAACTTACTTGACTTTTATGTCAACTTAAACTTTTTAATTGGTTCCCATCCCTTTCAAATAAAACTTACTATGTGCACTGAGTGGAGGCTGATCACTTGGATAAAATAAAATATGTTTTTCTGAAATCAGACTGTAACCTACAGAATATGTATGTAATGTTCATCACTGCTAGGCTTAATGGGTGTATAATACTGTATGGTGCAGGTATTTAATTTGTTTTTGTTTTGTTTCGTTTGATCCTCAAGCCCACATCTCTTTACCCCTCACCCAACAACTACCACAGAAATTTGTGTCTAAACTTGCTGTATAAACCAACAGTACGAGTGCAAAATTGTAACATCTCTGTGCCTTGTCCATTTTAATCACATAACCTGTCATACATAGAAATGTAGCCCTCCCTCTCCGTGTCTAGGGGTATGGATGGAATACGTCCATAAGAAGGGGGCACCCACAGCAGCAGAAACACTTCCAGTGGCCATGTTAGCCAGGCCCAGATGTCACACACAGGGTCACTTTCCTCACTGGTTCTGGATGACTACAACAGGTTAATACATATTTAACAGTTCCTTTCAACAATAGAATGTCTACATGGAACTTGAAGATGCAACAGTGATCCAAAATTCATTAAATGTATTCACATATAGCTGCTAGGAGCACCAGTTAATTCATGGAGAAACACATTCAACTTTCACATGACTGATATGGCCATAATAACAAATTTTACCCTGATCAAGGAGGTTGCACAGCCTTTAGGGCAGCATTAATTTGTGACAACTATGGTCACAAAAGTTTGAAGGGAGCACAGGTTCCAGAACAATTCACAGTGTCTAAAAGCCCATTACTCTTCACAGGAACCCAAACTCATAACAATCCCCATCTCTCTCTCTCTCTGTCTCTCCCCCTCAATACTGACTGACTCAGTGGATCCCCCTCCGAACATGCAGTCCCCACAACTTAGGGATCTGTAGATTCTCTGAAGACCCCTGCATTCTTTCTCAGTACTGGCAGCAGCTGTCCCTGAATTGAGAAGGGAGACACATTCCACAAAGCTCCAAATCAACTTGGTCTCTGAACACCACACTTCCTGATGCATCCTTGTCCACTGGATCCCTACATGAATTGTTGCATGCTGCCAGAGCACTCTGTGACTTGTGGCAGCTGGCTCCAGTCTTGACTTTAGCTGACTCCAAGATACTGTGTGGCTTGTAGCTACTGGCTTCTACTTCTTCCTCTGTATCCTCCCAAATGCCTCTGGTCAGGGGACAGAATTGGCAATCGACCCTGCCTAGCCCTGACTCACTCTCACTCCCTCACTGCTTACTCCTCTGAGTAGAACTCCCCATCTCACCAAAACTGCTGGGATTTATTATCCCCCCACCCCATGCACCCATTGTGAAATTCTGGCCAGTGGGATGCTCCACCAAGTTCTGAGAAGAATTAATCATTTTTTCTACTGAGCTAATGTAGGCCAAAAAAATCAGGGAGTGCAAAATAGAACTAGTAATCTCCCAAAGGGAGGGGGGTGGGGTAAGTAAACAAAGAAACTGACAACAGATAATGACTGCTGGGCCATCTAGTCTGCCCATTTCTAATTATGATCACTTTTGCTGCAGACCCAATTTGCCCTACAGCACTGTCTCTTCTACCCACTTCCTTCTTTTTAGGATTCCTTTGTGCCTATCCCAGGCATTTGTGAAACCCATCACTGGTTTCACCCCCTATGTCTCCCATTGAAAGCTGTTCCAGGAATCTACCACCCTTTCTGTGAAGAAGTACTTCCTCAAATCTCTCCAGAATCTACTTTTTTTCCAGCTTCATATCAAGATCCCCTGTTCTACGGCACCTTTTTCTCTGAAACATATCTCCCTCCTGTACCTTATTAACTCCCAAGAGATATTTTGAAGGTCTCCATAATAACCCCTCCTCCTTCCTCTCCTCCAGGGTGTACATATTGAACTCTTTCAGTCTCTTCTCATATGGATTCTGATGCAGACCTTGCACCATTTTGGCAGCCTGCACCTCTCTTCTTGCCACTTTCTCCTTTTTCCAACTGTACCCCCTTCCATACCTTTCTTCTTTGAGCACTCCTTTTCCCACTTCTTCGTTTGCTAACCCACTGATTCCTTGAATAACTTGCATCCTGGTGGGGCTCTCTCCACATGGGATCTCCCTGCTCTCTATCTCAGCTTGTGGTGGCCCACTTTCTGCCTTCTCTGTTTCTTCCATTACCCCCATCAGCTACATTAAATGTCCATTGAAGTAACATTTGCATCATCAACTGAGGACAGTGGTTGCCTCTTGGATGAAAGTAGGCCATCTCCTTGGTATAGGTTCTTATCCTTCCAGGTCAGCCCACAGTCCCCAGTGTAGATATACCTCTCCTTTCTGCACCATTCCTTCTACCATTAATTGAAGTCCTTGGCACAGAGCTCCCTCTCCATCCACATATAACACAACACACACTCACAACTTGTATTTTAAACACATGGGAAACACAGAATCAACCAGATAAATAATCTACCTTTACCAGTAATTATATTTCCACACAGAGATGACTACGACAATTCAGCTTTACTTTTAAGGCCATGAAACACTCTTATCAAGCTATTTTTTAGCAGCCATAGTGGCTCTGACCAGAGTTTGTTTCTGCTGGTGATATCCCTTCTTATGCACCCAAGTATCCCACTGGCTTTTTCTACAGCCTTCTCACATTGTTTGGTTACCCTTAGGTCATCACATATGATTACCCCCAGGTCTATTTCTTGATTGGTGGCCGTCAGTACCACTCCTCCCATCTTGTGCTCCTCCCTTGGATTTCCACACCCCAAATGCATGATTATGCACATCTTTGCACTGAATCTTAGCCACCACACTCTGTACCACTAGTCAATAGCGGAGTGCAAAGTCGAAAAAATTCACTCTGTGTAGTGTTTCATGAATTCGCCTCATTTCATGGATTATTATGCGGGGTGAAGTTCACAGTTCATGGATTATGCTCACTTTGCAGTGTAAAGTTTAACTTTGCTGTGCACAATGCAGATATGCAAATTACTTTGTTGGAGGTGCATACTTCACAGGCAAAATTTGTTGCAATAGGCGAAGTCTGCAATGTCTTGTGGGGTTGGAGGTCAAATGTTAAACAGATGTCACATGTGGATGAACAGACAATAGAAAATTTAGAGGGATATTTCTCTGGGTAGTGTTAAGAGAGTGAGGAGCGAGGACACAGCAGATAGTGATTATGAAGATACTGTGGAGGATAAACCTGAATATTTCTTGTTCAAACATTTGCAAACCTGTTTTTGTGTGTACTACATTACTGTGTTACATTAATGTTTTGTTTTGTAGTCTGAGTGTTATGATTGTGACTGTCTGTGTGAGTGTTTGTGAGTGAGTGAGTGTGTGTTATGATTTGAATACCCCTGGTCCCCGACCCCCACACCCATCCTGTGTGTTTTGCACTCTCCTTCTAATTCATCTTTCTAATCCATTGTGCTTTGAAAATAAAAGAAAAACCCACCTATCCTACATGCCTTGTTGCTGTCCCCCAATCCATTGTAAACAGCAGTGGTATCCTTTCCAGGTTCCCAGCCTGTGTAGTAGTTAGAAATCCAGCTATTCACCCAGGTAGCCTACCCAACATGTTGTTGTGCCCCCATGTCCTGTGAGACATAGCATCAAGAAATATCAGTTTTCAAGACTGAACTTTCCCATGTTTGACTGAAGTTTTCTCTGTTTGTGAGCAGCAGTCATATCCCAGCCTGTGGTGTGGTACTGCTCTGTTGTCAAAGTACAAGCTTTACAAATCCAGCTATTCACCTGGTAGTGGCGGTGTTCCTCATGATATAGTTGAGGCACTGGTTGAGGGGAATGTTGAAATTCCCAAAAATGTGGGTCACACCACTATGGTAACCATTGCTGTGGAGAGGGACATACAAACTATTGAGTTTCATGACTCTCGGGAAGTGGAGGAGAAGAAGCAGCAGAAAGGCAGCGACAGTGCAGGAGTTCTTAAAATGCAGCATTGATTTAACCACCAAATGTTACACTGAATGTCCCCCCATATTATTCTTGATGTGATGAGACAGAGTCAAGCTACAAAATCAGAGTATCCCCCCCATAGTTCCACTCCGTTGTCCCAGTCCAGGCATCAGGACAAAAAAAAAGGCATTCAACATCCCTAGTGTGGGACTTCTATGTTCTGGACCCAGTAGATGAAATGGTGGCAGTATGTCAGCTTTGCCATGTATGGGTCAGTAGGGGGGAGAAGGGCAACCACCCAAGCACCGGTGGTTAGCACATGCACTTGAACCGACACTCTATCTGATGGCTTAAACACCAAACAGAAGCAGTTGCAGGTGGCCCTTGTCCCTCAATATCATCATCTTTAAGCAGTGCCACTGAGGTGGAGTATGTAGTGGAGGAGGAGGAGCAGGAGGAGGAGGAAGTGGTTTCTACAACTAGTGAGCTTAGCAGCAGTTGCAGCTTCAGCAGTCCCCTTCAGAGTCAGTTCACAATGTGGTCACCAACCCATACAATAGCTAAGATGACTTGTGTCCCTTTATCAGCACCACATATTTCTCTTGAGTCAAACAGAACCCCTACTGGACCACTGCAGCCCAGCCATCTGTTTGCCAGTCCAACATGCCAAAAGTTACAGCCAGCTCTGAAAAGCATGTCTGAACAGCAGAGCAAATACCCTATGAATTATTCTACTACATGTGATTTTAGTGTGGGTGCTGCTGAAAAGCTTACGCTCAACCTGCTTCCATTCTCCTTTGCTGAAAATGAATGGTTTAGAAGGTTTGCTAATCATGCATGTCCAAAGTGGAAAGTTGCATCAAGGACATGCTTCTCCAAGTGTGCTGCCCCTGAACTGCATGCTACAGTAAAGGAGGTTGTCTCCCACACACTTAAGCATTCATCATCACCATCCATCCATCTTTGCATGGACATGTGGACCAGTGGAAGGACAGCTGGCAGCTCCTATATGTCCATTACAGCACATTGGGCACATGCACCTGCAGTGGCCTTGAAATCTGGGCATGGTGGGAGACAGCAGCAAGTCAGACTGTGGAGGTAGAAACATAGCAACTATTAGGCAGCATGTGACACTCATAATGAAAAGCATGCCTGTATCCCACACAGGGGAGAAAAGGCTTGAAGTACTACTGGGTGAGACTGATCAGTGGCTGCACCCACACTCAATGAAGGCTGGCTTTATTGTGAGTGACAATGGTTCCAATGTTGTAAAATGCACAAGTGATCTTGGGTTTTTCAGGGAGCCATGCCTGGCATACTGCCTCAGCTTCATCATCCAGCAGTATGTTAGCCATCCTGATGTGAACGATATCTTGTTGGTGGCCTGCCACATCTGTGCCTACTTTGCCTAATCTGGGAATGGCCATTACCAGCTATGCAAGCTTGAGATAAAGAACAATCTGTTTCATCACTGCATTAAGTTTTATGTGGTGACCAGATGGAACTCCACACTGTACATGGTGGAGCAGCTCTGTGAGCAGTATAATGCCGTGTCTGATTATCTGCTGCTAAACAATAGTTGTGACAGTGCTGGAGTATCCATGGCTCTCACCATAGAAAAGTGACATTTAATGGATGGACTGATAATGATTATGTGTCCCTTTGAACATACAACACAAGCAGTGAGTGGGAACACTGCCCATATCAGACAGTCCATCCCCTTGCTATGCATGCTGAGGCACACACTGGTTAGTGGGCAGCAATTGATTGAGGCAGGTGTTGACAGCACCAGTTTGGCCCTGATGCAGTACATGCTTCATGTGTTGGACTCCAACCCTCATATTGTTGAAATTCTGCAGTCTGAGGACTTTGGCATTGACACCATGCTTGACCCACTTTATAAGCATGTCCTTGAGTCTATACTAGATGGTGGCCCTCAGATGGCAGAAAACCTTACCAACCTTCTTGTCAAAAGGGTCAGAGGGTAACAGATGCTCAAGACACATAGGGCACTTGGTGCTGTTGCTACCACCACCGCCACCACCACCAAAGCTCTGTCATCTTCACATGCCACAACTATGTTAACAGGCAGACAAAAACCAAAAATGAGCAATCCCATTTGGGATGTTTTAGTGCAAGGTTGGAGTTGCACCCATGAAAGACCAGGATGAGGAGACACAAGATGAGGTGGCCAGACTCACAGCAGTATGTCCCATGGTTGACTGATCCATGGCTGAACAGAAACACCTTGCAATTGGTGATGAGCCACTGTTGTACTGTGCAAGAAAGGTAACTGAGTGGCCTGAAACAAAAAATATAGCAAAGCACTTAAAAGGAAACCAAGATATCTAATAAAGTGCTTTATTTTGAAGAACTTTCCTCAGCACTTCAAGGGGCAGTCCCTCTTCATCAGGGGGTAGGAGTCACCTAGTTCATTGCACACATTTATAGTGAAAATAGTCACATGATATGTTTGCAAAAATAATCTTGACATTGCAGTCACATAGTCATAAATAGAAAACACAGAGACATTACAATTACCTAACTGTCTTTATACTAAAAAAAATAGAAAAACTGTATAGAAACAGTGCAGATTAAAAGTAAGTTCCCCTTAGAGCATTTTTGTTTTAATAAATATCATTTGTGCAAAAGGTTTTACCCCTTATGATCTTTTCCTAAATTAAACATCTTGATGGTATTAAAACAATCTTTGCCAAAATAAGGAAGGATTTGTTTCTATCCCAAAATCTCATTTCCAATAGAGATACATTTTAAATAACCATAGTGTTGAAATGTCTAATGCCATCTCGTAAGCACATGTATATCTAACAACTAAATTATTTAATTTTACTTATTTAGTTCAGGATCTCCAGGAGCAATCAACAAATAACATTATTGCACATTAGACTGATATATGTGCATTAGAAAAAATTCAAAGATATCCCATTACTACATGGATGACAAGGGGAGAAAAGTTGCACAGGGGTTCAAAGGATGAACAATTCTTGTTTAGAAGGATAAAGTAACATTAAAACATATAGAAGGAGTAAAAAGGGGTGTGGGAGGGAGAAAAGAAGGAAACATCTTTTTTATAGAGATTTTTTGGTATCATTTTCTGTTATTTATAAGTTCGAATAACATGAACTTAGCAATAAAATTTAGAGTAATATCCAAAGTATAAACTTACATCATTTTAACCCTTTCCTTCTTTTCCAGTCTTAAAATTCAAGTTTATTTGAGGTGGTGCAAACAAATCACAAATACACAGTTAGATGTAGGCCTCTGTTCAGACCCTATGGAAACAGAGTCTTCAAAATAAAAATCCATCTGCATTCCTTATGTAATAACTGATGCTTCCTGTTGCCTCATCTGACCTGCAGTTTTACATGATCTATGATCAAAAATGTCAATTCACGTGTGTCACTATTGTGCCAACTCTTGAAATGTGTACCTAAAGCTGAACTTAAATTTGCATGTCTCAAAATCCTTAGGTGTTCTAAAAAAATCTCTCCTTGGCCTATCTAATGGTATTACCTACATATAGTAGGTTACAATGGCACTGTGCTACATAGACAATGAATTGTTTAGAATAGTTTACAAAGGCCAGTATGTGATTTGTAAAGTCCTAAGTACGGTGTTTAAAAGATTTTCCCTTTGGCACATGCTTGCATGTTTGATAGTGGCCTCACTGGTAACAACCAACTGTTTTTTCAGGCAACCAGGTGGTTTGTTTCACCTTATCAGGAATAAAATGACTGTGACTTGGTATGTCTCATAAATGTTTTGCCCTGCTGAAAGTCACTCTAGGTTTGTTAGAAAAAATATTTGTTACATTGCAATGGTCCAATAAATTTCAATTTTGCAACAGCATAATTTTTACTTTAGGGGGTGTAGTGTTGAATTCTTGAACAAAGTCCATCGTACCTTCTTTTTCCTTTTTCTTTACCTTTGGCTGTAGTACATTTTTCTTATCTTGCATCTCAGTCTGTCTGAGGGTATTGTCCAATATTTCTGTATCATATCCCCTTTTACTGAATCTCTCATACATTTTCCTGTATTGAGTGATACAATATTCTGGCTGAGAACAATTTTCTCTCAAACATAAACATTGACCATAGAGACTAGATTTTATGAGACGGGGGCACTACTGGCAAAGAATACAGAATTCCTTGCAGTTTCTTTTCTGAAATAGGTTGTGTGAATTTTACCCTCTTCTGTTGCTGTTAATTTCAAATCCCCCCCCCAAAAAAAAAACTAATGGAAACATTGTCCATCTCATATGTAAACTGTAAGTTTAAACTGTTGCAATTCAAATAATCAATGAAGCTTTTAGCTTCCTGCTCCATGCCCTTCCATACAATAAGCAAGTCATCAATGTAACAACTCCAAAAAATTATATTATCCCAAAAAAGCATTATTATTATTGAAAATATAATGGCTCTCCCACCATACTAAATACAAATTAACATAACTTGGAGCCAATGTGGACCTCATTGCTGTTTCCCATGTCTGTAAATAATAGTTGTTATTGAACCAAAAAAAAATGTGTCTCCAAATAAACTCAACTGCTGAAATAAAAAAATAGGAAAACAGGAAGGGGTATTCCTGCACATATATATCTTAGTGACCTGAATTGACATTTGTGATGATAAAATACCATAGCTGCCCTCCCTCTAGTATCAGTGTTGAGTGTGTTTTCAATGCTGCAGGTGCCATTGTAGATGACTGGCACACAAACCTGGCACCAAAAAATGTGGAAATTCTAACATTTATAAAAATGAATATGGGACACATTCCATGCAAGACCATGACATCCATGTTCCTACCACATTCTGACAGTGGATCTTCCAAGGGAGATGAAGAGACAGGGGATTCTGATGGCATAAAGATGAAGTCTTACACTAGTGACACCGAAGTTGATGACTCAGTACTGGAATGTGAATTTCCATCAGGTGACAACTCCAGTCTTGAGGACTGTGAGGGCTGCTTCTTTGAAGAAGGTGATGCTTTAAGAAAACAATATTATGTGTGCTGTCCCTCCCACCCAAATCAGGAACCAAAACTAAACAAGCACAAAGGAAATCCAAAAAACTACTGATCATAGGAGACTCCATGATTCGGGGAGTTGATACCCATCTCCAGCCAGGGGTGATGGTCAGATGTCTCCCAGGTACATCAGCATGGAGAGACACTGACTGCATCGCTAAAATTGTTCACAAAGCAGGAGAAAACATTGATGTCCTAGTACACATAGGGACTAATGATCTCGCCAGCCGGTCAGTTGTGGAGACCAAGGGACACCTGACTAGGCTGGGTGACAAACTATCATCTATTTCGTCCAGCATCTCCTTCTCTGAGATCCTGCCAGTCTGGGAGAGGGGAGCAGATGGACGGAAGGTCAGAGAAGGGGAGATAGGGGAGCTAAACACGTGGCTCAAGGACTGGTGCCAGGAAAAGGACACAGATTTGTAGGAACTGGCAACAGTTCTGGGAGTGAAAATTCTTTAAATTTGATGGACTGCATCTGACTAAAGAGGGAGTCAGTGCATTGGGGCAGAAGTTTGACATCTTTGCAGAATATTTAAACTAGCAAATGGGGAGAGGGGTGCAGCACCCCATACGTCGAATGGGAAGAACACCCCTCCCCCCTCAGCTAGTGGTCAAACAGGAATTCAGCATGTTTGCCGTTCATTTGCATCACCAGGTAAGAAAAAAGGTTTGTCTCCCCATACGACACACAGGAGTAATGCCAAACTTCACCCAACAACTAACACACCAAAATCTGGCCAATGGAAAATTATGTACACAAATGCTCACAGCCTGGGAAATAAGATCCCAGACCTGCAGACAATAAGGTCAGAGGCTAAACTGGACATAGTAGCAATTAGTGAGACGTGGTTTACTAGTAACCACACTTGGGAGACTTCAGTACCTGGCTATGTATTGTTCAGAAGAGACCGAGGTGCAAAAAGGGGGGGAGGAGTGGCCCTGTATGTTAATGAAAATATCAAAGCTACAGAAATTCAGAATACACATAAGGAGCCACAGAAGAACTGTGGGTCACCCTGGAAACAGGAAATGGGACAGCCATAAGAACTGGGGTTGTCTACAGGCCCCAGACCAGAGGGAGGACATAGACACATTACTGTTAGAAGATATACAAAACATGACAGCTAAAGGGAGGTTCTGATAATGGGAGACTTCAACATGCCAGATACAGATTGGTCAAAACCAGCAGGAACATCTGCCAGAACTAGACTCATAGTGGATTCCCTGCAGGGGAGGGCCTCAAACAACTGGTACAGCAACCCACAAGAGACAGGGCTATCCTAGATCTAGTACTGACTAACAAAGAAGGGATCACAGATCTCCAGGTAGAAGGTCACCTGGGGCCAGTGACCATCACATGGTATGGTTCAACTTGGCTACTACATCTAAATCATCCCATTCCAAGGCAAAAATAAGGGACTTCAGAGGAGCTGACTTTGATAAGATAGCCAACAGAGTTAAGCTAGCCCTGGCAAAAAGAAACACAGGTGAGGGGGTACAGGCAAAGTGGGCAAGCATTAAGGATGCAATACTTGAAGCAACATCCCATTGTGTTAGACAGAAAAGGAAGTGCAAAAGAAGAAGGAAACCACTTTGGTTCTCAAATACAGTAGCAGAAAAGGTCAGAGCCAAAAGGCTGGCCTTCAGGAAATATAAGGGAACACAGCGGGATGAAGATAGGGAGGCATACCAAACTGCCCTAAGGGAAGCAGGGAAGGCAGTAAGGCAGGCAAAGTCCCAAACTGAGGAAACACTAGCACGAACAGTAAAAGAAGGTGACAAGACTTTCTATAGATACATTAGTGAAAGGAGAAAGTCCAGAGGGGGTATTGCTAAGCTTAATGGAGAAAAGGGAGCATGTGAGGAGGACCATGTAAAGGCATCTATCCTAAATAGATACTTTTGCTCAGTATTTACTGAAGAGAAGGTAGGGCAGGGCCCACAGCTCAGCATCATGGACACAGGGGGGAGGGAGGTGAGCACTACTCCCTTCACAAAAGAAAGGGTCCTACAAGAGCTTGCTAAGCTCAGGGTGGATAAGGCAATGGGACCTGATGGCACTACATCCCAGGGTACTTAAGGAGCTAAAGGAGGAACTAGCAGAGCCATTAGCAGAATTGTTTAGTGAGTCTCTGAGCACAGGAGAGTCCCAGAAGACTGGAGAAGGGCTCATGTGATCCCGCTCCACAAGAGTGGTAGCAGGAGGGAGGCGGGGAACTACAGACCGGTCAGTCTTACCTCAGTAGTGGGCAAGATTATGGAGGCACTCCTTAAGGAAAGGATAGTGCAACACCTGGAATCCATAGGGCACAGGATCCAAGACAGCATGGGTTTACAAAGGAAGGTCCTGTCAAACTAATCTCATAGAATTTCTTTGACTGGGTAACCAGAGTGGTGGACCAAGGGGAGCAGTTGATGTCGCCTACCTTGACTTCAGCAAAGCTTTGACACTGTTCACATAGAAGATCGATAAATAAGCTGGGTAGGCTCAGGGTGGGTCAGAAGTTGGTCAACTGGGTGGCAAACTGGTTGACGGGCAGAAAACAGAGAGTGGTGGTAAATGGTATACAGTCAGAAGAGATGCAAGTCACAAGTGGGTACCTCAGGGATCAGTCCTGGGGCCAGTCCTCTTCAACATCTTCATTAGTGACCTTGCAGATGGACTAGAGGGTAAGGCTTGTCTGTTTGCAGATGACACCAAGATCTGCAACAGAGTAGATGATCCAGATGGGGTGGGCAGAATGAGAAGAGATCTGGATAAACTAGCAGAATGGTCAGAAGAGTGGCAACTGGGATTTAATGCAAAGAAGTGCAAAATCATGCATATAGGGAAGAGAAACCCTGAAGCCACCTATAGGCTGGGAGGGGAGTTGCTAGCAGTCACAAAGGAAGAAAGAGACTTGGGCATCATCATCACTGATGACCTAAAATCATCCAAGCAGACCTCTAAAGCAGTAGGTAAGGCTAGGGGGGTGTTAGGGTGTATTAGTAGGGGTATCACAAGTCGTAAGAGGGAGGTAATAATCCCTCTGTACAAGACACTGGTTAGGCCCCATCTGGAGTACTGCATGCAGTATTGGAGGCCACACCTTCACAAGGACATTAACCAAATTGAGGCAGTCCAGAGAAGGGCAACCAAAATGGTGCAGGGACTGCATCAGAAGACATATGAGGACAGATTAATGGAGCTCAATATGTATACCCTTGAGCAAAGGAGGGAGAGAGGTGATATGATCGAGGCATTCAAACACCTTAAGGGCATAAACAAGGTGAAAGAGTCTAACATGTTTAAATATAAGAAAAATAGCAGGACAAGAGGACACAGCATGAGATTAGAGGAGGCCGATTAAGGGGGAATGTGAGGAAATTATTTTCACAGAAAGGGTGGTGGATGCATGGAATGGCTTACCACAAGAAGTGGTGGCTATGAATACAGTGCAGGGCTTCAAACAGGCATGGGATAGGCATAAGGGAGCAATACAAATGACTATGAATAGATAGGCCACTGACAGAGCAAAGGCCAATGGCACATTTATAAGGTAGAAAAAGAAATGGGCAGACTGGATGGGCCTTGCGGTCCTTATCTGTCGTCAACTTCTATGTTTCTATGTTTCTATGTTTCCTTTGCATGCCTTTAGTATATTCCCATACAATGTCTATAGAATTTATGTTAGTGCCACAATTGTTACTGTTTCCTTCTCAGAAAAGTATTGCTGCTGCTGCCATCTTTTGTCCATTTGCATACATCCTCAACCTGTCAAGAAACAGTACATAAATGTAATGTATTGCAGTACTGGCAATGACTGCTCCTGCCCACCAGTAGTGCCATCCCTTAACGGCACCACCTCAAACAAAAAAAAATGCTTTTTAACAGTCCAGCAATCAATTCCTGCTATGGGTAGCAAATCCAATAAAGACATGACCCTGTATCCTGCTGCTCCACCACCGCCTCCTCTCCAACTGGTTGTGTACATGATTTTGCTCTGTATTACACAGCATTATCAAGTCACTGCGCTGTTGATGAAGCCATGGTCATGAGGGAAAGCAGACTGGATATTCAGATCATGTGTTACTTACACTAACTTTTTCAATGTTAGTACAGCCAGTGCCCATCCTATTATGTTCTATGTTTTCAACTGAACCACTCCAGATGCTGAGCACCTGCAAACACTTGTGAACTGGAAATGTGACTCAGTAGTGTGGGGATGTTACAGTCATAGGAGTTCCACTGCATGGGCACAGACCCACGAGTAATTGAAACACCAGTTCAATGATGCAAGTACCATCACTGACACTCACCCTCTGCAAGTCCTGTCACGGAGGTCTGTGAAGGTGAAGAGGAGTCACTTGGCTTGCAGTCATCATTCTCATTGCTTCTTCAGATTTATAACTGAATGGTGTTTTTGCCTTTCTTTTGTTGTCCCTGCAGATTAAAGCCTGTACAACATCATTCACCTCCTGAGTGGCATGTGCACTACCAGTAGTTTGTAGTCTGACATAAGCATAATCCTTTTTTTTCTCTCTGATGCTTGATTGCTTTCATTACTTAATTCAATCATGAGGTGTTTGCATGATGTATGGAACAGAAAAGTGTTTTTTTAAATAAACTGATGAATGTATACCATATTGAACCATTATGTCAGTATTATCTTTCATGCTTATATAGTTTTGGGGTGGAACTGTGTTTCCTTTTCCATCAAAAGGTTAGAGAGTGTTAGTATAACTGCTGTCTGTCTGACATTGAAAACAAGTAAATGCTTAACAGAGTGCATTCCATGGTTATGACAATTGTGCTAATCCTGTTTTGACTGCTGCACTCTGCTTTCTGTTTAAAAAGTTGAGTTTCTTGTTATTGTTCTTGTAGCCACCATTGTATACAGCTGATAATGACATGTCTCATTAAAAAGAAATATTAATCTGTTTTCCTCTGATTTTTGTTCTTCCTTGCAGGTTACAGTGCCTGCCAAGATTCAGACAAAGGGAACAACTGTGTGGAACATGGATGGAATGCAAAAGACTTGGGATCACTTCCAATTATGTAAGAACAGTAGCAATACTTCAATTATTTATTTATGTTTTTGGGGGAGGGTAATGGCAAGTATAAAAATTTATTTTTGAGACTTTTCATTATTTGTCAAGGAAAACAGTGTGCCACAGTGGCCAAAAGAGGCAAGGTGACATGCATAGACATTGTGGTCATGGTGTGGAGAAGTGCTTGACTGGGTGCATACCCCCAAAGTGGTCAAGTGAAGCAAAATATTTAAAGTCTTTTTTTTTTAATTAAAGGCAGGCATAGTCAGATGGATAGTGATCTGACAGAACAATAACAATACAAAAAACAAACCATACACTAATCCAAGATGTTAAAAAGAAAAACGTAACCAACACCCCCTCCCTCTCTCCCAGGCACCACTGATACAAAACAAAAACTTCAGGCATAATAAGAAAGCATTTACAGAGAAATATCCTAATAGATTATAATAGGGAGCTAAGAAACCAATGAAGGTGGGAAAAGAGGTAAAGAACTAACCCTGCTCTCCTACGATTGTACTGGAATGGATATCAAGGCATAAAGTGAACCCCATCTGTCTTAGAAGTGCCTCGATGGATGATGTAAAGAGGCAGTATGTTTTTCCATATTTAAGGTCTGGAGAATCTCCTGGTGCCATTCCTGATGTGAAGGAATATCCTTGTGCAACCAGTGCCTTAATATGATTAATTTGGTTGTGATGGATACCAGAGCCATGTGTGCCTTTTGCATACTGAACAACCCCAGCAGGTAGTGACCCACTAATCCCAAAGGACATGTCTGAGGTGGCCAGTAGATAGTTTACAGCTATTGCACACTGGGGAGGGAAGCTTACCCATCCATTGCAATCATACTGGAGTAAAGTATAAATTATGTAGCACCTTAAATTGGATTAAACTATATCAATCCTGCTTGATATATTTACACAAAGATCACCATGCATTCCACCAAGTTGACAAATCAGCAAAAATATGGAGTGTTTGCTGCCAATAATAACAAATTCCTGAGAGACAAGAAGGATCAATAAATTGAAAATGCCTGAAAAGTTTGACTACTGAGTTTGGCAATTCCATTTCTGAAATGCTTTGTGGATTTTTTTTATAAATTTTGAGGCATTTCAGAAAGCATTTCTGTGCAGACTGCAGAATAATTTCCCATGGATCATGTAAACTACAAGATCATTTTTCTGCAGATTGTGGAAAAGGAATCCACTGTTTATGTGAAATGTGAATTACTAATCCTCAAAAAAATATTTTGCATGCATAATGTCAATATTCTGTAAATGACAAAAATCTGTGGAATTTTCTGAAATTCTGTGGAATTCTGTTCCATTGGAAATTCATCATGGAAAAAATTGATCAGGTGCTGTGACAGCACAAACCAGGAATTGGGATGACAAAGACAAAGCATACCAATAGGATATAAAATATGGGTAGGATATTCATTTTAATTATAATAATTCTAATAGGAAGAGGTATTCCTGGTAGGAAGGGAACCTCCCCCATCCAGGGAGCACCAGAGCCACCACCACTACCTCAGAGGTTGCAAAGAAAGCACAGCAGTTGGACCACAGTGGGCTCAGGGAGGGTGAGGATGGTGGAACAGAGGCATACCCAGTCAGTTGTTCCACTCCACAACCCATACACCATTCTAGGGGAGCACAGCTCCCCTTATGGATGCACCCACAGAGGAGATTAAGGAGGCTGAGGACACCTATCACAAGGGAGGCCCAGAGGAAGGAGGCAGAGGACACCACAAGGAAAGGAAGCAGCTCCTTGTGGGGGACTCAATTATTAGGGGGATAGAACTGGGGGGAGCAGGGAAAACTGAAGTAAGTTGCCTGCCTGGTGCCATGGCTTGGAGGGACAGGAAGTGCATCCTCAGGATCACGAGAACAGCTGCACGGGAGTCTGAGCTGGACGTCATTGTCCACCTAGGGACAAATGACTTGGCTCAACATGAGATCAGAGCAGTGCAGAAGGACTTTGTAGTACTGGGGAGGGGCCTAAGACAAGTAGCACACACAGTATCCTTCTCAGAGGTGCTGCCTGTCAATGGCATGAGTGAGGCAAGGGTACTTTGCACCATGCAGTTTAATGAATGGTTGAAAAAATGGTGTGGAGCACAGGGGTTTGGCTTCATTGGGGACTGGGGTTCCACCTGGAGGGACACCAGCCTATACTGGCAGGATGGTCTGCATCTGTCCAGGAAGGGAACAAGTCTTTTGAGCAATCAGTTTAAATGCTTCATTGGCAAGCTTTTAAACTAGTCAAGGGGGGAGGCACTGATAAGCAGCAGGAAAATCCCAGCCTCTCTCTACAAAACAGGGTACTAAATGAGAAAAAGACCGACATAGAAAGGTCAGTGGGGGATGCTGCAACAGAAGGTAAAGCCATCAAGAAATGGAAAGCAATGAGTACCAATGCCCATAGTCTGAGTAACAAGTTTCCTGAATTAGTGGCCTTGATGGAGGAGGAACATCTGGATATCGTGGCAGTCACAGAAACATGGTTCACACAAAACCATGACTGGGACGTAAACATACCAGGATACACTATCTACAGGAGGGACAGGGAGGGTAAAAGAGGAGGAGGAATAGCTCTTTACATAAGGGAAGGAATCAAAGCAACAGAACAAAAGGGAAAACAGGGAGGAGAAGAAGCACTGTGGGTAAATTTGGAGACTGGCAATGGCACCACAATCTGCACAGGGGTTGTATACAGACCCCCTTCTCAGGGGGAAGAAATGGACAAGGAAATGATAGAAAGTATACTTAGTATGGCAGAAAAAGGGGAGATATTGGTGATGGGTGATCTGAATATGCCAGATGTTAACTGGAGTGCAGTTGCAGCAGCCACTTCAAAGAGTGGGGTTATTCTAGATGCCCTACAGGGGGCATGCCTTAGACAACTAGTATTGGAGCCCACTCAAGAGGGAGCAATCTTAGACCTGGTTCTCTCAAATGGAGATGAAGAGAGGATCACAGATGTAGAAGTGGGTAGCCATCTTGGAACTAGCGACCATCAAACAGTATGGTTCACAATAAACACAGCAATAGAGTCAAGCCATGCAAAGGCAAAGGTACTGGACTTTAGGAGGGCTGACTTTGCCAAAATGGGTGAGTGCCTAAGGAATGCACTTTCAAATGGGCAGGAAGGAGTGGTGGAAGAACAATGGGGAATAATAAAAACTGCCATCACAGAGGTAACAAGCCTCTGTGTGAAGCAAATAAACAAAACTAAACGATGTAAGAAACCACTATGGTTCTCAAAGGAAGTGGCTGTGAAGGTTCAAGAGAAAAAGAAAGCTTTCAGGAAGTACAAGGAATCACAGAAGGGGCAGGACAGAGAACTGTATCAGTTAAAGCAAAAGGAAGCTGGGAAGGCAGTCAGAACAGCAAAGGCCCAAACCAAGGAAAAGATAGCCAACTCAGTTAAGAAGGATAAAACCTTTTATAGGTACATTAGAAGTGAAGGAAGACCAAGGAGGGATAGTGAGGCTTAATAAAGGGGTGGGAGGGTGGGCAGAGGGTGACTGTGAAAAGGCAAAGATACTAAACAAATATTTTTGCTCAGTATTTACAAAAGAAGAGGGGGAGGTACCTAAAACAAACAGTAGAAACAGTCTGGATACAGAAGTTGATACCAGCCCATTTACAGAAGAAAGGGTTCTGAAAGTACTCTTAAAACTGAAGGTGAACAAAGCAATGGGGCCTGATGGGATTCATCCCAGAATTCTAAAAGAACTAAGGGTAGAATTAGTGACACCACTGACTACCCTGTTTAACAAATCATGGGAGGATGGGGTGGTACCCAAGGACTGGAGGACGGCAGATGTGATTCCCCTTCACAAAAGTGGGAGCAAGGCAGAAGCAGGAAACTACAGACCTGTTAGTTTAACCTCAGGGGTAGGGAAAATGATGGAATCACTTCTGAAGGAAAGAATTGTCGAATATCTAGAGGCCAGAGGGGCACAGCATGGATTCACAGCAAGGCAGCATGGATTCACAGCAGAAAGGTCATGCCAGACAAATCTGATAGATATCTTTGACTGGGTGACCAAAGTAGTAGATCAGGGAGGGGCTGTGGACATGGCCTACCTAGACTTTAGCAAGGCATTTGACACAGCCCCACACAAAAGATTAATATACAAGTTAGCTAGCCTGGGAATGGGTCCCAAAATGACAGCCTGGTAAAAATTGGCTGGAGAATAGGACACAGAGAGTAATAGTAAATGGAGTCCACTCTGAAGAAAGGGGGGTTACTAGTGGGGTACTGCAGGGTTCAGTATTAGGACCGGTCCTCTTCAATGTCTTTATAAGCGACATTGCAGAGGGACTGGAAGGAAAAGTATGTCTCTTTGCAGATGACACAAAGATCTGCAACAGAGTTGATGCACAAGGTGGGGTGGAAAGGATGAAAAGGGACTTGGCAAGGTTAGAGGAATGGTCAAATGTATGGCAGCTTAGATTCAATGCTAAGAAGTGCAAGGTAATGCACCTGGGAAACAAAAACCCAGGGGAAGAGTACACAATGGGGGTGAGATACTAACAACAACAAAAATAGAAAGGGACCTGGGGGTAGTCATATCAGATGACCTAAAGGTGGGCAAGCAATGTGAGAGGGCAGCAAAGAGGGCTGGGGGGATACTGGGATGCATAGGGAGAGGCATCACCAGTAGGAAACAGGAAGTTATTATCTCTCTGTACAGACAGCTGGTCAGACCCCATCTGGAGTACTGCTTGCAGTTCTGGAGACCAAGTCTTCGCAAAGACATAGACAAGATGGAAGCTGTCCAGAGGAGGGCAACTAAAATGGTGCAGGGTCTGCACCGGAAGACTTATGAAAGAGACTTAAGGAGCTTAATATGTATAGCCTCGAGGAAAGGCGAGAGAGGGGGGACATGATAGAAACTTTCAAGTACCTCAAGGGAATCAACAAAGTCCAAGAGGGTAGCATCTTTCAAAAAAAGAGGTGTGCAAGAACAAGGGGGCACAATTTGAAGATAGAGGGGGCAGCTCAGAGGTAATTTAAGGAAGTATTTTTTCACAGATAGGGTTGTGGATGCATGGAATGGCCTTCCGGAGGAGGTTGTGGAGTCAAAAACAGTGGTGGAATCCAAGCATGCATGGGACAGTCATAAGGCAATTCTAGGGGATGGGGGTAGGAAGAAGTAGGCTGCTGGTTAACTAGGATCTGCAGCTTATCCAGTAGGCAGGGAAATGGGTAGACTGGGTAGGCCAAGCAGTCCTTATCTGCCATCAAATTCTATGTTTCTATGTTTCTAGCACATAAGGAAAGGGGTAGCACCACCCATCTCTGTAAATCTGACTTTATCAAATGTAGAAGGGGTTTCAGGGTGAGGATAATTTGGGGGTGAGGATAACAAAAAAAGGGGAGTAGTAGTGGAATTGAGTTAGGGATAGGAGGGGATATTCAGTGGGGTGACATGTTACTGTGATAAGTGTTTCCGATTCTTTTGTATGTCATTGTTGCTCTTGATATTCTTGTAACAGTGTCATGTCATTTATGTCTGTAACTGTGAAAACAATAAAATAATAAATAAAAAAAATGTAGAAGGGTACAATATTTACTTCTTAATGTTGTAAATTACTGGAAGTATACAAGAGAGACATTTCTTTTTTTGCCTTAATTGTCTCTTTTTCTAATTTGATATAGTCGTTTGGGATATTAAGATCATGGGTTCAGTAACTCGGATGGGGATGTAGGTAACCAGATCCAAACTCAGAGAAGTCCCGTGTATCGCATTTTTTCAGGATTTCTAAGGACTTTTCCCTCCTGAATACTTTCTATCTTTTAGACTACATAATGTTGAAAAGTCATAGGTACATTAATCTTTGTTATCTTAGCTTTGTATTAAGTCTATTATAAAAAATTGAGATAGAATTATTAATGTATTTTGCTGAATGTTTATTATGTTTGAATTTTCTCCTTAACTAATTGTTTCGCAATGACTTGATGTTGAACAATAAATATGAACTTGTGTTATAAAACTCATAGCACAAAGAGTGAAAAGTTTCAGAGTAAGGTCCAGATATTCAAAAGGGTTGCGCTATGCGCAATAGGGTTGCTCCAGCACAAGTCCGAAAATGTGCCATTCTGCAATATTCAGCGGGAGGCAGATGCGCCCCCAAAATCATGCTGATCAAAGTGCAATGATAATGAATGTATGCACAACTGAAGGGGGAGGAACCATGCATAAATGGCACAGTGCGATATTCAACAACATGCGCCATGCGCAATAGGGGAGCAAGAAGAAGTTGCGTGATAGAGGAAATGAGCCAAAATAAAAAGGAACAAGGGAGAGGTGCAAGAACGTTACAGGGAAGGCACATGAGGCTGAACTCTAGCAACACAAATTGGGCAGGAGGGACACACAGGGCAAGCCAGGGAAAGGGCACCCTGAACAGAGAGGCAGAGGGAAGGTGTGGGGATCCACAGCCAGTGCAGAAGGGGGAAGTGCCACACAGCACAGAGACCACCACAGGAAGGTGTTCCCGGTGCAGGGGAAGTAGCAGCCAGGACAGCGGGGGGAACACAGAAACAGCTTCCAGGGGGGATGAACACAAGCCAGTGACATGGCCAATGCCACCATCCAAATGGAGGCAGTAATGAGGGGGGTGATAAGGCAGGTAACAATGGGGGCATGGCCGTGGAAGGGCTCATCGGTGGTATGCCCCCAACAGGCAGTACCGAGCCCGCACCAGCTTTGAGCTGTACAGCGATACTGAGATTGTGGGCTGGTACCTCCTGAATCGGGCAATTCTGAGGCAGCTCTGTGAGCTGTGCACTGATGTGATGCAGGCACCCACATGACAGAGCCATGCTCTGTCAGTGGAGGCTAAAGTAACAGCTTGCACATGCTTGTTCGCCACAGGTACCTTCCAGAGACCAACAGAGGACACCTCAGGCATAATCCAGTTGGCCGTGTCACGCCACCTCACCCAATTTCTCAGTGCACTACTGCCACATGCTGCGGAGTATATCCATTTCCCTAGCACACCAGCGGCATGCACAGCAAACATACAGGAGTTCCACAGGGCAGCATGTGTGCCTGGCATGCTAGGGGCATAGACTGCACCCATGTGGCCATCTACACACCACCTGGCCCTGAGAGAGCCGCATATATTAATTGGAAGGGCTATGCTAGCATCAACTGCCAGGTGGTGTGCGATGCCAGGGGGTGCATAATCAATGTCTGTGCCATGCACCCTGTGGGAGCACATGATGCCTTCATCTGGCACCAGTCGGCACTGTGCCACAGATTTGAGAGAGGGGACATCCCACTGGCCACTTAGTGGGTGAGTATAAACCACACGGACAAACATAGAGCTTGGGAGGGGCATGGTCAGAGGTGACATGGGTAGTGGCCTACATGGCCCGAGGCAGGGCGATGCTGATCACCAAACTAACCTCCACCTCTACACACAGGTGACAGTGGATACCCACTCTGTCCCTGGCTGCTCACACCATACTGGCGGCCCGTGACCCCATTGCAGCAATGCTACAATGAGGCACATGCCACCACACGCAATGTCATTGAGCGGGTGTTCAGGATGCTGAAGGCACGTCTCCGTTGCCTGAACACCTCCGGCAGTGCCCTACAGTACAGCCACTCAAAGGCCTGCGGGCTATTTGAGGCCTGTTGTATCCTGCACAACATGGCCAATGAATGTGAGATAGCCGTACAGGTCGAAGAGGGGGACAGCAATGGGGACGATGATGACGCCGATGATGATGGTGATGGGCAGCCCCCCTTAGGTGGTGGGACCCCTGACTGCTCTGGTTGGAACAGCTGCACAGGGACACCATCATGGAGGAGCACTTCAGCCAACCCAGGTAAGTCAAGGGGCCACGTGCAACCACCCGGCAAGGCATAAGGCATACACAAACACGCATGGACACACACCAGGGGTGCATGCCATCAAGGGAAGTGGCTGGGCATGGAACCGCACACACCGCCAGGGATGGGCAAGGTCTAACATGGCATGTGGTCATCACACACACACACACACACACACACCTCACCAGACATGCACAAAGGATATGAGGCAGGCCGACCCAGACCGCCACCCCTAGCCACACACATGTCCACAGACCACCACGCCCACTGCCTGTCATTGTGCATGTGTAAGATGCTGGGCACCATTGTACAGTGGCATACAGTGCAACACAGGCATCATCATGCACACACAACTGCGGACAGCAGCCAGGAGGTTGTACAGATGGACTGTGTGTGTGCGTGCAGGGCTGGGTACCCACCCATGCATTGCCCACTGAATGACACAATGCACACAGGACAGCATCAGACAGTAGCCATGCTGGGAGACAGGTCAGTCATGCGCCACAGTGCCAAAGTCACCATGGATGCGTGGGCGTCCCCACCAAGACCTGCCAACAGTGACAGGCTGACCACTGGTTTCATGGGGTGGCACCGACAGTCCCTCAGGGTTTACACTGCGTGAACACGACCATGCTCACAAAGGGGTCTGCAGCACACGGAACATGCCTGTGCCAGGCATGCTCAGGATGCCCACAGTTGAACCCGGTGTTGACAAGGATGGTGTCACAGGACGCCGGGAATGGGGGGTGGACATTGCACTGCGTGGTGTCTGCGACACATGGGCCAATAACTGTGTGCCCATTGTGGCCATACCAGCAGTGAATGCCAGTGTCTGCCTGTCAATGGCAGCGGTCACATCCTCCCGCAACCGGTCCATCCCTGCCAGGAGCAGAGCAGTGTCTCTGCTGTGATGCTCCTCTGCCTGGCGCAGAGCCGGACTCAGTGCATCCACCGCCGTCACAAGCCGCATCTGCTGATTGACTGATGCTTGCAGTATGCGGGTGTGCTTATCCAAGAGGTCATCTGCCTCATCAGCATGCTGTTCCTCAGGGTATTCACGGCCCTGATGCTCATCACCCCGTGAGGGTGGGTGCTGCACACCAGGGCCAGTCCTGGGCATGTCCACAGGCGATGCACTGACGCTGCCCCCTGACACTGTACCCCCATGGCCATTGGCCGACTGCTGATGCTGCTCCTCTGGCTACCGCTTCCCAGGGCTCAATGGTGCCACCGCAGTGGGCACAACAGTCCCACTGTCCTGAACACACACCAGTGCTGCCCCACTGGTGCTGACAGGCACAGACTGGGACTGTGATGACAAGCAGGCCTCCATGGCGGCACCACCCACAGCCATGGCTGTGATGTCACCTGCTGTGTGGCCATCCTGTGGCACACATGTGTCACTGCCCATGACGTTAGCTCCATCATCATCAGTGATGGATCCAGCACCAGCCTGAGTCTCAGCATGCTGGCATCCATGGACACTGGCACACTGGGACATGGGCAGGGTCTCCTCCGCACCTGCTTCACCAACATCAGTCCAGACATCCAGGCGGGCCCACTGTCACCCTGACCCCCCGTATTCCTGTGGAGGTGGATGGACCCTCCTCCATCTCCATGTGACTGGCCTCAGTAGAGAAGCCCACCACTGCTGATCCATGCAAATGCTCAGGAGCTGTAAGGGAAAAAAGTAGCGCTACTGCATGTGACCTACCCTGTCCCCCCCAATAGACAGATCATGACCTACCATGCAGTGACGGGCTACCACCCATCTGGAATCCACCACCCAGAACACCCTCAATGGTGCAATGCTGCATGCTGCCAGCAACACGCTCTTCCTGTGGGCCCAGGCGTATCACCTCCAGCTGTCCCCCACCTGTCGCAGACCTTGCTGCCCTGATGGCAGCCAACTTCTCTTTAATCCTCTGCCTGTCTGTGCCCATCTTCTTTTTGCACTCCTGCACAGAGTGCTGGTGGCTGCCATGCAGGTTTGCAGCATGCGCCACCTCTTCCCATGCAGCAGCATGGGCCTGTGGTGTTCCCTGGCATCCACTGAGAAGTGGCTCCTGGTCTAGGTAGGCCTCGAACAGGGCATCTGGCTCAGCCTTAGTGAAATTTGGCCTCCTCTTCCTCCCACGACTTTGTTCCTCTTCCTCCACCACACGCTCGGTCTTGATTCATCCTGTGAGAATGACAGGTGTTACCTGTGACTGTGCAGTCCCATACATGTCCCAAACACCACAGTCAACACTCCCAAACAGCATGCAACTCATCGCAATAGACTGCAGTAACCGACTATGGCCAGTGCAGCCCAATGTCGCACTTTTATAGTGCAACCCATGCAAATGAGGTGAGGCACATCTTTAAGTGGATGCAAATGCAGTGACTGCATCATTGAATGGCTGATTAGATGATTTGCATATGCCGGCTGAATATTGTGCTGTTGCACTTTGTGCAATTGTGCTGAACGTGCTGAGCCAAGGGTGCAGTTCTGTGACATGCACAGTACACACCTAACTGCGCATGCCCAGGTTGATGATGCAGGTGCCTACTGCACTGCTGACATGCTGTGGGCGGGAGGCAATGCAGGGCATGGCCACCATTGTGCCAGTGGCACTACGGCGCTGTTCACCTATATGGCACTGTGGCACTGAGGCATTGTAGGCACACTGGGGCCTGGTAGCTGCTACAGGTGGTGGCACACAGGCACCCAATCATGCTACATGCATTGGGTTCCAATCGCACTGTGGCTGTATGTGTGCCAGAGACCCTTGACCCTGTGCCTGACCTTTGCCCCTAGGCACCATTCGTCAGGCATGGGTGCACCACT
This sequence comes from Neoceratodus forsteri, assembly GCA_016271365.2. Taxonomy (NCBI): domain Eukaryota; kingdom Metazoa; phylum Chordata; order Ceratodontiformes; family Ceratodontidae; genus Neoceratodus; species Neoceratodus forsteri. The sequence continues at coordinate 611,899,283 of CM028134.1, forward strand.
ATCGCGCTGTTCGGTGACAGTGCAATAGGGAATGGCAGCGCTGTACTGTGCAGCATCTGTACGTGGCAGGACCGCGCTGCAGAGTGCCATTTTGCTTGAACTGAGCAGCAGAGATGGCACAGAGGCGTCCTGTGCAGTGGAGCCAGATCGAGCTGGCAAACCTTGTTGCAATAGTTGAGCCCCATGTTGGGGCCCTGTTTGGGGAGGCACCCCTGGACAGGGCCAGGAGTGTGGTATGGCAGGAGGTGGCTGATGCCCTGGAGGAGGCAACCGGTATGGAGTGGATGGCAGAGCAGTGTCACCACCATTATGGGGACCTGAGACACAGAGACCCGGACCTGCTTGCCCCCTGTGGGCACGTGCCAGATGTGGCATGGCACCATGGCCGGGTAGGTGCAACATCCATGCACTTTTATCGTCCATAAGGGTATCACAGTTTCATATGTCTGGCACATGGGGGGGGCATCCGGTGTTGGCTGTGGTGGTGGTATCGGGGTGTGAGGTGGGTGGGTCTGGCTGTGTGGGATTGAACACACATGGGGTGGGGGGACATTGCTACCGGATTGTACTGATGTTCCTCTCCCCAGGCTTGCACCTTAGGGCCAGAAGAATGGAGGCACAACCGAGAGGGGAGGTGCCGCATGTTGGAGGAGAGGGACAGGAGGGATGAAGGTGGTCCACGGTGCGTGGACCAGCCTGCTGATAGTGAGTGCCTTACATCCATGATTACCATTGAATGCTGTATAACTGGGCGGGCAGTTGGGCATGGCCACCATCCAGTAACACCACTGCCATGCAAGCAATTTGTTACAGTCAGCACTGTCCAGTGGCACTGCATGTCTGGGAGTGCGTCAATGGTGGTCCATGCGTGCACCGGCACATGGCTGTGGCACTGCCTTCACACTGCATAGCCAAGTCACTGTGCGGCCATGGTGTGCTGTGCAGGACATGGGCGGTGGATGTGTGCAGTGGTCCACATGGCTGTGGCTGCCTGGGTGGGCAGGACTTGTGGACATGGTCAATGTGGGTGGTCGCACACCATCACAGGGGTGTGTCACATGGCTGTATGCCATGCACAATGGGTGGGCTGCAGGGGGATGGACAGTCACACCTATTGACTCTGCTCCCTCGTCCTAGGTGGCGGGACACTCCTGCAGATCTAGCAGGACATCCAGGATCTGCTGCAGGTCAGGAGGGAGACCTTGGAGCTCCTGCAACACATCCACCGCCATGGGGTGAGGAGAAGGCGGAGATCACATCGGTGCCAGGAGGAGGAGGAGGACCGGGGCAGCCAATGACATCCCCATGCCCCAACTACCACCTTCCCTCCTTTGACCCACCCTCACACCCCTTCTTCCCTCTCCCATATGTTCACCCCTGCCCCTTACCCTCCCCCATCTGTTATGTGGCCCTTCCCCCACTATTGTATATAGTTTTGTATATAGCTGTACTGTACATAGTTTTAATATATACATTTTGTTATAACAACTGTGGTGGTCTCTGATTTGTAGCGGGCTACAGGTGCTCAGCTGCAGTGGTGTGCATGGCATCAGGGGTGGTGCACGCATGGGCGTGTGTGTGTGTGCAGAGGTGAACCGCCTATGGTGTGGACAGGGGGATCAGTCACTGTCTGTGGTTTGTGTGTTATACTCTGTGCACTGCATGCCTGTGTGCAGTGGTCCATGGGGCCTGCACTGTGTGCATGGCACCCCCTGTCAGACCGTCCATGGCCTGTACAGCTGACACCCTTGCATGTCTGTGATATGCACAGTCTGCTAGCATGTCAGTGGTGGCTGTCCATGCTGGATAACAACTGTACCCAGCACAATGCCAGGTTGACCGCCATCACCAGTATGGTGCAGTCGCTCCCTGCCCGTGGCACTGTGGCTCCGCTGTTGTTGTCCACCATCCATGCTGTCGCTTGTGTCTGTTGCAGGGGATGTGCTCCAGTGTCTGTCACTTGTGCTTCGGCAGCATGCTGGTGGCATACAGTTTCATGGTGCATGCGCAGGGTGGCTGGCACACCTGTGCAATGTAGGGGTGCTGGCTGTGTGTACATGTCAGCTGTGGCCACACGCCAGTGGCTTGGTTGACCTGCTGCTGTGTCCCTGTATTGCTGTGCCCTTGGGTATGGGTTGGTGTTTGTCCATGCACTGTGTTGAATCTGGTGTGGTGCATACCTCCATTCTACACTGTGTGTGTCTGTGCTAGCTGTTGTGGCCAGTGCTGGGACAGGATGTGTCCTTAGGAGGGTGTGCAGGGTGCTGTACTGCTGGAGGTGGGGTCCAGGGCATAATCTGTCACATGTGGGGTACCCCATGTGCTGACGCATGGTCGGTCTCTCAGCTGTACCTCGGGGGGACATGCAGGGCAGCACTGTGTATGCATCTGTTGAATCACTGTCTGCTGCCGCCCGCTGCAGGGTGCCCATGCTGCGGCTGCCTTGCATGGCTCCATGGTGCACAGGGTTGCATTGTCACAGTGGGGGTGGTGGCATGCATGGGGTGTCCTACACTGTTGGGTGCTACTCCTGGGCAGGGTGTATGGGGATCATGGTGCAGGGTGTGCTCTGCATTGGTGAGATGGTGTGGTACAGGGTGGTTGGCCCTCCTTGTATGCCAGTCACAGCTTGTCAGGGGGTGTGATGGGGCACCATGGCCCAGCTATGGGTTGGTTGCTGGTATCCATGGGCCGGTGGTTATTCCAGCTCTCCCCCGGTTGTACAGTGCATGGGGTGTGGGGGACGATGCCTGTTCTGCTGTGTGTTCCTCTACCCATCTGTGGCATGGGTGGTGGGTCCCTGCATCCCTGGTTGTGCTGTTGCATTGCTGCCCTGCTGCTGGGGGTGTCCCTGGTTGTACTATGCCACATCTGGACTGCTCAGCTGAACATCCCTTGTTGCGGTATGGCGCATCAGTTATGCTCCGCTTCACCTCCCTAGTTGTGCTATGGCACAGGTGGTGAGATATTCAGTCGTCGGCCGTACGCGAAGCTGTCACCAGCCTGTCGTTTTGAATATCATTCTTCTTGTGCATGGGCACAGTGGACTTGCGCTTGCTCCTGCTATTGTGCACTTTTTGGGTGCAGTTTGAATATCTGGGCCTAAGAGTATAGTGTTAAGGAATATATAAAACGTTCAGTGATAGAAGTCATAGATTGTTCTGAAATTTCTTAAAAGTTTAGAATCTGTGTATAAACCCTTGCAATACATTGTATTTTCCTACTTATTCCAGTGCTTTGTGCAAAATAAATATTTTGCTTCATCTATTGAGTTTGTTTCCTGTCTTTCTTTACTTAGCACAGTTATAACATGTGCAGAAAGAAGCAGTGCACTGCATGCTGGATAGGCCTCTGGCTAGTACAGCCTGGTACATATCTTGTCATGTTGTTTGTTACTATGTTACCATATATTTCTTTTGGGGGGAAAAAATAAGGTACTGTAATTAGGATCAGCAATGGTTCATATTTCAGACTACCGTGTTGTAATTTGTAACTCACTTTCAATAATCTAGTTTAATATATAGAATATTGTGTGGGCAGAATTATTATTTTAATGTATTTACCTTCTTTCTAACTATGACTTGAACTGCACTCAAATAAACAGAAAAGCAATCAACAGGATAATATTTAAAGCATTTTATGTCATTTAAATACTGTACATGAGCTGGCAAGATTTATAGTAGTTTATCTTTTTACAGACAGTTTACTTGGGGTGTATCTTGCAGATATCTTCATTATGAAGAAACTGTTATGTAGATAAGCATGATGAATCTTAATAGATACATGATTCTTTGTTAATTTAACACAGTACCAACATACTGTACCATAGCTAATGTGGTACAACAGCACTCTGATATCACTACAGAGGTACAACAGCATCTAGAAGGGTATGGATTTCCAAACACAACCATGCTAAACCATACACTATTAATTGATTATTTATAGCATATAATGTTTAAGAAGATTTCATTGTACTTCAGTACAAAACTGTAAAATCAGTATGATGAGAATGTAATAACAAGCATCACATTTAGGATTCTGTACAGTACATAACATGTTCATAGAATCTTTAAAATACAAAATACAAGCTTAGAAAAATTAAACATAGGAGCTGTCCTTAAACATGTATTTTAAGTGTAAGAGACTAACAAGTTTAATGCCACAAGAAATTTCCATATAAATTACAATATGCAATGTTTACTTACATTTTTTTTCATTTTCAGCATATCTGTGCACATAAGTGAGAGACAGAGAGAGAGAGAGAGAGAGACAGATAGCAGGCTGGTATTGTATGGCACTACAATATTTTCTTTTTAGCAAAATGTACTTAATGAGAGGTATTGCTCTAGTGACTGTAAACCTATCTAATTTTCATAAGCCTCATTCTTAAAAAAAACAACACAGCAAGGCTAAGGTTCTTATGCTCACTCAATGACCTATTACTATGATCCCCAACATGGAACTATCCATATTATGTATGTGAGCATGCATGCATCCACGTGTTAAAAAATATTATAAGTTCAATGACTACCATGAAACTGCCATAGAGGGAATGTGACAGTTACTTTATACTCAGTGCATTATATGTAACACATCCTCCATCTGAATTTTCACACACAGATGATCTTAGGCTAGGGCTGTGCAGCACGATGAATTTCCAATGGAACATAATTCCACATAATTTAAGAAAATTCCACTGATTTTTGTCATTTGCAGAATATTGACATTATGCATGCAAAATGTTTTTTGCAGATTGATGATCCACATTTCATATAAACTGCCGATTCCTTTTCCATAATCTGCAGAAAATTATTCTGCAGTTTACATGATCCATGGGAAATTGTTCTGCAGTCTGCACAGAAAAAATGCATTTTGAAATTCCACAAAATTTATAAAAAAAAATCCACAAAACATTTCAGAAGTGGAATTGCTATTCTGCAGCTATTCCAACAGCTAAATTCTTCTTCCAGGTTCCCAGATTTCGGACCACTATGGATCAGCGGTCTTTCACCCACAGGGCTCCAGAGTGGTTTAATACCCTCAACAAAGAAACACTTTCCTCTGCTACACTTGGACCCTTTAAAAGGAACCTCTGACTTTACCTCACCTCTACCACTCAATGTGACTGCTTATGCTAAAAGGACTGCTCCAGCCTCCACCCAGTTGCTCATGACCAGTGATCCATATCCTACCAGAGCATTATACTTTTTGGTTCCTGATTTTTCTATGTGACCCCTGACCTTCTCCCTCCTCCTCACACCACTATGGCATATCTCAGACATCGGTCCCTCATTGCCAATTAGACATCAGTCCCTCACTGCCAAATTTCCCTGCACTATTTTTATCCACCCCTTCCTCCTTTCCTCTGATAGTTGCCCCTCAGCCTGCCTACTTCTTACTGATCCCTTCCTACCCTGCTCATGCTAACTGTCCATTGCTTCATAATCTCTTACTCTGTTGCTTGATCTAGCTGCTTATTAAGTTGCTGTCAGGCAAGGTCTGTAATTTCTAAAGTGTGTTATGACTGTAAACCATAGCCAGCCTTTGTATGTATTTGTATTTATAAATGAGCAGTTCTTGCTCAAAGATACTTGTAATCCTAGAGTCTAATAAATAAAATAAAAAAAAGTCACATTCTGCACAGCACTATCAAAGGGATTTATTGTAAAGCTTAAAGTCCCTTCATATCAGAGTAATAGGTATATGCACTCCTACTATTAACGATTTTATGTTTTTTTAAATAATTCCCTATCATATACATATATACAATGCAACTTTAATGCAATTCATTTTCCAAAAATATGTTATAAAGCGCTTGGAAGACAATAGAAATGAAAAAATAAGCATCAAAATGACAGTATAACATTGTGCATATGGACTGTCAGTGCGTAGACCTGCAATATGAATACAATATAGAAGTGCAGTATAACTACAATATAAATATATTTATATACATAAATGGCACTTTTCCACACAAAACTAGATAGCATTTTTCAATTTACAGTATACAAAATTGTGATGAAAATTAGAAGTAAACATCCAAATGCAACATACATGCATACATACATGTAACATACATACAAAAATGCAACACAAACAACAGACAACTGTAGTATGTTCCAGAAATCAAATCAAATCAAATCTTTATTTATCCATGCAAACATCATTGAGCAAGCTCATTTGCAAGATGGAGCTGGTTATTACCAGATCAAAATACATTACAGTTACATTACAAGAATTATTTACAGTCACTGTTACAATATAATCATAACAACAAATAATACAAAGAAGGTGCGTAATACAGTATCTGATACAATGCAGAGATAAGCATACAGCAGCACAGAGGATATTGTGTCATATATGTGAGATTTGGGAGGCCTAGATGGCTTCAAGGAAAATAATAATGGTTCAGTCAGATAACAGATTGGCGAATAATGTAGTCAGTGCAATACTTAGTTCTCCCAAATATACTAGTACTTTTGAAAACAGCTCATGGATTACTTACTCCCACACCCTTTTCAAGCTCATGGCTAGTTACCTCATGAACTCCTTTCAATGGTATATTTCCTTACACAACAGTTTCCTCCTTCCTATCCATCTATCTATCTACAGTATCTATCTATCTATCTACAGTATCTATCTGTCTATCTATCTATCTATCGATCGATCTATCTACAGTATCTATCTATCTATCTATCTATCTATCTTATCTATCTATCTATCTATCTATCTACCTATCTATCTATCTATCTGTTACATAGAACTAAAGTGATGAGTTAGGGTGCATAAAGTATACAGTTGAAACCACTCACAAATCCACAGCAGTTTTAGATTAAAATAAATTCCACAGATTAAAAAACATAAATTCAAAATGCTTGCTTTTTTTGTGGCATGTGGCTTGGTAAACAGGCTTCATGTACATCTAGCCTTTGCCAATGACCTGTGACTGTTCTTTAAAGACCTGTGCAAACTGCTGAAAAGTGGTACTGGCTTTGCATAGTAAATTATACATCCAGTCCCACTGAGCCACACATCTGCAGTCTCGACTGCATACACATATCTGGCCTTTTAAATATGCTGTTATATGTGTGCAGAGAAGTCATACCACATCTCAGTGCCCATGCATTACAGTACAACCTTGTTTATTCAAACTCAGTGGCAGACATCAATTAAGTTTGGATAAATGAGTGGTTTGGATAACCGGGAGTCCAATAGAAATCAATACTGAACAGTATTAGCATATACTGTAGGGCATGTGGTTTATATTAGCAAATTTCTACATTATGCAGCTGTAACTTTATAGCAGTATCAAGTAAGAAAACAAGAACATCTTCAAATAAAAAACTTTACTTTATTTTCAAAAACAAGTAACAAAAATATGGTGTCCATGTTTACTACTAATTGAAGTAGTAAGTCATCGCACGCTGCTTTGTGCATTTGTTTTTTAGCTTTCTGATTCGATCAGCCATAACAGGTAGGAAACTAAATGAAACAGAACAGACACAGCTTCCTGTTTAAACTGATTACCTTAAGTACCAGTGGTACCATTGGAGACAGTATAGTGCTGTGGTTAATGGCACTGAGCTGCAAACCTAGTGACCTAGGTTTGAATCCCATCAGCCCCACTTGCACACTGTGTGACCCTGAGCAAGTCATTTAACTACCTCTTTCTCCCAGGTTGCACCTGGAAACAAGCTCCGGCTTAGTGTGTCTTTCCTAAACAATTTCCCACCTTCAGCAGATATTCATCAGTCTGCAGTCATCTAACCAGTGCCATATTGTGTGTAGTATGTGTATGCCTGCAATCGCTACTGTAAAACTGCATTTATAGGATGCATAGGAAATTTCATTATTGGCTTGGGAGACACAAATGCGGTTCAGATAATCTGGAGGTTTGGAAAACTGAGGCCTGAATAAATGAGGTTGGAATGTATGCACCCTATAGTATATGGGCTTAAAATGATTTGACTATACCCATCATTTTTGTCTACGAAAAGGTGAAGCTCTGCAGTGCACAAGTCACGTATGCCCAGCTGTAGATCTTTGGAGAATTCATAGCTAGACAGTGTGTGAAAATGGCTCTTTGAAAATAAAACAAGGTTAATAAAGTTGATAAAACCTTGCTTCATTTCTAGGTTCTTATAACACTTTTGTTTATTTGCATGTGTAAATGATAACACAGTGAAAGAGCTGAACAATAGATACCTGCACAAATATACAGAAAATATCAACATGCTACAGAATAACAGTTGATATTGATAAACATTTTTCATTTTGAAACAGGTGAAGCTTTTCCTGCTTTCTGACTGGCTGTGCATAGACTTCACATCTCCGATATTAATACTATGTATAAGCAGACCATTGATCATAGTTTTCCCTTGATCGCTATCTGATGGAACAGAAACAAATTTCAATATAACCTGTTTAATACTCAATAATCTGTTTCAGAGCATAAAATTGCAACATACAGGTATTAACATAATTAGATTGTGGAACACATTTAATTTGGCCTCATATATTTCTTGTGGACAATATATATTAATCTTATGACAATAATCAAACTTACAAGGTGTTTTACTAAATTAGTAGGACTAGTAAGCTAAGATAAAAACGCACATTTAATTTATTTTTGCTGATCTATTTTAAACATTTCTATTGTGATGCTGACCAAATCTTAAAATACACAGATCATGTGGCATAAGCGATGAAGGTTTCCTCAGTACTTTTTTTCTTTTCTTTTATGAGGTTCAGAAATAAGGTAAGGGGGACTAATTTTCTGATATTTAAATCAGCATCTCCCCATCTTCTTCTTTCATTATAACCTCCTACTCTACACTATACTATCTTATGGATATGATCGGGGGGACTTATCCTTAATTTTAAGGTATCTTATAGCTTTAATTTAACTACTTAATATTCTAATTACAACTCCAAATTATTACTATACTAAACCCCTTGCTGTAAAAGTTCATGGAAGGGTTGCCATATCTTCACAATATTTTCTTCATATCCTTCTTTCAAGAATTGTATTCTTTCCAGTTTCATAATTTCTATCCCATAATTTAACCAAGTTTTTGTATTTGGTGGGATTGGGTCCTTCCATTTTAATAAAATACATTTTTTGCAGCTGTTATGGACAATGAGGCAAACGATTGTCGATACTGATCCAAATATTCTTGTTGAGTGTGAAATGCAAACACTGTAAACAATATTTTAAATGGGAATTTGCTTGTTTAATGTCTTATTCATAACTTTATATATTTTAGACCAAAAATGCATAGTTTGGGCAGCTATAAATCAAGTGTATAAGAGTGTCCGAGGTGTTGGGGCATCTAGGGCATTTATCTATTACATTAAAGTTAATTTTATGTAATCTATGTGGTGTAAAATAAGTCCTATGGAATATATTATATTGAATTTGCTGTGCTCTACTTGACCTATTATTTACGTAGAAAGCTCTTATCATTCTAGTCCACAACTCTTCTGAAATTTTATCTTGAAGTTCTGTATCTAAATCCATCTCCCACTGTTGTTTTATTGTCATTATTTCTTTTGTTATAGTTGTGTGTAGATTAGTGTAGATCAGCAAAATATTTTTTTTATTCTCACTCTGTTTCTTTAGTATATCCAGAATAGATGTTAATGTCAATGATCTGTTAGTTTTAACAATATAATTTTTTATTTGTAAATGTATATACCATTGGGAAGATGGGATGTTATACTGCTTTTTATTAGCTCAAAAGCTATATATTGATTATCCTTGAAAAGTTGCCCCATCTCAAATAAACCATAGGTTAACCATTCTTTCAATATTTTATTTTTTACTGACAAGGGAAAATTGTAATTATTATATATTGGGGTATGCTGAGTAACCCCTATTTTATATTTTAGTATTTTGTGCAATACATACCAATTCTCAACTGTTACCTGTGTTGCTGTATATTTTTTGACCTTCTGTCTTTTCCCTTGGTATTAATCTGAGAACAAAGCATTCATTAAATTTGGATATTCCTACCATGCTGTTTCCATTTCTATTGAAATACATTGTCCCCTACTCATATTATTCCAATTCCAGATGATCAAAATGTGTGCAACCAAAAACATATTTATAAAAGTCCAGATGTGCTAAACCCCCAATTTCTTTTGGAAGAGTTAATTTCTCATACAATATCCTTGGTCTTTTATTTAACTATATAAAATTTGTAGTTACCTTTTTTAATTTTTTAAGGAAAACCTCTGGAATAGAAATCAGGAGGACCTGAAACAGATACAACAACCTTGGTAGAACCTGCATTTTAATCACATTTATTCTACCTATTAATGTAAGGGGCAAAATTTGCCATCTCTCCAGGTCTACTTTTATTTAAGAGCATATCATAATTTGTAGAGTATATATTATCCAAATTATTACAAAGGGAGATACCCACTCACATTCTCCTGGTAACCAGAGATTGATATTTTTTATTGATTTTCAGTATTAATGATTTCTCATAATTTATTTTAAATCCAGCTTCTTTTCCATTCAGCTCTGTGATTTTGATAAATTCTCTAATTGAATCTTGACCATTATTCAATACAATAATGCATTGTCTGCATAAAGACTAATTTTATGGCACTGCATTTCATAGGTAATACCTTTAATCCCCAGACTCTGCCTTATTGCCACTGCCAAGGCCTCAATACTCAATACAAATGTTAATGAGGATAGTGGACACACCTGTCTTGTCCCCCTTGAAAGATTATATCTGGGTGACAGGGCACTATTTATTTTAATTTGTGCCCTTGGTGATAGGTAAATAATTTCTATCCAATCCATAAAGGCCTTCCTAAAATCCATCTTCTAAAGCGTTTTAATGATAAACAACCATGAGAAAGATGAAATCCCAACTTCCCCTATGCTGCATAAGATTTATTGTTTGTCTTACATTTTCCAATATTTTCCTCCCTTTAATAAACTCATTTTGATCTAAATTTATCAGTTCAGGTAAAACATTCTCCATTCTTTTTCCTATGACCTTAGCCAGAGTTTTATATTCAGCATTTAACAATATCGGCCTATATGATTTGTATATTTCAGGGTCTTATCATTCTTCAAAAATAAATGTATATGCACTTCAAAAATGAATCCGGTATCCTCTTGGATTGGAAGCTTTTATTAAAAAGAGTTGCAAACATTAGAGCGAAAAATTCCCTAAATTTTTTAAAGAACTCCATCTGTACGCCATCTGGCCCCGGTGCTTTTCCCCCTTTCAATTCATTCAGTGCTGTTTCTACCTCCATAACAGTTATAGGTAGCTCAAGATACCTTCTAGATTCACCAGATAACTGTTTTAATGTTATATTATCCAATAATCCAGTCTGAATATCCTCTTCAAATTCTGTTTCCCTCTGCAAGGTATATAGTTCCTTGCAATAGTCTATGAATACTTTTTAAATATATTCTCAGGGTTGCCATATGTCGTTCCCTATTTATCCTTATTTGTTTAATAAAGTTATGCTCTTGATCTTTCTTTAGCTGCTAGGCCAAAAGCCACAATGGTTTGTCAGAGTTTATATAATAGTTTGATCTTATTACCAGCAGTTGTTTTTCTGCCATTTCAGTGATCCAAGTACTATATTCACCTTTTTTCTTTGGTAATAAATTGAATGTATTTATGTCTTGACTATTAGAATGTATTTGCTCCAGTGTCTGCAACTTTTCCTCTAATGTTCTTTGCTGTTGATCCCATTTCTCCTTTCTGATGCCACTAATTTCTTGTAGTTTGCCCCTAACCATGCAGATTTCCACAGTACTTGAAAAAGAGAAGTTTAAGCTTTTCTCTATCTTTTGGATGCGGTATTAAACTAAGGTCCTCTCTACTTGTTCTGGTGGTTATTCAAGTGGACATTAAGTATCCATTGCCACTTCTTCAAAACAGTAAGGGAATTTCCCTGGTGGCCAAATGTCCCCCCCTTTCATTAAAATACCACCAACAGGTCAACCTGGCTCAGTACGTCATTTTTCTTTTTTAATCATATCCCTCTTTTTGTACCCACTGCGGTGCCTATCGGTGAGGGCATCCAGCTGCTGGCCCTACCTGTGGGGACAGCAGCAAGCTCACTCACATGCTGAGGGGGTCCAGCACAGCCATAACCAATCCACTGGAGGCTCCTCCATCCCTGCCAGCTGGACCAGCACTGAATGCCCCAGCATGACTCCATGACAGTCCTCCCCTCATGGCAGGGCATGGCCATAAAAGCTGCACAGTTGTGCCTAGCTCTTTTCACCTTGTTCTACCCATGGGAGCACAGATGTGCAAAGATATCCAAGCACAAATGTGCAGACATCCACTGTGCTCCCTCCCCCCTAGACACCTACATGTCTGTAGTACCACTGGGCATCCCTAGGGATCACTAGAGTGTGGTGTGGATCCCACCATTTTCTCCAATACTAAGAGAGCTGTCTTCGGATGCTCGACCCTAGTCCTCCCCTGCTGACCACTGATGACCAGGGCTCATTCCTGAACCCAGGTCACCAGCATGGAGTGAGGTGTGGTGTCCAGTACCTCAACCCTCAGTGCCACCGGGCCAGACCAATATGTCAGTTTAATCTGTATCCCCCTGGAACAAAACTGAAAATAGGCAGAATTGCCTGGTTATCCTTTCCTGATCAACAGAAACAAAATGAAAACATAAAAGCTTCTATGAAGAAGATACAAGAAAATATAATACTGCACTCACCATCCAAAAATAATGAAGCTGCTCACAATGTACCCAAACAAGTGTTAAAATTTATTATGCCAGTGTCAGTTTAAAACCCACACATCTCCTGGCACTTTTCAGAATAAAATTCCTTTCTCAAAGGAGCCTTTGAGAAAGGAATGTTATTCTGAAATGCATCAGGATATGTGTGATTTTTAAACTGACACTGTATAATCAATGTTAACACTTGTTTGAAACAACAATAGAGCCCTATACATAATGAGCGGTATGCAGAATCCCTCGTGTACCCACCCACAGAGCTGCACTCCTGCATAAAGGTGCACACTGATTGCCGACCACCTCTCTGCAGTCCCACCCCCAGTGCACATGACTCTGCAGGGTGGCCAGGGTCAGGGTCATGGGTCTGGCCGGATACCCAATTGGATGCCCGGACCGGGACCTGCACTGGATCCCTTGTGCAGTGGGGTGCACATTGGCAGCATGTCCCACAGAAACCTGATGGCTGGTGGCTGTGGCAGGTATGGGAGGGAAATGCCACCAGCCCCCCTCTGATCAGCACAGCGGGATGGGTGCTGGTCGGTGGTCACACCACCTGGCAGAGGGGATGTCGGGGCAATCTGCACTGCCCATTGGAGAGGCACAGTTCTATGTTGGTGCCCTTGCCCCTGTGTGGGGTAAGTGTGTTGTGGTGTAGGGGGTCCCTGATCGCACCACTGTGTGCTGGGCTGGGTGGGTGGCCACTGGAGTCCTTGTCCCATGACCCTGGCACCTACTGTGGGAAGCTCGCCTGGTCTTTTAAAATGTGCATGGGGTATATAGGGGGTTTATGGCAGGGTCACCCTGGCTTACACTGCGACCCCCTATGCAACCCCATGGCCAGCACTATGCACCTTTGTGCATGGTGCGTACTGCTGACCTGCCCCTCGCCCACCCGGGCACATTGCTGCTCATGTGGCTGGGGAATGAGGTGCATCCATGCTGTGCACCCACCTGTGCATCCCACATGGGGGCACGTAGGGCATGGAGTGGTTGTACGCCCCAGTTGTGTGCACCTAGCCACTCTGCACATTATGTGCATAGGGCCCCTCATGAGCAGTTTTCTTATTTTTGGATGGTGAGTGCAGGATTTTATCTTATTACTCATTATGCCTTTAATTTCTGCAGAGAACCCCAGTGTGGCTTACTTCCACTTTGTTTTAATGGAAAATATAATTGTTTTCTGGATTCAGAGGACTCAGAACATGTTTCTTCTTTCACAACCTTCAGAATGTTCTTTTCTTTACTTTTAGACAAATTCCCTTTAATGTATAAGATGGCTGAAACATGTTGTTTCCTGTAAAATAGAATTTCAGATTATGATAAACTCTATGAAAATGTTTATTAGCATTTAATCAATTCATAATCTGTTTTTGTTCTATACCAGTGAGAATAAATTTTGCCAGATAAGTGGTGTTCTGTAAGTGATGACATACCTACTATCAAAATAATGTAACTAGATATAAGTTGCTGGATACATCACAAATAATAAGAGGTAACATATGTCATAATGCTGTTCTTAATCAATAGGAGGGCAGCTTAAGCAGTTCTTGGTAATATCACAGTGTGATGATGCAGCATTCATAACAAAGTAGCAAAATCAAGTTAAAACAAACAGAATTCAAATAAAGAACTAATTGGAAAAGTTTGCATTTGGTAACGTTTGGCATAAACCAGACCTGCAATAGTGAGATCAAGAATATGACATTTATCATAATTTGTGAAGAGACAGGGATATCATACAGTAATTCATTCAGGTCTTCATCCCATGACAATTATAGTGCTGCAACCTCGCTCATAAAAAAGAATGGCATATTCTGAGTCAGGCCATTGTGTATCCCCTACTTTTAGTAAACATACATAGTAAACTAGTAATTAAAAGATGGGAGGGATTGCAGGTCCATTAGGTTTCCCATCTCATAATTTATTGATTGATTTATTCATTTTACAGAGTTTCATGGGGAAAAACACAATGAGACAAATAGCTTATTACCAGATGTGTCCTGGGGGTAGGAGGATGTGGCTAGTGCAATAATGCTGCATTGTTAATGTTACCATTATAATAACAGAAAGTAAAAAATATGTGCTGCCGGTGGTTCACCACTGAGTTAAAGGAGGCTATGCGTAATAGAGATATGCTGTGGAAAAAAGCTTGGAAATCCAAACTTCCAAATGACTGGACCCTCTTTAAGAAGGCTAGGAACCTCTGCAGCACAATGGCCAGAGAAACAATGACTAAGTTTTACCACACCCAATTTGACCAATCAGCTAAATGCTCCTCAAAATTTTGGAAATTAATTAAAGACATTGAAGGTCATCCCTCCGGTGCCACCTTACCATCACAAATTTTGACTGGGGCCAATATTCTCACCAATAAACTGTTAATTCTTGATGCCTTTAGCAATCACTTTGCCACTGCAGGACTTGCCTTTGACACTTCCCCAGCAAGTTCACTCCATTCACAACTGGGAGTCATTAATCAAGATACCTCCTTCTCAAACACTTCCTTCTCATTCCAACCCACAACCTTGAAGGAAGTCAAAGACCTTCTGCTCCAGTTAGATGTTAGAAAAAGAGCTGGTGCAGACCTTAGTGAGCCCTACCTCCTAAAGTTGGGTTTCCATGTCCTTGCAGTGCCCATCACCCGTTTGTTCAACTTATCCCTCTCGCAGGGTGACCTTCCCACTATTTGGAAGACAGCACATGTTATCCCTCTGTTCAAATCGGGAGACCCCAGTGACCTGAATAACTACAGGCCAATCTCCATACTACCAACTCTGTCCAAGCCACTAGAAAAAATCATGAACTCTCAGCTCAGAAACTACCTGGAATCAGCAAATTTGCTTAATCCACTACAGTCAGGCTTCAGAGTGCAACATAGTACAATCTCGGCCCTGGCTACGGTCACAAACAACTGGAAGTGAGAACTGGACAGGAAGAATTTCATTGTGCAGTGTTCTTGGATCTAAGCAAAGCCTTCGATACCGTTGATCATGACCTGCTCCTTTCAGCCCTCCAGTATATTGGATTGGACTCTCTAGCTGTTAGTTGGTTTGAGAACTATCTCATAGGCCACTACCAGCAGGTAAAAGTGGAAGGTGAAGTCTCTCCCTTAAAACCCCTCCTGAGGAGCGTACCTCAAGGTTCCATCCTGGGACCACTGCTATTCACTATCTATATAAACAGAATAGACCCCACAATCAAAAAAGCCCAAATACACCTCTTTGTGGATGACACTATGCTCTATGCAAGTGGTCCCTCACCAGAGGCGATATGTACAGCCCTCCAGAATGACTTTAACTTGTTGCAACACCATGCCAATAATGCCAAGAAAACAAAAGCTATGCTCTTCTCACCCTTTCCCAATTTACCTAACCCAGCCTCCGCTGGGTCTCTCTCCTCAATATCCACTGCCCTGGGTGAACAGTTAGAGTACGTAACTCACTTCAAATACCTGGGTGTATGGCCTGATGACAGACTCTCCTTCATAAAGCATATAGAACAATCGACAAAGAAGCTTTGTCAAAGGTGGGGCCTATTCTCTAGGATAAAAAAAATCTCCTCACACCAGATGCAAGGATGAGACGAGTCCAAACTACCTTCCTACCCCTACTAGACTATGCAGACTTCCTTTATAGCCATGGATCAATCAGCGCTCTTTCAAAACTTGACACACTCTATCATAGATCTCTAAGGTTCATAACAGATTTTCCTTTCCCCACCCACCACGGTTTGTTGTATACCACTGTAGGCTGGTCTTCTCTTACCCTCAGACGACAAAGAAACACCACCATCTGGACATGCAAAGCTATTATCAATAAACTGCCTGACTATATCTCGGTCTGCCTGTCACCTTGCACTCTATGCAGATATGCACAGAGAAGTGCCTTCTATTTTACCTTAAAAGCAAAAAAGGTCAGATCTCGATTTGGCTGGGCATCCATTAACCATGCGCTTCCCCAGCTATGGAATAACCTGCAAAAAACCCTGAAATTAAAAACTAAACTCAGCGTCACAGCCTTCAAAGCACTCTATCTTCAGCACAATAATGAATTCTGTGCTTGCTATCCCTGACTAAACCTCCCCCTATCGTTCTTGTCTTGGCTCATCCTAGATCCTGTTCCCAGATGGAGCATGGTCCTCTCCCTCCATTCCCTCTTCTGTTGCCTCTCTACTTCTCCTTTTCCCCCAGTTCTTAGCTGATCCCAGCCTCTCTCTCTGGCCCTGTCCCATCCACTTCATCCTCGCTTCTCTCCTTCATCCTCTCTTCTCTCTTACTTTTGGCTATCCAATGCTCTTGTTCCATTAGTATACCTACTCTCCCCTTCCCCTGCATCCCCCATCCCCTGTCTATTCCCATTCATCAGGTTCCTCATTTACCTCTGCACCCCTGGTTCATATTCCCCTCTATTTGCCTCAGATCTATTTGTCTTCCTTCCCCTCCCCACCCTACTGCCCTATTCTATCTCCCAACCTGTGCTCTAGGTCCCATTTGTTCTCCATGGTGCTTCAGGGTCCCTAGTCCCTTCCCTTTGGCTTCTGTCACCTTATCTTTTCACTGTCAGTGACCTATCTCTGTTACTGCTGTTAGCCCAATTGCTTATCTGAAAACATTTATAGCCCTTATCCTGCATTTTCTTTACAATGTATTACATATGTTCATTTTTGATCATGCCTGTGTATCATTATTTCTGTGTATTATCCTGTTATCTTGTAATTGTGTTCACCCAGGTCCACCTTGAAAAGGAGCTCTGCTCAATGGTGTTCACCTGGTTAAATAAAGATTTTGATTGGTTGATTGATTGATTGATGTGTCAGACAATTTAAGGGAAACACAATGTACAAGTAATGCAAAATATGACATATCAATAGCAACAGTTCAGCAATGTGCAACTGGCAGTATAATGAGGGAGGAAAGGGAGAATGCAAGTACAATATTAGATAAATCAATGGGAATCAGAATACAGTGATGAAGCATTTATACAAGAGTGGTGAAATCATGTCAAAATAAACAGAACATTGAAAAGATCTAATAGGAAAACATTTGCATTTGAAAATCTTTTGTATAAAACAGACATGCAATAATGAGACCAAGAAAAAGCAGGGACAAACAAGTATCCTTTGCAAACATGTACTAATGTGTAGGAAACACTATCTATCTGTCTGTCTGTCTGTCTATCTATCTATCTATCTATCTATCTATCTATCTATCGATATTATAGAGGCACATTTGCACCCCTATAGTCAGGGTTGAGTAGGCACTTCAATGTTAATCCTTAATTTTTGCATTTTAATAACTTGGCAACCGTTCATCAGATTTGCATAACACTTGCATACACAGTTTCGCATGGCAGATAACTGGATGCTCCAAGTTTCATTCTGGTCAGTTGTGTGGATTCCAAGTTCTGGATACTGCAAAAAGTGAATTTTGGGGATTTTTCTCCTATTGGTTTGAATAGATTTTCTGTTAGCTTGGCTGCCACCCAGATAGTTTGGAATTTTGATCTGAAATTTTCTGGGTAGAAAGGGGTTGACCCACGGATGTGCCTTTTGTTTGATTGGTGAAAAAATATGAATCCATTACAGAGTTGTTTAATTTTGAAATTTTGAATACTTAGTTTTGAGCATGCTCAGTAATAACCAAAAAAATAGCTGAGAAAGAAACAAACAAAAATTCTTTGGAAAATCATTTTTCTTTTGTGGTCATCTTGTTTTTAGTTTTCGCCAACATTCAGATTTAAAAAGCCCCCAAAATGACATTCTAGATAGCAAGCAACACATGCAAGTTGCTTATCTGGACCCCATTAGCTAGATTCTTCACTTACTATAAGTGTTGGAAAAAATGGCCTGGATTTTTTTTTTTTTTACATTTAAAATCTTTTCCGTGACTCGCTCACCACAGAAAAGATTCCTTTTTTGTATTTACTTGATGCTTTCTGAACCCCTTCTTTTTATGTCAACTACCCTAGCACCCAGACTATTTGGATTTTTTGTCTGAAATTTTGAAGGGTAGAAAGGGGCTGGACCACAGATATAACTTTTGCTGGTTTGGTGAAAAAAAAAGTTAATTCCTTCCAATGTGCATTTTCTTGGTTTGGTGAAAAAATATTGATCCCTTCCAAAGTTATTTAAGGTTTTTTTTTCAACTTTATAAATCTTTTTTTTTGTGACTCATAGTATGAAAAAATATTATTTTTCCTATGGCGACTCATGAATTGATTCTTTTTTTGTGAGAGAAAAGTCCTTATTCATGAGTTGGCATCTTTTTCCTGGTGTCTCAGTGGCAGCTCCCACCCTCCAAACACCATCAACCTAATTATTTATTATTTCCCTAGTGTCTAATGGTGAGCCCCACCCTCCAATCATTGCATTTCCTTTGTGTGACCTTGAGCAAGTCACATTACCTCCTTGTGCTCCCAGGTTGCAACTGGAAATAAGCTTCAGCTTATTGTGCTTCTCATCACCATTACATAGAAACACAGACTTTGATGGCAGATAAGGATCATTTGACACACCTAATCTGCCCATTTTCCTACCTAGAGGATAAGCTGCAGATCCTATTTAACCAACAGCCTATTTCTTCCTACTCCCCCACAAAAATTGCCTTATGTCTGTCCCATGCATTTTTGAATTCTCCCACAGTTTTAGACCCCACAGCCTCCTCAGGAAGACTGTTCCATGTGTCCATCACCCTCTCTGTGAAAAAATGCTTCCTCGCATTGCCCCTGAGCCATCCCCCCTCTATCTTCAAATTGTGTTCCCTTGTTCTTGCACATCTCTTTTTCTGAAAGATGCTACCCTCTTGGACTTTGATGATTCCACGGATATATTTAAATGTTTCTATCATGTCTCACTCTCCCTCCTTTCCTCAAGGGTATACATATTAAGCTCCTTTAGTCTCTCCTCATATGGCTTCTCTTGCAGACCCTGCATCATTTTAGTTGCCCTCCTCTGAACTGCCTCCATCCTGCCTATGTCCTTGCAGAGATCGGGTCTCCAGAACAGGACACAGTACTCCAGATGGGTTCTCACCAACTGTCTGTACAGGGGGATAACAACTTCCTGTTTTCTGCTGGGGATACCTCTCCCTATACATCACAGTATTCCCCCAGCCCTCTCTACCACCTTCTCACATTGCTTGTCAAACTTAAGGTCTTCTGATATGATTACCCTCAGGTCCCCAGAGAAAACATATATACAGACCATTCCTGTATACTTTATATATGTTTTCTCTGTTGTCTAGTGGCACACACCACCCTCTGATGGCTGTACACATTGAAACTTTGATTTTTCCTGGTGTCTAGTAGCACCCCCTCACTCTGATCATGGTCCCCGTAATGACTGTTTTCCTCTGATATCTAGTAGCACCCCCCACCCTCTGATCTCTGTCCCCATAGAAAGTTCCACTTTTCCTCTTTTCCTGGTGTCTAGTGGCACCCCCACCATCCAATCCTCATTTAAACCTGAAATAAAGAAAACAGTCCCTTGATGGGTTTTTACCTATAAAAAAGTAAAACTGGTCCATCACCAATCTGACCTCCTGCACCACCAACTCCCACTCAGCACCCACTACCCCATAAACCCCCACACACCCTAACTCACATGAAC
This sequence comes from Neoceratodus forsteri, assembly GCA_016271365.2. NCBI lineage: Eukaryota > Metazoa > Chordata > Ceratodontiformes > Ceratodontidae > Neoceratodus > Neoceratodus forsteri. The sequence continues at coordinate 611,919,629 of CM028134.1, forward strand.
AGATGCCAGGTTGAATATCCACTCTCCTATGGAAGACATATCTTGCTGCTAGAATTACCAACTGCAATATGAGAAACTAAAATAAGTGCACTTCAGTGTATTTCAATTGGAGTTTCAACTGTGATGCATAACTTAATCATTTTTGCAAATTTTGACACCACATTTTCAGCATAGCCTTTATGGGACCCCACCTCAGGAACAATGTCAGTGGACATATGCAAGTTCATCTGAAAAGGTGATTTTGGGTCGGTTGGTGAATTCAACTTTCAGGCGGGATTTGAAAATGTTCACTGACCTTGTTCATGAGGTGGGGTCATCATAAGAAGGCAAGGTTGAATTTTTGGGGTCAAAATATGTAAAGAAAGCCTAAGTTATGTGCATACATTGAAATGTTTCTATTTTCCCTTGTAACTTTGGTGATTGTAAATAGTTTGAGACCAACTTTTCTGCATAACCATCTATTTACACCACCTCATGAACGTGACAGCTGGCCAAACTCTGTTTTCACACCTGTTGCATGCAATTGCATTGTTGTGGTGCAGAATCATGTTTTGGCATGTATTTAACATTTTTCATGAGGTGGGATAAAAAGAAGGCTATGCTGACAGTTTTGTTACTGTTTTAATACAAATGCAAGTGCTGGGCCCTACAGGCCCTGCACTTCCATATCAACATACAGTATATGTACTTGTCTGTGGAGGTATGGAAACACAGACAAATCAGGATACAATTATACTATCTCAAAAAGTAAGGAAATTAATTGCAAAAACATTGTTGATGCACTAGTTAGGATCAAAGTGACAAAAGTATGGAAATGTGGTGTTAGGGTTTCCAACCTTAATATCTGACCCCCCCCTTGCAGTCAGCAACAGGCATGGGATGTGCCTTGGGGTTGTCAATCCTAACACTCACCCCATTATCATGCACTGTATCCATCTCAGCTTATTTACTCATGGAATGGGGTGAACATTAGGGTTGACGACACCAAGGCACATCATTCATTTTGCTGCCTGCATGGTAGGGCTGGGTGTTACAGTAGGGTTAGAAACCCTAACACTGCATTTCCCTAGTTTTGTCACTTCAACCCTAAGTAATGTGTTTATGAAGTTTCTGCAAAATAAAAAAATACAAAAATATGATATGCTCTATTTCCTGCCTCCTTTGCCAATCCTTCTTTCACCTCATCCCTTTCACCCTCCACCTTCTCTTCACTGTTTATCTTCACTTACCAGAACTTTTGTTCACCCAAATCTGCCTATATCCTATATATATTTGACAAAGCAGCATGGGCTGCCTGCTTTTATCAGGTTATTTTTGATTTCCTACTGATTCATAGTTTTAATTTGTAGTTGCAATGTTAATGTCATATTGTCATTTTACATACTTTCTTGTCAACATTTTATGTAATACCATTCGTTGTATGTCTATCACCCTTCCCACTGACTTGGAACCTTTGTAAAAGAGTTGTTATGTGCTCAAAGGTATTGTAATCCAAGAATAAATAAATAAATAAAATAAAACATAAATATACACACACCGCACACACACACACACACACACACACACACACACACACACACACAGGATGTCCAATCATTGAACTATATAGACTTTTCTCAAGTTTGTGAATTAAGGCATGAGACCACAGGTAGCATGCTCTTTGCACACACATTGGAAAAGTACCTATATCGCTCATGTGACTCATTTCTCTGTAATGTGTTATTGTACTTATTAAACACCCAGAATTATGAACATAAGAACATGCAAAATTGCCAGCTAATATAAGCCATTTGGTCTATCCAGTCTGCTTGAGTGTGCAGCAAGTTTTTTTCTTAAACTGCAGCTGCCCCCTTCCCGTACTTCCCCTTATAACTTAGTGCCCCAACTTCCGACCTCTCTCCCCCACCCTCTCCCCACAGTTTTGACCCTCCTTTGGCCCTATCCCACACTCTCTTGATGCTGCCCACCATCTGCAGTGCCATTACTTCCTCTGGCAGTGCATTCCAACCAGCCACCACCCTCTCAGTGAAATAATACCTCCTTATCTCTCTCCTGAACCTTCCTTCATGATCTATATCTATGATATAAATTATAGGGTGTGGTAGCATCCCAGTTAGGACTGAGTTGGTCGTTCAGTGTTAAACCCCAATTTTTGCACCTTAATACCTATGGCATCGTTTGACAAAATAACACAACATTTAGCATTCATGGTCAGGCTGTCAGAGTATCAAGACATGAAAAGTTTTGTGACAGCATCTTGTACAGTTTTCAAGACACAGTATGGAGCACCATAAAACAAACAAAAAATATACTTAACATTGTATATTGTTTGCTGTCACCTACAGGCTAGATGGTGTGGAATTTTTTTAATGAAAATTTCAGGTTTGACAGGGCCTGTGCCAAGGGTGTGCTGTTCAACGATTTGATGAAAAATATACCATTTTAGAGTTACTGTATAACTATTTTTTGAATTAACGTGCAAGTTCAACTGGTAGAAAAAAACACTTTTGCAAGTGCTTATTTTCATAATTTACCTGTTGTGCTAAAAACAAATACCAATCATAATGGTTAACTTTTGAGTTATGCAGCTTCAGCCGCAAGTAGTGCCACAGGCTGCAATGAGAGCAGTGAGCCAATGATTCCCTGCTCTGTCTTTCCATCGTTGTCTTTGTTTCCTTATCTATCTATCTATCTGTCTGTCTGTCTGTCTGTCTGTCTGTCTATCTATCTATCTATCTATCTATCTATCTATCTATCTATCTATCTATCTATCATCTCTCAAGATGTAATGAATTAAGTCACCAAATCTGCCTCTGAGTATCATTTCACAAAGTTTTCCAGTTTCATAGGAAATTCGGCATTTGTAAGTTCACCTTGCTTTTTGGTTTAAGTGCAAAATGCACTTAAAAAAAACAAGGCAAGGTAAAGTTACAAATGGAGAGTTTGTCAACTATCAAACCAATCTTTCCCTGGTGTCTAGTTGTCCTCCCCTACCAATTGCTGGTGGATAATGACACTTTTTCCCCGGTGTCTAGTGGCCCCCCCCCCCACTGATTACTAGCCAATGTAAAAAAGGCTCTTTGCCTTGTGTCTGTTGTTCTCCTTCCTCACTGATGGCCAGCCCAATGTTAATTGTTACCATTTTCCCTGGTGTCTAGTGGTACCTCCCGTTACCCACACCCATAACCGATCTAAATGATTCCCTGGTATCCAGTGATCCCTACTCCTGACCCGATCACCCACCCGACATAATTTTGTCCAGTGGTCACCCCATCCTGATCCCCTGTGGTATTTAATTCCCTGGTGTCTAACAGACCATCCTATCCCCAATCTGATGTAATATTAAAAAATATGCATATAGACAGACACACAGATAGATAGATAAATAGATAGATAGATAGATAGATAGATAGATAGATAGATAGATATTGTATTTATGAAGCACCCAATTCCTGGGACTCTGGGTGCTGCACAATAAAAGTAATTATACAGAATCCAATAATTTAAAATCAAACAAAACAAAAAAAAATATAATAAAATCATTATGAATACAGACAACCATCTATCTAGAATTCATGACAGAATCAGTTGACAAAAGCTAGTTGGAGCAGTTATGTTTTTAATCCCTTATTAAAGGCTTCTGCTGAGGAATCCCCATTCAAATAATCAGGTAAGGAGTTACACGGGGTAGGCGCAGCCACCACAAAGTCTCTATCCCCTGAGTGCCACAGTCTAACCCTGGGAACCCCAAGGAGGCCTACCTCAGCCAAATGGAGTGCCAGGACTGAGTGGTAAGGGAAAAGGAGATTTTGCAAATAAACTGGAACCCTTTCATGCAGGGTTTTATAGGTATGTAGGTAAAACTTTATTTTATACAGGAAACATGTAGTTTGGACTTTGCAGTCCAGTTTACAAGACAGTCCTGTAATTAATTTAATTCTAAAGTTGCAGAACATAAAACAGGAAAACATAATAAACAAATAGAAAAAAAGAGTTATTTGACAATTATAGAATACAGAAATACATTATGCAAAGTACAATATACAAAGTACAAAAGCTGTTCATAAATAAATATGATACAAATGTATTAATAACATTTGCAGGTAAAATGCATGAATTCTTTTATGGCCTGTGTGAATAATGAGCGACATATGTTATGAATGACAGGGGGAAGTGAATTCCAAATGGCAGCAGCACTTTGAACTAAAGTTCAATCTCTGTATTTATTGGATCTTGTCATGGCAGTAATTTTGTTTAAATGAACCGATCTTAATACCACTCTTAGTAGTTGTATTAGCTGGAAAAAGAAGTTTTGAAACAGAATGATCTGGAAAAGAGTTTATCAATTTATGTATTAATGTTAGCCAATGTCTGGTATTTTCCATTTCCAAGGGTTGCCAATCCAGTCTGCTCAGTAGGTTACAGTGATGTATTCAGTAACTACCCTTTAATACAAATCTAGCTATATGATAATAGGTTTTGTCTAAGCAATCTAGAGGAGATTTGTTAACAGATCTACATACTAATTCATCATATCTTAAGGTAGGTAGGAGCCCTATCTTGAAGACAATCCTCCACCTGACTGGCATCCAGTGCAGTCCATGGAGGATGAGGGTGATATGGTAGCATCTCTGTACCCCAGTAAAAAGTCTCACCATCACATTCTGTAGCAGCTGCAGACTGCAGAGGTTGCCTCCAGATAACCCAAGATACAGGGCATTACAGTAATCCAGCCTGGAAGTGAAGAAAACATACACTAGCATGGGCAGGACCTCAGGAGGGATCAGGCTCAGATTTGGGCAATGATAGATAGATAGATAGACAGATAGATAGATAGATAGATAGATAGATATATTGATACATACATACATAGAAAATAAAATAAAAAAAAACACGTAGTTCATTCCCTGGTGTCTAGTAGACCCCACCCACACTGGCAGATAATACCTCACCACCACCCCACACACCCCCAACCTGACACTTAGCCGGCAACTAGCATAGCTCTCCACCACATTGACTACTGACTGAGCTGTCAATGAATGAGCATGTACTTGTACCAGTATGTGCTCACTTATTAACAGCGGGGCGGCATGGTGGATAGTGGAGGGCTGTGCCAGCCATCACCTTGAGGTCGGGGGGCAGTGGGTGTGAGGCACCACCTGTTGGGTGGGAGCATGAGGGGTCTGCTAAACACCAGGGAATGGACTACATGTTTTTTTAATTATACTGTGTGTGTATATATATATATATATATATATATATATATATACACACTATTATTATTACAGAGGATTAGGGATGGGTGTTCTGCTAGACACCAGGGAATTCAATGTTACAGGGGATCGGGATGGGTGGGTGATCAGTGGTTACCATTATGTAAGGTGGGTGATTGGGTGGGGGAAAGACCACAGGACACCAGGGAATCATTAATATCAGGCATGGGTGCAGGTGGGGGTAGAAACCACTGTACACCAGGGAAAGTGTCAACAACTAACATTGGGCTGCCATCAGCAAGGGAAGGGACAATTATACACTGAGGAAATGTATTTTTTTACATTGGCTAGTGATCAGCGGGAGAAGGGACAACTATACACCAGTAAAGGATTGTCCTTATTGGCCAGAAATCAGGGAGAAAACAACTAGACACCAGATCAGGCTGGCGATCTGTGAGGGGGTGGAGAACACTGCACTCCAGGAAAAGATTGGGCCAGCAATCGTGGGGGCCGTTTTATTTTAAACATCTCTTCTGTGCCAAACTCCACTGGTAGTGTTCCATATTTGGTGGAGTTACCAGTTTTGCGTGAATTTAGACTTTCCACCATAGATTAACTTTGCAAAATGAGGGAATTTGTGAATGAATCCGAGGAGCAATTTCCTAACTTTGCACATCTCTTTCTTTCTACCTATCTTCCTATCTATCTGTATGTCTGTCTGTCTTTCTGTCTATCTATCTATCTAGTATTGCTTCTTTCTCTCCCTCCCTCCCCACCCCTCCAGGTGGTCCATCCTTCCAAATGTTAATTTTTTAAATATATAAGTGGACCAGTGTGAAGTGGACCAGGGTGCCCACACCACTACTGCTTCTGTGGACCCCCCTTCCCTCCAGGCCACCTGCCCCATTTGCTGAATAGTAGCTCAACACTGGGGTACTCATTCCCCATTGTCGGACTGTCAGCTGAAAAGAAGAAAACTGTCCCTTATTGATTTGTTTCTATAAAAAAGGAAATGGTCCCTCCCCAATCTGGCCCAACCAGCCTCTCACTCAGCACCCACTACCCACACCCCACACATACCCTCACTCACCTGAATATGTCCCATGATTAAGATCCACTCTCAGATCAAAGACATGTCTTATTGCTGAAACTGCCGACTGCAATATGAGAAACTAAGACAACTCAACGTATTTCAATAGGGTTTTGAATGTTGATGCATAACTTTGTCAGTTTCCATATTTTGGCCCTAAATTTTCAACATGGCCTTTTTGGGACCCCACCTAATGGCCAATGCTGATGGAAATATTCAAATCAGGCCTGAAAGGCTTTTTGCTTTGCAAAATCACCTTTTACAAGGGATTTGAAAAGTTTCACCACCCTTGTTCATGCGGTGGGGTCATAAGAAGGCCATGTTGAAAATTTGGGGTCAGAATATGTAAAAATTGTAAATTTACAGTATGTGTGTATGTGCATTGAAATTTTTCTACTCTCACTTGTAACTTTGTTAATTTAAATATTTTGACTCCAAATTTTCAACGTAGCCATTTATTCACACTTCAGATTTTCAGAATAGACATTTTTTACATCACCTCACAAACATGATAGCTGTTATTTTTCTAATCCTGGCCAAACTGTGTTTTCACACCTGTGGTGCAGAATTACATTTTGGTGGTGCGGAATGATGTCTTGATGGGTATTTGAACATTTTCACCTAATGGGTTCATGAAGTGGGGTAATGAGGTTATGCTGAAATTCTGGTGTACAAATATGGTAAAATGCCAAGGTTATAAGGGAAGATTTAGTGTCAAAACTGCTAATTGTGGGGAACTAAAAAGCCACTCTCCAAGCAGGGTGTTTTTCAGAGAAGCTCTGCACATCAGCTAAGAAAATATTAATTTTTAAACTTCTGCAGAAGCATCAGACTATTATAGTTCCAGACTCCTGATGTCATAAGCTACAAATTGATCCTAAACTCGACATGGGAAAAACAAAAAATACAGGACTGGGACCTTCTAAAACAGCAGCGCTTAAACCAGGGCAGGCCCAAGGAGCCACAAGCATGAGGCAGCTACTGAGCGGGAGTGTTTACAGGCTCCACCATGGCAACAAATTTTAGCAACCATTCACTCAATGGAGAGTAAAACTAAGTGAACTCTGACAAAGCTGGAAATGCATGAGGTCACAATAAAAGAACTGAGTGGCACAGTTGCTGAGGCAGACAAGCATTCCAGCTCTACCCAAGCATCACTTACTACCTTAACGAGGTGGAACACTCAACATAGAGGTCAGTTGGAAGCCTTAGAAAATAAAGCCTGGGCAGAAAATGTGTGCCTGGTTGCTGTCCCCGAAGGCACAGAAGGTGCTAATCTGTTGGAACTTTTAATGGAGCTGGATGCTATATTCAATACCGGTTCTGGAGGATTTTGAGTGGAATGTGCTCCAGGGGGTCTACAGAGTAAACCCGAGGATGCGTCCTGTTAACACCAACCAACCCCACACTGTGTTCATGCAGACAACAGGAGTGGAGATACGGGACCATCTACAGTACTAGTAGTGGCAAGAGAGGTTTACACAATATCTCACTGGACAGGATGTTAAAATATTCCCAGATTTTTCATATCAAACTCAAGCTAGAAGGTAGAAATTCCAAGGGGTCCAGCAAAGACTTTGCACACTGGGAATAGTGCATTCTCTTCTGCTACTGGCACACCTTCAGATTGTCTATGGGGGGGGGTAAAAGCTGACAATTCAGTGATCCTAAAGATGCTGGGCACTAGATGGAAAAAATTGAAAAAAAATTTGTGACTAAAGATGCTGGTGTGTTGGAAAAAGTTTCTGGTGAGAAGTAAATGAGACTGATAACTTCTTTGGACATTATGGGTTGGATTCACAAAAGGCAAATCAGGACGCAAGGCAACTTGCGTCAGAAAAAATGTTGCAAATAGCACTTGCGTCCTGAGTAGTGTTCTGGTGGGATTCACAAAGGCAGCCTGCGACATGCTGCAGGCTGCCTGTGCCCAATTACACCATAAACCCCCTTGCAACATGTTATTTTCCCTGCGTGGCTTTTACCATGCTCATATTGATTAGCACTTTTGACTTGCTACCATAAGTGGATGTTGCACTATTTCAATTTTCTCTCATAACTTCACTAATTTTCAATATTTTCACTCCAAACTTTCAACATAGCCATTTATCCACACCGCCTCTTAAATGTGATGTGTCATTTTTCTAAATCCTGGATGACACATGTTTTCACAGTTTTGGTGCAAAATGACATTTCAGCCAATATACTTACTGGTACATGCCATATTTGTAAGGTGAATCATAATATGAGTATCTTAAAAAATTGGGGGTCAAGATAAAAAAAAATATTTGTTAACAAATGTTGGGGCCTATGCAAGAACTGGAAGGCAATATGTGTTGGAGGCACATATCTCACTAGCGGAGCTCTGCACCTGTGAACAAGTGTGCACAGGCTGTGATTTGGCATCGCCCACCACCTAAGCATGGCCCCGGGCCCCCCGGTGCACAGATCTGTGCAGGGCAGTCAGGGTAGAGTAACGTACCCAGCCAGGCATCCATTATGATGCTTGTCTTGGGTCCCAAGCGGATCCCTTATTCAGTGGGGCATAGGTCTGGGTATGAGAATAGCACCAGCAGACACCTGGACCCATGTGGCTATGCTTCATCTAATGGCAGACACAATGGCAGATCCCCTGGAGCATGGGTGTCACCCACCACACTGCCGCACCTCCCCACCAACACATGGAAGCACCAGCACCTGTGCAGCAAGGTCACCCCATACATGCCACCCCATCCCTCTGACATTTGAAGCACCCCCTCCCCCACACATAGCAGCCCATTTCCCAGTGTGTGACATGACAGCCACCCTCCACCCACTGTTGCCCCATCCCGGTGTTTATCAAGGGCCCCTCCATGCACACAAATGCCTCAGTCCCACACACAAGAACCCTGAACCCATACCTCGTGACCCTCATTTGCAGTCAATGGCTCCACCCCACCCCCCACAGTACCAACAACCGCCCATACTTGGATAGTTGGTGCCATGGCTGGATGGCCATCAGCACAGCTTTCCACACACACCCTCAGCAGCCATCCATCCAAGTGATGCTGGGAACACACTCCAATAAATAGGTTGCATGATCCCAGTATCACTTGAATGACTGGCAGCTGAGGAGGTGTGTGGAGGGCTGTGCCACTGGCCATCTAACCATGGCACTGACTATGCAGGTATGGAGGGGTTGTTGGTGCTGTGGGGTGGGAGGAGCCACTGACTACCAATGAGGGTCAGCAGGGATGGAACCAGGGGTCAGGGGGTCTACTGAGATGACCAGGAAGTGCCCACTGCAAGAGGCTTGCCAGAATTTGGATAGTGGCAGGGGGTGTCCATCCCATCACAGCTCCTGGCACATGTGGCCAATGTCTATTATGTTGGGGGTACCACAACACAGGGCAACCAGTACTGGTTGGCAGGAGTGTGTGGACATGTATGGGGATAGGGCACTGGAGCCTGGGGGAAGTATACTGTATTCCCCAGGTTGGAGCCCCCTTTTGTGGGGGGGCTACAGTGATGGGGAGTGCCATGGTTGTGTGCTGGGGTGGGTGGGCACAGGGGACTGGTGCTGGAGTACTGTGCATGTTGGCCCAGGCAGAAGTCTGTGTGCCCAGCATCACATACAGAACTTATGGCAGAGTTCCCCCTGAGGTAACCTGCAGATAGATATGCCCCCCCATGGAAGGCACAACACATCTTTGTGCATGGCATGTAGTGCTGGCAGCCCCCAGAAGCCCCCAACATGTTGTGGTCTGCACGATTGGGGGGTGGGGTGCATAGACGATGTGCACCCTGGATAGTGCATCCCACACTGGGGCACAATGGGTGCAGAGTGGCTATGCACCATGGATATGCGGCACATAACCACTCTGCACATTCCTGCACATGGCTCTATGTGTGTAATGACAGTCTTGACCCCAGTGAGCATGCTTTGTGAAGCTGTACCAGTTATCTGAGTTCCAGAGTGAGCTCAATGACCCATCTGGATGGGGTGAAGGTGGGGGGGCGGCACTGTTATCTGACACCCCCAGCCAGGAAATGTTATTTATTAATTATTCAGAAACAACCTTTGAACAGAAACTCTTTTACAAAGGTTCCACTTCAGAGAATAAAAACAAAAAGTTGAAAATACATAATATACAGCAAATCATAATAAACAAACAAAAAGTTCACTGATGTGCAGCAATCACAATTATCATAGGGAGATAGTTAAGGTGACATTGATCCTTGGCAGTGGGGAGAGTAGACAGGTTCAAGGGAGAACCTGAGAAAGGTGGGAGGAGAGGGGTAGAGATAAGGGAAAAGGTTAGCAGTCTGGTAGAAAACTTTGTCAAAAAAGAAAGTGGGGGTTGGATGTGAAACAGTGGGGAAGGTTGGAGAAAGCATGAAGGTAGGTGGCAACAGAAAGGGGTAGGGGGCTAATGGTGATAGGTGATTAGAAGAAGTTAAGAGGAGGGAGATGAGGGAGTATGAGATGTGATCTGTGAGGAGGGGAGGGGTAGAGGTGAGAGGAAAGGTTAGCAGTCTGATAGAAAGGACGAGGAACCAAACCGAGGACAAGCACTAGCACAAACAGTAAAAGAAGGTGACAAGACTTTCTATAGATACATTAGTGAAAGGAGAAAGTCCAGAGGGGGTATTACTAAGATCAAAGGGGATAAGGGGGCATGTGAGGAGGAGGACCATGTAAAAGCATCTATCCTAAATAGGTATTTCTGCTCAGTATTTACTGAAGACAAGGTAGGACAGGGCCCACAGCTCAGCACCATGGGCACAGGGGGGAGGGAGATGTGCACTATTCCCTTCACAAAAGAAAGGGTCCTACAAGAGCTCAATAAGCTCAGGATGGACAAGGCAATCGGACCTGATTGCATGCATCCCATGGTACTAAAAGAGCTAAGGGTGAAACTAGCAGAGCCATTATCAGAACTGTTTAGTGATTCTCTGAGCACAGGAGAGGTCCCAGAAGACTGGAGAAGGGCTCATGCAATCCCGCTCCACAAGAGTGGTATCAGGGAGGAGGAAGGGAACTACAGACCAGTCAGTCTTACCTCAGTAGTGGGCAAGATTATGGAGGCACTCCTTAAGGAAAGAACAGTGCAACACCGGGAATCCATAGGAGCACAGGATCCAAGACAGCATGGGTTTGCAACAGGAAGGTCCTGTCAAACTAATCTCATAGATTTCTTTGACTGGGTAACCAGAGTGGTGGACCAAGGGGGAGCAGTTGATGTCACCTACCTTGACTTCAGCAAAGCTTTCGATACTGTTTCACATAGAAGATTGATTAATAGGCTGGGTAATAATAATAATTTTATTTATAAGGTGCCTTTCCAATTCCAAGGTGCCTAACACTTTAAAAACAATTAATATGGAATCCAATAACAGAACAATACACCTAAAATCATAAACAATCAGATAAATACTTCAATTAACTAATAATGCTTTATTCCACAGAAAGGTTTTTAAGCCATTCTTAAATTCCTCCACAGATGTGCACTCCCGTAACCAACGGGGTGGAGTATTCCAAAGGGTGGGAGCTGCAAAAGCAAAAGCTGTAGAACCCAATGATTTTGAATTCACCCTTGGAATCTCTAGCAACCCCTTTTCAGCCAAGCGGAGTGATCGACTGGGGCAGTAAGGCACCAGAAGCTCTTTCAGATAGTCCGAGCCCTGTCCGTGTAGGGCTTTGAAAGTCAGTAAACTGACTTTAAAGATGATCCGCCACCATATTTGCAGCCAGTGCAGTTCACGCAGCACTGGGGTAATATGGCAGGATCACTCAGAGCCTGTCAAAAGCTGGGCTGCCGCATTCTGCACTAGCTGCAGGTGACGGATTTCAATCCCCGAAAGCCCTAGGTAGAGGGAGTTGCAGTAATGCAATTGCAAGGACACAAAGTTGTGGACCAAAATTGGAAGGTCATCAGATGGAACCAGATGCTTAACCCTGGTGATATTCCTAAGATGGTAAAAGAAAGTTTGGATGACAGCCGACACCTGCAAATGCAGGGTCAGTCCGTCATCAAAAACTACCACCAGGGTATGCATCTGTTTGGAGGTCAGGGGAGAGACACCACCAAGAACAATTCCAGAGGGTGTACCCATACCCAACCCCCTTATCTGATGACCTGGGTCCACAACCAGTACCTCAGTCTTTTCTGAGTTCAACCTCAGCCAGCTAGAATCCATCCACTCCTGGATTTCTTTCAGACAGTTGTTAAAGACCGAGATAGCTCCATCCTGGTCGGGTGCAAAAGAGAGGTAGAGCTGGGTATCATCTGCATAACAGTGAAACCTCAGCCCATACCTTCTTACAATGTGTCTGAGGGGCAGTATATACACTGCGAACAACATGGGTGACAGCACAGAAACCTGAGGCACCCACATGACAAAGCAGTTGGGCTTGAGGAAAAAAACCCAGACACAACCATTTGTGTTCTCCCAATGAGAAACGATCTAAACTACCTGAGGACTGTCACCGACATTCCACAGATATGCCTCAGGCATCCTATCAACACCATGTGGTCCACGGTGTCAAAAGCTGAAGAAAGATCCAGAAGAACCAAGATGGAACGTCTCTTCCGATCTCTCGCCATCAGGAGACCATTGAGCACCCGAACCAGCGCCGTCTCAGTACTAGTCTCTTACAAAAACTGAACTGAAGCAGTTCATAGATGTCATGGATGGTCAAATGGTCTTCCAGTTGTGCTGCCACTACATTCTCAATCACCTTACCAACAAAGTGAAGGTTAGAGATAGGTCTGTAGTTTGCAAAACAGTTTGGGTCCAAAGTAGCTTTCTTCAAGAGCGGTGTCACCACTGCATCTTTCAGGGAGCTAGAAAACTCTCCTAATTCCAAGGAGCACCAGACTATCCACACAAGGACTGGACTGATGATGTCACTACAACCCAAAATTAAGGAGGTTGGTCCAGGGTCCAAACTACAGCACGTAGGGTGCACACTCTGGATAATCCTCGTGACATCCATGAACTCCAGTCGACTGAAGGTACTCCAGGAAAACTGAAGTACATTGACCCCAGCCTGATCAACAACATCTCCCCTAGAGTGTGCTGGCTGCAGTGCAGCCCTGATATCAGCCACTTTATTTGCAGAGAATTGATCAAGCTTGTTGCACTCTAATTGCAAAAAGGCTTTCCAAACTTGAAAGCAGGCTGGGCTGCAGTCTGTCAACAGTTCAAAATAGCTGAGCTAGTTGATTCTGAGCAGCTGCAATCTCCCCAGACAGGAATTCTGGCTTCTTATGAGAGATTGCAGATTGATAGACTGAATAATGGTCCATCAATCTAAGGTGGTCGGTAACAAGGGAAGACTTTCACCAGCAATGCTCTAACCTTCGCCCTTGTCTCCGCATCTCTCTCAAAGTCCCATCAAATCAAGGGGATTTGGGGCAAAGGGAGAGAGGGCAAACATGGACTGGAGCAATAGAGTCCAGAGCCACTGTAACAGCTGTATTATAAGCTGACATGAGGGTCTCTGGATCATCGATTGTCAACGCAGGGAACGAGAGGTCAAGTATGGCTGCAAGGCCTTGGGAATTTATATCCCATAAAGGGTGGTACCTAACCATCTCAACAGGGGCAGGCCTTCTTGGGGGTGCTAAAACTAAACCCCACAGTGCAGTGATCAGACCACCCAATGGGTTCCACCCTCACGTCAGATGTTTCGATCCCTAGGAGGAAGATTAAATCCAAAGATTTCCCATGTTAATGAGTAGCAGTGGAAACCACTTGTGTGAGGCCAAGAGATGTCATTAACTGGAGGAAGTGTTGACCAAATTGCGAGAGTTCATCATCGACCCAGGCATTGAAGTCACCCAAAACCATCAATCTGGGCAACTCAAATGCCATGTCGATGACGAAGTCTGCTACTTCCTGAAGGAATTGTTTCTCATCAGTGGGTGGATGGTAGATGAGGGTGATTCAATAGCCTACACCTGCAACTACTGTACACTCTTCAACCTCCTCAACCAATACCCCCATGAGGCTCAGTTCAATCTTGAAACAGATTGCAATCCCCCCCTTGGGATCCAATCTCAGGCGGTATATCACCGAGTACCTAGCTGGAGTCATAGCCTCCATAATGGGGACAGAATTTTCATCAAGCCAGGTCTCAGTGATGCATGCCAGATCCACTGTACCAACAAGATCTGCAATAATTGCAGTCTTATTCTTAATGGACCTGGCATTGCACAACACTGCCTGAGTTGGACGAAACCTCGTAGGCCACCCAGGCCATCTGCCTATGACACTCTGTAGTGCCCTTGGGTATGGGCACCAGACATGGCAGACCACAATCTGGATTCCATTTCACCCCAGGGCATCTTCTGGAACCTACCACCCCAATTCGGTGACCCCCCTCGAACGTCCTCCACCATTCAAAACCCCCCACCCTCCCTCCTCTCCAATGCATAATACTCAGCGATCTAAAGAACTGGTAGATCTCAAACTGGAGAGGAGGGGTAAAAAAAGGGTGAAGGGCATGAAGGGTAGAAGATGAGTAATGCACAACTGCAGAGGGTGGCATCCAACACATTCTGCAGCTACAAATTATACATGCACTAAACAAACCCAATCAAATAAATAATATTCCAAAATTCACAGTAACAAAGCACATAAAAATAAAACAAAACAAACCCCACAATTGCTCAGATAACCCACCCTAGATGAAATATAATTTAAAACACAACCATATCCCCTATTGGGCTAATAAAATCACTGTTAAGCTTAACTCTGGAGCCACTACAATCCCCCCATACACATATATAACATACAAAAAATAAAATAATAAGACTTACCCCCCCAGCCCTCTCACGGTCAGGGAGAGGTGCAATTAGGCACCCTCACTGCCAACAAACAATCGCAAATGTACAGAACAACATATAGATAATACAATTTTACTCCTTCCCCCAGTTCTCTCACGACCAGGCAGATAGGGTAATTTCAGCGCCCTCACTGCCAAAATAAAAATAACATTCCACAAAATGAAATCACAAAACTTTTAACATTAATAAAATAAAAGAAATAAATATATGGACGCCAAGGTCCTCTCACCACCCAGGCATCCAAATCAAAAGTCTTAAATCCAAAGAAGGCTGCAGTTAGATCCAGCAAACTTCACCAGCAGGAGTCACACAGTCCAAAAGGGGAAATAGGTATCCATAAAATACAAGGGAAAATCCTAATCTAGGTCAAAGTCAGTATATAATGAGGCCATTCAAAGAATTCTAATAGATAGCGAAGGGTCCAGCAACTCCAATCTGTGTGCAGCCCTGAGGAAATAATGCAGCCCCAACCAGAAACGTGAGTAAAGCCACACTGCAGCCAAACCCATTAGTCAAGGGGAACACGGTACCCCAGCCAGCTCCCTGGCTAAGTAAATACTCTAACCCCCATGTGAGGAGGCAAATCCCACTAGGCAACACGCAATGGAGTCAGGCCCCTTCAATCACTATTCACCATCCAGAGTGTTTTCCTGCTCAGTGTTCAACTTTCACTTTACCGACCCAAGTCAGTTCACCACAAAGGTCCCGGTGAAAATTGCCAAAGTCCAGGCAGAAACCAGCCAGAAAACCCTGCTAGATCTCCTTGCATTTTCCTTCTCCACCAGACTTCAGAAAAAAGTCCCTATCCCTCACTTACAATTCTCCACAGCTCAACCAGCTTCTCTCCACTCCTCTCTGCCCCATATAGTCCCAACAAAATTCCTTCCTGGACAAGGGGCAGGGAGCACCAGCCACAGCAACAAACAATTCTTCGGGCTCAGCAAGAGCTCAACTCTATGGCTCGACCTGCTTTTCTCCACACCTCATCACACCATAGAGTCCCACAGAAGTCGTTCTTGTACAAGGAGCAAGAAATGTCAGTCACAGCAGCAATAAGTTCCTCGGGCTCAGCAAGAGCTCTGCAAGAACCCTAACGGTGGCAACGGAACAGAGATTGCAAACTTACAGCAGATGCTCCAAAACACTTCTGAGCTCTCCCAAATAAAATATAACACAAATAAAATCAATAAAATGAATAAAAAGAAACAAAAAATTAAATACTGCAAATAAAACAAAATAAAACAAAAATAGCACAAAATAACATGAAAGAGCAACTACAGCACACCCAGCCTGGCGGCCATCATAAGGCAAATATAGAGGCAGGGCTGCTCGGGGAGGGTCAGAAGTTGGTCTACTGGGTGGCAAACTGTTTGACGGGCAGAAAACAGAGAATGGTGGTAAACGGTATAGAGTCAGAAGTGATGCAAATCACAAGTGGGATACCTCAGGGATCAGTCCTGGGGCCAGTCTGCTTCAATATCTTCATCAGTGACATTGCAGATGGACTGTAAGGTAAGGTTTGCCTGTTTGCAGAAGACACCAAGATCTGCAACAGAGTAGATGATCCAGATGGGATGGGCAGAATGAGAAGAGATTTGGATAAACTGTCAAAATGGTCAGAAGAGTGGTAACTGGGGTTTAATGCAAAGAAGTGCTAGATCATGCACATAAGGAGGAGAAACCCTGAAGCCACCTATAGGCTGGGAGGGGAAGGGAGTTGCTGGCAGTCACAAGGAAAGAAAGAGACTTGGGCATCATCATCACAGATGACCTGAAATCATCCAAGCAGACCACTAAAGCAGTAGGTAAGGCTAGGGGGATGTTGGGGTGTATTTGTAGGGGTATCACAAGTCATAAGAGGGAAGTAATAATCCCTCTTTACAAGACACTGGTTAGGCCCCATCTGGAGTACTGCATACAGTACTGGAGGCCACACCTTCACGAGGACAGTAACCATATTGAGTCAGTCCAGAGAAGGGCAACCAAAATGGTGCAGGGACTGCATCAGAAAACATATGATGACAGATTAACTGAGCTCAATATGTATACCCTAGAGAAAAGGAAGGAGAGAGGTGATATGATTGAAACATTTAAACACCTTAAGGGCATTTACAATGTGAAAGAGTCTAACATGTTTCAATATAAGAAAAATAGCAGGACAAGAAGACAGCATGAGATTAGAGGGAGGCTGATTAAGGGATAATGTGAGGAAGTTCTTTTTCACAGAAAGGCTGATGGATGCATGGAATGGCCTACATCAGGAAGTGGTGGATATGAATACAGTGCAGGGCTTCAAACAGGCATGGGATAGACATAAGGGCGAAATACAAGTGAGTATGAATAGATAGGCCATTGACAGAGCAAAGGCCAGTGGCACATTCATAAGGTAGAAAATGAAATGGGCAGACTGGATTGGCCTTGCGGTCCTTATCTGCCGTCAACTTCTATGTTTCTATGTAAGACTTTGTCAGAACAGAAACGTGTGGGTGGGAATGAAATGTGCAGGATTGTCTGCACTGGCCTGGGTACTATACAGGAATACAACTGTCCTCTAGGCATAGGTCTCTGCACCTCTCCACCTGTAATTGGCAGAGGGCCCTCTACATTGGCTGATAGATGCACTCTGCTCCATGCATCTATATCTGTAGCCACATGAAAGCACAGGGACCACAAGGCCCTGCACTTCCACAGCTCTCCAGACAGCCCCATACATTTTTCACATCCATTGCTGCACAGAAGTGCAGGGCCTGCATGGTCCTTGCACTTCTGTAGGTGGACAGCATCTTTCCTTTGTATACCACATATATATTACATCTTTTCATGCATGTCCCTTTGGGACCTGCATGAATGAGGATATGATTCCACTATCTCAAAACAAAAGGAAATTTTTTGCAAAAGACTGTGTTAAAGCACCAGTTAGGGTAATGTAATGCCACAAAAGTAGGGAAATGTGGCATTAGGGTTTCCAACACTAACTCCCCACCCCCACCACCTAAACAGCAAAAGGTAAAAAAAAGGGGTTTGCATCTCTGGAGTTTTGGCAAATCAGTGGTGGAGTCCTCCTTGGGGTTGTCAAACCAAATGCACACTCCATTTCCTGAGCAAACTACATCACACGTAATGTTCTTACTTCACACAGGGCACACCATCCCCCCCACAGTCACCCCATCCAAAGGGAACAATCTTAAGGGACAGAAGCACTATTTTCCCAGCTGAGCTATGGCCAACTCAGTGGGGGATCATTGGTAGGATATGGGAACTGTAAGGGATTTCATCCTCCAGTGAGGGAGTACCCTGATGGCTTGCTGGTCTCAACTCAGTTCCCCCAAAATCTCTGAGAGACCCTGGTGTTGGGAGGTAGATATACAGTATGTGTGTTCTTGCTACACAGAAGGTGACAGGATAGATAGTGAACCTTCAGAAGACCATGTGCAGATAGGCAGCTATAAATTAGGAGAAATCCAGTCTACGGACTGAAGTGCCCCTTAATGTGGGTCATGCCATTCTGGCCTTTGAGAGATGTCTTAGCAGGAAATGTTTTGAATAGCTTTTGTGGATATCACTCACTCCTTGTGTATATAAACTGTGCAACATTTCGAGTACTGTATCTTCAAGGCTGGGGGGGTAGTCAAGGTAGTATTGTGGCAAAAGATGTAGCACCAGGGTGCTAGGAGTTCCATGGTGTGGATCCAACTATCACAACCACTGAGCCTCATGAGAATGTGACAGTGATATTGCAGACCTTTGCAGTGTGAATTCCCATAATCAAAACAGAGAAATAGTCTGGCAGCCCCTTGTTACATGACTTTGTTGATAATTGTGTCAAATGTTGGCACAGATGGGATAGTGTTATCATCCAATTGAGCCCATGGGTGTCACTTTCCCTAGGAGATTCCTGCATCTTATTTTATAGACAAGGGAGTTGAGCTACAGTATTTTAGCCACCCACATATTTAGCAGATACAAGGTTGAAGCTGTTATTGTTGCCCTCATATATCATAGACTGGCAAGTTCAGATAGAGCTATTGCAAGACCATGTACTGAGTCTCTGGACCTGTAGTAGCTGTTATAGTTTCCTTCATATTTTGTAGGTGTGGGAGCAGAGCTGCTACCGTCACCTTCAAATTCTGTAGGTAGAGGAGATGCAGTGTTACAGTACTGTATATAGTAGTTGCCCTAATTTGTCATAGACTGGCAAGTCCATATGGAACTATTGCAATCATCTGGTGTGCACACATTGGTACTGGCAACTTCAAAAATTACTCCAGGTTGTCTCTTGGAATAATATGTTAGTGATATATTGCTCCTTTTCTTATAGAGTAAGTCCTCTCCTTTTGCAATAACAAGTGATGTAGCTCACCTGGATACAATAATAACACTGACTATAATAAATCTGGAAGCAGTTCTTGAATCTGTCAAGGGGATCCTGTTCTTATTTAATGCAGTGTTGGCTGCTTGGGTTGCTGTGATTTAAGGCCCAGGCAAATTCATCTCTTTGCTATTTTATTATAATTCTAAATAGAATGTAACTTTTACCATGGAACCCTAATTGTCTTCTAGAAGAAACACTGCATAAGGAATAATATATGGGCAACAATACTCAAGAGCCTGTGTTTCCATCAAGAGGTTGAGATAACAGCATATGAACCTCAAGAGCGAAGCTCAAGAGGCTCGTGCTGTTTTCAAGTCAAGAGACAGTAATGTAACATCACCTGTACTTTATTTTCTATAGCATATGGTATTTACAGTTGTTACTTTTAACCTTGACAGAGGTTTTAGTGTGGGGCTGTGCTGTTCCCTGAACATTCAAATCAGAAAACATTTTTTTGGAGGACTCACCACCCTGACTGGGTCAATTCCTCTGGCTGGAGGGATTTCGATCTCAGCGGATGATCTTCAGAAACTGACCAAGGTGACATTCCTCCTCCAGCCTTGCTCATTCTCAATACTGCAACGTGATAACTGGAGGTGGGGCTTAGTCAGAGTTGAGGTAGCAAGTAGAGTTTTATTTTCTCAGAAGAAGCCAGAAAGGGAAGGAAGGAAACATATTCAATTCAGTGCTTTAGAGTAACTGGTAAATAGCTATTTTTCTTTTAAACTTAGATTGTGGGCTTTTAGTGACACTGTACTTTCTTTGTTGTCTTTACTTATAATTGTTTTTGGGCTGTTGAAAATTTAAAACATTGCAGTATAATGTGGGGAATGGTGCAATGCAGTGGCTGTGGGGCAGCCATATTCAGGCAGACCTTCCAGACACTGAGGTGCTGCCCTATCTGCATGCATCTCTCTATACTGCGGGATGAGGTAGCCAGACTCAGAGCAGAAGTAAACTGGGTCAGGAGTACCATCACCCCTATCCAGAGACCACCCAGTCCAATGCAACTGCCTCAAAGGATGCCAAGAATGAGGAGCACTTGGATGACAGTGGGCTCAGGGAGGGTTATAGTGGTCAGGCAGAGGCACATCCCAGATCCTATTCCACTCAAGAACTCATATGCCACACTGGCAAACGAGGACAACCAAATAGAGGTACCCAGAGAAGTGGAAGGAAAGGATGTGGAGGTTAGCCAAGGAGGTGACCTCAGCGGGAAAGCAGGACCCCAGAGGAGGAGGAAACAAATCCTGGTGGGGGACTCCATCATAAGAGGGATCCAGCTAGGAACACAGGAGGGGGAGGACAGGGAGGTGAGGTGCCTACCAGGTGCCATGGCATGGAGGGATGGATGGAAGATCCTGGGGATCACTGGGAAGGCAAGAAGGGAGGGTGAGCTGGATGTCATTATCCACCTAGGTACTAATGACCTGGCAAATGGGGAGCCAAAGGAACTTCAGGAAGAGTTTAGGAAATTGGGGAAGGTCTTACAAGTAGCTACTGTCACTTTCTCAGGAGTACTACCTGAGGAGAGGCAAGGAGCTAGGAGTGCATACCAGAAACTTTAACTCATGGTTGAAGAACTGGTGCTGTGAGGAAGGGTTTGATTCATTAGTGACTGGGGACCCACCTGGAGGGATGGAGGTTTGTTCAAGCCTCGACGGCCTGCATCCATCCTGAGGGAATCCAAACACTCAATGATAAGTTTAAATGCTACATTGACAAGCATTTAAACTAGCAAAGGGGATGGCAGGCCAGCAAGGATGGTACCTACTTGCTCACCCCCAACAGCTAGCAGTGGAACCAGTGAACCAGAGGAGTGGCCATCTCTGCAAAGCAGTGTGCAAAAGATGGAGATTAGTGCCCAAGAGGTGGATAGGCAGAAAAGGGGCAAAATTCAGCAGAAGGGCAGACAGCAAGAAGAACCAGGGATAAAGGACAACCAAGGAAGGGGCTGAAGTAGAACAGTGAAACAGTCTAGGGAGGTCAAATCATGGAAAGCCATGTGTGCAAATGCCAGGAGCCTTAGCAACAAGATGGAAGATCTGGAGGCTGTCATGGTGGAGTCAGACCTGGACATTGTGGCCATCACTGAAACCTGGTGTAATGATAACCATGACTGGGAGATGGCCATACCTGGCTACAACATATTCAGAAGAGACAGAGCAGGCAGGAAGGGAGGAGGAGTGGCACTGTATGTGAAAAATGACATAAGGGCCACAGAGATCCAGGAGGAACAAAATGGGGGAGAGATACTGTGGGTTAAGCTGGAAAGGAAAATGGGAACAGCCATCCGTACAGGTGTGGTCTATAGACGACCAACCCAGCAGGAAGAAACAGATAGGGAGCTGATGCTAGCCATCCAAAGGATGGCAGACAAGGGTGAGGTAGTACTGGTTGGAGACTTCAATATTCTAGACGTGGACTGGAGCATCCCAGCAGCAGCATCAACTAGGAGCAGATTTATCCTGGACTCCCTTCAGGGTGCCTTCCTCAAGCAACTGGTCATGGAACCAACTCGGCAGAAGGCAATACTGGACCTTGTGCTCACAAACAGGGACAGTGTGATGGGGGTACCAGTGGGGGAGCACCTGGGGAACAGTGACCACCAGTCATTGTGGTTAAGGGAAATGGGACAGGAATCGGGGGTTGAGGAACAGTGGGCAGTATTTAAAATGGGGATTACAAGAACAACAGAATTATGCATTAAGCAGGTTAGCAAAAGGAAAAGGAAGAGGAGACCATTATGGTTTTTCAAAGAGGTAGCAAAGAAAGTGAAAGCCAAAAAGATTGCATTCAGGCAATACAAAAAGACACAGGCAGAAGGGGATAGGGAGAAGTACCAGGAGAAGCAAAGGGAGGCAGGGAGGTCAGTAAGGGAAGCCAAAGCTCAGACAGAAGAACACATTGCAAAATCAGTGGGTAGAGGGGACAAAACCTTTTACAGGTACATAAGTGAAAAAAGAAAGACAAAGGGAGGGATAGTGAGACTGAAGGGGAAGGATGGGGGCTGGGTGGAGGATGACAACAGTAAAGCTGACATATTGAACAGGTATTTCTGCTCAGTCTTTACTGAGAAAGAGGAGGGTAATGGGTCTGAAGGGAGTACAAGGGGTGAGAATGGTGCAGAAATGGACACAAGTCCCTTTACATGAGAAAGGGTCCTGAAGGAACTGGAAGTAATAAGAGTTGATAAAGCAATGGGGCCAGATGGGGGCACCCCAGGGTCCTTAAAAACTAAGAGAGGTGGGGCTGAACCTCTGGCTATCCTGTTTAGCCGATCACTGGAAACAGGGAGGACCCAAAGACTGAGGACAGCAGATGTAGTCCCCTTATACAAAAGCGGGAACAAAGAGGAAGCAGGGAACTACAGACCAGTCAGCCTCACCTCAGTAGTGGGGAAGATTATGGAAGCACTACTGAAGGAGAGATTGGTGGAACATCTGGTTGTCAAGGGACTACAGGACCCAAGGCAGCATGGTTTCACCAGGGGAGGTCATGTCAGACCAATCTCATTGAATTTTTGACTGGGTGACTAGGAGGTGGATCAGGGAGGGCAGTGGACATGGCCTGTCTGGACTTCAGCAAGGCCTTGACACTGTGCCACATAGAAGACTATTACACAAACTGGGGAATATGGGTGTGGGCAGGACAATAGTGTGGTGGGTAGGTAACTGGCTGGGTAGCAGGACACAGAGGGTGGTGGTAAATGGCTGTCACTCCACAGAGGGAAGAGTGACCAGTGGGGCACCACAGGGATCAGTGCTTGGACTGGTCCTATTCAACATCTTCATCAGTGACATTGCACAGGACCTAGAAGGCAGAATTTCACTGTTCACTGATGACACAAAGCTCTGTAACAGAATAGACACACCAGAGGGTGTAGACGGAATGAGAAGGACCTGCAGAAACTTGAAGAATGGTCAGGGGTTTGGCAGTTGAAATTCAATGCAAAGAAGTGCAAGGTAATGCATATGGGGGCAAAAACCCTGGCACAATATATCAGTTGGGGGTGAGGATATAGCATGCACCAAGCAGGAAAGGGATCTTGGGGTTATCATCTCTGATGACCTCAAGGTAGGAAACAGTGTGACAAGGCAGCAGGTAAAGCAAATAGGATGCTGGGATGTATAGGCAGGGCATCACCAGCAGGAAAAGGGAGGTCATAATTCCGCTATACAAGACACTAGTGAGGCCGCACTCTGAAGTAGTGTACAGTTCTGGAGACCATACCTACGTAAGGACATAGACAGGGTAGAGAAGGTTCAGAGGAGGGCAACAAAGATGGTGCATGGATTGCATCACAAGTCCTATGAAGACAGGTTGAAGGAACTGAACATGTACTCCCTGGAGGAGAGGAGGGAGAGAGGGGATATGATAGAGACATACAAGTATCTCACAGGGAGGAACAGGGTGCAGGAATACACTATTTTTAAGCGAAAAAGATGTTCCAGGACTAGAGGGCATGGGATGAAGTTGGAGGGAGGATGATTCAGAGGAAACATGAGGAAGAATTTCTTCACAGAATGGGTGGTGGACAAGTGGAACACCCTGCCAGAGGAAGTGGTGGGGGCTGAAACAATCATGGGATTTAAGAATGCATGGGATAGACATAAAGGAATTCTGGAGCTCAGGGGTAAGGGGCAACAGACTTCTAGAAAAAACATAAACTGAACTTATAAGCTCAAATGGGCAGACTGGGTGGGCCATAGGCCCTTATCTGCTGACACCGTCTATGTATCTATGTATCTATGAGAGGAGCTGTGCTGTGAGACTAAGAGCAGCTGGAGTGAACGTAAGTCAGTACACTGCGAAAGGCACTAATGATAGAATGTGCACAAAAATATTTTTAGAATATGTGTAAAAACTTTTCCACTGTGCACAACAACTTTTTGAGATCCACTGAATTCCAAACATAATATGCCCTAATCATATACTATAAATAGTGTAGCTCTGATTTAACAATTAATCACATATGTATGTTGTTTCCTAGAGTGGTGCTTCTCTTTTATTACTCTCTTTAAGTAATTTTGTTCTTGTTTTTCTGATTATTTACTTGATGTACTGTCTTTTATGAATATTGTAACAGTTTTTCAACAAAACAATAAAACCTGTCTGATATGATACGGAGTAAACTGCTTGGGGGATCGTGACTTATAGGCAAAGAAAAGGATGCAGCTTTCAAGGTGGGATAGTAATAGTTAAGGGTTAAAATGCTGCAGTTATAATTCATAATTCTCAGTTCAATAGGACATAAAAGCATATATCAGAAGCAGATTTGTAGCCTATGAAAGGAATAAAAAACATACAGAACTATTATATTCCTGTATTAAATTGCAAATGGTCAGTAGTTTTCATTTTTGCACCTTAATCTAACTAATTGTTCATATAATGACCATATATTTACCTATTTACCTTGGCCTTCTTCAGTGGCCCATTTGTTTATTCCCAAGTATCTGTCTCTTTTATTATACTGTAAGCAAATGAAGATTGGACTCTACAGAACTGCCTCTATGAAGATTAGGTTTAACATGTAATAAAACCTATCTGGACTGAAACCATTATCCGATTCTGTTTTAACTTAATTTTTTTTAGTTTTTCATCTTCAGTACAATATTGCAATGCAGTTGCATGAAAGAAGCATGCAATTACAGTGTAAATACACCTGTTCCATGTAATTAATTATTACATACCCTACAGTTACATTGAAAATGACACTTAAAATTAAGTGCGATCAGTACAACTGATGAAATTGTTTATGAATGACAGTTCATAAACAGTATACTTCTGGAGATAAAATCTTATTCATAGAACTATTATGCAATAGTCATATTTTGACACAGCATTGGAGGGGTCATTTGTATTTTAAACAGTAACTAAACTATGCAAAAATGCTACCTACGAACCCATGAGCAGTATGAGTATTTAAAGGAAAACTGCACCCGAATATCATGTAAATTGTATTTTGTTTGCTTGTCAACACACAGCTCTTTTCAAGTAGCTGATGAGAACATTTGTGTTTGCTTTAGTTTGTTTTCACTGTTCATGTTCGTTCCCTTTAACTATCCTGGGGGGTTCCATTTTATGGCTGTTGAAATCTCATTGTACATGAGAGTGCATTAGCATATGAGAACATAATGTCAAATCAACCATTTATACCATGTATCTCTATGCAGTACAAGTAGCCTGAAACAACAATCTGGAAACACACAAACTGAAAGCAATTTAATGGGAAAACACCTGTACTAAAACTCAGTTTGCAAAGCTAAATGAAGGTAAATGTGTTATTTCACACTTTGCTGTGACTAATTTTGTTAAAATCAAATTAAGCAGACAGGCATACTGTAGAGTCTAAAGGGTGATTTCTCACCATTTTCTCATATGCTAATAAAGCTCTTAGGGACAGTGAGATTTCACAGCCATAACATGGAGATGCCCAGGATAGTTACAGGTACTAGTATGAACAATGAAAATAAACTAAAGCAATCACGTACTGTACATCCTTAACAGCTACAAGACAAGAGTTGGCTGTTGACATGGAAACAAACTGAATTTACACGATATAAGGTTTTAGTTTTCCTTTAACATTAAAGTATGTTCCATTACAGTAGTCTATGGAAAATTATCCTACCAAGGACATTTCCTGGTGACAATTTTACATTGGAATGTGGCCTAGAAAGGTTGGATTGCACATATGAATACATTTATACTACAGTATGCTGGACATGACAAATTCTTACCATTTTGTGCACAACCTTTAATCAATACTGTCATCACCTTAAACAAGGTCACCAATCTATTAGTGTCATTTTACTTTGTATCTGTTTTTACCAATACATTAATATGCTTTTTTTGTTACAGTATTCAATATTTTGCTCTGTATACATGCTTTGTTTGATATCCTATGCAAATATTGATCTCTCTCTCTCAAAGTGGTCATCAAGCCAATGAGTTCTTTGCTGTTGTTATTCTCACTATTGATAGATGTATTTTCAATTGGTCAAGTTAACTGAGCTGTTTTTTCAGTATTTTTTATCTTCTCTGTCCTCCATAAAATTCACCATACTTTAAAGAATTGTATTTAAAAAGTATATTTAACTTTAATTGTTGAATACGATGGGGTTCGTCCTGTATGGCATATTTCTAGAAATTAACCACAGAGCAGGCAGAAATGAAGTGCACCATGGAGAAAGTAACCTACTCACCGGTATAATTTGTAATTTATTTCATTGGAGAAATCAGAAACAACAAAAAACTGGCATATCACTCTGTTTAGGTTGATGTTTCATGATTCTTACAAGCCCTGCCACTTATTAGGGACACATTCAATATTCCCCAGTTCTAGCTTAGTTTGATAAGCTATCAGTTTGATAACATTAATGGAAATATTAGCATACCTCAAACAATATTTCTGCTGATGAGTTTATTTTCTACACTTGCTGGTATCTTTTTCATACTTTAGCCCTATCTTTCCCAGCAGCTTGCAGTTTCAAAATGGATGAGATGCAAGCTAGCCCCTGACAAACAGAGGGCCAAGGTAAGAAAACAATGCAGGGGTTGAGAATTTGGAGCCATAGTGGTTTAGCTAGTCAGCAAGAAATGAGACATTGGGTTGTGTCCTTTAGAGTTTGGATTTTTGCCTAGGGTGTCAAGGGCCAGCATACGGAATGCAGGAGGAGGATGAGGAGAATGCTGGGATAGAAGGAGGAGTTCCTGCTATCTGCAAATCCCAGAGCACAGAGTGCATGAAGTTGCATTGACAATGACAGCTGGCATTCTGCTCCTTGACGGCTATAAAACTTGAAATTGGAAATTTAGTACCATGGCAGATCCTTGTCTCTAAATGTTGCCATTTATGTCTCTATGGTTTTCTCTATTTTGGCAAAGAGTATGGGAACGGTGGTGCTAGCTAATGCTGTTTGTGGGTGTTCACCTGCTCATTTCAAATCTGGTGGCTACTTCCATTCATTGGCATTCTGATCCTTGCTGGTTATAGAGCATGGAACTGGAAAAGGGAACTTTAGTATCATGGCCACTCCTTGCCTCTACATGTTGCCATTCTTGCCTCCATAGTTTGCTATTTTGGAAATGTGTATGGGACTGACGGTGCTAACTTATGATGCTCATGGGCTTTCACCTGCTAATTTCGAAATCAGCATTTGCTATCTAACCAGCATTAAAACAAGCAGTCGTACTATGCCAGTGAATGCTTATTCCATGAGCTCCATGCCACAAGCAATGGTGAAAAGCCTTGAAGTCCAGCTAAGAAAATAAATCTTTCTGCAGCAATGCTCGTAATATATGGACATTCAGAAAAATTGAAGGTACTCCCCCCACTTTCACTTGCAAATACTACAAATGAAAAAGCATCTGGTTGTTGATTCAAGACAAGTAATAGCAAAGGTCAAATAGACTTTTTATGTTCTATTATTCACCTGTTTCCCTGCATCTCACCACCCCAACTATAGTCATAAACACTCAAAATAAATTTGCAGCTGTCAGAAGAAGGCATAAGATGTTCAGGGAGAAGGAAAAAGGAAAGGAGTGGGTAGCACCTAACTGCTTTGCAAGTGAAGTCTTTTTATAGCTTATTTTATATGGTGCTATCTATACCATATATACTGGAAGTTAAAAGTGGAATTTTGTGGTAGAGGGGCAAATGTTTACCAGAAGTAAAGAGATTTCAGCAAAACAACAAACATAATAACAAAAGTTCCCAGTTGATCCTAAGAGAAAATACATCAAACCAATATATAAAAGGGTGTCTGGGAAAACAAAACAACAAACCTGTAAAGTTAGTGAAGTCTGGAAAAACAGATTAAATGGACAGCCCAGTTTTAAAGGGTAAAAGTTCAATTGCACAACCAAATCAACCCAGAATTCTTTGGGTCTCCGATTTTATTGAATACTTCATTGCCATTAGCCATTTTGCCTATAAACAAGCCAGAACAAACTATTTTCCAACCATGCAATAATATCTCAGGCTTGGTAAAGATGGCAGACCTGGAGAAATCTGACTCTGAAGCAGAGTCTTTCCATAAAGCCAAGACTCAGCGTGAGCAAAATGAACACCCTCACTCATCCAAAAGTGGTGAAGAATCCCTAGAACAAAATCAAACAAGATGACTCCATGGGCTCAAACAATTTTAAAAGAAATCTTAGCTATTAAAAACAAAATGGATCCCTTCAATACTTTGGTCTCTGAGGCTGATAAAATTAAATAGTCCTTAAAGGATATATAACTGACAAATAGAATAAACCTTGACAGAATTGAAAGTGCAGAAAAACATACAGGAGAAACAGAAGTCTCAATGGTCTAAACAAAAAAAAAACTTGCTGAGAAAGATTCTGAGATTCAACAGATGCAAATTAGTTTAGTTTTTTCTGTCCTATTAGATGTTCCCAAAGAAGAACTACATATGGAATATGATTGATTCCAGCAGGCATTAAGGCAAAACCAGAAGATGATGCTCCTCCAAAGCTATAATTGTTAAACTCCAAAAGTTAGCAGACTGAGATAGAATAATAAACTGTATCTTTAAAAAAAAACCTGTCTTAAAGAGGCTAAAATAAACATTTTCCAATACCTACCTAATGATGTTATTGCAGAAGAGAAAAAATATGCGCTTTTGAGATCAGCTATTTGTAAATTTGGGGTAAAATATATTTTCCTCCCCCCTTATAAACTTAAGGGGCCTGATTTCAAGACAGTGATGAGAGCAAGGTGCAAAGTATGCCAGTACATAAAGTTACTTCAAAATCCCTATGACATGTGAGCTGAACCATATTCCAAGAGAATCACCAGAAATGACAGAAAATGCAGAATTACGCAAGTCACAATTTACACCAACAAGACATGACTTAACTCACAATAGAGGTGTAGCAATAATCATGTTGCAACTTGCAATACTGTCAGCAGTACATACCTCTCAATTGTCCCAGAGTACATGGCACTGTTCCCTACTGTACATCCCATCACTTCTCTGTTCCACATTGTGATGCCTTGTCCCACAGTCTGTGTTTGGCTATTGTGCTACATGCTATGGTACATGCACCAGGTATATATTCCATGTACTATTGGCCTGTCCAGCCATGCTCCTATCTATTTCACTGTGTCCTGGGCTTTCTAGGGCACATTTGCTTAGGTGTTCCACTGTTTGCCCATTAGTTCCACATTTGGTGCCTACTGGTTAGGGGTATGCTGCAGTCTGGCTTTGTGTGTGTGTGGGGGGAGGGGATTATATGGCATGTGCTCTGGTTAGGACAGTTTTTCCTTGATCTAACTTATGTTACCATCCTCTGGCATGGTTCATTATGCCACCTGTTCTGGAACAGCAGTTCCATGGTGCTGGTGTGTTACACATGTCATAAACACCATTATACAGTGGCATAGGCATTCTTTAGTGTAACTGTGGTGTAACTTGCATTGTCATAGCAGTTATGGGTTGTGGCGTAAGTATTCTTTGGGAAGTGTGCCTGTCGCAAATCACTGGTGTAACTTGTGATTTGCACTATCAGGACTGGTGTAGTACATTTATGCCTGATGTAACTGTCTTGGAATCAGGCCCCAGGTCTTTATTAAGGGAAATCATTTGATCTATGACTCTGCAGTAGAAACAGAGCCAGACCTTTGAGCTAAGTATCCAGAGATGTTCAGAAATGGATAATATCATTAGAAAAGAAAGAAAAAAGGTGTAAGGGAACAGGAAGATAAGGAGGAAAATGAGAAGAAATGAAGTCAAAAGAAGATGAGAAAAGCCCCTGTCTCTGTTGGCTATGGACATGAATGTTTTATTTTCTATGACACACTGTACTAAGATATTGTCTACTAGAATCTAAATAAGTTTACCCCTCTCAGTTAGTTTTTCTTTTTTGGGGGTACAGACGCACTTGGTCTATGTGGCTTTACAATTACTGAATATTTACTAAAAGGAACTGAAGGGATTGTACTATTAGATTATTCATGTGCTGCAAAGGGATCCGGTCATAACAGCACAAAGTATAAATACTCACCAGCATCAGGCAGGCAAGTTCCTGCCTATAGTTTATGTTTTTCTTTATTGTTAGTTTGGGGGCATTTTTTTTTGTTTGTTTTTTTGTATTTGGTAGGTAACAGATTAATACCAAGGTGCAGGAAAATAATTGTTTATCTAGATGAATTTATAAAAAAGGTAATGTAAATGACAAAAGAAAAGATAGGAGGTAGTATGGATATAGCTTATCCCACTAATGACACAGGGACACATTAAGCCTACAGAGCTCATCTTTGCCACATAACATGTTAATGTTCTGAATAATTTTAAGAAGAAAAGTGTGATCTTAGAATATGCCAATGATAGGAAGGCAAACGACCTTGCATTACAAAAAAAAAATATTTAGATGCTATAAATCATAAAAAAAAAAATCTTAAAACTATGGGTAGGACAAATATTTTATTCCCAAAGTACCACTAACAGTAAGGGGTTGCTCTGTTAATTTCCAAAAATGTAGATTATAGGTATTTACAACAAAGGCAAGACAAAGAAAGAAGAATTATTCTGGTTAAAGGCCTTTCAAGTGGAGTTGAAACTATTTTCGGCTCAATATATGGTCCATTTATTGAATATGAGATGTTCCTTTCTCAACTATCTCAGGCATTAATAGAGCGGGGGGCCAATAAGTTATGCATAGGAAGAGATTTTAACACTGTATTAAATCCAAAAATAGAAAAATCCTCAAGACCCTTAACGTCCGATTTCAGAACCTCTCAGTTATTACAAAACATTTTAAATAACCATGATCTACTGGACTCATGATGAAATATGAATCCTACTAAAGTTAAATTTACTTTTCAAGCTAAACATTTTAATGTTTTTTTCCAGATTAGACTACATATTTGCTAATAAAGAAGTTATTAAAGACATTACAAAAATTAAAAAAAACAATATTGGATAGATTGTTGGAGAGATAACAAGTTTATGCCCAGAGCAGATGTCATGCTCTCGTGCCAACAAAACCAAATTAGGTCTCCATGGTTAAATTACAACCTATTGAAGAATACATTTAATAAATATATTTCATAAGTAGGGCATAATATACTTCAATGTGATATGGACATATTAACAATTTTAGATTACTCCAAGGAAAAAATAAAACAAGCCATATGGCATATGCATATGCTTCAATAATACATAAGAATTGTTATAAGGTAAAAAAAAAAGGAAAAACTGAACAAGGCTAAACTTAAATGGGAAGCAGAAATCAATGACACATAGAGTGATGCTTAGTGGACCAAGGTGAGAATTAATGCCAATAAGCTCTATAACAAAGCCAAAAATAAATCTATTCAATATAAAATTCTTGATAGGGCTTATAGTACTCCTTATAAACTGAGTCATGTAGATTCCTCATATCCACATATATGCTGGCACAATTGCTTGGAGAATACTAAGAAGATATATCATTTCCACCTGTTTTGGTACTGTATAATGAAATAACATCTTGGTGGCTATATATAAAATTGGAAGTGGAAAAATTCATTCAGAGGCAAATACCGTTTCTCCCAAAAATATTTATTTTTAATGATTTTGAATCCCTTAACTTGAATAAAACTGGAACAACAATTCTTGCCTTGGCCACCATGGCAATGAAAAGAATTATTTTGGACAATTGGAACTCCACCAAGCTAATGCACTTTGATTTCATGAGATGGGGAAATATATTTAAAACTACATTTTATTATGAAAATGTTTTTTGAAGAAATACATCTTAAACAGATTACATAGATTTGCAGGGGCAGAAAAGGACCACACCGGCCCATCTAGTCTACCCTTTGCACCCTGATGAAGATAACATCTTACAGCATACCTTCTGGAATGAAATCTTTAAACGTCTTCCACCATTACCACAGATGTAAATGAATTTCAGTATGATATAATTCTGAACTGTTAGTCAGAGAAGATCATGTTTACTGTATTGGGTAAGGGGGAGTGGGGGTTCTAAATATGGATATGTATAGAATGGATCATTTAATGTTTTGAATGGAAGAATGCATTATATGATGACACTTCATACAGTAAATGGTTGTATTTACTTACATATTTTTACAATAAAAAGATACTGGAGAAGAAAGGAATGCAGGAGAAGGATTTCTTACTTTTTTTGTCAGGAAGCTTCCCATAGGCTAGAAGTAATATGGCACTACATGAAGTAATTAAAAGTACTGCAACCACAATGCAAAGGAGAAGTGGGTAATTTTGCACCCATTGTGCCCACATTTGAAAGAAAATGTACAGCTTTGCAGTAGAAAGTACAGTTAGTTGTTTACAGTAAATAAGCTGTTCTAATTATGTGTCTAAATGGATTGAGGTACTCAGAATAAATCAAACAACACTTTGCCATTAATTCACCAGCAAAATGTCTTGTGAGCCCTACCCAGCAACACTTTATGGACAATTTACTGACTTCTTCTCAACAACAATAAAGATGAATGAGGTGTTTGTATATGTTGCACACAAATGGTAGCTAGAGGTGGCCTGTGTGTTTATTCTTCATATCACAGACATAACATTAACCAGAGCAATGTACATAAATAGAATAATAGATATGTATCTGCGCATTATGAGGCTATAACCCATGAAGAGGTTCTGGGGACCTGTAAACCTCGAGAGTGAAGCTCGAGAGGTTTCAACATGCCTCCAAAACCTTGAGATGGTAATGTAGCCTAGAAATCACAGTCCCCTATTTGTTTTTTTTTTTTTTGTAGTATATGGATGTGAGTTTTATATTTTTAGTTTTGGTTTGGCATGATAAGGGGAGAGTATCTTTGTGGCAGCTGACAACTGACTATAGGCAGGGCAGTTTTTACTTTCACTTTCTGTTGTGAGCTGTGTTCTTTCCCATAATATTTCTGTTGGAGTGCCACTGATAGTATTATGAGATCTTGTAATGCTAGTTATGGTATTATGGGAAATGTTTAGTATTCTTTCTGATAGTATCATTATGATGATCGGTATATTACAAGTGAAATAATATATAGTACTGTAGTTTGGTAAAAGAAATCTGCATTCGGAATGTTTCAATGAGACAGAACCTAGTTCATAATATTAAATCCAGTCTGAAACTGAAAATACAACACAGTTTGATATACAAGGTATCACACTGCACAGCACAGCTGAGCCATATTTATGACTCGTACATACTATTACCTGATATCTGGATAGTATCTGGCCAGAGAGGCAACTTCAACTTGAATGGCATCTGTATCTTGTAGTTTGATGACCTCTGCTAGTTTGGGGAGTACCAGATTTAATGATGTTGCTTTGGACCCCTAGAAAACAGTAGAAGTATAAAGTATCAAAAATTATTACTGTTTTGCAGTCAGAGTCAAAATCTTGTGAAAAGTATATCTAGAATATTATGAATGCTGCAACTAGAATTCTACTTAAAAACATAGGGTCACAGTCGCAATCTCAAAGGGTAGTGGTGCAAAATCAGTGTCAGTGGCTCAGCAGGTTGCAGGCTCACCTCTGTGGCTGTAAGATCAGAGGACTGTGGTTTATATCCCCATACCAGGTACTTGGGTTACATACCAATACTGACACTGTAGTGTAGCATGAAGTGGGTGCTGCACTCCTGATGTGCCATCTTTCAAATGAGATGTTAAACCAAGGTCTCATCTGCCTGTTTCAGTCATAGTTCAGGTGGATATTAAAAATTCCTTGGCACTTCTTGAAAAGAGTAGAGGAGTTTTATTTGGAAAACAATACAATCATAGAATACATAAAACAATCATCTAATTACAGCAGTAAGAAAAAAATGGCAAAAAAGAAAGTAAAAAAAATGCATCTTCCCCCTCACCTACCCTATGCATATTTCTTAACAAATGAAAAAACCTCCACCAAACCATAACCTTAGACCTAGTGTGAAATTTCAAATCTTTCATGTATATATCACAGAAAGCATTTTCACAAAGTTTACAAAAAGTAACAGAAGGCATCAGTGGTTGTTGAAACAGAAATTGACATATACGCTGCCATAAACTTCTCCTCGCACACCTCACCCTCCCTGCCACACTCCCTGTATTGATAGCCATGATCTGTGCTTCACCCCAACTTGCCCATGACTCTCTTATTTCTTGTCTTGTCACCATACCCCCTCTAGAAGCTAAAGTAGACCTGATACTCCTGGGTGATTTCAACTTGGACTGGCTTGCCCCCTCTTCCAAGGCCCACATCTCCAAAATTGAATCCTTCAATCTAACCCAATTGATCAGAGAACCAACCCATTGCAACCCCCATTCCCAAAACCATTCACTAATTTACTGGATACTCTCCTCCCACCCACACAGAATGGCTACGTCTGGTGTCTTTGCAAAAGCCCTAAGTGATGATGGTATCATATATTGCACTCGGAAAACCCACCTACTTAAATCTGTCCCAAAATACATAAATATACACCCACTAACCACACTAGATACTGACACAATACTGGATAACCTCAGTCATGCTGACTGGTAGCAGGTACTCTGTATTCTGCAACAGATGTAGACACTGCCTAACCCGGTTCATGTACTTACTCACAAAAGTTTGGGACTCCCATGCCCCACTGAAAAAATCTAGGGTAAAAATGTACAACCACCCTTGGATCTTGGCTGCCCTCCTAACAAAATGTAAAGCCCGGGGCAAGGCCTGGACCATTTTCAAATCTCAGCTTACCCACAAGCCAGGCAAGTCTACAACTCCCTTTGCAATTCCTGCACTAAGGCTATTAGGCTAGCAAAAGCAACCTACTGCAGGTCTCAACTACAGCATGCACAGCCTTTCAACTTCTGGAAGGTAATGCTCTCCCTAACTGATCTCCCTGCTCAATCTAGTTCCCCAGCTTTTAAGCTAAATGATCAACTTATCACTGGCCCCATCACCATTGCAGACACCCTAAACAATTTTTTTAAATTTTGCACCCTACCAGATGGCCTTCCCTACCCTCCTCAGAATCTTTCCCTTACACATGCAACAACACCGTCCAGTTCATGCCCATCTCTGAAGTAGAGGTCCTTGATGCCCTTCACTCTCTAAACACCTCCAAATCCAGTCCCGATGGGATCAACCCAAAACTCTTGCTTCTGTCGATGCCAGCAATTGCCATACAGCTAACCCACCTACTACATCCTTCATTCTCCTCAGGCACAGTACCACAAGCCTGGAAATCAGCCTGCATGATTCCCCTTCACAAAGGTGATGACCCCTCAGTGTCTGGTAATTATAGGCCAATCTCCCTTCTCCCAGCCCTTGCCAAAATACTGAAATCTCATCCAAACCAAGCTTACAGAATTCCTCACAAATACCAAACTCCTTTCCCTCTACCAATCAGGTTTCACAAAGCAGCACTCTACAGTCTCCTCACTGCTGCATATCACCAGCCACATCCTCACTTCATCTGAAAAGGCCATCTAACAGCTGCAGTGTTTGTGGATCTGGCTAAGGCTTTTGACTCTGTCTCCCACTCACTTCTCACAGTTAAACTTGAGTCAGCAGGCAAGCCTCCATCACAGTCCAGTGGTTCCAATCCTATCTAAACAACAGGCACTAATCAGTCAGGGTAGGTGACTCAACACCCCCCCTTCCACACCTAATTCTCAAAGGCATGCCTCAAGCATCTGTTCTCGATCCAATCCTGTTTTCATTATTCATAAATGACCTTCCTTCTGCCTGCATCAACTCCTGCATACATATGTATGTGGATGATACTGTTCTCTTCACTTCTGATCCTTTCCTTCTTGATGTCCAAGCCACCCTTCAGAATGATTACCATAACAGTGCTGGTTCCGAAACAACCAACTGAAATGAAATACCTCCAAAACAGTGTCTATGACATTCAGAACAGTACAATATCTAAACAGAGCTCCTCCCCCTCCTCCCATCACCTCTCTGGATGGTACACCACTGGGCTCTGTCACAAAATACAAATACCTCAGTGCCTGGCAAGACCCACATTTGACTTTCTCGAACCATGTGGAAGCAAGTTATGTCCCAAACTAGGTATGCTCTACCAAAATAGAGATGCCTTCCCGGTGCCTGTCATATGGGAAATCATATTCAAAATATTATTCCTATCTTTGAATATGTGGATGCAGTTTACTGTACAGCCCCTGCACCAACCCTATCCATACTGGATATCCTCCTGAGCGCATTCTGCCTCTTTGCCACAACCCCCTACCAAGAGCTCACCACTGCTCTCTCTACATCCATCTAGGCTTATCTCCACTATCCCATTGATGCTACATCCACTGTCTTACCCTAATCTCCATATTTTGGTTCAACATGCTCCCCTCCTACCTATCTGAGTATCTTTTCACAGTTTTCCACTCCTCATACGAGCTGAGACACAGGGATGTCAGCTCCTTCTCTCTGCCACAGCCATCCTCCGCAGTGGGTAAATCCACTTTCTCCTATAGGCTCCCCAACCTGTGGAATAAACTCTCCCCCTCCATCAGAAATTCCCCTTCACACTATTCTATTAAATAAAGCTTTGCCTACTATCACTTCTAGCATGCGCCTGTCAAGCAAATGCCCCACGTACTCCTCCTAGCTGAGGACTCTGTGTACTGGCAAGACACCCATGTATTTGTAGAAATGCATACTGATGTGTAATTACTTGTGTGCACACTTTTGTATAATCAGTGCCAGTGCCATTTTACTTTTTCCATTGTTAATACCATTACCAATGCACTTAGATAAAGTTGCTTCACTACAACTGTGTGCATTCAAATCTAATATGTATGTTTAGCAACTTACAATGCTGTCTGTCTCTCTCAAAGTGTATGTATACCAGCTGTCTTATGTTTATGGTTGCCTCGAATGCTCAGCATCCCATGGGCACTGAGCCACTGAATAGCCTACATTTTTGTGGAAGTCTGGGGTGGGTTAATTGCTTAAACACTACATTATTATTTGTAGGGGTACAATGCTTGAACTCTGGTTCTGCAGGTCCTAGTGAGGTTAAAATTCAATAATAAAGTTGTTTTCTTAGAGCCCTGGAGAAGCAGTTGCTTTGTAAACTGCCATTTATGTAGCTTTTGAAATGTACTTTTCAAACATGCTGGCAATCATAAAGTATAAATAATTTTGAGTGGAACACCAACCAATTTTGATAAAACACCCTGCAAAGCATGGTAGAGCCAAAGCTGAACTAGAAAAATAGGGAGTAAAAAAGGCGGTTTAATGTTCTTTTACCAAAAAAGAGTGTGGGAAAATACAAGGGTCCACCATAGCCACCCCCGTTCAATGGTAAATAAGTAACTTATCTTTTGATGGGATTCAACCATCTAACCCACAGTAATTGAAAAAAAAACACTCTTAAAAGTCTAGTTTCCAACTTGGCTGGTAAGGGGAATATCATTCCAACACACAAAAAACAAGGAATCAGGAACTGTTTGAGTGGCCCCATTTCAGACTAGACACTTTCCAATTTTTCCATTTGGCAACCTTTGACTCTCCAATGTGTAATGCATCTTCACAATTCAGTTGTGTTAGATCCCCAGGGCCAAACTTTACTCCTAGGATTTTAACTGGTTCATTAGACATTTGAATGCCACATACAGTACATTTTATATGGTGGGGGGGAAGGTACCCAGTGCTAACTGCAGACCTCTGCTCTTCTGTACATTTAAACTAGACCCTGAATATTTTGCATAAGTACCAAGCTCCTGCATCGTATGCTGTACATTAAAGTGATCAT
Organism: Neoceratodus forsteri; assembly: GCA_016271365.2. NCBI lineage: Eukaryota > Metazoa > Chordata > Ceratodontiformes > Ceratodontidae > Neoceratodus > Neoceratodus forsteri. The sequence continues at coordinate 611,957,852 of CM028134.1, forward strand.
TCACAAAAACAAACAAATCATCTGCATATGCAACAGTTTTAACCAAATCACCTGGTAGGGTTCAAGAAATGCCATGAACATTTGGATTAGACAGTAATTTTCTAATAAAAGGATCAAGCACAAAAATATACAGTAAGGGGCTTAAGGGGCACCTGTCTAACCTCTATTCAAACTAGAATCTGGTTTCCCCTTAACCCAACAACTAGTGGAGTAATGACAGCACTGTCATAAAGTAACCTGAGCCAATGAATGTGCGTAGGAGGGATCCCACAGTGATCTAATACTTTAAAAAAACATGTTTCACCCTATCAAAGGCCTTATATTAGTGCAAAGATAATAAAAAATCTGGAATAGCACAGCTGGAACAATAACTATATACATCCTTTATAATAGAAAGGTTCACTTGAATATTCCTTCCAGGCAAGGTGCAAGTCTATACCGGATGTATTAGATCCAGTGCCACATTCTGCAACCTTGTGTGGAAAATATAAGCAAAAATTTTAAAACCTGAATTTAACAGACACATTGATCTCCAGTTTGTTAAAAGAGAAGAATAATCAGATTTGAATAAAAATGTAATTAACCCATGGGCAAAATTTGAATAGATATGATCCTGCATAAACAAAAAGTGAAAATATTTGGCCAAAAATCTGCCATAATATCTGAAAAAGCTTTATAAAATGCATTTGGTATGCCATCACTCCCAGGTGTAATACCAAGCTTTAGAGAACCAATTACCTCCAAAGTTTCTGTTTCAGTAATTGGATTAATCAGTGCTGTGAGTCTATCCTCATCAAGTACTGGAACTAGGATATCTGCCAAATAAAGGTTCATATCCTAAGGATCTAATGGGACCTCCTTAGAGAAATTTTCTAAATGACGTTCCTCTATGCTGTAGATTCCAGCAGTGTCAGTGACAACTATGCCCTGGTAATCTTTTAAACTAGTGAACTAGGAAACATTCTTCTGATCTTTGCAAGCCTTGTAGGGATCTGAAAGAGGCATCTTCCATGTTCTGTAGCACTGTACAGCTTGCATAGATGCTGACCTGTCATACTGGACTTGCTTCGTATCAGTCTGAACTATTGTTATTTGCTCAGAAGGATCAATTCCCGAAGCATAAGTCACGGTCATAAGTTTACATAATTGAGTCCTTAGGGATAAATACTTAAGAAATTTTATGTTAGCTTGAGTCTTCCCATAATTTTGCATCCAGGCCTTAATGTTAGCTTTAGTCTCCTCCCACCAGGTCCCAAGATTATCATATAAAGAGAGTACAGATGCCCTTCCTAATAGAACCGAAGTGAGTCCCAAATGGACTTCAGCTTCAATCAAGCTAGCAGTATTTAATTTCTATCTAGAAGGGGGGGGGGTTGTGACACCCATATCAGTGCTAATTTGTGGTTTGAAAACTCTATTGGGAGAATACTAGTATTTAAGGTACCGGGTCAAAAGAACACACCAAGAAAAGCACTGCAAGAAACGCGCTGTGTAAAGTGCAAAGAGATTTAGAGGGACAGGGGCATAATAACAATTAGGTATTACCACTCCCCCGTCACTCTGCATGTTTCCTGAAGAGGGCTGAAGTTGCAGTGTGCTGAAGTGGATTGCAGAGCTGCTCCTGTGGTGGCATGGCTAGGGCTCCAGCACACGGTGTGGTAGAAGGCCTGGGATCACGGTTCAGTTCCCGCTAGGTCTCCTTCCTGCTACAAACTTTTTTCATGGAAACAAGTAATTTCACCCCTCCCAACATTTTCCCTATCCCCAAAGTCCACAACCCCCAGAGTTGATTATATTAAGTCTGGGGTGTGGGGGGCGAGCCTCCCACATAAAGAAACAACTGCCATTTGTTTTGCTGGGGCTGTGCTGTTGCTGACAGGTCACCGTAATACCCGACCCTATTTCAGACAGCACTCTTTTGCTTGCGACATTTATTGCTGTGTGGTTTTTGCTTGTGGTGACATGACCCCGTGCCACTATTCAAAATCTGTAATCTATGAGACACAAACAAATAATCAATTTATATGGTTAGAGAGCTGTATGCATAGGTATAAGAGATTTGTGGGGATGCCTGGGTACTTCAGTCACTAATTTAGCCATCTCAATACAAGTTTTCAATGCCGCAGAATCACAATATACTTTCTTGCCATGTGCTTGGTGGGCTGTGACATCCACAGTACAGTTAATATCTCCCCCTAGACAAACATTCTTAGCCATAGCTAAAAAGGTCTGAATAGTATTTAACAATTGAACTCCATCTGCGTTTTGTTGTGGAGCATACACTACCACAAAACAACTGGGAAGATGCTGCCAAATGCCATCAACTATGAGACCTCAGCCTGGATGAACATCAGTTAAATTATGCAATTTAAAATTTGAGCCAGAAAACAAAATGCTCATCCCTTCTGCTTTCTCCACCCCAAAAGACCAGTATGTGGGCCTCCAAACCAATGACCTTTGAGCCTGCACTACAGTAGCAGTAGAATTAAACCAGAACTCCTGTAGTAAAATAATATGTAAGGAAAGATCATGCAATAAAGAAAAAACAGGATCCCCTTTCTTCTCATTTGAAATACTACAGGCATTTAGGGTGGCAATGGTAAAGTAAGGCATTTAGCAGTCAGAAGAAATGTCATTTCTTTTTCTTCTTTTTTTCTTCTTGCACTCTGACTGCTTCACCTCCTTATCTTGGGAGGTGGAATAGGTGGAGGAGGTGTCTGAATCAATATCCCCCAATGCCTATCACCCCAAAGTGGATTGGAAAGGGCACTGAATTGATTTTCAGTGATAAGTGCTGGGATAGCAGGCTTGAGTTGACAAAGACTCTGTCATCGTGGTAGCGGTGTTTACCACTCCTGAGGTGGGGGCACCTGGCTCAAATCAGCCTCCATGTGAGACTCAGGTGTAAGATCATGGGAGGTTTGCAGTGGGGGGTGACCTCTGCTGAATCATCTGTGACTGCAGAGCTGCAACTGATATCAGGGACAGGAAGATGTTGGCTCACTGGGGCCTCTAGGGAGATTGACAAAGTTGCCATGGTCATATCTGTAGCTGTGACTAAGCCTGGACCCTCCTCCTTCTGCTGGGATTATCTGATCAGGTCATCAGGATTAAGATTTGGGGATTTATCTTGCACCACCCATGGGCAATTCCAAAAAATATGGCCATGCTCCTTGCAAAGGTAACATCTGGTGTGGTTATTACATTGTGCACTAATGTGACCCAACTCACTGCAGATAGCACATTGGAGTTTGTTTCAGATGTTGGACAAACGTGTGTGAACACTACACTTGTAACACGTCTTAGGCTGCCCAGAGTAAAAACACACCCCTCTGTTCAGGCCTAGAAAAAACTGTTTGGAAGATGAAGAAACCCCTCATCTGAGTGACATTGTTTGATTTTGAATTTCCAACCCCCCGTCCATAAAAATTTTGAATCAGTTATGGCTTTGGGAGCATTGAGTACCTCACAATGCTTCTGTAATCAATACACAATGTCACTCACATGAACACTTTTGTTTTGAAACATGACAGTTATGTATTTTATAGTGGGTTTTGTAAGTGAAATAACAATGAATGGCCTCCAGAGGGGACAACATTTCAGTTGGTTATATTTGGACCAATACCTAGCCAAAGAATGGGAAGAACGAAAGCTAATGTCAAAGTTTTTCTCCCCAGAAATGTGGATGAGGGAATAGATCTGAGAGTTTATAAATGTCATGGAGTCCTTCAACAGGGACCTTCCAATATACTTTCAGTCTGGAGGGTCATCCAAGACCCTTATAGTGAAGTCTGACAGCATTACTGCATGGTGCAAGTTCTGCTCAAGAAAATAGATCAGCAAATCTAGGACATACCCATGGGGGTAGAGGAGGGACACTGGTGGAGCCAGTGGCCATGCTTATCATGCCATCCCCCTCTTGCTAACAGGCTTGTACTCCGGGGGCACTCATGTTAGCTTGTTGATCAATGAGGTGAGGAATTTGGGGTGAAAATACTGAAAATTACAAAAGTTATGAGCCTCTGTTAGCAATATGTAATGTCGACTCATAACTTTGTTGTTTTTTAATATTTTTACACCAAATTTTTAACATAGCCTTCTTAAGACCCCTCATCACTAACAAGGACAGGGAAAAATGTCAACTCTTGCCTGAAAGGTGATTTTAATGCAGGGATCTCAAAATATCCTTTCAGCAGGTGAAAAAACATTTTGCCAGGATTTGAAAAATGACAGCTGTCACATTCATCAGGTGCTATAAAGATATGGCTATGTTTTAAATTTGGGATAAAAATATTGAAAATTACCAAAGTTATGAGCTTGTGTTCACAAACTTCAACGTAGGCTCATAACGTAGTTGTTTTCTTACACCAAATTTTCAACATAGCCTTTTTATGACCCCACCTCATGAAGAAGGGCAGAGAAAATTTTCAACTCTTGCCCAAAAGGTGATTTCGTGCAGGGACTTCAAAATCACCTTTTGGGACAGATTTGCCTAATGACAGTGCCATTTTTCATAAGGTGGGGTTCCAAAAATTCATGTAAAAAATGTGGGCCAAAATATGAATAAATGGCCAGGTTATGCCACTAAGTTCAAAACACCATTGAAATACATTGAAGTGTATACCTGTTTCTTCAGATCATGGTCTGGCTTTGAAGAGTGGAGATGTGTCTGCAGTCCAGAGAGGATTATGGCATTGGAACCCTGATGGGTAAGTTAGGAGTTTGTGGAGGTGCGGGCTGGTGGCTGCTGAGTAGAAGGATCAGGTGAGGGGAGTGTAAAGGTGCAAAAGACATCGATGGACTTTTTACAGGTAAAAAAATGAGGATTCCTGCACTGGGGGTTGGGCACCCAGTGCCACTGTTACATTTCTGCAGGGAGTGGGGTGGGAGGGTCAGGTATGGAAGAGGAAACTATAATCTATAAAAAAAAAATCTGAAGTACCCACGCATGTGTGGTAGTGCACTGTGGGTCAGAGGAAAAAAATAAGGATTCCTTTACTGGTGAATTGGGGACCCCCCAGTGCCACTGTTATGTTTCTGGGGGAGATTAGGGTGGTGGGTGCTGAGGGGGAGTGTCAGGTAGGTGGATAAGAAAATGGACATTCATGGGGAACATGATCATGACACTGGGGGATTGGACACCCTCAGTGTCACTTCTATGTTTCTTGGGGGGTGGGTGCTGAGAGGGAGGGTCAGGTGGGGGGAATACTTATAATTAAAAAGAAACACTCCCAATACCAACAACGAGTGGAGCATTTCACGGATGTGGTTCTGCTGCATGCATGGAATGTGGAGTCCTTTTTTGATAGCAATAGGTCTGCATGGCTCCACTCACTGCAACCCTAAAAATGGGAACTGAAATTGGGGTCAAACTTAAATGAGGAAAGATGGAGAAATATCTGTGTAAAAGCCAATAGAAATGTTGTAGCTTCTAAAAATTAAACTATTCAAATCAAAATAATTAACTTAGCCTATCTGACACCAGTGGAGCTGAATAAAATTAGTTCTAATTATGCCTTTTGTTGTGGGCATATATGTGGAGTTGAAGTTAATGTATTTCATAATTTATGGGACTGTGTGCAGATTTTGGAGAGGTTGAAATTAACTACTACTCTGCTTGATTCCTTGTTGGAAGTTACTATTACATGTAATCCTGTAATAAAAATGATATTTAATGAATTAGGTCCTTTGCTCGCTCTCAGAATTAATATAGAATTCTTTGTCTAGGTACAATGGCAACCAAAAGAATTATAGTATCTGATTGAAGAATGCTGCTCTGCATGGAAATCCATGCTTAGAACAGTGTTGTCATGCTGCAGTAGTTACGTCATGGTGTGTGCTGTGCTGCACTTGCTGCATAGTCACTGTAGCACAACAACATAGAATGTGTTCCCACATGCATGTTCCGTGATCCTCTGCTACTCTGGAAATGGCTGTGGTGATGAGAATTGAGTGGGGGAAATCAAGGGTGATGAAACAATGTAAAAGAAAGACCACCACACTATTCTATGAGTGATCATACACTATAAAAGACAGTGTGCTCAATTCACAAAAGATTATGCAGGGCTTGCACCAAGCCCTGTGTCATCCACAATGTGCAGCACACCTGCACCAACACCCATGGAAAAACTCAGCCCAATTCAGGAATGGCTGTCGGACTGGCAATGGTTTTCATGGTTTACAGCAGCTTGCGCCAATGGTGTGGCACAAGCCCCATTAACCAGATCCCACATGGCCACAAAGTTAGACCAGGGGGAGCTGGTCTAATGTAAATTGGGTGATACATCGATCGAGAATCATGATTGGTGCCTAAAGTCTGCCGATAGCACCCTGCACCACCCGTTCAGCGTGCTAGGGACTTACAGGAGCACAAGTCATTCATACATCAGGCTCAGTGTATTGGTGCTCACATACACACGAATATTTTTGACTCTTGAGGTTTCTGTGGTAATGAGATCTCCCATGCTGTGCTATCGAGGTCTGCAGTTACCACAGAAACCTCTCAAGTAAAAAATAGCCTTGTTTAGTGTGAGCATGCATACACTATCCTCTATATTTTGGACTGTTTGAACAGCCAATCTGTCTCATGCCAAACAGAGCAGAAATGGTGGCATCTATTGAAGTAAACATTATATTCGAGACAGGATCCATTATGATCCAAAACGTGTCAGGCGTTGTTTTAAATAATAAATATAATTTTTACTACAATCTCCTGTGTCTGTGTGATATGAGGTGGTGAGTGCTCAGCTTTTCCAGTTTAAATGAAATAAACAGTACTATTTGAGAAATTGTGGCACAACTGTGTGAATCAAGAGGTTTTACTGAGCTCCTCATAGAATGAATTAATGGAGTTGTTTCCTACTTTGATGAAATGTTGAAAATGCTGGCTTCTCTCTTTGTTAAGTGGGAAGGGTGAGGGAGGGAGGGGTTATTAAAAGGAAGAGGGGTTAAAAAGGTGTGCTGATTACAGAGGCGTGGGTTGAGTAGGCAGTTCAATGTTAAGCCTAAATTTTTGCACATTAATAACTTTGCAACTGTTTTTTGAATTTGCATTAAATGTTGCATGCACAGTCTTGCGTAGTGGATCTCTGTATGTGCCAAGTTTCGTTCCAGACAGATGTGCAAATTCCAAGTTCTAAATAGTGCAAAAAGCGAATTTTTCAGGATTGTTTCACCTTTGGCTCGAATGGGTTTTCTGTCAACTTAGCTAGCACCCAGATAGTTTGGAATTTTGGTCAGAATGTTTTTAGGTAGAAAGGGCATGGCCCACAGATGTGCCTTTTCCTTGCTTAGCGAAATGATATTAAACCATTCCAAAGTTATTTAAGTTTTGTTTATTTATCTATTTATTTAGTCTTTGGTTAACAGGTAAGTGCACTGATCCAAGGGACTGTTTTCAGGCACCACCTGGGCCAACAAAGTCGCACAATAATTTACATACAGGTGCAGCAGGCACAGGTACAGATAACAGACTGTAATACAGTTTGTTAAAATACAATATTTAAATAGAAAAACATATTTTATTTCCAATAAAATAACTGGTAGATTAGGGGATAAATAAATAACTAATTCTTGTAGGAGACAAGAAGTACTGTGCAGGAAAGCAGTTAAGAAGCTAGAAGTAAACAAGAAAAATGATTGCAAAGCTATACATCAATACTTGCCGTACCCTATTAGGGCACTGGGGGTGAGTGTAGATGTAAGTCCAGAAGACTCAACTTGGCAGTGACAGTAAGGTAGCAATGGAGAGTGGGTATGAGAAAAAGGTGTCAGGGAAGTTGCGTGGTTAGGTAGATAGAGGGGGGTTGAAATTTTGAATACTTGATTGTGAGCACGCTCAGTAAGCACCAAAAAGCAGCTGTATGAAATATTTTTTTTTTTTCATATTGACATCTTCCTTTCTCGTGTTGGGGAAAATCCTTTTTCATTTGCCACCATCTTGTTTTCAGTTTTCACCAGTAATTCAAATTTAAAAAGCCTTCAAAATGACATTCTAGAGTGCAAGAAACACATGTACAGTATGTAGCTTATCTGGACCCTGTTAGCTAGATTCTGCACTTAACTGTTGGATACATGGCCTGAAATGCTTTTTTTTCCATTTAAAATATTTTTTCGTGCCTCGCTTTTCACCAAAAAAGATTCCTTTTTCACATTTACCCAATGCTTCCTGACCCCTTATTGTGTTTCTTTTATGTCAACTAGCCTAGCACCCAGACTGTTTGGATTTGTGGTCTGAAATTTTCAGGGTAAAAAGGTGCTGTAGCACAGATGTGCCTTTTTCTGGTTTACTGAAAAAATACTAGTTCTTTCCAAAATTATTTGTTTTTTCAACTTTATAAATCTTTTTTTGTCACTAAAGGAACAAAAAAAAAGATTATTTTCCGTGTGATGTGTCTAAAAAAAGGATTATTTTTTGTGAGGGAAAACTCCTTTTTCATGAGCTGGCAAATTTTCCCTGGTACCTAGTGGCATCCCCCACCCTCCACTCACTACCCAATAATCATATTTCAATCAATCATATTAGGGCCCTATTTCAGATTACAGCCCTCCGGCCCGATCGTAGCTTAGGTGTCTAGGCCTGGGTCTTGAGAATACAGTCTATTGGAGAAGAGCTGGTTTACCAGAGGAACTTTTTCTGCAAATGGATTAAGAGGGAGTGAGAGTCCCTCTTGTTGTTTGTCCAATTTCATCTGGAGGAACTTTTGGTATTTGGACTAAGAGGGGGTGAGAGTCCCTCTTGTTGTCATCTGGATTCTACATTTCATTGTGTAAAGCTGCTATTTTGCCCTTTGACACTGACCTTTAGAGACTTCTGTGTGATTTGTATTTATGATTTGTTTTAGAACTTAAGGGAGGGTGAGAGCCTCTTGATTTTTGGTTTGTGAATTTTGGTTATTTGGATTTCTGTCTGATTAATTTGATTTAATTTTTTGTGTTTATTTTATTTTATTTTTATTTTTATTTATTTATTTTGTTTTATTTTGGGTTATTGTTTGGGTTTGGTTTTATTATGTGTAGAGGGTCTGCCACCATGGTCATACGCTATTCGTCCTCTGCTCTCCGTGCCCTCTGCCCTTTCTCCCCTATGCCATTACAGCTGTCAACTTACCAGCACTGTAGAGTGCTGGGGATTGTCCGGAGGGCGAGAAGGGGGTTTTGGGGGGTGCAGACAGTGGAGGCCAAATGATTGGCAACATCGGATCGGGGTTGTGGAGACCAGAAGATGCCCTGGGGTGAAATGGAATTGAGAGCAAGGTTCTCCTTGTCTGGTTTCCATACCCAAGGGCACCTCTACTATTAATGGTACTGGGCAAGTAGTCTGTTTCACTTTAGTGACCCATCCAACCCGAGTGGTGTTGTGCAATGCCAGATCGATTAGGAACAAGACTGCAGTTATTGCAGATCTTGTGGAGTCGGTGGATATGACTTGCATTACCGAGACCTGGCTAGATGGTAATGCCGGCCCAATTTTGGAGGCAGCAATTCCAGCTGGGTACTCGGTGCTACACCGACCGAGGTTGGACTGCGTGGGGGGGGTTGCGGTCTGTTTCAAGATCAAGCTGGGACTCACAAGTGTACCAGTTGAGGAGGCGGAGTCCTTTGAGTGTACCATTGTGACAGGTGTGGGATGTAGAATTGTTCTCATCGACCATCCACCAGGGGATGAGAAACGGTTTCTGCAGGAAATAGCTGACTTCATCATCGACATGGCATTCAAGTCTCCCAGGCTGATGGTCCTGGGTGATTTCAATGCCTGGATCGATGATGAATATTCGCAGTCTGGACAACATTTCCTCCAATTAATGACATCTTTGGGTCTCACACAAGTGGTTACTTCTGCCAAGCATAAAAGCGGTCACTCCTTGGATTTAGTCTTCCTCCTGGGGTTGAGGCCACTGACATGGGGGTGGAACCCATCAGTTGGTCGATCATTACACTGTGGGCTTCAGTTTTTGCACCCTTCCCTTGTAGGTCTACCCCTGTGGAGATGGTTAAGTGCCACTCTTTATGAGATATTAGCTCTGTGGGCCTGGTAGCAGCACTTAACCTATTGAATTTTTTGAAATAAGCAATGATCCCGATGCCTTGGTGCTGGCCTGTAATAGGGCCATCTCCTTGGCTCTGGATCAAATTGCTCCTGTCCGTGTTCATCCTCTCCCCCTTTGACCTTGGTCTCTATGGTTCGATGAGACCTTGTGAGAGATGTGGCGACAAGGATGAAGAAGATTAGAGCATTGTTGGTGGAGAACTGCCCTTGATGCCGACCATCTTAGATTGATGGAACATTATCAATTCTATCATTCTACAATCTCTCATAAGAAGGCAGAGTTCCTGTCCAGAGAGATTGTGTCTGCTCAGAAAGGACCAGCTCAGCTTCTATGAACGGTTGACAGACTGTGCAACCCAGCCTGTCTCCAGGTTCGGAAAGCCTTTTCACAATTAGAGTGTGATGAGCTTGCTTGCTTCTTTGCAGATAAGGTGGCCGACATTAGGGCAGTGCTCCAACCTGCTCCCTCTACTGGAGATGTTTCTGATCGGCATTTGGTTGCTCCCTCCAGTCTCTCCTGGAGTTCCTTTGACTGGTCTGAGTTCATTAATGTCATGAGGATTGTCCAAAGTATGCGCCCTACGTGCTGTAGTTTAGACCAGGGCCCGACTTCCCTGTTAAAAGGTTGTCTTGAGACTATTGGCCCGGTTCTAGCACAGACAGTCTGGTGCTCCCTGGATAGGGGTGAGTTTCCTAGCTCCCTGAAGGAGGCAGTGGTGACACCCCTCCTGAAGAAAGCTACCTTGGACCCTGACTGCCATGCTAACTACAGGCCGATCTCTAATCTTCCCTTTGTTGGGAAGATTATTGAGAAGGTGGTGGCTGCACAATTGGAGAACCATTTAACCATCCATGACATCTATGAAACCCTCCAGTCTGGTTTTTGAAAGAGGTATAGTACTGAGACAGCACTGGTTTGGGTGCTCAATGATCTCCTGATGGCTAGAGATCAGAAGAATCATTCTATTCTCATTCTTCTTGATCTCTCATCTGCTTTTGACACTGTGGACCATGGGGTACTTCTCGCATGCCTGGAGTTTATCTGTGGTCTGTCAGGGACAGTCCTCAGTTGGTTTAGATCTTTCCTCACTGACAGGACTCAGAGAGTGGTTTCTGGAATAAATTCTTCCTGCCCACTCTCACTGTCATGTGGGGTACCCCAGGGCTCAGTGCTGTCCCCCATGTTGTTCACAGTGTATATGCTGCCCCTCAGAGACATTGTAAGAAGGTATGGGCTGAAGTTTCACTGCTATGCAGATGATACTCAGCTCTACCTGTATTTTACACCCAACCAGGATAGAGCTCTCTCGGTCTTTAATAGCTGCCTCACTGAAATCCAAGACTGGATGAGTTCAAGCTGGCTAAAGTTGAACTCAGAGAAGACGGAGGTATTAATTGTGGACCCAGGTCACAGGGTAGAGGGGATGGGAGCTTGTTTATCCTCAGGTTTATTTGTGGGAGGTGTCCAGCTCCCTACTTCTGAATGGGTGCAGAACCTGGGGGTCATTTTTGACAATGAACTGACACTGCATTCACAGGTGTCAGCAGCTGTCAAACTTTCCTTTTATCATCTCAGGAACATCGCCAGGATTAAGCACCTTGTTCAGCCAGCTAACCTTCCTATGCTGGTTCATGCTTTTGTGACCTCATGTTTAGATTATTGCAACTCCATTTATCTAGGGCTTCCTGGGGTTGATATCTGCCACTTGCAGCTAGTGCAGAATGCTGTAGCCTGATTATTGACAGGTATATGTCGTACCTGTCATATCTCGCCGGTATTACGCGATCTGCACTGGCTGCCGATTCAGTGGCAGATCACCTTTAAAGTAGGTCTTTTGACCTTCAAAGCCCTACACGGACAGGATCCAGACTACCTGAAAGAGCTTTTGGTTCCCTACTGCCCCGGGCGATCTCTCCGCTCGGTGGATGAGGGGTTGCTATAGATTCTGAGGGTTTCTTTAAAGTCATCAAGTGTTCATGCTTTTATGTTCGTTGCTCCGACCCTCTGGAATTCTCTATCCTGTCTGCTTCATCAGTGTGCCACCATGGAGGAGTTTAAAAAAGCCCTTAAGACCTCTTTATGGTCTAAGATTAATTTTAATTAATTGATTGTGAATTGGAGCTCAGATCTAATGTTGTACAGATTTAGTGTGTTATACGTTAATTATGGATTTTTATTTATTTATTGTTTACTGTTTTAAATATTGTAAGGCACCTTGGTTTGAGAAAGGCACCATATAAATAAAGTTTCATTTCATATCATTTCATATTTGATTAACTTATTCAGTTCTGGTGGCCATTTTGGGTCAGGTTCTGTAATGGATGGTTACGATGCGATATGGCATCTACTGGATTCAATTGCACATTTCTCAATTGTGACTCTGTGTTTTACACAGTTTTAAACTTTAAAAACAAAGATATTACAAACAAAGCAAACAAACACATACTGTACATATACATATTAGTTCACAATAAAACCTACTAACTGGTCATAAAAGCTTAATTAAATAAAAACATCTGAAGCTCCCTCTTAAAGATATCCACACTTTGGCTGTCTCAAATATGATGGGGGAGGGAGTTCAACAGGATTTGGGCAGCAGAAGCAAAAGCATGAGTGCTGGAGGTCTTTAAATAAATCCTGGGAACTCCCAAAAGGCCCTCATCTGCAGAACGCAGGGGGTGGATGGGCAGGTAGGGACACAGGAGACTTTGCAGGTAACCAGGTCCCTGACTATGTAGGGCCTTATAAGTCAGCAAACTGACCTTGAAGGAGATCCACCACCTAACCAGCAGTCAGTGCAAAGAGAGCAGCACTGATGTAATAAGACACAATCTAGGTAGACAAGTCAATAACTTGGCCGCCGCATTCTGCACTAGCTGCAGACAGCGCAGGATTACCCCCGCTAGCCCTAGATAGAGGGCATTGCAGTAATCCAGGGGTGATGTCACAAAGGCATGGACTAGTGCCAGCAGATCAGATGGGGGTATCAGGTGTTTAACCCTGGTGATGTTCCTCATATGATAAAATGAGGTCTTACCACTGCCAACACCTGCAATTTCAGAGTCAGGCCACAGTCCAAACAACACCAAGGTTCTTCACCCAATCAGAAATAAGCATCTGAGAGTTGCAGAGCCTAATCCTTGAGATTCAACCAGACTGCACCCTCATCCCCTGGGGACCAGGTTCCAGCACCAGTACCTTAGTCTTATCTGGATTCAACCAGTTTGCCCTCATCAAAACTTGGATCTCATCCAGGCAGATGTTTTATACTGAGACAGTCTCCTGCTCCTCAGGTGCAAAGGACATGTAGAGCTGAGTATCATCTGTATAGCAATGAAAGCTCAGCCCATACCACCTTATATTGTCCCCAAGTGGTAGCATATACACCATGAATGACATGGGAAACAAAACAGAGTCTTGCAAGATCCCACATGGCAGGGGCATGTGAGTTGAGGAATAAACCCTCTGACACCACACACTGTGACCTTCCAGTAAGGTAAGATCTAAACCAATTGTGGACTATACCCATCAGTCCACAAGATACCCACATCAGCAACCCATATTCCATGGTGTCAAATGCTGCCACAAGATCAAGGAGAACCAGAATGGAACATCCCTGCTGATTCCTCACCACCAGGAGCTCTCCCATTGCATGTAAATTTGACTCACTCACTGTTTATGTATGCTCTAGCTCTTAACTCTCCCGGGTCATCTGTAAACCTCCCCCCCCGGGCTTGTGTGTTTTTTACTGGCTGTCATTCCTCTATGTAGCCTGATATCTCACTGTATGTAATAGTTGTATTCGTCACTGTACCTGTAAATTCAAGTCTGTAACTCTCCCGGGTCGCACCCGAAAATAGGCACTTGGCTGTCTAGCGTGACTTACCCGGTAAACAAAAGCAAATAAATAAATAAAATAAATTCAGCACCTGAACTAGGGCAGTCTCAGTACTATACCTTTTCCTAAATCCAGATAAAAGAGGCTCATAGATGTCATGGTCTGTTAAATATGTCTCCAGCTACACAGTCATCACCTTCTCAATAACCTTCCCCAAAAAGAGAAGGTTAGAGACAGGTCTGTAGCTTGCTGGACAGTCCAGATCCATGGAAGATTATTTTAAGGAGGGGCCTTAAGAATGCCTCATTCAGGAGCTCTGGAAAAAAATTCCTCCACATGAGAATATTGGATTATCTTGGCTAGGACCGGGCTGATGGCATCAACACTCCCAACAAGGAGGCATGTTGGTCCCAAGTCCAAACTACAGAAGGCTGGCCATAACTCCTGGATGATCTTCACAACATCTACTACCGTAGCTTGGTTGAAGTTGGACCAGGCAGACTGAGTTCCTGCAGCATCACGCCCTTTACTGCAATGCCTATTCAAGGGCACCGACTGGATCGCTGATCTAATGGAGTCCATCTTATTGGCAAAAAACAAAGCAAACTCATCACATCTTGACTGTGGAAAAACTCCCCCAGACTGAAGACAGGCCGAATTACAAATTCTGTCCACGGTGTGGAAGAGCTGATCAGGTCTGTTTATTGCTGCAGCAATCTCCTTGGAAAGAAACTCTGCCTTCTTAAAGGAGATTGCTGATTGATAGTCCCGATAATGGGCCATCAATATAAGTCTGTCCTCCTCAAACCGGACCTCTGCCAGTGCCACTCTAACCTTCAACCCCCTCCTCCTCATCTCCCTGAGAGTCCCATCAAATCAAGGGCACCTCTGGTGAGAGGTGAGGGGTCAGACACAGACAGGTGTGATAGAGTCGAGGGTCTTGGTTATCCCCATATTATGGGTCAGAACCAATTCTCCCAGCTCCTCAAATGCACTTATCAGACCTGATAGATCTAGCACTACCATCAGACCCTGTGGGATCAAACCACTTAAAGGGCAGTACTGGATCATCTTCACAGAGAAGGGTATATTTGGGTGGGGGGCCTTGTACAAGAACATCACAGTATGGTGGTCCGACCATGCAACTGGTTCCACAATAAGGTTAAAGACCTCCATTCCCAGCAGGCCCTCCAATGCAGTGGCAAGGTGTCTATCTGCGGCACTGACATCTAGGGTTCAGAGACTGACCTGGGAGTTGGAGAGCCAGCCGGGGAGAGAGAAATTGCATGTCCTGTGGAAGGCTCTCCCTCTCCTTGGGAATGGGGTAGAGTGTCTGGTGCAATGAGGACCCCTGGTGGAGGCTGGGGGTCCCACGCTGCAGGCACCACATGTTTCAGTGAGGAGGGGTGGACATTTTTGTCATTGCATGTCCCTGCCTCCAGGGAGAAAAAACATGCAAAAATCCAGTCCGTAAATGATGGCCCCACTCTCCTGTGACTCCCCATTCAGATTGTTGTCTGCTGGGGAGGGTCCCGCTCCCATGACCCCACCCTGGGGGGGGCAAGGCAGGGATTTACGGCCCATGTTTTTGTGGAGGGGACACCAGCCTGGTGACTCCATCTGAGGGGGGCCTGGAGATGGGGGGAGCCTCAGCTGGGGTCAGGGACTGGAATATTCAGGCCACAAAAAAAAAAGACCTCCATTCCAAGCAGGAAGATGAGGTCCAATGAATAGTCATGTATATGGGTGGCAAAGGTAACAGCCCTTCAGGCCCAACAAACACATTAGTTGGAGGATGTTTTGACCAAGTTACAAGAGTTCATCATTGACCCAGGCATTGAAGTGACCCAGGATAATCCATCTGGGCAACTCCAATACCATCTCGATGATGAAGTCCATGACTTCTGCAGAAACTCCTTCCCATCTCTAGGTGGCCTGTAGATGAGAAGGATTCTACAACCTGTACCTGCACTCCACTGGATGGCTATGCAGTCAAATGATTTTGTTATTCCTACAGGAAAGTCTGTGAGGTTCAAGTCTGACTTAAAATGTATTGCCACAACCCCACCCCTACAATCTGGTCTCAGACAGTGTACCACTAAGTACCTGGCCAGAATAGCCGATTCCAAAACTGGGCTGGCATTTTAATCCAGCCAGGTCTCAGTGATGCAAGCCAGATCAGATGTTGCAACACGATCAGCAATTATTTATTATTTCCCTGGTGTCTAGTGGCATTGCCCACCCTCTGATCATCACCTTTCCCTTCTGTGACACTGAGAAAGTCACTTAGCCTCCTTGTGCTTCCAAGATGCACCTGATAACAAGGTTTGGCTTACTGTGTCTTTCCTGGTTAAACAATTTCCCCTTTCCTTCTTTCCCTGATGTCAAGTGGCACCCCCACCCTCCAATGACTGTCCCCATTGAAATGTTCACATTCCCTGGTGTCTCGTGGCATTCTCCTTCCTCTGATCATTGCCCCATAACTGTTGTTTTCTCCCTACTGTCAAATGGCACTCTCACCCTCTGATCACTGTCCTTGAAGAAAGTTTCACTTTCCCTGGTGTCTAATGGCACCACTGCACTCTGATCCCCATTCTGACCTGAAATAAAGAAAATGGTCCTCGATGTTATGTTTTGTTTTTACCTGTAAAAAAGGAAACAGTCCCTCACTGGTCTGATCCTTAAATCCAAACCTCCCACTCAGTACCCACCACTCCCCATGCACACACACACCTACACCCTTACTCACCTGAACAGGTGCCAGGCAGAAGATCCACTCTCCTATGGAAGACAAATCTTGTTGCTGGAACAGCTGACTGCAGTGTGAGAAACTAAGGTAAGTGCACTTTGAGGTATTTCAATTGGGGTTTTCAACTTTGATGAATAATGTAGCCATGTTTGCATATTTGACCCCAAATTTTCAACATGACCTTTTTGGGACCCCACCTCATGAACAAAGTCAGTTGAATTATGCAAATCTGTCAGGAAAGGTGATCTCACAGTCACTCAGCAAAATCACAATTTGGGTGGTATTTGAAGATTTTCACATACTGTGTTCATGAGGTGATGTCATAAAAAGGCTATGTTGACATTCTGGGGTCAAATATGTCAAAATGCCAAAGTTCTGTGCATACGTTGAAATTTTGCTACGCTCCCTCGTAACTTTTCCAATATAACCATCTTTTTATACCACCTCATGAATGCGATAGTTGTCCTTTTTCAGACCCTGGCCAAACTATGTTTTTAAACCTGTGTCACGCAGTGGTGTTGAAGTAGCACTGAATCACATTTTGGAGGGGATTTAAAAATCTTCACTATTTGGTTCATGAGATGGGGTAATATGAAAGCTATGCTGACAATTTTGTTCCTGTTTAAGCCCTTCCACAGCAACATATAGGTATGCACCTGGGCCCTGTGCTCCCACAGACAAATAGAATACAATTATACTATCTCAAAAAGTAAGGAAATTTTTTTTAAAACACTTCGTTACTGCACTAGTTAGGGCTGAAGAGAGAAAAGTAGGGAAATGTGATGTTAGGGTTTCCAACCCTAACACTCCACCCCACCCTGCAGGCAGCAACAGGTATGGGGTGTGTCTTGGGGTTGTAAACACTAACGTTCACTCCATTCTCATACACTGTACCCAACTCTCCTATTTACTCATGGAATGGGGTAAGAGTTAGGGTTGACAACACCAAGCCACACCCCATGCCTCTTGCTGCCTAATGGGTTGGGCTGGGGTATTAAGGTTGGAAACCTTAATGCCACATTTCCTTACTGTTGTTGCTTCAACCCTAACTAGTGCATTAACAAAGTTTTTGCAATATTATATATATACAGCAGGAGTGCGAGTGTGATAATGCCATTGTACAGGACATATGTTTGACCAATCTTTTACTATGGGAGCCCTGTATGGAGCTTTATCTCCATGGGGACATCACACCTTATTGAAAAAGTTCAGATACATGCCACCAAAATGTTATATTACATGAAAACAACACCATATCAAGACAAGCTATGGGAACTAAATCTAATGTCCCTATAGACTAGAAGAATAAGGGGTGATCTGTTATTATGCTACAATATAATACATGACGATTACCTGTTTAGTGAATAAAATCTGGAATATAAAAATGATCAAAAAGGAACTAAAGAGCACCCACTGCAGTTAAGACCAAACTATTTTCAAACTAATAGAAGAAAAGTTTTCTATACATAAATAATAATTAACCCATGGAATAATTTGCCACCAGAAATCAAATCATATCATAGAAGTAAGGATATAAACTACTTCTAAAAGAAATTAGACACCTAAATATATTAGATGGGAATGATCTGTCCTATTATGGGTGATCAGACAGGAGAGTGCATGGGTCAACCACCTCCTCAGCTACTTACACTTTAGTATGAACCTTAGCATATATTGCAAAAAAACTATGTTAATGCATCAGTTAGGGCTGTTAGTAAAGTGACAAAAGTAGGAAAATATGGTGTAAGGATTTCCAACCCTAACACCCCATCCCCACCCTGCAGACACTGACAAGTATCAAGGGTGTGCTTTGGGGTTGTCAACCCAATAGGATATGCCTATTTTGGCACATGCCACATTTTTTAACGTTTACCATCCACTTGCGTCCATACATGCATATCATTGACAGCATTGATAACTAAATAAAAAAGCATCTTTGCTGTTGCGTTTCTCCTGTAGCAAAGAGGACAAGGCACAGGGATGAAACATCGAAGAGTTTGAGGCCAGTTTCTCCATATTTTTTTGCCTTCATTGTAGGTGGAAAAAAAATAAGAAGAGACTGGTTTTGAACCCATGTCCCCTGGATGTCCTGTCTCTGTGCCTTGTCCTCTGTGCCACATGAAAAAACTCAATGGCAAAGGTGTTTTTTCTTTACTTATTAAATGTCTCACTCACTTGGATATTTGATCTTCGAAAATGTAGCATGTACGAAAATAAGCTATACCTATTTTTGCGCATACAGCATTTCTGAACATTAGATATCCAGTTCATAGGAGACAGTGGTCCTGTCCCAGTGCACAGAAGATCAGCGGATGACCTCCTGAGGTAAGTATATGTTAAGTGAGGGTATGGGGTAGTAGGTGCTCAGTGGGAGGGTTGGGATGGGAGAGGAGGATGGTGGGGATGATAAGGGACCATTCTTTTTTTTCAGGGTAAAAAAAAGACATTGGGGGATTGTTTTCTTTTTACAGGTAGAAATAAATCTATATTTGTGGACACTTGGAGTTGGCTCCCCAGTGTCCCATACTGCTGGAGGGGTGGGGGCATGTAATGACAATGTGGGGAATGGGTCTGCCAATGTCAGAACATATCAAACAGACTACTAGGTGGGCATCTTACACCAGCAGTGGGCATCTTGGTGTCAGAATATATATAAGATTGATGACCCCAATGCCCACCCTGATGCCTGTTGGTGGGGGCGGGGTTGGGTGCAAGGAGGGTTAGAGCCCTAACATTGAATTTCCTCACTTTTGTCATTGTGGAACAACCCTAACTGATGCATTAAACAGAGTTTATTGTATGTGTATGTGTGTATATATATATATATATATATATATATATATATATATATACACACACATTAAGGAGGACTAATCAAAGAGGCACTCAGAAATAATTTCTGAGTGCCTCTTGCATTAGCACTGCTAATACACACAGTCAGTGGCTGGCCATGGAGGTCATAGGTGGGCTGTGCCAGTTGCCAGCTGGGGAAGGGTGAGGAAGGTGCTGGGTGGGCTGGCATGGCTGGGTGGGGGGCCACTAGACTACCAGAAAATTGCAGATGCTTATCTATTTTATTATGATGGTGGCTAGACTACCAGAGATATGAACAATAATAATAATGGCATACAGATCAGGGGGGCCACTAGACTACCAGGGATATAAAAAAGCAATATTAATGAAATACACATTGGGGGGCCACTAGACTACCAGGGATACAGAGATCATAATCTATTTTATCATGATTGGGGGGTGCTAGACTACAGGGATATGAACTATAATAATAATTTAATACAGATTGGGGGGGCCACTAGACTACCAGAGATATAAAAAAGTAATATTAATGAAATACACATCGGGGCCAATAGACTACCAGGGATATTAAAAACATGTTTTTTTTATTCAGATGGGGCAGAACGAAGACCGCTGAGCAAAACCCACCCTCATTTAACTTTCTTGGGCACCCCTGGGCTGAGTAAATAGATTTTTAAATCTGGCCATCTCGTTCCTCACTTGCGATGCACGATCACAAACAAAGAATTTGCAGACTCACGATCAAAGATTGTTAGTGAGCCGCGAATTAAGATTTTAAAAGCTCAAAACTCTATTTTCTGACCAATTTGGAAGAAACCAAAGGCATGACTTGATAGATTGGAGTCCCCTGAGTAAAACCCATCCAAGTTTTACTTCAGAAGTGACCCCTGAGCCGAGATATTTGTATTTTTCCGATCAGAAATTTAAAAACAAGATGGCGGACCTCGCGATCAAAGGATTATTAAAATTCTCAGGGACAAAGATTCTGGAACTGCAAGGGTGCAAATTCTTTGATTGCCAGGTGGGACCAGATGGCCAGAACCCCATTCTTTGTTCGCAAACATACATATAAATTTTCCCATTGACTTATATTGGGAACTTAAAAGTGGCATAACTTTTGAATGCCTTAATATTTTTTCACTAAATGAAAAGCGGCATGTTCGGCCACCAAAGCTCTTTCAAATGAGCTATCTTGCTCAGTGGCATGCCACACAACGGTCGTGCAGGGCCACATCCAAAATCCTAAAAGCTGCCTCCAAAAATGGATAAATTTGCATTATTCAGTGTTTTTGTACACAAAGACCATAAGTCTGACCAAAACACAATTTGGCAGATCAAGAGATCTACCATGCCCCACTACGCATACCAAATTTCAGGCAAATCCATCAAATGGGTCCAAAGTTATTAACATGCAAAATATTGAGTTTAACATAGAAGTGACCGCTGAACTCTTAACTATAGTGCCACGACCGCACCACTATAATATATATATATATATATATATACACATACACACACACACACACACATATATATATACACACATATGGAAGTGAGAAACACATGTGAGTGTGTTTTGCAAAGCTAACTGAGTGATTCAGAGGCTCACTGACAAGGACAAACTGCTGCAGGTAGCACTGAGAAAGACAAACTGCTTTGTAAAAGTTTCATTTAGAATTTATATTGTTTTGAGGCTGAGATCAGCACAGTAATGGGCCAGGAGTGTTAGAAACTCAGTGGGACACAGCTAAGAGTGTTTTGAAAAGGTAACTGAGTGAGTC
Source organism: Neoceratodus forsteri (assembly GCA_016271365.2). Lineage (NCBI taxonomy): Eukaryota > Metazoa > Chordata > Ceratodontiformes > Ceratodontidae > Neoceratodus > Neoceratodus forsteri. The sequence continues at coordinate 611,979,083 of CM028134.1, forward strand.
AGAGGCTCAGTGAGAAAGACAAACTGCTGCAGATAGCAGTGAGAGAGAGAAACTGCTTTGTAAAAGAGTTTCATTTAGAATTCAGGTTGTTTTGAAGCTGAGATCAGCACAGCAATGGGCTAGGAGTGTTAGAAACTCAGTGGGACACAGGTGAAAGTGTTTTGCAAAACTAATTGAGTAAGTTGCAGCTTTAGTGAGAAAAATAAACTGTTTTTGAAGCAGTTTCCTTTAGAATGCTATCTGCAGTGCAGATATTCTCACTCTGGTGACATCACTAGAGTGAGGATAAATGTGATATTCTCATTCCAGTGACATCAGCAAAGTGAGGATAAATGTGATATGCTCACTCTGGTGATGTCATCAGGATTTATCCTCACTCCAGAGAAAATATCACTTTTTATTCCACTGAGAAAGCTTTCACCCCAGTGGTATAAATATTCAGTATATATATATATATATATATATATATATATATATATATATATATATTATATATATATATTAGAGGCAAAAAACTCTGTTTAATGCATTAGTTAGGGTTGCTCCACAGTGACAAAAGTGAGGAAATTTGGTGTTAGGGTTGAAAGCCCTCTTGGACCCTCCCTGCCCACACTCCCAACCAGCATCGGGTGTGGCGTTGGGGTTGCCGACCTAAATCTCACCCCATCAGATATGTGAAGAAGCAGAGTATAGGAGAATGGGGTGAGAGTTGGGACCGACAACCCCAGCATGCGCCGATGCTGATTGAGAGGTGGGTGGGAAGGTCCAGGGGCTTTCCACCGCACTTTCTGCTCGCGTGAAACAACCCTAACTAATGCATTAAACAGAGTTTTTGCCTCTAATTCCTTCTTTTTGAGAATGAAAACAAGAAATAGTGAACGTAATGCGGCGGTGGTAAGCTCCCGCCACGTGATGTCTTGTCACATAGTAACATTGTGCCCGCAAATGCAAATGGTAATGCACATGGTGACGCAAAGTGAAACAGAAAGAGAAACAGTACTGTAGACAGAAATGTTAAAAAACAATGCAAAAGCAAGTGCAAATGAAAACGCAAATGGTAACGCACATAGTGGCGCAGACGGGAACGGTAAGTGAAATGGGTATGGAATCGCAAGCGGAAGCAGTAACAGTAACAGTAATGTAAACGCACAGGCTGGTTTTCCCCAAAAGCTGCATAGAGAAAGACAGTGAGTACAAAGAATGTATGCATAACAATGGGTCTCGCAGCAGAAAATGAGGAGTTGGAATACTAAATTGCTTATATCTCAGGAACCATACAATATAGAAAAAAAATTTAAAAGTCATATGAATTATCACTTTCCTGGCTAGTTTTGTACTTACCCCCTTCTGGGGGCTAAGCATTTTTCTGACGAAAAGTCCGTATCTTGCACCGTTTCCGAGATACGGGCCCTGAAAGGCACGGCGAACGCGTAATGTTATCCTATGGGAAAAAAAGAGAAGTTCGGTGCCATAACTTTGCCTCCCTGTAATATTTTTTCCCCAAACCATGAAAGGCACATCTGTGGGATGTTGGCTGCCTTCTCTCCAAATTTCAGCCCAAAAGACCGAACTGTTATTTTGCAGCAGGGCGCCAAAGGATTGCTGCAATGCGTAGGATGCTGTAATCTTATCCTATGGAAAAAAAGCATCAAATTTGGAGTGCTGTAACTTTGCTGCTGTGTAATATTTTTTCAACAAAACACTGAAAGGCACATCTGTGAGATGTCAGCTGTGTTCCCTCCAAATTTCAGCCCAAAACACCAAACCGTTCTTTTGCAGTGGGGTGCTAAAGAATTGCTGTCATTTTCCCACAGCCTAGAAAAGTACTGTCGCAATTTGCAAAAGCTTTCACAAATTCATTCAACAAATGCGAAAGTACTTTGCAAAAGTAATTTTTCCAGAAATTTGAAAAACATATTTCTGGGCTGTTTTAACCCAAAATAAAGACATGGCTAGCATCCTCAGGGTCCGACTAGGTGAATACAAAAAGAATTAGGTTGCTAGAGGGTCCCAAATTTAAATGCCAAGCATTTTTCTGATGCCCAACTGAAAACATAATGGTGGATTTGCGACAGTAAAAGGGCCATTTGCAAAAGTAAAAACTGCATTTGTGACACTGTTGAACTTTTTAACTTTTCCCATTGACTTATAATGGGAACTTGTTTTTTGAATGACTTTTGAACTGTTTAATATTTTTTCATGAAATCTTCAAAAGGCACATCAGTGACCCTAGCCACATGTTTCCTGAAGATTTTGGACCAGTCGCGCAAACAGTGCGACCTGTAGGCACAACTGTAGAATTCCAAAAAAGAGTAAACGCGCGTGCAGATCACGCTTGATAACTCCGCAGCCATATATCCAACTGGTACAAAACTTGGCAGATCCCAAAGTGTATGGGTCTTGATAGTGTATTCTGAATTTCAGGAAAATACGTCAAACGGCTGCAAAGTTATTAAATTGCACAATTTTGGGTTTAACATGTAAATGGCTCCTCAACCCTAAATACCGTGCTACATAATATATATATATATATATATATATATATATACACACATCTATACATCTATATATATATATATATATATATATATATAGTTAGGTTGAGTAGCCCTTTTAATGTTAAAAGGTCAAACTTTGCACCTTAATAACTTTGCCACCGTTCAATGGATTTGCCTGATATTTGGCAGACGCAGGGCATTAACATAGATCTTGAGATCTGCCAACTTTTGTATCGGTCAAATATATGGCTATGGAGTTATTAAGCAACGTCCGTGTGCGCATTTATGTCTTTTTGTGCATTCTTTGCTTGCGCCTACTGGTCGCACGGTTTACGCGACAGGTCCAAATACGTCAGGAACGCGGCAGCAGGGGTGCCTAATGTGCCTTTGATGATTTCGTGAAAAAATATTGAATGGTTCAAAAATTATTCAAAAAACAAGTTCCCGTTATAAGTCAATGGGAAAAGTTAATAAAAACTGCAAAAGTGTCGCAAATGCACTTTTTAGTGTTGCAAATGGCCCTAGTAGTGTCGCAAATCCACCATTATGTTTTCAGTTGGTGGTCACAGAAATGCTTGACATTTAAATTTGGGACCATCTAGGGACACAATTCTTTTTGTGTTCACCTAGTCGGACCCTGAGGATGCTAGTCATGTCTTTATTTTGGGGTTAAGCACCCCAGAAATATGTTTTTCAAATTTCTGGAAAAAGTAGAGTCACAAAGTAGTGTCACACTTCTGACACTTTCGCAAATTTTTGCGAAAGCTTTCGTAAATCACAACACTACTTTTCCAGACTATGGCCAAAATGACAGGAGTTCTTTGCCACCCTGCTGCAAAAGAAGCATTTGGTCTTTTGGGCTGAAATTTGGAGGAAAGGCAGCCAACACCTCACAGATGTGCCTTTTGGTGGAAAAAATATTGCCTGGCTACAAAGTTATGGTATTCTGAAGTTGGCATTTTTCCCCATAGACTTACATGGTGGTGTATGCCACGCATTTTTGGGCTCGTATCTCGAAAACAATGCGAGATACTGATTTTTTGTTGTGAGTTGCATAGCCCTCTAGGCTATGTAATAGCAAAAGCCTAGCCAGGAAAATGATGATTTCTGTGACATTTAAATTTTTTTTCTACGTCGTGCGGTTTCTGATATATTAGCAATAAAGTACTTCCAATGCTTGTTTTAAGCTTCAATACCCACTACAATGCATACATTCTTTGTACACACTGTGTTTCTCTATGCACCTGTTCAGGAAAAACAGGGTATGTGCTTCCGTTACTGTTACAGTTACTGTTTCCACTTGCGTTTATGTCCCCGTTTGCGTTACCGTTCCCCTGTACGCCACTGTGTCCGTTAGCCTTTGCTTTCTCATTTGCTCTTGCGTTTTTGTCACTGTTACCATTTCCGTTTCCACTACTGCTTCTGTTTGCATTTTTGTTTGAGTCACCGTGCGCATTGCCATTTGTCCATTTGTGTTTCTGGCAGGACTTTCGTTTGCATTTTTGTTTCTCTTTCTTTTTGCATCTTCCTTGCTGTTACTGTTACCATTTGCGTTTACAATTGTGGTACTGTGCCCGTGCGCATTTCGGTTTGCGTTTCTGTACATGCTTCTGTTCCCTTTTCTGTTCCTGTTTCCTTTGGCATTATACTTCATGTTAACGTTACCATTTGCATTTACAATTGTGGTACTGTCCCTGTGTGCGTTACGGTTTGCATTTACGTGTGCACTTGCATTTGTGTTTCCGTTTGTTCCCTTTCACGTTCTTTTTGCTGTGACACTTAACATTTCCATTTAAAATACCTTTGCCATCACTGTTCGCGCTACAAGCTGTGTTTTTGTGCATGCTTCAATGTCCGTTCTTTTTTCACTGTTCGCTTCGGTGTCGCTTTGCGCTTGCGTTTCTATTAACGTTACCTTTACCATTTACGTTTGTGTTACCATGTGCACCACTGTTGGCACTTCTGTTTGCATTGCTGTTCCTGTTACTATGCCACAACACATCACATGGTGGGAGGGCCCCGTGCTGCCGCAGCCGCATTACATTCACTATTTCACGTCATCATTCTCAAAAAGAAGGAAACTAGAGACAAAAAAATCCATTTAATGCATCAGTTAGGGTTGTTCCACAGTGACAAAAGTGAGGAAATTTGGTGTTAGGGTTGAAAGACCCCCTTGGACCCCTCCAGCCCACCTCCCCAACCGGCATCGGGGTGAGCATTGGGGTTGTCGGTCCTAACTCTCACTCCATTCTCCTATTCCTCAGCTTCTTTACACATGTGATGGGGTGAGAGTTAGGGCAGATGACCCCAATGTGCACCCTGATGCCAGTTGGGGGGTGGGCTGGAGGAGTCCAAGGGGGGCTTTCAACCCTAACACCGAATTTACTTGCTTTTGTCACTCTGGAACAACTGTAACTGATGCATTAAATGGAGTTTTTTGTCATATATATATATATATATATATATATATGTGTATATATACAGTATCTGTTGTGAGATAGATAGATAGATAGATAGATAGATAGATAGATAGATAGAGAAATATATATAGATATATTCCTTGCAAAAAAACTGTGTTAATGTACCAGTTATGGTAACTTATTGCCACAAAAGTAGGGACATGTGACATTAGGGTTTCTAGCCCTAATGCCCCCCACACCCAAGCAACAAAAGGAAAAAAATAGGGATCAGGGTCTTCAGAGTCTTAGCAAGTCAGTGGTGCGGTGCTCCTTGAGGGCTGTCAACCATAATGCACACCCCATTCTGTGAGTAAGCAACATCACATATGATCTCCTTTCTTCATGCAGGGCCCATGGAGTGGGGGAGCATTAGAGTTCACAATCCTCAAGGAAGACCCCAACACTGATTTGCCAAGACTTCAGACACCAAAAACCCTAATTTTTTTTTTCCTTTTGCTGCTTGGGGGGGGTTAGGGTTGGAATCCCTAACACCACAGTTCCCTAGTTGTGTGGTATTGTTACCCTAACTGGTGCAGTAACAGTTTTTTTCAAAGAATTTCCTTACTTTTTGAGATACAATAAGCATATCCTCATTTCCACTTGGAAGCATGGGGTTCTCTCATCCCTGTGCTCCCATTCCCTCCATAGGTGCAGTCCTGCACTAACATTCCAGCCAAAACAGCAACCAAACTGTCAGCATAGCCTTGTTATTACCCCACCGCATGAACCCCATGCTGAGGATTTTCAAATCCCCACTGAAATGTCATTCCATGTCACTGCAACATCATTGAGACTTGGCAAATCAGTGGTGGGGTCTTCCATGAGGTTGGTAGCCCTAATGCCCACCCTTTTCCTGAATAAAATAACTCAGACGTGATCACCTTTCTTCACGTATTGCCCATTGGGCCCTGCATGCTTGCCCAAAAAAGCTAGAACATATTCTGTTGTCAACATGTGGTGGGACATAGTTCTCTGGCTTTGAAGAATGTATCACTGAAGTACTGGCTTGGAGCTATACCTTTTGCTGGTATACCTTGAATAGAGTGACTCTTTTTCAGCAAGTCAATATGGGCAACTTAAAAATAGTGAAGATGAAATGGGCAATGTGCTCTTAATAGCTAAGTGCTCTTAGTAGCACACTGTAATTTCTGCAATGACTTTCCATATTTCTTATGAAGCTTATCTAAGAACTTGTTGGTCTGGCCAGTTCTGAGCTGACCATCTGACATGCAGGTTAAAGTCACTGCTTTTGAGTCAGGTGACCCTGGTTTGGGACTGGCTGTGAGAATACCATTTTTTCTTTTTAATAATTGTGTGTTTTTTTTTCCTAATTTTGACATCTCATTCCCCCACCCTCCTGACTTTGTTCTCCCCCGAAGGTTGCCTCCCACCATTCTCCTCTTCCCCATCTGTCCCCTAAAGTAGCCCCCCCAAGTTTTCCATTCTCCCCCATTATCATGCCCCCATAGTTGATTATATGACATTTTGGGGTGGGGGTGAAGCCCCACACATAAAAAGGAGGTTTGTATCATCCTTTATAGCAAAAGCAAGCACCTGTAGCTGTTTGTGAGAGGCCTTTTAGTGCACATCATCATTTTGCTTTTTGGCGCAGGGAGCTCGCTGGAGCTGGAGACAGGGAGTGTCATCAGGGAGGTGGACTTACTGCAAATTTAATAGCCTGTGCTGCTTGCTAGCTGAGAAAGCATTTTCACCTGCCAGAAGAACCATCTGCTCCCAAGCAACACAGTGGGAAGAACCAAGCAGTCATCCTGTTACTGCCCAGTACAGCCAGCAAGCAGCATACCAGCAAGTGCAGCAGCATCACTGTATAGACTGTTTTGTGTGAGCAAGTGTGTTTCTGGCTACTGTCTTGGGGTGCAGGGAGGCTTGGGGGAACCAGCGACTGGGAGTGTCATCAGGGGGTGGGCTTACTGCAGATTTAAAAGCCCATGCCACTCACTAGCCAAGAAAGAATCTTCACCTGCCAGAAGAACCACCTGCTCCATAGCAACACAGTGGGAAGAGCTGAGCAGTCATCCTGTTGCTGCCCAGTACAACCAGCAAGCAGCATACTGGCAAGGGCAGCAGCATTACTGTAAAGACAGTTTTGTGTGATTAACTGTATTTCTTTCTACTGTCTCAGGGTGCAGAGTGCTCAGGGGAGCCAGCAACCAGGAGCATCATCAGATGGATGGTGTCATCAAAGCACAGGTCGGGAAGCATAGGATGACCAGTAGCAGTTGTATAATTCACAACAAGTGTTTTATTATTAATAACAGTAAAAAAAAAAAAATGTTCAGAATAACTATTTACAATGGCAGTATAAACATTAAAAGCAAAGTCCTTCTTCTTCTCAATTTCTAATCTCAGTCTGTCTCTCTATCTCTAGCAAAATCATTGCTGCTCTTTTTTATGTCTTTGCAGGAGCTCATTAAGAAAACATAATGCTTCTCACACAATATTCTTGTCAGTTTCAGGAGATGCAGCAAAAAGAACATTGTGACCTAGAACTGACCTCTTGTTTACATCTCTGCAAAAGGCTTACAACTGCATTTCAGGTTAACCCCTTGAGTTCCAAATGGCTTCCTGCAATCATTTCAACATTATAACTATATACATTTTAAACAAAGAGATCCCAGTATCAGTTACATTTCCACACAAAGATTCTCATATATTTTTATACCTGCAGATATGCAAGGGGAGAGAAAAGACAGAACAGCAAGTGAGGGTAGAGAGATAAGGAGAGGCAAAGAACTGAAAGACTGTCAGGGTGCTGAAGTCCTATGTCTCACAAGAAAATTTTATTTGCATAACCAGACAAGGAAGAGACAGAAAAGGAGAGAATAGAACAAATCCTTGCATTTCAACTCTTTCTCCATAACAACTGGGACAGGGCCATATTCAACCCTGTCACAGATGGGCTTACTGCAGATTTAAAAGTCTGCACCATCCACTAGCTGAGAAAGCTTCTTCACCTGCCAGAAGAACCACCTGCTCCCAAGCAACACAGTGGAAAGAGATGAGCAGTCATCCTCTTGCTGCCCAGTACAACCAGCAAGCATCATACTGGCAAGGGCAGCAACATCACTGTGAAGATTGTTGTGTGTGATTAAGTGCATTTCTAGCTACTGTCTCAGGGTGCAGGGGGCTTGGCAGAGCCAGTGACTGGGAGCATCATTGGGGGGGGGTTGGCTTATAGCAGATTTAAATGCCCACACCACCCATTAGTTGGAGCATGATTGGTGCGAGCACCACCCAGGGAGAATGTAATCTTGGTTAAGATGGTTGTTGGTTATATTTAGAGCTTGAAACCAGTAAAAGTAAGTGTTTAATATTTGATAAATGCCATTGTTTACAGTGGGGATTTTAAACTATTAATCTTACTGCTTCATTTGCAGATAAGATACTATGATTTTATAAGAAACAGTATCTTAACTATGAAGATTTGTGTTGATAAATAACAAAATTGAAATGAGACACCAGTTAAAGTCATTATATTGATACGGACTGATATTTAAGACAAATTCTTGCCATAGCAAAGTTAAGTGTGTCACTTAACATGGGAAAGTTTGTGCTATGGAGTATTTCCTTGAATCTCCTGAGAATTCTTGTTGGCATATTATGTTTGTTGCAGATTTGTGCCCCAGTAAATAAAGACACATCCTCCCTGAGATCACAGACATCTATATGCACTGGCTTACATGCTAAAATTGTCCCACAAGAAATTGGAATAACAAAAAGAAGAAAGTCCTTTAAAAATATGAATTCAAATAGAAACTAAGCAACTAAAGATTGTTGGTATGCTAAATACTCAAAAAAAAAGGTGCTTTGGTTGTTCTTAATACTCAGTGGGGATGAAGAAATAAACCCAAGTCACAGAAACAAGCCTTTAAAAACAATACAAGGTAATGCAAGAAGTCTTATCAATAAAATGGATTTGTTTAAAACATGGACTGAAATAGAATTACCTGATAATATTATTTTATGTGAAACATGGTTGAATAAGAAGATTGATACAAATGAAATTAAATTAAGGGATTATAATTACCAGGTCTGCCTTTTTCACATAATGAAACCATGGCATAATTTGCAGTTATAAAGGATCATTTATGACAGTGAACAAATGCAGCCCCCCAAAGCTCTTCCTACTACACCACTGGCTGCCTTGTCTTTCCCCCTGACATGGAACCACTACTCGGATTCAGCAATAATAAGAGGGCAAAAAAAAAATTCAAATGTTAATACAAAAACTGAAACTTTCAGCTCCACACATAAATGAACTAAAAAAGTTCAAATAAAAATGACTGTGGACCGCACGCTCACACCTAAGTGGACCGTGGTTGCACAAGAATGTCTTTTCTATTTTATGTAATTGCTATGGTGAAAAAGGAAAATCCAGCAATTATATAAAATAAAATATGGGTTGGGGTGTGTATACTTAAAGTTTACACACAACCAATGCATTAGATGCAATGCATAAACCCCTTGAGCTTTGCTCTCTGGGTTTATGTAGCCTCTAACCCCTCAGGAGTGTGTAAACATTTTGTTACACACCCCAACCTATAATTTATTCTATGTATTATAACTAGAGACACGACAGAAGGTCATGGGGAGGGGGTTGTTGAGGTATATCAAACATTTAGTGGGCCAGTGGAAGGGCCTATGTTCTGGAAATGTGGAGGGTATGGAGTTCATTTTGGTGAAGTTATAGTCAGCAAATCTGATAACTGGCACAGTATATTCACCACCCAAAATAAAACAACAATGTCTGAAAAATGTGCACAGCAAGTGATAGATGAGGTTAGAAATAAAAATGTAACCCTGGCAGGAGACTTTAACATAGCCTGGGGTGGACAGAGGGAGCAGAAATTTTAATGAATCTTTACAAGGTCTCCACTTGGTTCAATTGATGGACTCCCCCATTAGAAAAGGGAAGATTAGTGGCCTTGGGAATATTTTAGATCTAATTTTTGCATCCCCTGAGATACTAGTTCTGGGGAAAAAGGAGTAAATCCACCAAATTTGGGAGACAATAACATACTCGTCTGTACTGTTCAAATTAATTCTACTGCACCAAAGTTACTCAGTATGCTTTCTATCATTGTAAGATGTTTTAGTAGTTATAATATATAGGCTTTTTAAAACCAAAACACTAATTCTTAATGGTACATGATCACACTAATTCCTGATTTAGACTTAGCTGTGGAAGAATTCCCTAAAATGTTTGTAGAAGTTTGTAACAGGTGTGCCCTTTAAAGAAACATATTCAAAAATCAAAAAAATTATCCTGGTTAAATTATGAGATTAAAAAATTAATTAAGGAAAAAAATCAGTTTTGGAAAAAGGCAAATAAAACATTGAGCCAAGAAACCTGGAACAAGATTAAGAAAGTAAGAAATAATGTTTCTCAGGCAGTTTAAAAACTAAAGGGATACTTCTACAGACAAAAAAGTAAATAGCACCCTGGATACAAAGCATTATTGGTCCCTAATAAAATCTTTAACTAACCCAATGGAAAAAAAAAAACTACTGAAATAAATTTTATGGAAAATGGTGAATTCCCTACCACTAAAAAAGGTGGCCAATATTTCAAAATGATTATTTGAAAATGGGCTTTTTATTTCTTGGCATCTGATTGGCTAGTACCCTTGCCAGGGGGGTACATTAACTTTCAATAAATGCCCAGGAAATAAAAAGTACCAGTCCCAGTGCCCCTTCACCCCACTGAAATATCCAAGTGCCCACCCTAATTTTCAATTGACTAAAACCCTCTGATTTGAATTTGAAATAGCCGCCATTTTTCTGTCTCGCTTAATGAGACATACATCCCTCCCCCTTCCTCCAAAGCTCCCTAGTTTGATGCCTACTGTGTTTTTTTTAAAAACAAACAAAAAAAAAAACACCATTTACAGCCGGGGACAGAAAGACGATTCCTCATTCCGCATAGCCACAAACAATTCAAAAGCAAACAGTTTCCTGACCCCGCTCTTGCGCTGAGCCATAATCACTTGCGTTCTAAAAAATGTTACTCCCGCTGTCCCATAGCCATTCTGGCAGATAGATTTTCTGCTCTTCAGACTAACTTCAGGCCGGTAACTCTCTAATGGGACAGACCTAGTACTTCCACCCCCAACTTCCCCAAAAGCCTCCTGATGTAGTAAAATGCACAAGCCAGCAGTGCGTCCTTCTCCAGGGAATGAAGCTCTCAAACGTGTCATCACGACTCCCAACCCAGTTCTCCTGATCCGTACAGTACAAAAATCATAAACCTGCTGAATAACCCTCTGAAAAATGCACAGCAAAGCAACTAAATACAGAATAACCTGCAGTATTTATAAAGTTGCTTTTCTTTTTTCTGTCAGCTTGCTTGACCTCCATGATTTCTGTGTAAAGTGCCAGCACCCTACACGAACATAGTGGCATACTCTTCACTACAGCCACACACCTCGCCGAAGAACCATGCTGCTGGATTGTGCTTAATCTCAGTTGCAGTTATAAAAAGCTGGGTAACATAAATTAACAACAAACAACATTACCCACAAAGTCTTTTCATTTTTTCCCCTTTGAACTGAACAACGGTTTCTGTGATGGAAAGCAGTAGCGCTGGCACGTCGCATGCTCAGGACTACTTGGAAATGGTCCAGCTTCCACGAAATGCAGTACTGCTCTCCCGGAATGGAAAACCGAGACAAAACGAAATAACGTTAGATCATTTTTTAACACAGTTCACAATTACCTTTCTTGACTGACTGCCCTCCATCATATCCACAGCACTTTGCTGCAGTCTCTTCGCTTTACTTCCCAGTTCCCACAGATCTTCAAGTCAGAATCTTCAACTCAGTCCCCATCCCCCAAAGTAAAGTGATCGGCAACAAAATAGAAAACCTTTTTTTTTTTTTTTTAAAAAAGCACTGCAAGGAGCGAGGTAACTCTATGTCTTCTTCTGCTGGTCATGGGGGGGAATAGAAGAGAATGGCTCAGTGGGGGGAAGTGGATTGAACATCACAGACACAGACTACTTTACAACAGAGAGTCTTCAACGTCATTTTTAATCAATATTTTGTATTTCTTTTTTAATTTTATTAAATCCTCTTATAAAAATGCCACAGGTAGCCCATTTTCTAAGCACAATAATACCCTCCAGGGTAGGCATTATGGGCAATACTGGACCTTCCAGGAACTATAAGGCCCTCCGCCTGTGGTGTCGGGCCTCATTACACCCCTGGGCAGTCCAGTATTGCCCAATACCGCCCACCCTGTTGGGTATTATTGCTTACATGTATAACTCTCCCAGATCTAGAGGATCAAACTGAAAAAAAATAAAGACTTTAGAACAGACACTAAAAGAAATGAAGCAATATTGGGAGAAATGGCAATATCCAAATTTAGATTTATAAAGATTAATAAGAAGAAAGTAATTACAACCATTAAAAAGCTAAACATAAATAAGGCCCATGGACTGGATACTATTGAAACTAGGTTTATAAAAGATTCTGTTATTGCAAAGAAGGGAGAGGTAATAAGCAGGTACCTGGCAAGGATCCAGCCTAGTATGGACATGGAAAAGAGATGGGAGATCATTAAGAAGGGGATACTAGAGGCTACCAGTTCCTGTCACAGGGCTTGGAGCAAAAAGGCCAGGGCAAAAAGACTATGCTGAATGAGCAGGTGGGTTGTAGAAAATGGGAGGAGAAAAAGGGTGGCCTGTAGGAGGTACAGGAAATCAGGGAGGGGAGAAGATTGCGAGAAGTACCTGCAGGAGGCAAGGGAGATAAGAAGGGCATTAGGAACAGAAAAAGTCACCAATGAGCTCAGGCTGGCACAAGGCATTAAGAAGGGGGAGAAGAGCTTCTTCAGGTACATCAGGGTGAAAAGGAGCTGTAAAGAACAGATAGTAAGGACGGGCAATGGGTAGGGGTGGAGGAAAGGCAGAAGCAATCAATGACTACTTCTCGGTATTTACAAAAGAAAGAGGCAGAGTGCTACCCAAGGGTGTGGGAGGCAGGAAAGGATGGGGTGGGAGTAACAGATGGGGTGATCACAGAAGGTAGAGTGCTGGGAGGCTTGAGAGCACTGAGGGTGGACAAGGCACCAGGGCCAGATTGCATTCACTCCAGGGTACTGAAGGAGCTAGCAGAGATCCTGGCAGGGTCCTTAGCAGGACAATGCAATGTCTCACTGAATTCAGGATGAATACCCAAGGACTGGAGGTTGGCTCATGTGGTTCCCCTGCATAAGAGCAGCCCCAAAGATGAACCAGGGAACTATTGCCCGGTGAGCCTCACATCCATCATGGGGAAGCTAATGGAAATGATCCTGAAGGAGAGGCTGGAGTCCCTGCTGGAGTTCAATGTGCTGCAGAACAGTAGACAGCATGGCTTTATTGCAAGCAGATCCTGCTAAACCAACATGGTAGATTACTATGACTGGGTAACTAGGCAGATGAACAAGGGCCATGCAGTGAATGTCCTGTACCTGGAATTCAGCAAGCCATTTGATTTGGTGCCACATGGGAGTCTTGGAATAAAACTTGAAGGCACAGGGGCAGAAACAAAAATGCTGGGAAGGGTGACAAACTGGTTTCAGGGAAGGCAGCAGAGGGGGGTGGTAGAAGGGGAACTCTCACCACCAAGAGCAGTAATGAGTGGGGTTCCATAGGGCTTGGTGCTAGGACAAGTGTTATTTGGGATATTTATTGCAGACATTTCCATGGGCATCAAGAGCAGGATCAGCCTGTTGCCGATGATACCAAGATAGGGGTGGCAGTGGATAACAGAGGGATGGCAGATTTTGCAGGAATATCTGAAAAAGCTGTAGACCTGGTCAGATGCTTGACAGCTGGGGTTCAATGCCAAACAGTGTAAGGTACTGCATTTTGGGGCAAAAAATCTGAGGAGAAACTATCAACTGGGTGGTGCAGCTGGTGGAGACTGAGGAGGAGAAGAATCTGGCAGTGGTCATCATGGGATCAATGAACAACATGGAATAGTATCAGAAGGCAGCAGCAAGGGCCAAAAAAATGATGGGTTGCATTGCAAGGGGAATAACGTCAAGGAGGGCGAGGTGATCTCGCCGCTGTATAGATCATTAGTTATACCTCATCTCAAATACTGCATGCAGTAATAGTGCCCATACCTGAAAAGGGACATTAAATTACTGGAAGGGGTGCAGCACAGAGCAATTAAGATGATACAAGGACTGGGGGACTTACTGTATCAGAGTAGGCTAAAGGAGTTGAACATGTACTCGCTGGAGGAGAGGAGGGACAGAGTGGAGATGCTCAAGATATTCAAGTGCATGAGAGGGATAATCCAGACTGGTATGAAGAGGCTATTCAGGGTAAGGGTGGGGAGAGACACTTGAGGCCATGACATGAGATTGGAGTGGGGAAGGTTCAGGAGGGAAATGAGGATACACTTTTTTACAGAGAGGGTGGTGGCAGGGTGGAATGCATACTAGCAGTGGTGGTAGCCTGTAAAACAGTGGGCTGCTTCCAAAGGGGCTGGGACAGGAGGGAGGATCAAGAAGGAGGGTGAGGATGGAGGGGCAGCTGCAGAATAGGGCTGCTAGCTGAAAAATCATGCAGACTCAGTAGACCAAATGGCCTTTTCCTGCTGGCAAATTTCATATGTTCCTATGTTTAAAATAGCACATATCTTGACAGACTTATTTAATAGGAGTTAAACAGAAGGTACTTCCCCAAAATATGGAAACAGGAGAAAATAGTTTCAATTTATAAAGGAGGTGAAGCATCCAGCCCTACAAATTATTGCCCGATCGCGTTACTTTCAATAATATCAAAGGTAATGGAAAGAACTGTCCACACACAGTTAATGAATTATCGTGAAAACTATGGCAAATTGACATGAGTACAATCTGTATTTAGGAAGGGACTGTCCACTTAGAGACTTCATCGACTTGGTGTCCCGCACCCCCCCTTGGAGAGGCATGAGCCATGGACATGGTGTTCATGGACTTGTCCATAGCATTCAACTTAGTGGACCATACATATTGTTACATAAGCTTAGTGAAAATAATTGCAGAGGAACCCTCGGACTGGTCCACTCCTATTTGTCAAAGCAACATCAGTTTGTTTCAGTGGGAGGAACCAGTTCAGACTTGGTTTTGACATCACAAGGAGTTCCCCAGGAGTCAGTCTTGGGGTCTCTATTGTTCCTCATTTATTTAAACGAGCTTCCAGTCTATATGACACAAACCAGCATTCAATTATATGAGGATGACACCGTCTTGGTGTTTGAGGGAGAGAACATCAAGGAAGGTGAATATAAACTTCAAAGTGATTTCAATGTTTAGCAAAAGTGGTTCACTACATCTAAATTAATTACAAATCATAAAAAAACACAGTCCATGCTATTTAGTCCACATCATACAAGTAAATCCAGAGAAATAATCAAACTGGAAATAAAAACAGTAAATAGATTGGTTCTCACACTGGCTTCTACCTACAAATATTTAGGAATCCAAGTAGACCAATATTTTTCGCTTTAATATCATATAAACCAATGAACAAAAATGATAAACTCTAGAATTGGCACCCCAAGGAGACTATCCAATTATCTGACTAAAAAAGACCACTCAACTGTGGCAAACCAACTAATAATTCCAATTATGGATTATGGCGGTCACGTCTTCAGTTGTGCAAACAGAAAAGTACTTCAAAATTAGATTCTACTTATCATAGACTAAGAAGGTTTGTGTTAAAATGTAAGTACTATAACAGTCACCATTGCAACCTATACCAACATCTTGGATGGGTTGTGTCAGAATGAAAAAGAGATACAGTAGGTTATGGACAACACTATTATATAGCCTTTTAAAAATGGTAAACCTACAGGACTACTGGATAAATTGGACTGCCCAAATCAATCAAGAGAACTAGTGGTGCCAAAAACCAAAAAATACTTTTGGGATACTGACATTTAAACATAAAGCAGCTATTATGTGGAACAAACTGCCATCTCAAATACGGACACTTAAAATGTCTGTGATGTCATTTAAATCTGTAGTGAAACGAGAACAGGGACACATATGTACTTGTAATGTATGATTTTTCAAATGTAAATGTAATTGACTTATGAAATCTATTTTGGTATATTTAATCATTAACCCATTTCTTTTAATTAAGTTTTATGAACTGTGTTTGTTTATATGTGCAACAGGTTCATTTGAAACATCTACAGGTGCACCTTGTAAACAGGGTATAGCCCTAATGGTGTAATTGCATTGTCAATGCAAGCCTGTATAAATAAAAATGTTTTACTACTACTACTAGTACAGTTGCCGTTTTTTCTCAGCACCCTTATGCAGGTGATATTATGATGTGGAACCCCTTTTGCTTCAGACAGGAGGCTACAGGCTGAGGGAGGAAGTGAGCATTAGGGCTGATAACTCCAAGGAATAACTCACCACTGATTCATCAAGACTCTGGAGACCCTAAACCCTAATGTTTTTCCCTTTTGCTGCTTGGGGTTGGGATGGGGAGTTAGGGATTGAAGCCCTGATGTCACATTTCCCTACTTTTGTGATATTAACTTGAACCCTAACAAATGCATCAATGATTTTGTTTTGCAAAGAACATACATACATTTATATACTGTATATATATATATATATATATATATATATATATATATATATATATATATATATATATATATATATATAGTATATGCATGCTTCACCACTATGGTTAGGGTTCAGTTGTCACGTCTATGTTAAAGTCAAAATTTTGCACGTTAATAACTTTGGACCCATTAAACAGATTTGTCTGAAATTTGGTATGTGTGGTGGGGCATGGTAGATCTCTTGATCTGCCAAATTTCATTTTGGTCAGACCTATGGCCTTTGCGTATGAAAACGCTGAACAATGCAAAATTATCCATTTTTGGAGGCAGCTTTTGGGATTTTGGATGTGGCCCTGCATAGCCATTGTTTTGTGTGTCACTCTGTGAGATGACTTGTTTGAAAGAGCTTTGGTGGCCAAACATTCCGCTTTTCGTTTGGTGAAAAAATATTAAGGCATTCAAAAGTTATCCCACTTTTAATTTCCCATTGTAAGTCAATGGGAAAATTTGTATGTATGTTTTGCGAACAAAGAATGGAGTTCTGGCCATCTGGTCCCACCTGGCAATCAAAGAATTTGCAGCCTCACGGTTCAAGAATCTTTGTCCCTGAGAATTAAAAAAATTATTTGATCGTGAGGTCCTGGCATTGGTTCACTTCAAATTTTGCGTTTCACAATTTTTTATTCTTTGATCATGAGTGTGCAATTTCTTTGATCGCAAGCCTGCACATTCTTTTATTGTGAGATTCTTTGATCGCGATCGTGCATTGTGAGTGAGGGACAAGATGACCAGATTAAAAAAGCAATTTTTCCAGCCCAGGGGTGCCCTTGGAAGTCAAATGAGGGTGGGTTTTGCTCAGGGGGCTTCATTCTGCCTAATCTGAATAAGATAAATAATGTTTTCTATATCCCTGGTAGTGGAGCAGCCCATCCAATTTGTATAAAAAAAATAATGTTCTGCATATCCCTGGTAGTCTAGCGGCTCCCCTAATGTGCATTAAATAAATAATGATCTTCTATCACTGGTAGTCTAGTGGCCCACCCCGATCTATATAAAATTTATACTCTTCTCTATGTCCCTGGTAGTCTAGCGGCCCCCCTGATTATCAACAAAATAAGTAAAGATCACCAATTCCCTGGTAGTCTAGTGGCCCCCCAACCCTCCACCCAGCCATGCCAGTCCACCCAGCACCCCCCACCCGTCCCCAACAAGCGACTGGCACAGCCCACCTCTCACCTCCACAGCCAGCTGCCAACTGTGTGCATTAGAAGCGCTCTTGCAAAGAGGCAATCAGAAATTAATTTGCCACCAACTTGCACAACTTTCTACTTTTCTATTCTTTCTTAAAATGTAAGGACATTATATGCAAAAAAACTTTGTTAATGCACCAGTTAGGGTTCTTCTACAGTGAAAAAAAAAAATGGAAATTCAATTTTAGGGTTCCCACCCCTTGCACCCCACCCCCCACCAACAGGCATTGGGGTGTGCATTGGGGTCATCAGCCCTAACTCTCACCCCATTCTCCTACACTGCACCACCTCAGCTTGCTTACATATGGGATGGGGAGAGTTAGGGGCGATGACAATACACTCCAATGCCTGTTGTGAGGCTGAAGTGGGGGTTGGGGTCGCAAGGATGGGAACCCTAAAATTGAATTTCCTCACTTTTGTCACTGTAGAAGAACCCTAACTAATGCATTAATGAAGTTTTTTTGCATAGAATATATGTATATATATATATATATATATATATATATATATATATAGATATATATATATGTGTGTATATATATATATATATATATAAAATGTAAAGTAGCACTTTTAAGGTTAAAGGGTGAAGCTTTGCACCTTAATAACTTTGCCACTCTTCAATGGATTTGCCTGGTTGGGCATGGTAGATCTTGGGATTTGCCAACTTTTGTACCATCGGATATACGACTGCGGAGTTATTAAGTGACATCCGAATGCGCAATTATGTTTTTTTGTGCATTCTTTGCATTTCCATATGTGCTTGTGTTTCCTTTTGCATTTCTGTTTCCTTTGGCATTATTGTTGCTGTTACCATTACCATTTGTGTTTACAATTGCGGTAACGTGACCCTGCACGTTATGGTTTGCGTTTATGTATGCGTTTGCGTTTGCATTTATATTTCTGTTTCCTTTGGCGTTCTTGTTCATGTTAACTTTACCATTTGCATTTACAATTGCTGTACCATGCCCGTGCGCATTACGGTTTGTGTTTACGTGTGTGCTTCTGTTCGTGTTTTTGTTTCTGTTCACTTTGGCATTCTTGTTGCTGTACCACTTAACATTTGCATTTACAATACCGGTGCCATCACTGTGCACATTAGCAGTTGCATTTTTGTATGTGCTTGCGTGTCCGTTTGCATCACTGTTCACTTTGGAGTCACTTTATGCTTGCATTTCTATTAACGTTTGCTTTACCATTTACGTTTGCTTTACCATGTGTGTAACCGTTGCCGCTTGCATTTGCATTGCAGTTCCTGTTACTATGTAACAATACATCACATGGTGGGAGTGTGGGGCCCAATGAGCCCTGCACTCCCGCGACCGCATTCTATTCACTATTTATCATACTCATTCTCAAAAAGAAGGGAAATTAGAGGCAAAAAACTCCATTTAATGCATCTGTTAGGATTGCTCCACAGCGACAAAAGCAAGGAAATTCAATGTTAGGGTTGAAAGCCCCCCTTGAACCCCCAGCCCACACCCCGAACCAGCATCGAGTGCGGTTAAGGTCGTCAGTCATAACTCTGTGGAGGATGGGGTGGGGTGGGGTGTTTGGGGTGTCGGGGTCTGGTAACCCTAGCATCGTATTTCCACACTTTTGGTGCTGAGAAAACAACCATAACTGATGCATTAATGGATTTTTGCAATGAAGATATATATATATATATATATATATATATATATCTATATATATATATGACTTATTTATTTATTTTCATGGGCTCATAGGTGATTTACGAGTTCAGTAGGCGGTTTTGCCTATTATGGACATGCCACCATTTTTTATTGGTGGAAATCAAATTTTATATTACCCATGTGTGCATCTAATCTGTTTTTGGAAATGTTAATTGTACTGCTATCAACAATGTTTTTTGGAAGGGCATTCAATATAAAGATAACCCTTTGTGTATACAGTACCAAATGATTTCTCTTGTTTGTTTTATTTTGACTGCCTTTTAATTTCATATTGTGTGTTCTAGTATTGGTATTGGTGAGATTTTTATATAACCCGATGCTTTCTAGTATTGATTCATCTTTTATTGCTTTATATGTTAGGCATCGGTCATCCCTCATTCTCCTGTATTGCATTGAGTAGAGACCTACTTTTTTTAATCTTGTATTGTAATCTAGTCTGCTTACTGATTTCATTTTTTTGTAGCTTTTCATTGAACATTTTCTATTAATTTGTTTCCTCTTACCAATTGTGGAGCACATACTGATTAGCAATATTCTAGGTGCAGTCTAACAAGACAGGAATAAAGGGGAACTATTACCCTTTAATTACTTCTTTTAATATTTCTCAGAATGCAACTGATTATTTGGTTCCCCTTTTACAATGTTTTTTGTGTGTATATCAAAAGAAAGATTATTTGAGATGGTGACACCAAGGTCTTTTTCATTGTCTGTAGTTTGTAAGTTGTGCTGTTTAATTTATAGGTGTAACATGGATTGTTTTTCCCTAAGTGCATCACCTTGCATTTGAGCTCATTAAATAATAATTCACTTTCAACTGACCATTTCCCAAGATGTGTGAGATTTTTTTGAATTTCAAGTGCAGAATTTGAATTTTTTATAATGCCACCAAGTTTGCAGTCGTCGGCGTACTTTGTCATCCAACAGTTTTTGTTAAGGGGGAGCATGGAAGATATTAATATGTTAAAGAGAACTGTCCCCAGAATGTAGCCCCGTTAGTGACTGGGCCCCAAGGAGATAGGTGGCCTTTTAGTGAAACTTGCTGTGAACAATTTGACAGCCTAGCGTCAATCCAACTTATTAATTAAGGGGTATATTTTTGCAGTTTTCAACTGTTTAATAAGTATATTATGTGAAACTGAGTCAAAAGCCTTTGAAAAGTCCAGAAAAATCATGTCAACAGATAGGCCTTTATCTAGAGCTTCACTTAAAGAGTCGAAGAAATTTAGGTTTCTTTGGCACGATCTGCTCCTGACAAACCCATGCTGGGTAATATTGATATGCCCTTAATCTGCTAGATGTTCAGTAATTCTATCCTTTAAGAGTCTCTCCATCAATTTACAGAAAACGGCTGTCAAGCTTATAGGTCTATAATTTTGCTCTAGGTTTTGCTGCAATTTTTATATGAGGGAATCACACTAGCCTGATTCCATATCGAGATGGTAGTGCCTGTAGTAAGAGAGATGTTAAACAAGACAGTTAAAGGGACAGCTAGCTGAGATGCAGTATTTTTTATGAAAATAGGTGGAATTCCATCTGGTCCAGCAGACCCATTAGATTTTGTAATTTTTATAGCATCTATTACTTCTTTTGCGTTAAACTGTTTATTAGTGCTTGAGGGCTCTATACTTGATGGTGTAGAGAGTTTGGGACTAAACATGCTGATGAAATATTTATTTAGTTCTGTTATAATTTCTGCCTCATCAGGAATTGCTCCATTGATTGTGTTTAGTGGTCCAATGATTGGGCTATTTTTGTTCATTTATCCAATGTAGTTAAAACAAGATTTTTTGTTGTTTTTAACAGAGTTCACTAATTTTTCTTCAAGTTGTATTTTGGAATTTCTAATTAGGCTCATATTTTTATTTAATGATTTTTTGTATGCTGACCAGTTTGAAGGTGTAGAGTGTTTTTTGTATTTTTTATATAGTTTTAATTTTTTGTTTAAAGGCTACCTAAACACACATATAAAGGGGTATATTGTTCTAAAAACCCTCCCATGGAAGCAAAGCAGACAGGGGGATGTTTTGAATCCTAGAAGCAGTTACCTTAAAATCCCAAGTTTTCTTTTCAGCGGGTTTTTTCTTAACACTGAAACCAGGAAGCATTTTCACAGCATCGCGCTGATCAGAGGCTAAGACTGATGGGAATGTCTAACATGATGATGTAATCTTAGCAAGTCAGGATGTTCCCAGTATTCAGTCCCTATGGAGCCTTATGTTCTGTGTGTCAAATTAGCAGTATATGTGTACCTTGAGATCTATATTGCTATGTAGCATGTACAGTATACTGTACTGTACATGTTTCATAGTGATAGAGACCTCCTGAATTGACCTATAAGTTAAAGGACCCTATATGGCCTGGGCCCTCTTTACCTGGTAGACTTTCTTACACCAGTTCCCTCTGTTCCTCCTCTAGAGGCCTCCTTGCAATTCCCAGGATGAGACTAAAAACAGCCGGTGACAGAGCTTTTAGTGTCACTGGCCCAGTCCTGTGGAATTCACTACCTCCAGCTATAAGGGAGGCCTCCTCAGTAGAGGTATTCAAGGCCCACCTCAAGGCCTTCTTGTTTAATCAAGCTTTCCAGGACCCTGTCTTTTAAATATTGCCCTGGTAATGACACACTGTTGAAATAGCTTCTATCCCAGGTGACCTATTTATTTATCTATTTTCTGATTTTATTCTATCATAGTTGTCTATGTAATACTGTTTTGTCTTTTGATGTGTTGTTTTATTTATTCTTTGATTGTATTTTTATGTATGGGGCCCAGAGCCCCAGGGATTGGGTGTCTTACAACAAAATTTGCCTTTGCCTTAAGAGCACTGTACCAAAGGCCCTTCTTCTGGCCAGACCCAGAGACATAAATACAAATACAAACAAACAAATCATGCAAGACTGACACAAAACATCCATTATTACAAAGAACAGTTACATAAAGAGTTCATCAATAAGTGTTGCTTCAATTTTACTTTGAAGTCAGAAAAATAAGTTTCCTGATGTATAGCTAAGGGTAATGAATTCCAATATCGAGGGGCAACTATAGAAAAGCTCAAGACCCAGTTTAAGTTTGGGTAACGCTGAGTCTAACAAGATACTATTAGAGGAATGGAGACTCAGGAAAATAGCCCGGGTTTTTACAAGATTAGACAAAGGAAACAAGGATTTAAGAAAAATGCATTTAAAAATAGTACAAATACAAAATATTCCATTCTAGGCATAGGAGCCAGCTAGCTCAAATTAGTATATAGAATACAATGATGAGTTTGCAATGGTACCTGTAGAATGAAGTGACAAACATTATTATAAATGACCATCAATGTATGCAATTCCTTGCACCCAAGATTCAAATGAATACTCAAGGCATAGTCAAATTGTGGTAACAATGACTCTACTGCAATAGATTTTTTTACTTTAAAAGAAAAGTAATTCTTAAATTTATATAACAAGCCTAACTTATGATTTATAGTGCATGCAGCAGTATGAACCAGTAATGAACGTGTCAGCCCAGGCTCCAAATAGGCCCTTAGATATTTAAATTGGTACACTTGTTCAATAGCTTAACCATTTAAACCTGTAAAGGCAAAGTAGGGTTATCCTTAAGCATAGGTGGAGTACCAAAAATCCCAGATTTGGTTTTATTTGAATTTAAAACCAAAGCATTGTCCAAAAACACTGACAAACTCTCTCAAAATCATGATTTAAGGCAGCGGTTAACCCAGAAAGAGAGCTAGGCAGACAAAAATGAATCAGATCATCTGCATATAATATAGTATCACAAGTCCTACAAAAAGAAGGAAGTTCATGAACAAATAAAGAAAATAACAAGGGGCCCAAAACGGACCCCTGAGGGATGCCACAACTAATCAAAGAAGTGTCAGACACTACAGAACCTATTTTAGCAAATTGAGCATGATCAAATAGATAGTTCCCAATCTAGGAAACAGCTGCCTCACTAAACCCCTGACTATTCAACTTTAAGCATGTAACATCATGCTCTATATGGTCAAATGTTTTGGTCAGGTCCACGAACACTGCCCCAGTCAATATGCCTTCCTCAAAGCCCCTTAGGACAGAGTCTATGAACCTGACCAAGGCAATCACAGTTCCATAATGCTTATGAAAACCACATTGGTGAGGTGAAAGTAACCCATAGGTGATAAGGTATTCATCAATTTGCTAAGCCACAATCGTTTCAAGCATCTTGCTTAATGGGTTAAGAATTAAAATGCAGTTAAAGTCCTAAAGAGAGGCTGCATGACTTTTCTTGGGGATAGAGACAACCCTTGCCAGTTTCCAGTTAGAGGGAAACTAGTAGGATTCCAAAAAAGATCGAAAATTTAACATATAGGTTTAACTATAAAAGAAATGGCCAGCTTTAGAAAGCAGCCATTAAGTCCACCACAACGGTTACTATATGCATTAGGTAACATGCTCAATAAAGTATAAACATCAACTTCAGAGACCTTCCTAAAACAGCAGTGCAATGAAAAAAAGTTATTTCTAAAAGCTAATTTTCTGCTATGTTTATGAAAAATATTGGCAGAACTGTTGATTTGTGTTTTCTGAATGCTTCCTGTGATGCGTACTGTACATATGATTTACCCTCCTTGGATCCTCAATATTATTTCTATGAAGAAATGAGATGGCCATCTTTTTTTGCTTTAGAAATAATTATTTTATGACTTTCAAAAAATTCTTAAATGATAATGAAAACTGAAACTTTTACCACCGAAATTAACTATAAGACATCTGGCATTGATTAACAAAAAAAAGTAGGGTCAAATTTTAACCCATGTTCATTGCACTGCTGCTTTAAATACAAATGCAGGTCTGTCCAACAAGGGATAAACATATATGGAACTCCTATTGGTCATACATGCTCCATTTCTATAAAAGCTGGAGAGATCATAAATGTTTTTGTTAAAAAGGTTAGCTATCTCAGCAGGGTCAATAATATCAGCATCATTTACTGCCAAATTCCTGACTGAGGGAGATGATTTAGGGGAAAGTAAGGAGTTTATATTTTCCTAAAGGTTTTTTGGGATTTGACCAATTAGACTGAAACCTATCCAAGTAGAAATCTCTGTTTGCTTTTCGTACTAAATCAGAAACCTTATTTCTAATACAGTGGTAGTTGTTGAGGAGCAAAACAGAAGGATTCTTCTTGTATGCGACCCAGGCAGTATTACACTCTTTAATCAAGGCCCTAATGGCTAGGGTAAGCCAAGGATTGGAAACACCTCTTAACCTCATGGTACATATAGGGAACAAAGAATCCTAAAAGGGAAGAAGTTGTCTACAAAAAAATCCACAGCACAATCAATATCAGGGACACATTCCAAGTATGACCAATCAGTCTGGGATAAATAAGCATAAAGAATGTCCAAACCAACATTTTTAAAAGAGTGAACTTGGACCAGATGAGGAGCAACTTTCAGATGGCCAAAATTCTACACAGCAAATATTGCCATATGATCACTAACTGTGTCAGGTAAAACACCTGCATCAGTTATACACCCCACTATATTGGTAATAACCCAATCCAAAACAGTATGGTTTAATGTGTCTGAGTTAAGAGGAGTAGGCTCATTTATACATTGAAATAAACCATAAGCAAATAACAAGGACTCCAGTCCCATGTTTACCCTTAAAGACAAATTCAAATTAGTATCCCTGACCAATATAGTGCCATGTCATTTTATATAGGGAACCATGTTTTCAAGATATTGCTTTAATCCTTCAAGACCACTATTAGGTGGATTATATAGATATCCCATAATAAGTTGTTTTGTTCTACCCAACAATATCTGTAGCAGCAGCCAGCAATCAGTTTTTAGGGACCCATCACTACTAGAATTTATGACATTTATCTCTAGATTATTTTTATAATAGAATGCAACCCCTTCTTCTTACCCTTCATATTAGCTCTAGACAGATTATACCCAGAAATGGAGCATGAATTGTCAGAAACAACAGGCTTTAGTTACGTTTCTGACAAGGCCAGTAAATCAGGTTTGTAATGGTCAATAATATGTTCTATTTCAGCTAATTTAGGAAGGAGGCTATTATAATGTGATGTGACACCAAGGGTTATTTTTAATTAGACATGTGATTTATATGGTGCTATAAATAAGGATGAACACTAGGAAGCAATATCTTTGAGAAAGCCTCATACATAGGTGAAACATCAAAGAGTTTTTCTGAGTCCCCCTGGCCCTTTTCGGTTCTTTTGGACTGTGTAGTGATTGTCAATAAATGAAGGAATTGTTCTTCTTCAAACTGCACTTTCAGGACTCTTCATTTCTGCCTATTTACTTATTGTATGACTGGTGAGTGCCATGACTTCTGTTTTCTAGTATTAGACATTGATGTAGAGCACCATGCTCTGCCATAGTGTGGTTCTTCTCACTGTTTCATGAGAAATATCAGCTTGACCATGCCAAGGCTCCTCTGAAAGATGAGGCATACAGATGGGTGGTGGGAAAAGAATTGAGGAGCATTGGGGACTGCCCACACTTATATAGGATGCAGCATGCCATGTGAAGTCATTGTGGGTGGTTCCCAGGTGAACTGCTGGTGAAAATCCTCCAGGTGGATCTGGCGCCAATGGTGGGATGTTCCTACGTGTGTGACCTGCTGCAAGTGATGTCCTAAAAGAAGATCTCACCAACCACACATGGCAATTTCCATAGCAACTGCACATAAGACACCCTGCAAAGAACAGTGTCTTATGTGCATGAGAAAGGAGCAGTCTCATTGGCTGGGAGCACTCTTAATCTATAAATTGAGATGAAAAGAATGTGAACTAATCAAAGACCCCCCCCTCAGTTTTGCTAAGATCTAATTTTTAAATTTCAGTCTAAGAAATGACCTGCAAAATTTCAATTCTGCACAGCATGCAGGTATTAACAAACTCAGCAGTGTTAACAGTTGTGCCTATTATAGAAATGATAAAACTCTTACACTTACATAATTTTCAAACAAGTCTGTTATCCTGCCAGCATGTTGAATTATTTCTTCAGCCATTTTTTGTTGCTGAATTGAAGTTTTGAAGCTCACTTTCTTCTTCATGAGTCTGTGGATGTATTCTACAACTACATACAGATGTAGTTTTTCCACAAGCTCCTGTTGAAAAATCAAATACGTTGGTTTACAGATTATGTATTTTAACAAGCTCTTAAGGGTGTGAAACAGATAAAATAATATATGTGGTTGTGTGTGTAACAAGAATTTTACACATACTCAAGGTTTTTGGATGCCTCATAAACCATGAGAGCAAAGCTTGAGGGGTTTATCTAGACATCCAAAACTGAAGGCTGGTGTAACATTCAAAAGTCGTCCAGAAAAACCAAAAGCTGGGAGCTCAGGACTACATTCCAATATATTCACTCAGTCGTTGATTCATATATTTTCTTTGCTGCAGCTACATCAAAGAGTAGGGCCATTCTTGATGCCCTACAGGTGGCATGCCTCAGACAGCTAGTTTTGGAGCCCACTCATGAGGGAGCAATCTTAGACCTCATACTCTCAAATGGGGACAGTGAGAGGATCTCAGATATAGAAGTGGGTAGCCATCTGGGAACAAGTGACCACCAAACAGTGTGGTTCATGATAAACTCAGCTACAGAGTCAAGCCATACCAAAGTGAGGGTACTGGACTTCAGGAGGGCTGACTTTGGCAAGATGGGAGCATGTCTTAGAAAAGAACTAGCAAACAGGCTAAAGGAGGGGTGGAGCAACAATGGGGAAACATCAAAACTGCCATAACAGAGGCAAACAAGCCTTTGTGTGAAACAAATAAACAAGTCAAAATGAAAGAAAAATCCACTATGATTCTCAAAAGAGGTGGCTGGGAAGGTCAGGGAGAAAAAGATAGCATTCAGGAAGTGTAAGGAAACACAGAAGGAGCAGGACAGAGAGGTGTACCAGTTAAGGCAGAAGGAAGCAGGGAGGGAAGTCAGAATAGCAAAGGCCCAAACTGAGGAAAAGATAGCCAACTCGGTTAAGAAGGGGGATAAAACCTTTTATAGGAGGGCCTGGTGGCACTGAAGGTTGAGGTGCTGGATGCCACACCTCGCACCACACTGACAACCTGAGTTTGGGAGCAAGCTCAGGAGCTGGGGGTTGGCAGGGGAGGGATCAGATTGAGTGCCCATCTGGTTGCTCTCCTGTCCTGGGGGGGGCATTGGGTTGTCCAGAGCTTTGGTGACCCCTGGTGGAGATCGGGGTGCTACAGAAGCTTGGACGGTATGTCACAGTGTGCCCGATGCTGGCATTATTGCCATGCCTCATGTGTCGGGGGTACACACACAAGAAGGGAAGGGAAGGAAATGGAAGAACCCAGTGAGCAGGGATAGGTGATGGCACCTTTCCTCCATGCCCAATGCCGGATCTGACTGGGGCTGACCCTCATCACTCCTGCACCCCATCCCTGCCTGCTTATCAGAGTCTGTCTCTTAAGGAGCCCAAGTAAGTGGTCGGGCTACCCTCCATGGGCGGTTCAAACCAGGGGTGCAGGCAGCAGGTGGGGGGTGAGGAAGAGGGGCATAGCCCACAGCGGTTCTCAGGTGGGCAGGTATAAGGAGAGGATGCCCGAGAGAGTTACCCCTAGCCATGACAGGAGGAAAATAAAGTTGGAGAAAAAAAAGAAAACTTTTATAGGTACATCAGGGAGCATAGAAAGAAAAAGGCAGGGATAGTGAGGCTGAACAGAATGGATGGTGGGTGGGTGGGCAGAGAGGGACAGTGAAAAAGCAGGGATACTGAACGAATATTTCTGCTCAATATTCATAAGGTACCGCCCATGTAGACCGCTGATTTTTGAGCTCTGCACTTTTGAGTGACTCAATAATAGTGCTGTACAAGAGATTTAGTGGTGCAATACAGCGCTATATCCAGTATAGTGAGTACAGCAAGGAGCTGTACTTGCTATTGCAGGATATAGTGTCCTTTGAGGATGATTCTCACTGAGCTGCAATGCAAACAGCCTCAGGTTTGGTTCCAGCTAGAGGCAGAATAAATTTTTTGTTTCAGCATCCAATAACTTGCCCCATGGTCTGCACCCCCCTTGGAGTTGATTATTTAAGTTTTGGGGGGTGCGGTGGGCTTGCCTCCACATAAAAAAAATATTTTTGTATTTTTTTTAAGTATTGTAGTGACTGTCGCTATTTGCAATGGTCACTACAATATCCATCGCTCATTTGACCACAGGGTCAAGTTTCTTCACTGTATGTGATAAGCGGTCTTTCAGACTCACCTTTATTACATAGAACCATTCACAAAAGAGGAGGAGGGGGATGTGCCTAATCCAATTAACAGAAGCACTCTGGATAGGGGGGGTCGATCCCAGTTCTTTCACAGAAGAAAGGGTTCTGAAAGAACTCCTAAAACTGAAGGTGGACAAAGCAATGGGGCCTGATGGAATTCACCCCAGAATTCTAAAAGAATTAAGAAGAGAACTAGTGAAACCACTGACTACACTTTTTAACAAATCATGGGAGGATGGTGTGGTACCTGAGGACTGGAGGAAGGCAGATGTGATTCCCCTTCACAAAAGTGGGAGCAAGACAAAGGCAGAAAACTACAGACATTTCAATTTGACCTCTGTGGTAGGGAAAGTGATGTAATCTCTTCTGAAGGAAAGAACTGCTGAGTACCTAGAGGCCAGTGAGGCACAGGACCCAAGGCAGCATGGGTTCACAGCGGGAAGGTCATGTCAGATGAATCTAATTGATTTCTTTGACTGGGTGACCAAAGCAGTAGACCAGGGAGGGGCTGTGGACATGGCCTACCTAGACTTTAGCAAGGCATTTGACACAGTCCCACACAAAAGATTAATAGTCAAATTAACCAGTTTATAAAATGAATAAAATATATTTGATGGAAAAAAATTAACCAGCCTGGGAGTGGGTCTCAGGGTGGTAGCTTGAGTAAAACATTGGCTGGACAACAGGACACAGAAGGTAATTGTAAATGGAGTCCACTCTGAAGAAAGGGGTTACTAGTGGGGTACCGCAGGGTTCAGTACTGGGTCCAGTCCTTTTTAATGTCTTTATAAGTGACATTGCAGAGGGACTGGAAGGAAAAGTATGCCTCTTTGCAGATGACACAAAGATCTGCAACAGGGTTGATACACAAGGAGGCATGGAAAGGATGAGAACGGACTTGGCAAGGTTGGAGGAATGGTCAGAAGTATGGCAGCTTGGATTCAATGCAAAAAAGTGCAAAGTAATGCACCTGGGAATGAAAAACCCAGGGGAAGATTACACAATGAGGGGGGTAGTAACAACAACAAAAATGGAAAGGGACCTGGGGGTAATCATATCTGATGACCTTAAGGTTAGCAAGCAATGTGAGAAGGCAGTAGGGAGGGCTGGGGGTATACCGGGATGGATAGGGACAGGCATCACCAGCAGAAAACAGGAAGTTGTTATTCCTTTGTACAGACATCTGGAGTACTACATCCAGTTCTGGAGACCCTATCTCTGCAAAGACATAGACAGGATGGAGGCAGCCCAGAGGAGGGCAACTAAAATGGTGCAGGGTCTGCAAGAGAAGCCATACAAGGAGAGACTAAAGGAGCTTAATATGTATACCCTTTAGGAAAGGAGGGAGAGGGGGCACATGATAGAAACTTTTAAGTACCTCAGTGGAATCAAGTCCAAGTTGGTAGCATCTTTCAGAAAAAGAGATGTGCAAGAACAAGGGGACACAATTTGAAGATGGGGGGTGGTTAAGGGGCAATGTGAGGAAGTATTTTTTCACAGAAAGGGTGGTGGACACATGGAACAGCCTTCCTGAGGAGGCTGTGGGGTCTAAAACTGTGGGAGAATTCAAGAATGCATGGGACAGACATAAGGCAATTTTTGTGGGGGTAGGAAGAAATAGGCTGTTGGTTAACTAGGATCTGCAGCTTATCCTGTAGGTAGGGAAATGAGCAGACTAGGTGGGCCAAGCAGTCCTTACCTGTCATCAAAGTCTATGTTTCTATGTTTCTATATTTCTAAAGATCCCATGACACTTATCAAAGAAGAGATGGGGAATTTAGTTATGGGGGTAATGATATATATATATATATCATTAGCCCCATAAATCAATTCCCCATCTCTTCTTGATAAGTGTCATGGGCTGTTTAGCTCTTTAACTTTCACTTGAACAGTGACCAGAGAAAGGATTAGCATCTAATCTGAATGACAGCACCTCAACAGTGCAGCACCCCTTCATTCTGCACTACTGCCTGTTATGGATAGTACCTTGCCTAGGGCTGGAATAAATTTCTTCCCAATCTGTTGGTCGCAGAGGTGAGCATTCTGTCTACTGAGCCACTGCAACTGAAGACACCATAAAGTAACCTTGACAAATATGAAATTAAATAACAAATTATGTTCAAAACATAATATAAACAGAATAATGAATAGGTGACTGTGTATTACAAGGGACTAAAACCATCGAGAGGTTCTGGGGACAAGGGAACCTTCAGAGCAAACCTTGAGAGGTTTTCTTGTCCCCAGAACTTCAATATGATTTTACTCCTGAGTGATACTAATTTACCTTTTTAAATTTTGTAATATATGTGTCCTATTTAAAAGTTTCCGTGGCTCTGAAATTTTTTTAAGCATGCTATGAGGACATCCAACAGCTGCACTGAGCACTGGTAGGGCAGCTGACAGCCACACTGAGCTCTTGTTCACTCTGTGTCCACCCGTACACCAAAAACTTCTGCTCTAACCTTTTAGGTGTTTTCATGGTGAGTGAACACTGGATCAACCAGATGACTCTTTAAACTATGCAAAGGAAAAAGATGTGTGCAAAAGAGCAAAGACAAATTTCTCTCAGTGAGCAAGAGATGGCCACTATGTTTACTAATTGTTCTGCCCACCCACAGAAAGAAAGCAGCCAGTCATAAGTAACGTTGTGCAGTTAGCAAGCGAAGTAGGGAACTTAGCAACCTAGGATAGTTATGTGCTTGCACTCTTCAGTTTCCTTGATAATACTATCATTCAGAAATCTGAATGATAGTATTATAGGCTTTGAACGATAGTATTATCACTCACCATCAATGGTATTATCATGTTTTGGACTGTGCTATTACAGGACTTTTTTGTATCGCTTAATAATCTATTAAAATGAGTTATCCATATATTACAATACAACAAGAAGTATGGGGGGAGAGCTGGAAAGGGTTGGAAAAATAACATTCATGGTAGTCTGTAGTGAAACTGATTACACACTGAGCTAATAATTGTTTTAATAGAAATGGAAGTTTAAGATTTCAGAAGATGGCTATTAATGGAAAGGGAATTTTTACTTAAGTCATTGTAGCATCATATAAGGGAATGTTTCCATCAGCCATCATAAATTTGCTTGATGAAATAAACTCAGAACACTACTTCTATGATTCTGATTATTTGAAAGACAGTCTGCTTGAAGCAGCTGCATGCATTATGGATAACTGGAGCACTGGCAGGCTACAGATTGCTTGTGTCTAGGCATGCACTAGGTGGATGTAAATCTGAAATATGTTGCTAGCTATGTATCACTACTGAGGCACAACTGGAGCACTGAAAATATTTGCCAAGGCATGTGCTCCATCTGGTCTAGTTCTGGAGGCAACCATGTAGCTTGTTGCTTCTACTGTAAAAACTATTGGTTTTTTTCTGCCGATGAGTGACTTGAGAATAATTACAGTATTTATCAGTTTCTGTCTAGTATACTGCCCTACCCCAAGGCATTGGCCACTTTTTGTACCTGATGCCTGTTGGAGTTGAGCGTCCCTCACTTGTTTGAGCGTGTTGTTTTTCTCATTGTTACACACATTCTTTAGTACTACTTCATGAGGCAAAGATCATCTCAGCTATTATTATTATATAATAACTAGGTTTTACTTTTTCACAAAGGGGAACATGTTGCATAATTTGCCATTATAAAGGAGTGTTTATAATGGCAAACATGTGCCGGGTTTCTCTCACTATGCACATGTGTCAGTCACTGCCCTCCTGTTTTCTTGACTGCTCGCCATCCTGCTTAATCACCCAAAACTGTACTGCTACTTGGGCTGAGCAGTAAGTTATTTTTTTTTAATCTACTACTCTTTAACAAAGCAGCTACCAGGGTGAAAATACTCAACTGTCAGCAGATGACCATGGACTGCGCTAAAAGTCAACTGGACCACAGTCACACCAGAATGCCTGTTATTTTATATAACTGCTGTGGCAAAAAAGTGAAACCCAGCAGTTATATAAAATAAAAAAGGGAGTAGTGTGTGAAACTTGAATGTTACACAAACCATAACACAAAAAATGGGTAATGGTGTCAAAAGTCTTTTTAAGTAGAGCTCCTTTGTAGGTGTTCTAAAGTCGTCCAGAAAAACCAAAAGCTGGGAGCTCAGGACTACATTCCAATATATTCACTCAACAACCCTAACCGATGCATTAACAAAGTTTTTTTGCATAGAATTTCCTTACTTTTTAAGAAAGAATAGAAAAGTAGAAAGTTGCGTGGGCCCTGCTCTCCCACCAACTTGTAAGTGTCGGGCCACATTACACACCTAATGACTAAAAAGTACATTGACAACAGCACGGCCAGCCACCAAACAAATGTTAATCTAGTAGAACAACAGAAAATGCTGTCCACAAAATATAAACTGCGCCACGAAATATCTCTGCAAAAAATATATTGTCTGACACGTAAACACTGTAATTCATATCCATCAGACATGCCATAAACACCCTCCAAATTTCAAGTAAAAAGACCAAACTGTTTCTGAGATATTCAGTGTTAAAGAGGACAGGAAATAAAACATGATACTTGTCCTATGAAATGTGTCCTGTCATTATTTCTCATGTTGTTGGTTTGAATATTAGCTGAAAGTAAATGTTATTAATTATTTTTATATTTATATTACAAAAATTATTTAATTTTTACAAAATGGCCATTACTGGAGCCACTTCCCTAACCTTTCTGGTATTCACTCAGTAGAAGTGAGCGTGCCAGTTTTGTCATGACGTGCCCGTTCATGCTTTGGCGCCACCTGCTGCACTCACGCTGAGCACTCAATATTCTTACAATGCTGTCAAACAGTCTAAGCAGCCTTGCAGCCTAATAGTACTGTAATGGTAAGCAGTACTATACAACATCAGTGGACATTCCTGAGCTATACAGCAGTGCCCATCTCCAGTCATTGTGAGCTATGTCTTTTATTCAAGAAAAAAAGCCCAACAAGTGACTAACCAATTAACTGCAGCAGCTGGATGTATAAAAAAAAAATAGGCAGCACCTCCAGCATTTTGTAGAATGCAGACTAAAGCAGGTAGTGTAGTGGACAACATGATCTCTTCTGTCATGCTACCATCACTGCTCGCCCCAAAAAAAAAACACTGAAGGCTACAGAAGTGTCTCTTACAGGAGGCTCATAAGCTGCACTAACATGATGGGGGCTACCGATCTTCACCAGCAGGTGGAAGGGAAAGTTTTAAAAGTTGTATTTTACTCATTTTAAAGATGGATCAGTCTCCACTGCAGTTTCCACTTGCCAGCTCACCAGAAAGTTCACTAACAATTTTACTTTGCATTTTCACTTTTCTTCCCTCCGCTGTCACCCGTCAGAAAGTCCGATATATAAGGTGATTTATTTTAACAAGCCCTTACCACTGTCTAAACTCCCCCCTAGGATGCAGTCAGGCTACTTTGCTTCAGAAATCTGAAAGAGGAGGGATCAGCTAGTTTTGATCTAACTAGTTTTCTTTTGTTTAGTGGAGTGTTTTTATGCTGATGGGACACTGACATGATTAGGTAGCTTTTTTGTTTTGTTTACTTGCTAAAAAGCCCTCATCCATCTCTCTCCTCTCTCTCGATTTAAATATCCCTGGGATGCAGGCTAGTTCATCGCACTAGTGATCAGACCACTAACGCGTGTGTGATTGGCTGGTGATCATCTAATGGGAGCTGCAGCAGCTTTAAATGGCAAGTGATGGGAGCCAGTTCGGTGTAAAGATGTATACCGGATTAAATAACCATTGCCATGTACAATAAATTTCAGAAATAGCAACCAACATGGCAATAAAGGAATTCAGACAACAAATTCTTCAGCAACAAGTTTTCTGTAGCTTAACAGCACAGTAAATGTGTTTCACTTTTCCAAAGCTGCTGACCCACTTTGCACACCATGTATAATTAACGACTGAGGAATGTGTTGTCTAAATTACTTTATTGCCATAATTTTATGTACCAACACCACTCTCCTAAAAAAGTCCAGGTACCAGCCTTGACCCATTGCCAGTCTATCCATGTGCAGCTTTTAAAATGCTCAGTTAGGAACTAACCAATATTTTTCCTTGTTTAAAACAATAAAAAAAAGATGTTATAAATACTGTAAAACTGTTTAATTTTGCTTTTTATTAACTTCACGCTGTTAACATCCATCCCGCACTGCAAACTGTCAACATAAGTTCGCGGGTAGGCTTCAGTTGCAGTTGGCAACGCAATTGTGGATGTCAGGAGGGGCATTAAACTTGGCTTTGCTTGGTTTTCTGCCCTTCTGTTATGGTGCACTGGTGATCAGAAAACAGCAATTAAAAAAATACATTAAACTTTGCTTTTCTTGTTTTGCTGCCGTAAACTGGTGAATGAAGAATGGCAATTTAAATAAAAAAAATTGGGGGCATGGCTTGCTGGTGGCAGAGAATGTCAATCACCAAAATAAAAACATTCAACTTTTGTTTTCTTTTCCTGAGTTTGCTGCAGTACAGGCAAATACAGTACTCTGTGTCTTCGTATAAAAGGTAAAAACAGCACATCTTATGGTTAATGGATGTTTTGTTTTTTTACAGCCACTGCTACTTCTGCCAGCAACACTGTGAACTGTTTAGGTGATCCCAATTACAACACTGTACTTTATGTGATGTTCTGTGCTGCCATGTTTTGGAAATGCTGATGATTTAATTCTCTCTTTTCTACCATACCAGTACTCATACTCCATAGTGTCCATAGTGTCTGTCTGTTGGCTCACAAAAGTAAGAAGCTAGTTGTTTCCTATTGCCACAGAAAAAGGTTATTGAATCCACCAACAGTGTGAACTTCTCATATAAAAGTATGGAGCTGTGCTGTTGGTGTGTGTGTTGTGGGGGAAGGAGCAGCAAGTGCAGCATGAAGCAATCGCTGTTGTGTATGCCTGTTTCTTTGTGGCCTGCCTGTATGTAACGTATATCGAAATATTTAAAAAATCGCAATAAAAAATGTTGACGTCTGTTAATGTTCGGGCTAATGCTAAAAGCGCAAACATAGCGAGAATTGTCAACAATTATTACCTGTTTTGCAGCGTCATTTTTTTTCCTTCTTCACAGTCAAACAACCTGTTACCCGTATAGATCACTGTTCATTATTGTTGAAGCTTGTGATTCTCTACCATGTCCTAGCTGATTGCTCTAAATTCAACCCTACCCCTTTCTCTCACTCATCAGCAAGAAACCATTATCCTAAAAGTGGACAGGCTGGGAAAAACACAAAGCTCAAACCACCAACCTTTATTCACTGAACTACACACTTCCACATGACTTGCCACTTGCTCAGTCTTGGTAAAATGCACTGCTCTAAACTATCCTTTCTCTACACAAGGCACTGCTATTTATCATCTTACCATGCTATAAACTGCACTAACACAGTATGTAACACATCATTCTTCACTGGTTATTTATTTTTTTATTTTGTTGTTGTTATTTCATTTTTTGGGGGAGCCCACTGCATTTTCTAATTGCAATAAGCCTCTAGGATGTGTGGTGTTGGCGATGCTAGCACGATGAACTAGCCTGCATCCAGCCGATAACGAGAGAGAGAGAGAGAGAGAGAGACAGACAGACAGACAGTAGTCAGATCGAAGCCAGCTGATCTCTCCTCTTTCAGATTTCTGAAGCAAAGCAGCCTGACTGCATCCCAGGGTGAATTTAGACAGTGGTAAGGGCTTGTTAAAAAAATCACCTTACATATCAGACTTTCTGATGGATGGTGACAGTGGAGGGAAGAAAAGTAAAATGCTAAATTGTTAGTGAACTAACTAGCGAGTTGGCAGGCAGAAACTGCAGTGGGGATTGAGACCCAAAGGATGAAACACTCCAGATATGATCTGTAGCCACCAGCATCTTAGTGCACCTCCCACAATGGACATCATACAGTGTGTCTGTGCTGATTTTGAAAGGACAGCCATGTGCAGATAGAATGCATCAATGGAGTCATCATTTGCAGCAGGCTCGAGCAGTAATAGAACCTTCAGTAGTGGCTTCACTGTTAGTATCCAGAAAATGTGTTGAAAACAAAACAAAAATGTTATCAAGTCATAATAACTTGTATGTTTATAGTTTTATTCAGCATTAAAATGCACAGTTACCCATGTTAGTGCAAAAGTTGCTTTCCTGTCCCCTTTAAATATGGTTTAAGATATAAAAATACTTGTCTAAGAAAATATTGTAAAATATTGTCTGTCTTGAAAATATGGTGATAGCCCCAAGAAGGATAGGGGCTAGTTGAGAAAAAAATCTGTTCTCAGTTCCTTTATGTTCTTTATAACTAGATTCAGGATTCCCTGTCTGCCTCCCTGATAAAGAAAAGGAGACATTATGATTTGCTGGAGAATGGAGTGGCTAACCTTCTGTACTCATAGGTTTATACTGTTCCGTATTTAAAGAAATCCCTGCTGGAATGAAACTAGGGAGCGGAAGGGCTTTACTGTCTTGTTCAATGCAAACAGTCACTCCAGAGCTCCCTTAAGTGGCAAAGCTTCGGGTTCACTCTTGAAAGAGTGAAGAAGTTAAGAAAATTGTTGCCCCTTTTATAATAAATAAAGAAGAGAAAGTTCTGAAGAGATTAATTTAAAACAGGAGCATGTCAGCTCCTTGCTCATTCTATTTCTCTTTTCTATGCCCCTTTCGCCTTCTAAAAATGCAACCCAGTAGCAGAGCAGCTTTACTTCTGCTTCAAACCAGAAAGCCGCTCCGAAGCTCCCTGACAGTATGGAATTCTGTGTTCATTCTACATGAGTGAATCAAATAAAGGGCAGACTCCCACATAAGAAACACCTGCAGGAGAAAGAGAGCAATAGAAATAAAAGTAAACAAGGAACTTGCCTGCTCCTCGCTCTCTCTCTCTTTCTCACGCTCATCTCTAACACAGCAACAGCACAAAGACAGCGACTTATCATTTCCTTGTAAATTTCAGCTGCCGCTCAGCTTGTAAATGCTATCCAGATACACAGGGCATTGTTAAGTCCAGCAGGAAGTGTATATTTTCTTTTCCCAGGGGAACTGCCTTGTGTTATAAAAACAAACCATGCCAGTCAGAAACAAATAAAGTAAAAAGGGGCCCAGGGCTATAACCATGCTGTAAAAAAAAAAATAAAAAAGGGCTAACCTAAATTACTTAAAAGAATAAAATGCCGTTGTACATAAATTTACCAATACAGATGTAAAGGGGCCAAGAATAAATGTTGTTCTTTTAAATATTGTTTAAAATGCTTATCTATTCCAAGAGTAAAACTTGTACTAAGCTTACAAATTTCCCTATCTGTTCCATTATAAAAAACCTAGCGATCAAAGATTTTGCAGGTTCACGAACAAAGAACAAAAAATGCTATGAATCAAAAAAATTGAAGGAATTGCAGTAAACCACCACCATGGTTCGACAGAACAAAGCCCCCTGAGCAAAACCCACCCTCATTTGACTTTCTAGGGCACCCCTGGGATAAGAAAATTGATTTTTCATCTGGCCATCTCATCCCTCTCTCGTAATGCACTACCGTGATCAAGAATTTCACAATCAAAGAATTTGCAGGCTCACGATCAAAGAACTTGGAGGCTCATGATCAAAGAATAAAAAGTGCTGTAATTTAAAAAAATACAAAGAATTCCAGTAAACCACCACAATGGTTCATCAAAACGATGCCCCCTGAGCAAAACTCACACTCATTTGTCTTCCTAAAACACCCCTGGGCTGAGAAATTAGAATGTTTAATCTGGCCATCTCGTCCCTCGCTCACGATGCATGATCGTGATCAAAGAATCTCATGATCAAAGAATTTGCAGGCTCGCAATCAAAGAAATTGCATGCTCATGATCAAAGACTTTTTAATGCTGAAAAGTGACTTTTTCACCAATTTGAACCAAACCAACAACATGCCTCGATAGAACGAAGCCCCCTGACCAAACCCACCCTCATTTGTGTCCCTAGCTCACCCCTGAGCCAAGATATTTGTGTATTTTGGTCACAATGCAAGATCACAATCAAAGAATCTCTCAATCAAAGAGTTTGCAGGCTCGCCATTAATCGTTAGTGAGCCACGATCAAAGATTTTAAAAGCTTATAACTCTATTTTTTGACTGATTTGGATGAAACCAAAGGCATGGCTCGATAGATCGGAGCCTCCTGAGTAAAACCTATCCAAGTTTTACTTCAGGAGTGACCCCTGAGCTGAAATATTTGTGTTTTTCCTATCGGAAAACTAAAAACAAGATGGCGGACCTCACAATCAAAGAATTCTCTGGGACAAAGATTCTTGAACCGTGAGGCTGCAAATTCTTTGATCTCCAGGTGGGACCAGATGGCCAGAACCCCATTCTTTGTTCACAAAACATACATTAAATTTTCCCATTGACTTAAAATGGGAACTTCAAAGTGGCATAAGTTTTGAATGCCTTAATATTTTTTCACCAAATGAAAAGCGGCATGTTCGGCCTCCACAGCTCTTTCAAATGAGCCATCTCACAGAGTGGCACACTGCATGATGGCTGCACAAGATCACGTCCAAAATCCCAAAAGCTGCCTCCAAAAATGGATAATTTTGCATTTTACAGCACTTTTATACGCAAAGACCGTAAGTCCAACCAAAACAAAATTTGACAGCTCAAGAGATCTACCATGCCCCACCATGCATGCCAAATTTCAAGCAAATACGTTGAACACGTCCAAAGTTATTAAGTTATTAACAGGCAAAATTTTGACTTTAACATAGAAGTGACATCTGAACCTTAACTATGGTGGCGGACGGCAGCACTATAATATTATATATATATATATATATATATATATATATATATATATATATGCAATAAATAGAGATTTTGTAGACTAATAATGACTATACATGTTTCATTCTTGTTGCACAGCAGAATGCAGAATGCATGCAGTTTGTCACCCATTCACAAGCTTGGGACTTGGTGGTGGCACTGTGCTTAGGGGAATATACTGGGGAAGGGAAGGGTGCTCTGAACAGTCCTACAGTTTCAGCATGTCAATACTGTGAACTGTCAGAAACTGTGTACTGTCAGCATGGCAACCACTTGGGACTGTGGAATAGGTACTGTCACAAACCATAGCATCATGGGATGTGCCCAGCTCTACAGAGGTCAGTGACAGGTACTGACTATTTAGCAGTGTGGACAGGCTATAATATTTTGAAAACATTTTCAAAAACAGTGTGGATGCATTGTAACACTTTCAGTCTGTAATGTTTTCAAAGCATTTTTGATGTTTCAGGTGTAGTGTGGACCAGGCCACAAGAAGAGCAAGCCTCTCAATCCACAGGACCTCAGTCCAGAATGGGATAGCCTTTATTTCTGTGGATTCTGTGAATAAGGGGGTTGTAGAGGTATTGGTGCTAACTGCCAACCACAAAGAAACCCATCCCCCACTTAATACTATTAGGACAGAACAATAGGTGTATGAAGGAATTAGTACATCCCTACCCCCAAATCACCTTAGAGGCTGCCTACTGAGTAAGGGTAAAAAGAACAAAAAAAAAACACAAGTAGTCAGGCATGGAAGGGTAATAATGTACATTGTAGTAATCAGTTCTGTATGAGAAGAAAACACTATGCAACAATGTATATAGGATTTGTAAGTCTGTACCTAAATGTGTTTTACTGTTTCAACAATTAGAGAACCATTTGCAGCAATGTACAGTATTACCTTTCCCTTTATTGTCTTGGTTTACCCTGCAGAGCCTGGTCTGACCTTCTATTTTTTTCTACATTATATTAAAAGTAAATAGATCGGGGAGTGACATTCACCCAGCAGAAGAACCAATTTCCACCCATTTGTCATGCTGACTAATTTCTGTACTGCAGATTCTTGAAATACCTTTTTTGACCAGGAATTTGTTGGTTGGTTTTGTGCTGTACTGGATGCATTCATACTCTTTTATCACAGTTTCAGAGATTCTAAATAATTAATTATGCTTTGCAATGCTGTGCTTTCTGCACAACTACTGTATATGCCAGCAGTTTGCATTCACATTATATGCTTTACATGCTTACAATAAATTATAAACTATAACTAATTAATAGTGAATGCATATATATTTTTTCTCATAGCCTCAGTTTGTCCCTTTTAAACCGATGTTACAGCATTGTGTGAAACCACACTCCATGGTTCTAGTAAAGAGAAGGAAATGTATTCTATTGATTAAACAATTTGTGAAAAAAAATAGGTTCAGTGGATGAAAATTGGCTCTTCCACAATCAGAGGGTGGGGGTTGTCTTTCTTTTTTTTTTACTTTATGCTTATTTATTTTGATAAACTTACAGTTTACAAATATCCAAATGCCAGACATCACATAATACAAGATACAGGAGCCATCCAATGGAATAGATTTATACAATCTAAGCATTTCATTTATGGATTGAGGGGGAAGGCCATACAATTATCTGAAAGAGGGTATATTAGAATGACTACACTACAAGAGAAGGATCTCTCCAGATCAAGATGCTTAAACTCAAACATTTTAAATTCAACAACCAGTGCTGATTGTACCCTTCCCCAAACATTTTAAATCCAACATAATGCTGTCCCCTCTCAAGGCTCTGTAACAAGATTTCTTTATGACTAAACATGGTATAACTAATAACTAATATAGAGGCTCTGGACCTGTAAAAAGGCAACAGTGGTTATTTCTATGAGTCCCAACATCTAACCAATTTTTTTTATCGTCCTGATATGCAGAAAACAGCTTCAAGTGTCCCGTGAAAAGGAGAAAGAAAAATTATTTGTTATCCATTAGGACTACAATGAGCCATATTGAGTTATACAATCCAGTCCCTATGGCCTAGGTGAGATTCAGGTCTCCTCCTCTTCCTCTGATTCAATTTCTTGAGGGGTATCGATGTAGGATGCCCTAAATTTGGCATGTATCTTTTCAACCCACCTGCCAGCCTTCTCTGGGTCATTAAATTGATATGTGTGTCTTCCATAAAAGATCCTGAGGAGAGCAGGCATAAGTAGTGAGTGTGACACTGCCAGACTATGCAGTTTGGCTTGAACATGGTCAAATCTCTTGTGGCGGGCCCTGGTCACAAAGGATAAGTCAGGGAAAAGATGCAGAGCAGTCCCCTTGTAAAGAAGATGATCGGCATTGTGCACCGCTCGCAGAACAAGTTCTTTAGTGGATGCACTCTCCATCACCAACAGCACTGTCCTCGGTAAGTCCTTCTGAGCATCCACTGTGCAAGGATAGACTCTGTATGCTCTCTGAAACCTGTTGCTTAATTCAGGATCCAAATATATGGCCTCAGGTAACCAGTCCTTTAGAAAGGCTAGTAAGTCAGACTCTTCAGCCCCCTTCAGTAAACCAACTATCCAGACATTTGGGGCCCTGTTAGCATTCTGGAGTGCTTTCATCCTATATTTAAACTGACTGTTCTCCTGTACCATCTTAGTAGTTGCCGCCATAGCTTGGGAAGTGGTGCTTTCTGCTGCAGTGGCTGTCTTGGTGGCGTATTCAATTTTAGCGTCTTGTTCTTAAAACATTTAAGGACAGCTTCAATCTTCATATCAATAGCCCTCATAGAGGTTTGAAGGGCTTTCCAGGGGGGATCTGTGTTGTATTCGAGTGGTGTGAGAGTAGAAGTAGCGGCCTGGTTCTCACCCGACAGTGGAGGTTTTGAGCTGTTTTCCGCTTCACAATGTGTCTTTTCCATAGTTAAAACTGGAACCGTTCAATGCAGAATTGTCTCCTAGCACCACTGATTGCCAAATTCCCAGTCTAAAACCAACAAATAACAGCATAAAATGGAAAAATTATTGTTTTTCAACAGAGCTCTTAATAGAAGACTTCTGCTCAATAGAGTGCTCTCTAGCACCCCTGTCTTTCTATTTTTAAGCTGGATGTGTGATGTCTGATTCATCTAGCCTGCACTGGTCCAGTTCAATCTTTGCCTCGCCCTCATGGATTAATTTTTACAAACTCTGTCATTGGGTTAGGGAGTGGAAAGGGTCCACCACCCAACAGTGAATGAATTATAAAATAATGGGCATGGGCTCGAAAATAGGCATGTCCGTTAGTCAACTAAATATGTATATGTTATTTGCTCTACAAATTTTGAGCTGTGCTATTTATTTCCCTTTTTTCTTTTGTTTCAGTTGAGCCCTACTTCTTGCACCAGTTTACAGTTGCAGATCAGCTTTGGTGTCATACAGGTCTATATTATGCTTAGTTTGTGCTAGAGAGGTGTCTGTATCTCCCCATATTGCTCAGTAAACTAAGCTTGTTTTTTTCCTCCAGCCTCAACAAATATTTGATTGTTTACTATCACATTCATTGTGCTAGTATCAATTTATCATTTTAATAATCCATGCATACTTTATTTATTTATTTATTGAAATGTTTCACCAGGAAAGGCACACTGAACAAGAAGTTGCTTGTCTCCCGGTGTGCCCTGGGAGAAGGGGAATGGGAGATACAGTTGACAAGTAAAGAACACATAATATAAGCCAGCTAAAACACTGATGATAAAAGGCACTTAACATTGTGAGAACCCAGGTAGAGAACTAATGGAAGAAGATTATGTGGGCATACAGTTGACACAAAAATACATAGAGGTCAGATAATCTGACAAGAAATAAACAGTACTAGGAATACAATTTGCAAAAATAATCTTTCTGAGAAGCCTTGACCCAGTATCACTCCATGAATGCCACCCCCCTACACACACACACACACACACACACATACAGTACACATCCTTCCAATAGCTGTTTCTAATAATTTAAAAATGTGATGTGCAGATGATGAGAGAGGTACAGGTGTGGTAATGAAAGAAGGTTTTTCTTCACATAGAGGGTAAAGGACACATGGAATATTCTGTAATGGGTGGTGGTGGGAGCGGGCACTGTTGATGGAATTAAACATGCATGGGACTGACATACAGGTTGGGTATAACACTGCTGGGTATGGGTGGGGCTGGGGTGTCCAATAGACTATGACTAAAAAAAAGACAGATATTTAAATATTTGTAACTTCTCGAGATTTGGGGTGGGGGATGTTAAAAACTAGACTATAAGGAAAAAGGGATGGTTATTTTATTATTTGCTCTACAAATTTTGAGCTGTGCTATTTATTTCCTATAATGGAGTATCTTCCAGGACATGGAAAGTGACCAAGAGTGTTCCTCAGGGGTCCATTCTTGGACCCCTATTATTATTTCTAATCTTTCTAATTATTTCTAATCTTTAATAATGATCTACCAAATGTGGCAACATGTACAGCTGTTAGAGTGTACTCTGATGACACTACCATAATAGCCATATGTCTAAATATGAAGGAGCTACTGTCTAATCTGCAGTCTGATTTTTACAACACTGAGGGGTGGTTCACCAGGTCGAAGTTGCTTATGAATGTAAAAAAAGACTAGATTGATGTATTTTTCCCCTAAAAAGGGTGAAGGGGCAAAAAGAGTGAAAATAAACTCAATATTTAAACTCAAAATTACTAGTAGATAGCTATTGCTACATGGGGTTATATTTGACACAAATTAACATTTGCAAAGCACATAAACACAATAGGGAGAGTGAACAAAAAATTAGGAGTACTAAAAAGAACCACAGGGTTTCTGAAACTGCCTGATAGAAAGATGATTGCAGAACAAATTGTTCTACCAACTTTTAAATTGCGGCCAACTGATATACATAACAGCAAATAAATCTGTATTGGTACATCTTGATAAAACACACTACAGGATCACCAGATGTATATTAAAATGTAATTTTTACACCCATCATTACCTGTTATTGAGCAGGCTGGATTAGCAAACACTTGAAATAGGTCATAACAAAACTTGATATTGCTGCACA
Organism: Neoceratodus forsteri; assembly: GCA_016271365.2. Classification (NCBI taxonomy): domain Eukaryota; kingdom Metazoa; phylum Chordata; order Ceratodontiformes; family Ceratodontidae; genus Neoceratodus; species Neoceratodus forsteri. Next base: position 612,023,677 of record CM028134.1, read on the forward strand.
AGCTAAGATCCTCAGACCACCCAATTTCTTAGCATTTTTTCTTCAAAGGGGGGACATCCAGGTGGGCATTGAATAGACCAGTCCACTTGAATAAAATTTTACCTGGTAAATGCCTTAACAGGTTTGGAGATAGGACCCTTTCAACTAGGGCAACTGTAGCCTGGACTTCACTCCATCCAACAGCTCATGAGATTCCAGAATACTCAAAATTTCTTCAGGCTGTCAGGAAAACACTGGTACATACATGCAACTGCTTTACTTAATTGCCTGCTATTTCTGTGCTTTTGCTTTTTGGGTTTATTTTTTGTGTAATTATATATTCTACTGTTATATATATTTTTAGATTCATAAGTAGCATAGGTAATATCTGATCAGAGAAGATGTTAATCCATAATGCTTGTCATGTCCATTTAGCTATAACTGTGTACAGTATATTTCTTGCTATGAAATACTTATCAAGCTCTTCCTTAAATTTGTGCATGCTGTTACTTGCCACAACCTCCACTGGCAGGCTATTCCATACAGGCACCACTCTCACACTAAACCAATGTTTTCTCCTTATTGATTGGTAATGTTCTCCCCTTAACTGTAATGGGTGTGCTCTAGTATTGTAACTTTGTTCTTTGAGTACTAACCCAAGTTTTGCCCATAATTCAATGTCTGTCAGTGCCTTATAGACCATACACGTATCCCTGCAATCTATGATATTCTAGTGTATACATTCCCAGCTCTAATAATCTCTGATAATTTTTTTAAATCAAAAGAATTTTATTGAAAACGTTTCAACCATAACACCGTGAACCATATGACAGTGCACACATGAAACCAATATTCTGAAAAATCTCTCATCAAATCCATGTCTTTTACATCAATGATCATCCTTGTTGCCTTTCTCTGGACCTTCTCCAATGTTCTGATCTCTGATTTATACCCAGGTGACCAAAATTGGGCACAGTACTCCAAATGTGGCCTAACCAGTGAACCACATAAAGGCACAATCACCTCCCACCTACTATAGTACAAGTCACATTAAATTATTCCATCAACTCACTGGTGTAGCATTTTTTTTTTGTGATGCTACTGCAGTGGCAGCTTGAACTATTGAAGCTTTTAATTGTTTTCCAACTATCCTTCACTGCCTATTCAGCTCACTTGTACCTGTTTAGTGAATGGCAGTAGCTGTTTTGCAGAGTTTATGCAATGCATTTTCATGGCATTGTTTATAAATATCACAGCATTGCTTAAGAGTTGTTTAGTCTGCCTTCTGAAATGAAACTCATAAGCACTCAGCTGAAAATAAAGCTTATAGTTCATAACAGCTAGTTGCAAACCAATATTAACCTTTTACTAATGCATTGAATTAAACACTACACAGATTAGGAAACTCATTGAACAATGCTACACCAGTGAGTTGAGGGAACAGTTTATTGTGACTAGTACTGTGATTTTTATTTGTTTTTTGTTACTATTTAGTATACCACTTGCAGTCTTAATCACCTGGTTGCAGTGTTGTTTAAACTTAAGGTCATTTGACACCTTAATACCCAGGTCTCATTCATCAGTGACCTTTCTTAATGTCTGGCCATTCAAAACATAATCCCCTTTGATATTATTCTTCTCAAAGTGCATCACTGCACATTTGTTGGTGTTAAAGGACATTTTTGACTCCCATGCCCATTCCTCCATTTTAGGTAGAGCAGTCTGCAGCATGCATGTATCACTGATACTATTAATAACAGTGCCAATCCTGGTGTTGTCTGCATATTTGGACTCCCAAACCTCCCCTCCTCCTGTCAATGAGGGTATATAGATGTTGAATAAACATGGCCCAATACCAGTCCCTGGGGGACACCTCTTTCCACATTTGACCAGTCTGAGTTCTGAGTATGACCATTTTAAACAAACCCTTTGTTTTCTGTTACTTAGCCATGAGTCAACTCAGTGAGTAATGTTACCAGGGATATTATGATTTATTAGTGTGTCAATTAGTTCCCCATGTTGTACTTTATTGAAGGCCTTTGAGAACTCCAAAATATGACATTGACTGAATTACCCCTGTCCAGTGCCCTACTTACATTTCCATAAAATTCTAAGACATTAGATTGGCATGAGCAGCCCTTCTTAAAACCATGTTGTGTAACATCTATGTCCCCTGCTAGATCCATGAACTCCACTATATGGTCCTTGATAATAGCTTCCAGAATTTTCCCCAAGACCATGGTCAAGCTCACAGGCCTGAAATTTCCCACCTCCTGTCTCGATCCTTTTTTATGGATAGATATAACATTAGCCTTACGCCAGACCTCTGCTACTTCCCCCCATCTAGTGATGTTTGGAACAAAACCACCACTGGTTCAGCAAGTACATCTGCCAGCTCTCTAAGGACTCTTGGATGAATCTTGTCAGGACCCTGTGATTTACTGGGATCAAGTTTCAATAATCTATTTTTAACGTCCTCAGCTTTCAATGTGATTTTATTTACTAGATCCTCAAGATGTTCTTTAGTCTCCCTTGATTGAATAAGGATTTTCCAGTGCAGCCAGTACCTCAAAATCCAATAAACAAGTATTAGCGTTTGTTCCTGGGGAGAGGGCTGAGATCAGTATAAGCTTGCACTTTAGACTTTCAGAGAAATCATATCACTGTTTCATTTGGGATCTGGTTACCACCTGTAACTGTGGTTCTTTTGACTTTTCTTTCCTCTTTCCTTCTTGTCCTGTACTTATTTTTTTCTTCCTATTCCTGAAGCCCCATTGACTTGATGTGATATTACCCTGTAATCTTTCTTTGTATACTGATACCCCTGTGTCTGTCTCCCCTATTTTCTTCTCCCCCTTCCCGTGCACCCCTTCCTTCCTAAAAAACATTTACCTCTGCCACCTCTTCCCTTTTCTTGACCTGTATCCAAGCTAGATGTATACATATTACTTTCTGAATCAGGATTATAGGTACATTGCATTCTCATTTTCATTTCTTAATTTTTAAACCAGAAAAAAGAAAGGCCACTAGCTAAAACATTGTTGATAATATTGTTTAAGATCAGAAGTGTTAAGTATGGAGTGGAGATGGGTTTGTTATAAGATGTATACTTATTTTGTTTATCTATGCAGTTGGAGAGTGGTGGGAGTCAAAATTGCATGAGGAGAAGAGGAGGCTTTGTCCTGCAACTGAGACCCCTCTCCCCTCCTTGGAGCATTGATCCTCTTGCCTATTACCACAATACCTACCCAAACCATAACAGGACACCGGAACTACAGATCCCTGCACAGCTGCTAATCACAGTGCTCCTCTTTCTCTATATAGTGGGATCTTTATTAGGAATAAGTAAAATAACCATGGCCCAGTGGCACTAAGGGTTGAGGTGCTGGATGCCATACCTCATGCCACGTCAGCGACCCGGGTTCAGGAACGAGCTTGGATCATTGGGGTTGGTGGGGGGAATGGAGAGGACTGTGAGTGGCTGCCAGCTGGCAAGCTCTCCACCTCAGGAAGGATAGACTGGACTCTTGGAGTTTGGCTGCCACCCAGTGGAGGCTGGGTGGTAGTGCCACTTCTGAGAGCCTGGGGAGAAAGGCCATGGGGATGGTGGAAGGAGCTGTTGACTGGAGCTGCGATGCTCAAGTGGGCCTCCACCCACATGTAGTCACTGCTTCTGTGGCTCCGGGATTAGGAAGGGAGAAAATCAGAGGAAAGTTACAGGGGTTCCCACTCAATGAAGTCTCTAGGCCAGCTTGGGAGATCCACCCAGATGTGCATAGTGCAGGCAAGCTCCCAAATGACCCCGAGACTGGTAGGGTGGCCAAGATCCACAGAGACCTGCTGAGGAGGATAAATAAAGTCTACAAAAAAAAAAAGTAAAATAACGACCATAAAACCATTTCAATGTTTGACCTCTCATGAAATAAAAATATGAAAGGAAAATGCAGAGGTCTGATCAACCCATTCCCTTAAGTGCTGGAAACATCCCATCAATTCCAGCTGTGTCTAATACAGTACTTGGCACTTATCCCACCCCCACATACAGTAGCTGAGCCTAAGGTTTCTGTAACCAAAATGCACACTTTAACTTTTTAAGCATGAGGCATAATCTATTACACAATTATCTTTGAATTTTATTGAATCCAAGCTGCAAATGCATGCCCTAGTAGTATCTTAAGAAAACATTGCACTATAATGTTCTTTGGCAGAGAATGATCTCTGCACAACTGCCAATCACAGTGCTCCCCTCTCTCTACATAGCAAAATCTTTATTATGAATAAGTACAATAACCACCACTAGTCAGTCATCACATTTAAACATTTTTTTTTCAGTAACAACCATACTATATATTTAAGCGGCATAGTGTCTTATTAAAAAAAAACACATTGCAAAGCAAAAATCTATACACCAAAAACAGAGAGAACCCCCTTATTCATGTATTGGTTGGCTGTTTCATTGTCCACCATTCCAAACATACAACAATGACTATATGGCATAAGGGACTCTGCAGTGGAAGGTAGCATTACCATGTTCAGAGCACGCAGCAGCACAAAATGAACAAGATGTCAATCATACATGCAATGTCTTGCTGCATTGAGAGCAAGTGACAGACCTGACCTTGCCAAGACACCTCAACGGTAAATAATAGCATGCATGATGCTGCAATAAGAATCCATATGTGAGAGGTTATCTATAAGGATCATAACTCCACGCCCTTTTGAAGTGCATGAAGCTGCATAAATCTGACCACCCCAACTCAGCTTGAGATGCTGTGCTCTTTTAGTAAGCAGGTGGGTCTCCTGGAGGAACACAAACTGCCCTCTAGCTTCCTGATGTGGGTAAATACATGCTTTTTTTAACTGGTCCATTCATGCTCCTTACATTCCAGAACAAAACTCTATATGAAGACATAATCACATGCATATTCCCTGAAAGCTCCATCATCCACCCCCACACATCTCCAGCAGCAGCAGAGCCTCAACTGAAACATCCCTATATAACAGACACCATAAGGAAAAATAAAATAATGACAGCCACCCCCCGAACACCCATAACTATGTACAGAAAAGAGGAACTCTCTAATAATCTTGAACATACTATCCTCACCCCCCAGGTACTCTCCAGGTCACACCCTGGTCACACATAGATAAACATATACACAACTTGTATTCCCCATTCCCCAGATCTCAGTAAGAAAGGAACATGAGGTTAACTATAGTTAACAGAGCCCCCATAGACAATGAACCTTCTCCTAATACAAATCCAAACTTAATGAAATATAAGCAGCAATAACTTTGATGCATAAATTGGAGGTAAAGAAGACTGAACAAACATGAACCTCCATTTGAAACTCCAGCCCCATCCCCTCCCAACTAAAAATTATTGACATGCCTTAACTAAAAGCAATATAGTCAGAAGGCAAGAGGCAAGAAAAAATAGTGCATAATGGTGGATAAAATTACCTACACTGCTTAGCGCCCCCTCTTTCAAAGTAAAAAAGTGATCCAAAAGTAAAACCAAAATAGGAAGGGCTGAAGATAGAAGCCTCTCGTGTGTAGCATTTAATGCACCCCCAACCTTCGAGAATTTTCTATCTTTACAGCACCCAAAAACAAGTTAAAGATTAAACAAAATCATCATACTGAAGGATAGGTAATAAGGGACTTCCCTTTATAAAGGTCCCTCGTGTATAAGCAGCAAAATGTCAGTCATATAAGACTCCACATGCTAGGCACTTAATCCATCAGATAGTCTGACCACTATTCATACATAAAGAGCCCCATTCCCCTATCTCCCACTCCCCATTGCCAATTGTTTCATAGAACAGGAGGAAGAAACCGCCACTGCCACTGTCTCAGAGTCAGTCCATTGTATCATCTTCTCTTGTGGTCTCCGATGCCGGTTCAGCTTTGGAAGCCTCCTCCTCCATATTTATTTGATTTATTTATTTGAGTTTTGTTATCCAGGTAAGACCACTGAGACATGCAGTTCCATTTTCAGGGCTGACCCGGGTTTGCCACAGGCAAACAGAAGATGGCATAAACATATATAAGCAGATAAAGATACAATAATTGAATACACAATGTGAGTTCATATAGCAAATATACAAGGCAACAAAAAAAAGAAACAATTCAGAAGATATATATACTTCGGGCCCACCGGCACAGCGGTTGGATTTCTGCTTGCGATGCCAGTGACCCGGGTTCAGGAACGAGCACTAGTCACTGGAGGGCCGGCCGGGGGAAGAAGGATTGAGCATCCCATGGACAGCTCTCCTCCTCTGGGGGGAGGGTAGGGGGACTGGTCCAGCGCCTGCTGGCTCCTAGCAGAGGCTGGGAGTATCACAGGACACATGGCCCCAATGCTAACTGGTGGAGGAGCTGACGTCGGTGTATGCCGTGACGTCACTACGCTGCCCCCCAATAGAAAAAGGGAAAAATTGCTCACTGGCTGCTGGATGATGGCTCTCTGTTCCCTGAGTGCCTCCAGTGCCTTCCCAGGGCCTCCTTCTCTTCAGTAGCATCCCCAGGCCCTAGTAGTGTGTGTGCTGGGGCCATCCCCTCTCCCCGGTGCCTTCCCCCTCAGAGGAGTGGAACCTGCCCGGTAAAGGGATACACCAGGATATCCCAGGGATTGGCTGCCATATGGGGACCAGAGAAGTGCTGGGGAAGGACAGCGGGGCTGGAGGGAGCCTGCAGAGCCCAAAGGAGTGAGGGACCAGCAAGCACGGGAGGCGGGGAAAAAAAAAAAGAAGATATATATACTTCAACAGTAGTAAACATGAGTTACAGGTAAATGTCCCAGCTATGACTACAGGCTGCAGAAACCAAAATAGCAAGATGAAGCGAGGGGGTGAGGTGGGTGGAGGTAACAAAGAATGGAAGCACATAAAGGTAGGTATGGAGGAGAGCTAAGGGCAAGGTAGGAAGAAAGAAAAAAGTGCATTAATGGAAGCATGAACAAATAGCAGAGGCAGAAAGGGAGGCAAGCAGATGGGTTTAGAAGTTGGGGAGAGTGAAGCAGGACAGTACAGAGGGGGAAGGGAGTTCCAGTCAGACACAACTGCATAAGAGAAGGAATGTTGGGCAGTAGCCAAATGTAGTAAGGGCTTTACATGGAGGGGGGAAGGAGGCTGATCTGAGGATTCTAGAGACTTGTCTAAGGTGTATAGTCTCACTAAGGCAAGGAGGTGTGAACTTATGGACCAGTTTATGCATGAAACATAGTCCGGTAAATCTTAGTTTTGATTCAAAAGGTAGCCAACCCAATGAGAAAAGGACATCACAGTGGTGGTAACGGGCATCAACCCCCAAGGCGAATCTTCCCACCCTATGGTAGGCCTGAGACAGGAGTAGGGATATGTGAAATTGGAAAATTTAGTCCAGTGAAATATTTTGCGTAATTAGCTCATTCTGCATTATATTTCACAGGGTGAAATGTGAAATGTCACCCACAGTTGGATGCAAATTTTACCCCCAAGCCAGTGAAATTTCACTCGCAGTCAAAATTTCACACCTGCAGGTGAAATTTTGCCACCGCAGTGAAATTCTGCCATCTGAGGGAGCAATTTCGCCTCCTGTGGCAAATGGTTGTGGCCATTGCCCACTGGCCAAAATTCTCCCTGGTGTCCAGTGGACCCCCACCATGGCTGTCACTAGCCAAAATAATATGAAATAAGAACCACCCGAAGTTACCCTGCACCTCCTCCAATTTGTCTTATTAAAAAAAAAAATTCTTTCCACTCCCTGCTGTCTAGTGGTCCCCCCACCCCCGCTGTCACTGGCCATTATAATATTAAATAAGCACCACCCAAGTTACCCTGTGCCTCCATCTGTTTTATGGACAAAAAGACAAAATCAGCCTCCATTCCCTGGTGTCTAGTGGACTCCCCACCTCCCACCCATCAATGAATATCAGCACCACCCAGCTCCCCAGTCCCTAAGCCAACCGTGGACCACGCAGAGAACCTCTCCACTCACCTCCACAGCAGCAGCCTGACTGAGTGCCACTGAACACTTGAATGAGCGCAATATGCCATTCATTCTCATTCATTCAAACACTCAGTGTCGCCAGTCAGGCTGCCAGTCTTGGAGGTGAGTGGAGGGCTGTGCCGGGTGGCCTGATTGGGTTACTGGGGAGCTGGGGTGCTGATATCTATTGATGGGTGGGTGGGGATCCCTAGACACCATGGAGTGGAGGGTGAGTTTGTCTTTTTCCATAAAACAGACAGAGGCACAGGTAACTTGGGGGGTTCTTATTTAATATTATATCGGCCAGTGACAGCCGGGGGGCCACTAGACACCAGGGATTGTAGGGTATTTTTTTATAACACAAATCTGGGGTGTAGATAACTTTGTGTGTGGGGACCAGGGGGTTCAATTGGACCTGTGGTGGTTGGGTGGCTTACAGGCTAAATTGCTGGCGGGCAAACTTTGCCATTTCGCATAACACTTCAACCATCGAAACTGCTGATTTCGCAGCAATTTCACTGGTGAAATTTTATTTTGTTGCATCTCTAGACAGGAGAGACATGGAAGAGGTGATAGTAGAGAGCAGTAAGAGAGCGCTGTAAGTGAGGAGAGGAAGAAGGGATGAGGTAGCAATCCTGAGGCAGGTGGCAGAATTGAGGAAAGGATGAATGCGAAAAAGGAGACTTAGTTTTTTGTTCAGGGATTTTATGATGTTGGAGACATGTGTACTGAGATAGAGTAAGGTATCGAGGGTAATACCCAGGTATTTAAAGGAATAGACAGTCTCAAGGGTATCATCGTTTATTTTATTTTTTTTAAAACATCTTTATTCATTTTCCAAAAAAATAGAAAGACAAAAGGACCAACAGACAAACATGCATCTGCCTGGCAAAGCCAGGGTACACAGCCTCAAACTGACTGTGCGAACTATATACAACCCATCTATGTACATCCCCCAGAAAAGAGAGAGAGTCCCCCATACCCCCACTGAAATCTGCAGACCCTCAGTAACCTAAAGTAGCCCACAGGTATACATCATAATCATTTCCACAAAACCCAAATTGTAACCAAGAATAACAAATTCTTAACCACTATAATAGTCATCTGCTGTTCCCTGTCCAACAGACAGCCTGTGCTTACCCATTTGTGAACTGGACAGTATAGACTGCGTCTAATACCGCCCATCTTTTAACATATAATCCCCCTCTCCCCCCATATACAGGTGTCTCTTTATTCTGACCAACATCCCCAATAAGTCTTTTACCCATTGACCATAAGTGTAGATGGAGTCATCTTTCCAATGCTTTAATAGGAAAGCTTTAACTACCGCTGTCATCAAGGAGAGGTGATATCTAGGAATAACACCCGGAATTTGAGAGAAGTCACCCGGAACACATATCTCTGGTGTTATGTATTTAGAATAATCCAACATTGGGTCCATACGTCTTTTAATTTCCCCCCAAAGGGGCGATATTTTGCTACATCCCCAGATCACATGCATTGGATCACCTATTTCACCCTCACATCTAAAACACAGGTCCGTCTGTCTCAGGTTTCTCTTATATAGTTTCACAGGGGTAAAATACAGATTAGAGACAATAAAAAATTGCATACTTTTATATTTTGGAATAACATTATACTTGCTGCCTTTCCAAATATTATCCCAATCTAGGTTTCAAGGAACCATCACTTTATCCCAATATATGACTCTTCTAACAAGACTTGGCTAAGAAACTCCAGCAATACTTTATAAATTTGTGATAGAGGGTGAACTCTTGAAGAAACCTCCTGAAGCATCCCCCAGGAGAAAAACTTGTCCGTAATACCCCCAATCTTCCTCAACGCCCCTTCTATCATATGCTTAATTTGCCACTTCTTAAAAAAAGGCATTCCCTCACATCTTGCCGGTAAGAGCACTCTGTCATCCCGAATGGTTTCTTTTAGTGTCAAACCCTGCATCTGATTAGCCCACCGCAAGTTAACCACCCGATTCCCAATTAGCAAGTTAGGGTTACCCACCACAGACTGATCTCCTGCCCTCAGTTGGTCCTTCCTCTGGGCTTGGGACAGAAAAGACCACCAAGCATCTACTGTTTTCGCAGTTGGATTCCCAGACCCTATCTTAAAACTTTTCCCAATATTAGCATACATCATCGCCTCCGGGGTGAGGTCTAAGTCTCTTAATATTTGTTTCTCCAACTGGAGCCAAGTTGGGCTGTATCTCTCCTCATCGAGCTCTTTAACCCATTGGCTCATCAAACCCAGCTGGCCCGCCACATAGTATATTTGTAAGTCAGGTAATAAAAACCCTCCCCCTTCGTACAGTAAACGCAAACTGTTTTGCTTTAATCTAGGAGGCCTATCCTTCCATAAAAAAATGGAAATTAGTATCTTAATTGTATTGAACCATTTTTGGGAACTATTGTATGGAGCTAAATATACCGGGTATAACAAACGGGGTAATATATTCATCTTAATAAGACCCAGTCGAGCCATAAAGTTTATAGGCAGTTTACTCCACCTTAATATGTCCCCTTTAAGAGCCGATATAATTCCCCCCATATTAATTTCTGCCCCCTTCTCCAGGTCCGCCGTAATCCAGATACCTAAATATTTAATTTTATCTGTCCTCCATTTATTTATTATTTAATCCATCGATTTGCAAGGGCATAAAATCGGTCTTGGTAACACGCGGCGTCAGGGGGAGGATCTGAGTCTTATTCAGATTCAACTTATAATTAGAGACCCTGGAAAAATGCTCTATTACTTCTATTACTCTCTTAAAACTCAAAGCTGGATCCTCCAGGTGCAGCAGTATTTCATCCGAAAAAACTGAAAATTTCATCTCCCTCCCCTTTATCTTAATTCCTTTTATATATACATCCCAAGGATCCTCCAGAGGATCTTCCAATGTTGATCCATGCCTTCGTTACCTCCCGCCTTGACTATTGCAACTCCCTGTACCTAGGGCTATCGGGGGTTGAACTTCGCCGTCTGCAGCTTGTGCAGAATGCGGCGGCCAGGTTATTGACTGGATCTTCTAGATACAGCCATATAATGCCTGTGCTCCGCGGACTGCACTGGCTGCCAGTGTTTTGGCGAATCACCTTCAAGGTCGGTTTGCTTACCTATAAAGCCCTACATGACCAGGGACCTACTTACCTGAAAGAGCTCCTTTGCCCCTACTGTCCCTCCCGCCTCCAATCCACTGACGAGGATTGCTGGAAATTCCAGGGTTCATTTGAAACTTCAGGGGGCTAGATCATTTAGTTTTATGGCCCGACCCTGTGGAATTCTCTACCTCATCAGGTGCGAAATTGCCCGACTGTCCTAAGTTTTAAAGGAGCTTTGAAGACTCACCTTTTTAATATAGCTTTTAATGATTTATAATAATTTTAAATCTTGTTTATTTATTGTTTTATGAAATTGTACAGGCGCTTTGGTTGAAGAAAAGCGCCTTTTAAAAAGAAAGTTTTGATTGATTGATTGATCCCTATTAATAGCTCTCAAAAGGGGCTCCAGGTAAATGTTAATAAGTATTGGCGAGAGGGGACAGCCCTGTCAAGTCCCACTCTCCAGATGTATTTCACACGAAAAATAACCATTGCACAGGACCCTAGCCGTTGGCGCCACATATAAATTCCTAATACCCCTAAGAAGACCCTCCAGTAATCCTATCCTCTCCATTGTAGCAAAAAGGAAGGGATGGGAGACCCTGTCAAAGGCCTTCTCCGCGTCTAATGATATCAAAGCTAAAGGTAACTGGGAGTCAGGCGCAAAGCTTAATATGTGGTGCAATTTTCTAAGAGCATCATGTGCCCCCCTCCCCGGCATAAATCCCACCTGTTCCTGACTGATTAGATTAGGGGCGACTTGCAAAATTCTGTTTGCTATAATTCTTGTAAGAATCTTAATATCTTGATTCATTAGGGCTATAGGCCTATAATTTCCAGGGACATCCCTAGGCTTATCTGGCTTAGGAATCAATGTGATGTATGCTTGATACATCGGAGGGTGAGGTACCCCTTCCTGTATTATATCTCTGAATAACTCTTGAAGCAAGGGCAATATGGTCTGTATATGTGCCTGATAAAATTTGGCAGAGAGACCATCTGGTCCCGGAGTTTTACCAGTGGGTAGCGACTGCACCACCTCCAGAATCTCCGATGCCCTTATCGGAGCCGCTAACTTCTGGGCCTGTCCTGGGTCTAAGGTTGGTAAGGGAATCCCCTCTAAAAAGCTTTCAATTTCTTTTTCCCCAGTTAGGTCTCCAGCTTGGTATATCCCTTTAAAATACAACGTAAAAGCCTCCGCCATCTCCTGTGAATCAGTTAAAAGTTTCCCCCCATATTGAGTGGAGGTAACCATTCTACTTGCTTCCCATTCCCTAATTTGAGCTGCCAGCAACTGCCCAGGGACGTCTCCCTGCATCAGGTATCTAGAAATGATCCTCTCTATTGGATACTCTATTTTACTATCGGCAATGCTGCCCAGCTCCTCTCGTAAACTTTTAAGCTCAGCATCAATCTCACCCGAGGAGCCCTCCCGAGGTGACATTGAAGCGATTGCCCCCAGAATAAATTCCTCTCTTGCTGTTCTCTCCCTGCTTCTTTGAGCAGCTAATCTCTGGGCCACCCCTGCATACAGAACCTTGCAAGTGGGCCATGCCAACTTTTTGTTTTGCAATGTGGGTATTTGGTGCTGGATGATTTCCAACAATGCCTCCTCCAATCTGTCTCGCACTAAAGGCTCTGCCAACCAGAAATCATTTAACCTCCACCTGAGTGGCCTGGGAGGAGCAGGTCTGGGTTCCCACACCAATTGAATGGGAGAGTGATCTGAGTAGGTTCTGCCCCCTGTTTTTATTTCTTTAATTTCTCCCAACACCTCCCTATTTACCAAAAAAAAATTAATACGGGAATGACTTTTGTGAGCTACAGAGTAAAAGGTCATAGACATACCCCCTTTCGAGTATATCCTAGTTGGGTCTACCAGTGCCGTCACCTCAAGTAACCTATTCAAAGCAATCTGAGCTTTGGATAAGGGCCTTTTAGATGGTGGACTTCTATCTTCATAATTGTTAAGGCAGGTATTCCAATCCCTTGCCAGTATTATTAGAGGTGATGGAAGATCCACAATATCCCTCTCAATAGAGGCAAAGAACCCTGGGTCCACAGGTGTTGGGCCATAAATAGAAGCCACCGAGATTGCCTTACCCAACAATATCCCGAGACATATATCCCTCTACTATCCTCCCTGGCATTAACGTGAACCACCTCATATGGGCATGACTTCCTTATTAATATCACCACCCCTCCTGAAGCCCTTTCCTTACCTGTCCCATATACCTGCCCTACCCATCGTCTCTTAAGCCCATTCAGTTCCTCCGTCAGCAAGTGTGTCTCCTGTAAAGCATCGATATGAGCCCCCATTAGTTCAATATGCCTTAGAATCAGCATTTTCTTACATCTACCCCTGAGTCCCTTAACATTCCACAAAATTATTTTAATATTTGACATTAGACTAACCTCCAACTATTTTAGTTTAACCATCTATTTTCATTTGTTCCAGGTCTGCATCCACCCTATTCCCTATGCCGGACTCTCTCTCTTTCCCATCCCCCCACCCCACCCCCCACAAGTCCCAGATCCATAGATCGTCCACCTACCAAGAATCGAGTAATGGATGAACCCGTTCCCGTGTTACTCCTCACCCTCCTTATCTATGTAACTTCAAGACCCTGCCCTGAACCCCCACAGCCATTGTTATCTGTGGGCTTATCTTTTTTGAACCCGTATTTCCTCATATCCTATACAGCCCCTCCCTTATAATACACCCTACCCCCATCTGCCACAAGACTGCCTCCCGTCCCTACCTATTACACTGTATCAGGATCTTCCTGCACCTTTAGGGGGCCATTAAAAGATTCCCAAGCTCTAATACCCCTTTATACTGCCCCCTTGAATCTACCCCAATGAATGCACCACAGCATGCCACATACTCCGCTATACCTAAGGGGATGCAGTATCACCTCACTCCTCTTGGAGTTATTACACTTTAAAGACCATATAGTTGATATTCACCCCACTGGTGATGGAGACATTCTTGTTCAAACCCACTACTAATCCCATAAAATGCCCCATCTTCAAGGCCGCTTCATTTAGAAAACCACCATCAGCCAGATAGCTCCTAACTTCACTTCTATCGATTCTTTAGCTGCAAAGGTACAACCCCCTTGTGCATTTCTCCTCCTGCTCTCGCCTTCCCCTTCCCCTGCACTGGTACTTCAATCTTAACCTCTTTAAAATAATTCCTCTTCCAATACTCTTCCCCTAATTACCCCTCTCTATTCATCCCTCTCCCCACTGCACCACCCCACCCCATTTCTCAAAACAAGCTGAGACCCTCCACTTCAAAGGCGCAAAATTAGAACCTCTGCTTACTATCTTGGGAAGGATTCCACCCCACCAGATCTCCATAAGCCTTTTAACCCGGAAAAGAGAAGAAAGAAAAAAAGGGGGAGGAGGGGGAAGAGAGGGGGACAGAAAATTATATAATCATGATCCAAGAGTCAAACAACATGCAGACTTCTTGAGCATTAAATTCATATCCACTTCCCAGTCTCAGTCCTTTAAATTAGCACAGTCCCCTGATCTTCAGAACACCATCAAGTTGTCGACTTGAATAAATCGGGGAGCTCGAACCATAATCTCTCAAGAGCTTCTCTTGCAGTCAGGAACCTCTTTTCCCCTGATTGCAGCCGCACCACCAGAGTCGCTGGATATTGCAGACAAAACTTTATTCCAGCCAGATAAAGCTTTTTCTTGATTTCCACATACTCTTTCTGTTTTTCTATAACCGTGGGCGTGTGGTCTTGAAATAGCCAAAGCAAAGCACCGTTCCATTGGAGAGACTTCTTTTGCCTGGCAGTAGCTAACACATGCGACTCTTCCTTGTAATTGAGGAAACGCATAATTATCACTCGGGGCCTGGCTCCAGGGAGAGGCATCTCCCTTAGGGCCCGATGAGCTCTCTCAAGGTTGTACGCCTCACCATAAGGAGTAGGACCCAGCAGCTTAAGCAGGAGATCCTGCATAAATGTAACACAATCTTGCCCTTCAGCCCTCTCTGGTAATCCTGCAATAATCAAATTATTATGTCTGCTTCTTGACTCTTGATCATCTATTCTGTCTTCCAGCTTCTTAACATGCCTTCTGACCATCACCAATTCTTGTTCTATCATCGATGTTTTCCTTTCTTGTGAGGAGATCCGAGCCTCCGCATCCCCCAATCTTTGCGCGAGTGAATGCAGCACTGGCTTCATTGCTGCAAAATCTGTTACCAACCCTTGCAGCATTGCCTTGATATCCTGTATATCTGTATTAGTTGAACAAGAACCCCCTTCCTTCCCCGGTTCATCATCCTGGTCGTTCGGAGTAGGAGACTGGGGTTTTGGCCATTTGGTAGTGGGGGTTCTCACCGCCAAGGGCTCACGAGCTTCAACCTCCATCTCGGTGCTTACAGTTGGCCTACTGTTGCAGCCAAACACTCACTGGCTATGATGTTGCCTCACTTCCTTCTCACACAAGCCTTCCAGGGGGTCCCTTCAAAACAAGCCCACAGGAGTTCTCAAATCAGCTTCAGCTGTTCCCATTTAAAACAAACCAGTTTTGAAGTTTTAAATGCCTATTATTTAAAACGGGGCCTCAGAGCAGCACCGGAGACGTCTGATCGGCTTCAGCTCATCACATGACCTCTCTCAAGGGTATCATCATTTAGAGAGGAAATGTACAGGGAGGAGAGGGCATGAGCCGAGGGGGGCAGGTGTGTGAATAGCATACTTTTGGTCTTTTTAATGTTAAGTACCAATTGATTATTGAGAAACAAACATTCAAGTGCAGAAAGTCTAATGCGAGTTCACTATTAACTAGATTAATATCCAGAGATGAGTGATAGATGATTGCATCACCCACATAGAGGTGAATGGAGGAACCTCCACAAAAACTATGCAGATCATTGATAAAAAGAGAGAATAACATTGGACCCAGTATGGAGCCCTGTGGTACCATGATTATGGGTCGGAGGTCAGAGACAGAACCTGCCCACTTGACTGGTTGAAGCCGACAGGATAGATAACTATTAAGCCAGGCCAGGGGACTAGTATCAAGACCAATAATATGGAGTTGCTGAAGCAGGAGACCTTGCTTAACCAGGCTGAATGCTTTGGTTAGATTTACAAAAATGGCACCAGTGGCAGAACCTTGGTCCATTGCCTGGAACTGTGTTTTTTTGAACCAGATTGTGCAATTGTATATGAACTTATAATCAATGTAAGTAATTAACTCCGGGTTGCCCCTGAGAAAGGGACTTTTGGTCTCAGTGGGCTCACCTGGTCACCAAAATGCAATAAATAAATAAATAAATATATCAGAGGTAACTTTTAACAAAGGAAGTAAGGGTACTATGATTACTTCTAAAGCCATGTTGACAGGGTGACCGCAGATTGTGTTGTTCCAAGTAGTTCCAGAGGTGATTATACATAATGCACTCTTGGATTTTATCCAGGGGGCAAAGGATAGATATAGGCCAAACATTTTCAACAACATTATTTGGTCCTCCTTTGTGCATGGAAACAACTACCACAACCTTCCATTTGTCAGGGACCATGCAGGAAAGGAAGGATCGGTTGAATAGCTCGTGTACAGGCCATGCAAGGGCTACAGCACCTAGTTTAAGAAATTTGGACTCTAAGGAGTCATGACCAGATGAGCTCTCAGGTTTTAAGTTACTGAGAAGTCACTGGACTTCTTTGATTAGGCCAGTTTCAGGTGGAAAGCACGTTGAGTCCCAAGGGAGCTTGAGGGGCGGGACTAATGAAGGAAAGGATGAGTTACAGAAAAGTGAGGTGTATTTGTGGAGATCAGTAAAGAATTCATTAAAACCTGAGGCAATGAATGGGGTTCAGATAGGGGAGTACCCTGGGCATTGATTGAGCTAGGGATTTCAGTGACCTTCTGTTTGACTAAAGAATTAACCTGTTTCCAAAATTCCTTAGGGTTACAAAGATGTTTGGTCTGAAAATATTTGAAATGATGACGTTTGGCTTTGTGAAGTGAGTTTTTACATTTGTCTGTTAATTGTCTATAGTCATGCCAGTCAGAAGGCAGCCTACTTTGTTTATAGTTCTGCCATGCCTTGTCATGATAGGACATAAGCAATCTAATTTCCTTAGTGAGTCAAGGAGCCTTTACCCCCTTGGACCTACTTTCTTTTTTTTATTTATTTTATTTAAACAGCAGTTTGGAAAACCTTTGAGCCTTAGGCTCATTTACAAAGGTACCTTGTCACAGTAAGACAAACGAAAATACACAGTATAACAGTACAACACATAAGTATAACAGTAAATTAAGACATAGATACAAACAAGCTGGTACAGGTAGGATGGATGCAAACAATACCAGAGTTATGTTGTCCTTAGCAGCTTAGTAATAAGCTTTGATCATAAGTATTGAGTATGGCTTTGACTAGTGTACTACAGCATCGGGTGTTAATAAGGTGATTACATAGGAAGTTTTGAAGCAATATAGTTGGAGCTCGGAGATGGAGGGGCAGTGTGTTGAACCAGGAGGGGGCCCTAAAGCTAAAGGCTCTTTGGCAGTGAGAGGTCCTAGCTCTAGGGATAACAAGAGAGGTTTTCCCAGAGGTCCGAGTATGAACTAGTGGGACAGAGCGAGCGTATGGTGGTGGTCAATCCTGGTGGGGATAGCCCAAGGAGGGTCTTTTGTAAGGGTACAGGTCAGATATGCTCATCAAGCTCAAGTACCAGCGCTTTAGCTGCATACAGACAGGTGTGTGTCAGCCTAGGTGCTCCAGTAATTAACCTGCAGGCCTTATTCAGAGTAGTGCTAATTTTATGGAGTGCGGTCTGATCAGCAGCACCATACACCGGCAGTCCATAGTCCACTAGGGACAGGATAGAGGAGGTGATCAAGTAGTCAAGAGTCCTCCGGGAGGCAGTGTTTATCATCGCGTAAGATGCCCAATCGGATATTAGTGGCAGTGGCTAGGCAGTGATGTGTCCATGGAAGGAGAAGGAGGGGCAAAATGGATCCCTAGGTATTTTAGAGCAAACTTGTTCGAGTGGGAAAGAGGACCCAGAGTGAATGAGGAGTTTGAAGTTGCAGGACTTGTTTTGGGGATGAGTGAAGAACATGGTTTTGTTTTTAAGATTTATCACCAATCTATATACCTTTGAACCAGCCCTCAGCTTCCAGTGAAGGACTTCTGCAGCGAGTCCTGGAGGGCAATAGGGTTCAACTTGAGGCAAAGATGACTGCATCATCAGCGCATAATAGAATGTTCCCGAGCAAGAGCGGAAGGGTGTTAAGGTAAAGGTAGAATAGTAAGGGGCCCAGGAATGGAGCCCTGGGGAACCCCAGAAAGATGGGACAGATGTCTGAGTAGGTCCCATTAATTTTACACGCTGTGAGCGGTCAGATAACTGTGTGCCAGGAGATAGCCCAGCAGCAAAACCAGAGAGACTAAGGGCATCAAGAAGGAGGGGTGGAGACAGTGTTGAAAGCTTTCAGAGGTCAATGAAGACAGCACCAGCCAGAGAACCAGTGTCTAGGAGGAGTGGAGAAAGTTGGAGAACTCTAGGAGGGCTGTGTTGGTACTGTGGCCCACTCAGAAGCCATGCTGCTCAGGAAAAAGGACATTGTAGGTGGAGAGGTAGTCAGAGATGTGAGAGGCCACCACTTTTTCCAAGGCCTTGGAGAGAGGAGAGAGAATGGAGATCGGTCGATAGTTTCCAGCCACAGTCCTATCACCACCTTTAAAGATAGAGGTGACAGTGGTGACTTTCCAGGCAGTTGGAACCTTCCCCAGGCAAAGAGAATGGTTGATGAGGCATGTGATCGGGGTAAGGACTGTGTCTAAGACCAGCCGTAGGATACACGGATCCAGGGTGTCACTGCCTGTACTATTACTCTTGAGGGCAGTGACTAGGTGCGGCCTAAGTTCTTGGGCAGAAACATGGCAGAGGAGAAAATAAGAGTGAGAAAGATTTATGGCAGGTGCTGGGGGAGGAGGGTCAAAAAAATTTGTAGGGAGGATAGGGCTAAGGTCAGTGAATGAGGTGTTGAGGTGGTTGGCTATAGGGCTGGGTCTGAGGAGATCACACCATTAATGTTGATCTGGGTGGATGGGGAGGAGTGTGCACTCCCATTTAACTGTTTAATGTTATCTCAGAAGGTTCTGGGGTTCCCCCATGAGGCAGTGAGTGAGGACCGACAGTGCTCAGACTTTGCCTTTCTGATGGCCCGAGTGCACTTGTTTCAGGCGGCAGCATATAACCGCCTGTCATTGGGCCAGCCAGTCTCAATGGCATGGTGCCATAGGTTGTCCCTATGTTTGAGCTGGTGGATCAAAGCTGGGGTTACCCAGGGGGCATTCTTCCTTTTAGAACGGCGGGTCAACATTGGGGCAATGATATCACAGGCATTATTAAAAGTTTGGGTAAAGAAGGAGAGAGCTGTGTTGATGTCAGGAGTTGCCTGTATAGGAAACCAGTCAATTTGGGACAGAAGTTCCTTAAGTTTTATTAGTCCACCAGGTATTAGATGCCGCCAGCATGTGGACTGTGCTATGGGTTTGGGGACTGAGGATGACCAGTGGAATAGAATGGGGGCGTGATTGCTGAGAGAGTCTGGGAGGACTTGTACATTGGGGATCCGATTAGGGCGGTTGGTGAGTACCACATCAAGCAGGGTACTGGAGCGTCTCTTGGGGTTAGTCCTGGTAGGGTGGGTAACTAGTTGCGTTAGGTCTATTGCTGAAAAAGAGTCTCGGGTAGAGGAGGAGGAGGAGGAGGGGCTGAGCCAGTTGACATTTAAGTCACCCACCAGAATTTGATCAGCGGAAGGAGGTAGAGAGGTAAGGTATTCTGTAAGAGAGGCAATGGCCTGAGTTTGGTCCCTGGGGGGCACGTATGCAGTAGTCAGATAAAGGGGTCCCTTTAAAGGGTCAGGGGTTAGTTTCAGCATAAGCGCCTGGGCCCTGGAGTCAAGGATGGGGAGGGCAGGGCTAGTACGGGAGAGATTCTTGACATAAATAGCAGTCGCCGCCTGCCTCCCAACACGGTCGGACCGGAAAAGGGTGAGACCAGGAAGGGAGACTAGGAGTCAGGGAGGATTTTGACAGCCAAGTCTCAACCAGGGTGATGACATCAGGGTTAATTGATGTGACCAGGCATTGTAGTGAGTCAAACTTTTTTAGGAGGCTACAGATATTCATGGAGACCATGCATAGGCCTGTGGTGCAAGTTGGGGAGCTCCTGGGAACCGGGCCAGGGTTTGGATGAATGTTCCCCGACAGGAGTAGTAGCATGATTAACACCCTGGCTGGGAGATGGTGAGAGGTTTTCCTACGATTGACATGAGAGGGGGGAAGGGAGACTAAGGGAGCAGGGGGTGGGCAGGGAGGTACAGGAGGAAAGCAAGAATAAGAAGACACCCAGATGTGCCTGAGGAGAAGAGAAAGCTAGGGGAGGGCAGGGAGGACGGGACACACAGAGGTCCCAAGGGGCAGGAGAGCAGGCTCAGGAGCAAGGGGAGGAGGTGCCAGGGCACAGTGTGACTAGCAGATGGGTAAGTGGTAAGTGCACTGCTAGTGGGGATAGGCACAGGCAGAGCATGAGGCAGGGCCACATTGTGGTAAGCAAGATCCCAGGGAAGTAGTGCTGTATAGGTAGGGAGTAGAAGCAGTGAGGGAGCATAGGTCCTCTAGTGGCCAGCAGGTATAACCTGCAAATGGGAAAGTGGGGAGACAGGTTCTGGCAACAGGACGTGATGTCACGGATGTGATATCACAGGGTGGATCATAATTGACAGCCGCCCCTGGGTGGGAGGGTGGTTGGGGGCGGGTGGGGCAGGCGGGCGCTGGCCGCCGGCTAGCACCCTCTGCAGGCATCCAGATGAAGAGAAGAGGCTCTTTACCTCGAAAGTATCAGGCTGGAGATTCGGCTTCCTCAGCTACTCAGGTGAGCTGCTTGTGTTGCTTCAGTTGCTTGATTGTCCCGAGTGCCTAGCTTGGGGGAGCTGTCAAAGTTATCAGGCTGGAGATTCGGTTCCTCAGCTACTCAGGTGAGCTGCTTGTGTTGCTTCAGCTGCTTGATTGTCCCGAGTGCCTAGCTTGGGGGAGCTGCCCCAAAGTTATCAGGCTGGAGATCTGGCTTCCTCAGCTACTCAGGTGAGCTGCTTGTGTTGCTTCAGTTGCTTGATTGTCCCGAGTGCCTAGCTTGGGGGGGGGAGCTGCCTCAAAAGTTATCAGGCTGGAGATTCGGCTTCCTCAGCTACTCAGGTGAGCTGCTTGTGTTGCTTCAGTTGCTTGATTGTCCCGAGTGCCTAGCTTGGGGGGGGGAGCTGCCTCGAAAGTTATCAGGCTGGAGATTCGGCTTCCTCAGCTACTCAGGTGAGCTGCTTGTGTTGCTTCAGTTGCTTGATTGTCCCGAGTGCCTTTTTAACAGAGCATGGAGGTTAACAATTCCAGTAAAGGCAGATACAAAGAAGTCCAAGGCTTGCTTAATGTCAGGGAGGGATTTTATGGGGCTCCAATCAGTGCTATTGATAGAAATAATAAAGCTGTTGACATCAAATCTAGACATGTCACATGCCAGATAAATTTTAGGAGGAGGGTTAAGGCAATTATTTTGCCAGACACAGAATGTAGGGGAATGGTCACTTAAGCAGTCAGATGGGACTCCCACAACTTTCAGATTTGCTATTAATATGTGTAGGTTCCTGAATAAGTTGTGCCAGAATGGTATCTACAAGAGTAGATCTCATCTTATCTGCCTCACAGTGGAGCCAGTCAACACTGAAGTCATAGCATAGCATAGCATAGCATAGCATAAGGTCGTGGCCAGGGAAATTGGAAAGAGAGGTTAGGAAGGGAGGGAGGCATAGAGAGGTAGTGATAGGTGGCAGATAGGCACACCATATGAGAATCTTCTTCACATTGCTGAGCCTCAGGGAGAGGAATAGGGATTCTACAGCTGGTAAGCCAATGTCAGGTACAGACAGTTCAGAAACATCCAAGTGACACCTAGTGTAAATATGAACACCACCACCCTTCTTACCTACCCTATCATTTCTGAAACAGTTGTATCCAGATAATGAAACCTCATGCTGCTTAACAGCAGGCTTGAGACAGGATTCAGAAAGGCATATAATATTGGGAGCAAGCTATAAAGCCCAGGCATTGAAATCAACCATTTTAGGACAGAGGTTGCAAATATTTATGTGTGCAATTTTTAGGCCTTTGGGGGGAAGCAGGGAAGTAGCTGTGGGGGAGAGAGAGAGGAGGTGAAGTAAGGTGGCCCAGGGTTTACTTTGATGTCTCCAGCCCACACCAGAAGGAGGAGAACAGATAGGTGGGTCAGTAATAAGCTACAGGGAGATAACAATTCAAAGGAAGTCATAAATGAAGGAACACATAATTGTTTATGGAGCCAGTGACCAAGAAATGCAGATCCAGGCTTAGGAAGACAAGGAATATATGAGCACACATGTAAAGTCTGACCAGATATGACATGGGGGAGGAGGATCACTATTCCAGTGAGGGGAACATAAGGACCCAGCAGTAAACTGGTCAACACAGAACCAAAGGGGAAGGCATATTAATGGGACAAGACAACCAGGGTGGCACATGACAGCAGCTAAAAGGAGAGACAGCACTAGCAAGTAGCTGGAATAAAGCACAGAATTTACCAGTCAGAGTTGTTGAGATAGATGGGAAAACCCCAGCTAGACAGGGAAAGAATGCCAGAACAGGCAACGATAACATGCCTATGCTAGAGGAAAAAGGCCAGCAGATAAGAGAAGAACAGTACTACAGCAGATCAGGACCAGAACAATCACAAGAATATATAATGCGGAGAAAAGGGGAAGGAGAGGTCAATAACGGAACTAGACAAAAGGGCAACTTGACAGAAACCAGTTGAGATGGAGTTTTGCTCCATTGGAGAGCTGCCGGCCATGCGCATCAGAGACCACAAGAGATGAAGATACAATGAACTGACTGAGACAGTGGCAGTGGATGTTTCTTCCTCCTGTTCGATGGAGCAACTGGCAATGGGGAGTGGGAGATAGGGGAATGAGGCTCTTTATGTATGAATAGTGGTCAAACTATCTGATGGATTAAGTACCTAGCATGTGGAGTCTTATATGACTGAAATTTTGCTCTACAGAAACAGAAAACAGAGGTTAAGATTAAAAGTCCGAAAGGGGGAGGGGCGGTCAAGTATAGGTGATGACTGCTCGGGCCTTTCTCTCTCTCTTTCACCCATTGCGGTGGGGGGGCACTCTCTCCTGGTATGTGTCCAGGATCCCTTCTGTGTTGTGTTGCCCCTCTCTGCCAAAAATGTAATTGCTTCAGTCAGTGATGTGAAAAGCTCAGACTGGTTGTTGGCTACCAATTTAAAGGTTGCTGTGGGAAGCAGAAAACTCTGGACATCCTGTTTCCTGGCCTGATCCCTGACTTTGTCAAAGGTCTTACCATGATCCACTACCCACTTCAGGAAATCCTGATAAAAGAAGAGCCGGGCTCCAATAAAATGAACAGCCTTCAAGGCCCATGCATCCCGGAGTATCCTTTCCCAGTCCTGGTACCTTAACAATTTAAACAAATAGGCTGTTGGTTAACTAGGATCTGCAGCTTATCCATTAGGTAGTAAAATGGGCAGACTAGGTGGGCCTAGCGGTCCTTATCTGCCATAAAATTCTACGTTTCTATGTTTCTAAACACCGCCAAATGAGGACAAGTAGCATTGTTGGGGGATGGTGGCACTGTAGGGACTCTGTGTGCTCTCTCAATTTCCACAGGTGTACCAGAGCCCCAATGTAACCAGATCGGTAAACTTTTTAGTAAAAATGTAATCATAACCCCTCCTTCTGACTTTTCAGGCAATCTGAATAGTCTTATGTTGCTCTGCCAGTGCCTTGATTCAGTATCTAGTTAACAGAGCAACCGCAATTGAATGCCTTATGCTTTACACCTTTCCTATTCGCTCTCGAGCTAGACCATATCCCCTGACATGACTCCACATCAGGTCTTCAGGTCGGCAGGGGCACAGCCATCAAGCTGCACAATTGTGCCCAACCTTTTTTCCACCACTTTAAGCCCCTGGAGCCAGCAGTGCAATAACGCACAGTGCACTTACGCAAGCATCTTGCCATGCTCCTGCCCACTGTGGTGCTGCACCTGTGTTGCCCCTGGTCATCATCAGGGGCTGCTCAAGCATGACACAACCCTCAGACCCACCCTAGAGGGAGAAGAGCAGTCCTGGGATGCTCGATCCACCCTCTCTCCTGCCAACCCCAGCGGCCTGAGTCCGTTCCCGAACCCGGTTTGCTAGCGTGGCGAGAGGTGTGGCATCCAGCACCTCATCCCTCAGCTCCACCGGGCTGGCCAAGATCAGATAATTTCTGATGCCACTCATAAAGGCCTTAATTTGGCTGAGGTCTCTGGCAACCACACTCAAGTTGGATTCCCACTCCACTTGCATCTCTGGATTTAACCACAACACATCATCCATTGATTGGGGAGAAACTGAAAGTTTATATTTTTTCTTGGCAAGCACCCCAATTTCTCTGGTTCAGCTTTGGCAGTCATCACAATAACAACACAAGTGAAATTTACCAGAATGAGATATTGAGGTAGTAGGAAAATATTAATTTTATTGTAAAATGGAATGGAGCTAAATAACCATGCTGTTACTAGCCAGGTGGCATCACATGACCCCCCCCCCCATAAAATTTCTCACCAAAATTTAACAGGGAGGCCTACCAGTCGACATCACTGCCTACATATGGAGCCAGTGTTTCAGAATATGTAAGTAAAGGGTTTTGCCACAAATAAGGTGATATAAATGGGTTTGGATATAGACTGTCATGCCAATTTATGAACTTGGAGGTCATTTCCATATGTGGGCATTTAGAGGCAATCACTTTAAAATAAGAAAGGAATATATGAAGTATGAGATTACTTCACCATAATGGAAACACAGAACAAATCAATTATAAAGATATACTGTAGTATAGGGAGAGTGTTTACATTTGAAATAATGAAATGTTGTTCATTTTATGGAAATATGCAATATAATCACATTTTATAAGCATTATTGATATCCTGGTGAAGTAGTCAGATGAAGTATAAAATATCAATTGAATGTTCTCACTCATGCTTGTGAAATACAGGTTTGTCTAATAAAAATTTTGAATGAATGCTTCAGTGGGTCTCTACAGTACATCTGACAATACCTTTATGTTTGCCTGCATGGTTATGATGCAACATCTTTTTAACATACTGTAAGCAGTTAACTGTGTGTATAACAGTGTCCCCAGGGCACATTTGGAAACATGCTGTTAACCAGCTCAGTAAATCTCCCTGGTAACATGTCTGAAATACATTTCAATGGGTGTATGCAACTTAGTGAGTAGTTATGCTTGAGCAAATTCATAGATAGTCCGATAGTATTTGAACGAATGTGTTGTGACTGGTATACAGATACTTTGGCAGTTCACATTGACTGTCCCACTGGGAACTACCATGCTGCCAGGGTACCTATGAAGGCAAAGGAACCCTCTTGATGAGGGTTTCACCCCTAGAGGTGCCACAGGAGGTATCCCTTAAAGAAATAATTATGTGAAATGTTTTCATGCTGCACACATAAAACTATCCAAGTGATATGCATGCTGCAAGTATGATTTAACTGTTAAATTGGAACTGACTGCATGCATATGGCATGCGTGCAGCAAGAAAGTGTGGAAGCCATGATTTTTATATTAAGTTGAGAAAGACTGCATGCATGTGGCATGCATGCAAAAAAGCAGGTGGTCACTGCACACATAAAAGTTAAATGATTTGTTTAGGTTCATACTACACAAGCAGGAGCAGCTGAAATTCAGACCCTGGTGTTTATGCTTCCAAGTCTCCTGGTTTGCAGTTCAGCACCTTTAACCACTAAGTCATACTGTCTGCATACATATGGCTTGCTTGTGCTTCAATACATACTGTATCTGATTACATCTGCATGCATGCAGCGTGCTTGCAGCCACAGTTAAGCTTTTCAGTTTTCTTCTCTTACTGATCTCAGTTTCACAGCTGAACTGTAGCACAATGGAAACAATTTGTTCTTTCCCACACCCAATACACAAACTTATACCCACAAAACCACTTAATTACTTCTGCCTGGCCTGCACTCTTACTATTTTCATTCCATAATTTTGAATGCTTCCATGCAAACAGACTTTATTGTACAAACACAAATAGGGTTACTACCTTTTAAGAAGCCCAAAGTGGGAAATTTCATACTGAAACCTGATTTTTCGCAGGACAATATATAACCTCAAACAGGGCAACAGACTTGTTTTCTCTAAATTATCATATTTAAGACTAAGTGTTTCAGTTGTGTAGTTGTTTCTAGTGTTCCATATAATTTTAAGGTATTTTAGTTAAAGGAAAACTGTCATAAACTCAGTTTTTCTCTCAGTCTCTACTCACCTGCCAATATGTAGCCAGGTTCCGTCAAAGCACATGTATTTTATTGGAAATGGATATTTTTATATCAAGGAGTGAGTGGTGCCATTTCATTGTTTGTAGCTCCCAGAGCCACAACTTGTATGCAACTTAGGAGAGTTTCCTTCCTGTGCTGTACTGGAAGGCTCGTTCATGATGAGCAGAACAAATTTTTATGGAGGAAAAATAACTTGTGTGGCATGTAGTACTCATTTAAGTGAACTTTTAGAACTAAGCCCCATTGAAAATGGAGCATGATAACCCTTTTTATTTTTTTAATTGAAAGTTGAAGTTCTGAGTTTGGGCATGCACATTAGCTAATGTGCATGCCCGAATTCAGAACTTCAACTTTCAATTAAAAAAATAAACAGGTTACTATGCTCCATTTTCAGTGGGGCTTATTTCTAGAAGTTCACTTAAATGAGTACTACATGCCACACAAGTTATTTTTCCTCTGTAAAAATTTGCCCAGCTCGTGATGAATGAGCATTCCAGCAGAGAGCAGGAAGGAAACTACTGAATGGAGCACACACTTAGTCTTCCTGTGCTGTGACAATGTCCAAATGGCAGCTTCAGCACAGAACTCAGGAGCACACTTAAGGCAAAGAAATGGGGCAAATTAAAAATGAAAGGTTAGCTGAAGACTTGTAACCACATAAAGGTAGTGCTAAACAGGCATTTCTGTAGTCCTGGTAACTGGCAAGAGTGTTTTGGAGAGCCTTCTTTTAAGGTATTATTATTTTTTTTGCAACATTTAGAGGAAGTCAGAAAGCATTTTATTCTACTAGAATGTCAGGACATAGTATTTTTTGTGTTTTTTTGCAGGACACAACTGCCCAAATCAGGAATGTTCTGCGAAAATTAGAACAGGTGGTAACCCTAAACATAAAAGTAGCAATAAGGTGACATACACCAATGGCCAGTCCCCCCCCCATGCACACACACTGTAGCGTGTATGATCAGCCTGCTACAGACAACCCACCAAGTATACTGTAGATATAAGTAAAAAGTCTGTTACTTGTGTACTAGGGAGTCAGAGGCAGGAGTCTTTGCGAGATGATGTCCATGAGTCAGAGTGCTGGGGTGTGCCCCCTTGAAATGAATGGAGTTATTTTTTATTACTATTTTATACATTATGATTTTGAGTTGGAGAATAATGAAGGCCACTATTTTACTAACAAGGCCATGTTAGTCAAACATCTGCCTTCATTAATCTCCAGCTCTCCATCAATAATGTATAAAATAGTAATAAAGAACTACCCCCATTGATTTCAATGGGGCACACCCCTGCAGTCTCCTTTGCCCTTTGTCATAATGTGCCTGAGCATGGAGATGTGGAGGTCAGCTTCGCTGAGGGGGGACTGTAGCCTGACTATAGTGGGGTTCCAATAGTCTGTGTATACCATACTGCTTAACTGTCTGTGAATGCAAGGGACAGCTCTAGAATTTTTGTTACATTACTAAAAGGTACTACTTATTTGTTTTGACTGAAAAGTAATATGCAAATCAGAAAAAATTCAAATGGATAAGATTTGTTTGTATATACCCCAGAGCAGTGCATCAGATTTGGGCTAAAACCCACTTAAACCTGCTCAGTTACTAACCAATTTTTGTCCTGACTGACGTTCTGCACCCCCCCCCCCCAAAAAAAAGAACTTTTTCCTGATTTTTCTACCAGACTCCATTCCATTCACTATCCATCCTCTATTAGTTATGAACCCACCCAAAGGAGAAGAAACATGAAAAACACATCAATGTTTCAGTCCTTCCTCCTTCTCCAATCTCCCTGTAAAAAAATATTTACATTTACTTACCCGGCCATAAGGCCAGAGCCTGCAGCCTGGCACAGTGTGCCTCCAACCCAGTTTTCAGTCCACTCTCCCCTCTCCTTCTGCCAGAAGCTTAATGTCAGAATCAACGATCACAGGTCCCCAACATGGTGTGTAACCAAGTCACCTCAGTAACCAAACCCAGTCAACCTGGATTGCTTGCTTGTTGCTTTGTTGCTGCTGTGGCTGCTGCTGCACTGCACTGATCAAGGCCTATGAAGGCCACCCACACCACTGTCACCACTGCTGCTAAGCCTAGTTTGCTGCCATGGGGGGTCTGTACTGTTTTTTTTTGCAAGGCGAGCCTAATAGAGTAAATAGGTAGTCTAGTCTTGAGTTAGCTTCTAGCTCACCCTCTGCCCTTCAGCCACCAGGGGAAATAGAAACTCACTAAGAGTAGACCAAAAAATATGCTGCCACAACACTGCTACTGGGAGTTCAGTGCTCACCAACTCCTTCAAGCTGTACTGTGCAGTCTGTCTACTCTGTTGCAGGAAAGACAGTGTTGCGCTTGTAAAACTCATATGCTTTCTCTTGGCTGGAGCTCATCTGCATCACCCTGTGATTGTGCCACCTCAAA
Source organism: Neoceratodus forsteri (assembly GCA_016271365.2). Taxonomy (NCBI): domain Eukaryota; kingdom Metazoa; phylum Chordata; order Ceratodontiformes; family Ceratodontidae; genus Neoceratodus; species Neoceratodus forsteri. The sequence continues at coordinate 612,052,612 of CM028134.1, forward strand.
TAGGTGGAGAGAGTGGCAACACAATACAGACACAGTTGAGTCCAGAAAGTACATGCAGCATGAGAACATACAGGTCAGCTGGGCACTTATTGGGCAAAAGATTAAATCCAAATTGAATGCCATTATTGCTACACCAAAATAACAGCCTAGGCACAAATATGGGGGGTGGGGTGGGGGCAACTGTCCCCTCTCCCTTACTTAAATGGCACACCTGCTTATTGATAGAAATTCATTCTCAAGTGCTAATTCGAATGGTTTCCGCTGTGTTCTGAGACACTGTATCTCCATGTTTTATGATGTGTCCTGATCATCATGTGGGTTAGTGTCCCTCCTTGTCCCTCATTTTGAGTGTCCATGTCCATCATTTCAGTGACAAAATATGAGGTATGGTGCATGCTTCCAAGACCCTACCCAGCACAAAGAGTGCTGAGCATGGCCATAGTGTATATGCTCAACACAGAATTGCAAAAACAAAAGTAGAAGATAAAACAGTCAAGAAGAAGCACATTTGTAGCATTAAATATGTATAAGGGATTTGCATGGTCCAAAACAAAAATGATAAGCTTCACAACACAGAGGCCCCTCTTCATACTGGAGGCAGTATTGCTCAGTGGGTTAACACAGAAACATAGAAACATAGAATTTGATGGCAGATAAGGACTGCTTGGCCCACCTAGTCTTGCTATTTCTCTACCTAATGGATAAGCTGCAGATCCTAGTTAACCAACAGCCTACTTCCTCCAACCCCCACTAGAATTGCCTTATGTCTGTCCCATGCATTCTTGAATTCCCCCACTGTTTTTTACTCTACGACCTCCTCAGGAAGGCTGTTCCATGTATCCACAACCCTTTCTGTGAAGAAATACTTCCTCACATTACCTCTGAGCCATCCCCCCTCTATCTTCAAATTGTGCCCCCTTGTTTTTGCACATCTCTTTTTCTGAAAGATGCTACCCTCTTGGACTTTGTTGATTCCTTTGAGGTATTTGAAAGTTTCTATCATGTCCCCCCTCTCCCTCCTTTCCTCGAGGCTGTACATTTTTAGTTTCTATAGTCTTTCTTCATTTGTCTTCTGATGCAGACCCTGCATCATTGTGGTTGCCCTCCTCTGGACAGCCTCCACCCTGTCTATGTCTTTGCTGAGATGGGGTCTCCAGAACTGTACATAGTACTCCAGATGTGGTCTTACCAGCTGTCTGTACAGATGGCCAACAACTTCCTGTTTTCTACTGGTGATGCCTCTCCCTATGCATCCCAGTATCCCCCCAGCCCTCCTTACTGCCTTCTTACATTGCTAGCCCACCTTTAGGTCGTCTGATATAACTACCCCCAGGTCTCTTTCCATTTTTGTTGTTGTCAGTATCTCACCCCCCATTGTGTACTCTTCCCCAGGGTTTTTGTTTCCCAGGTGCATTACTTCGCAATTCTTTGCATTGAATCTAAGCTGCCATACATTTGACCATTCCTCCAACCTTGCCAAGTCCCTTTTCATCCTTTCCACCCCACCCCGTGTATCAATCCTGTTGCAGATCTTTGTGTCATCTGCAAAGAGACATATTTTCCTTCCAGTCCCTCTGCAATATCACTTATAAAGACAATAAAAGTACCGCCCCAGTACTGAACCCTGTGGTACCCCTACTAGTAACCCTCCTTTTTTCACTGTGGACTCCATTTACTATTACCCACTGTGTCCTGTTGTCCAACCAGTGTTTTACTCAGGCTACCACCCTGGGACCCACTCCCAGGCTGGCTAATTTGTTTATTAATCTTTTGTGCGGGACTGTGTCAAATGCCTTGCTAAAGTCTAGGTAGGCCATGTCCACAGCCCCTCCCTGGTTTACTGCTTTGGTCACCCAGTCAAAGAAATCAATTAGATTTGTCTGACATGACTTTCTCGCTGAGAATCCATGCTGCCTTGAGTCCTGTGCCCCACTGGCCTCTAGGTACTCAACAATTTTTCCTTCAGAAGTGATTCTATCATTTTCCCTACCACTGAGGTCAAACTGACTGGTCTGTAGTTTCCTGCCTCTGTCTTGCTCCCACTTTTGTGAAGGAGAATCACATCTGCCCTCCTCCAGTCCTCAGGTACCACACCATCCTCCCATGATTTATTAAAAAGGGTAGTCAGTGGTGTTACTAGTTCTTCCCTTAGTTCTTTTAGAATTCTGGGGTGAATCCCATCAGGCCCCATTGCTTTATCCATCTTCAGTTTTAAGAGTTCTTTCAGAACCCTTTCTTCTGTGAAAGAACTAATATCAACCCCCATCCAGAGTGCTTCTATTGACCAGATTAGGTATTTCTCCCTGCTTTTCCATTGTGAATACTGAGCAGAAGTATTCGTTCAGTATCCCTGCTTTTTCACTGTCGCTCTCTGCCCAACCACCTTCCTCTTTGTTCAGCCTCAGTATCCCTGCCTTAGTCTTTCTTTGCTACCTAATGTACTTATAAAAGATTTTATCCCCCTTCTTTACTGAGTTGGCTGTCTTTTCCTCGGTTTGGGCCTTTGCTATTCTGACTGCCTTACCCACTTCCTTCTGTTTTAACTGGTACAATTCTCTGTCCTGCTCCTTCTGTGTTTCCTTATACTTCCTGAATGCTATCTTTGTCTCCCTTACCTTCCCCGCCACTTCTTTTGAGAACCATAGTAGTTTTTTCTTTTGTTTTGATTTGTTTATTTGCTTCACACAAAGGCTTGTTGCCACTGTGATGGCGATTTTGATGTTTCCCCATTGTTGCTCCACTCCACCTTCTTGCTTGTTTGCTAGTGCTTTTCTGAGGCACTCTCACATTTTGACAAAATCAGCCCTCCTGAAGTCCAGTACCTTCACTTTTGTGTGGCTTGACTCTACAGCTAAGTTTATCGTGAACCACACTGTTTGGTGGTTGCTTGTTCCCAGATGACTACCGACTTCAAGATCAGAGATCCTCTCTCCGTTAAGGCTCCAAGATGCACATATGGAGACCTGGGTTTGAATCCCATAGGTGCCTACTATGTGATCCTGAGCAAGTCACTTAACTTTCTTGTGATCCCTGGTTACATCTGGAAACAAGCTTTGGCTTAGTGTGCTGCTCCTGGTTAAACAATGTCCCCCTTTCATACATCTGGAATGGGGGATGTTGATTGGCTATATCCTAGGCATTTAATGCAGTAAGAAAGCAATACTTTACAAATTAATGGTGATTTACTGACACAAATCAAAAGCCATTAAACAACTTTCAAAACGATCAAAATGAATGAGTGTACCTAATGTTTTATCGGAATTCAAATAAAAATGTATTTTAATGACTCTAAATGCTAGCAGTACTATAAGAACTAGAAACTGGTGTGTTTTTTTTAGATAAGATTTGTACCAGCTTAGCTGCTGCGCACATGACAAACATGCAGCATGTGAACCTGATGTAATTTTTACAGCTGCATGGGCGGAGCCCTGCAGACATTTTGCATATACAAAAGGGCTGCCATCATGTTTTCCATCCGTGGAACTGGCTGAAGGTGTAAATAGTCTCCTCCGCCTTACCCTCCTCCAAGAAATGGACTCCACCCTCAAATAAATGCACTTTCATGGTAGTCAATGGTTGCAGGGCACTATTTTCTTTCTTAATTGGGAGTTACGGGAACTGAAACCTGAGTAGTGGGAGGGGAGCATTAGTTTTTTCTTTGTTAACATCTCCCCCACCTCCACTCGAGCAGCTCCTAAAGATCCAGTCCCACCATTTTTTGGTTCATGGGGGAGGGGTAAGAGGTGGATCTATCATGGTGGCTTGAGAAAGATCCACCCCCCCCCTCCACCCGAACAGTTCCTAAAGATCTTGTTTTCTGCCGCATTCTCTGGTGACTGCTTTGTAGGACTGACTGCCATGGTATGCCTCCGGAGTTGTACTTGGTCCCTAAATACAGGTGTAGCAGCTCCTGACTTACTTAATGAATGTTACATCCTTGGTATAATAATAAAGACAGAGTTGTCTACATGTTCAAAAAACTTCAGCACTGAGACTCTGGATTGTATGCATGCTGTGGGAGGGTTAAGCCCATTCATAGTGGTATCTTTGATGAATGTGATTGCCAGTGGCTAAGGTGAATTGTAGCAGTAAAAGTGGTAACATGGGTAAAACAACTAAGCTGTCAACAAACTGCTGCAGTTCAACTATATGTTTTTATTTCTCTCTGCAATGCTGTCTGAGCTGTGAGAGCAGTTGGAGCTGTAAGTGAATGTGATCGACTCAATCAAGAGCAGCTGCTACTGCTGAATGCTTTGTTTTTTCTTACTAGGAACAAAGACTGAAAATTGTTTCCATATCTTAAAAAGAAAACACCTCTGAAATAAATAAAGGGCTTAGAAAAGTGTTCAGGGTATTATTAGCTAGGGCATTCTGGCTGGGAGTGCATTTTTCACCAAACTTGCCTAAAAAGTCTGCATCTGCATTTTTCTCATTGGTCCCCAGTGCACTTGAGCTCAGTTTTTTATTTGCTGTCCAACTGTCTGTGAATGAACTAGTGTTTTTGATCTTGTTATCTCCCATTTTGATGAAACTGTACAGAAGGACTAGATGTAAGTACACCAAAGGGGTCATATGAAATTCCACAGGCATACTTTTGATCATTGTGCATTCATACGAAACAGTGGTTTAGATGCTGAATAACCAGTTAAATGAAGTAGCACTCTGTTAAAACAGGACACCACTGTCATTGGTCCCCAGTGCTCTTGAGCTCAGTTTTTTTATTTGCTGTCCAACTGTATGCTTTTCTTTTTACAATGCAGTCTCAGATATGTGAGCAGTCCAGAGCTCTCTGAGCATGCGAAAAAACTCTTGTTCCCTACACTGCTGGCTCGCTCATCACTGCTGCTTGTCACCAGCTCAATGAAATGTATTGTACTGTACTGCATAACAATGTCATATAAGTACTGCATGAGCTAAGTGGCATAGAGTCAAAAAAGTGAGCAGATTCACTAGGGAACTTAACAAACTGTTGTTACTCCCATCCATTACTGCTGCCGGATACTTTTTTTTACCTTGATCCCATCCCCACTGTCCGCTACTGCACATTACTAATGTGACTTCCACAGAGAACAGCATGAGATTGCAGATGATACTTGTGAAGCAAAAGGTGCTTACACGAGTCAGACTTAAACTGAACTGTTAAATAACAACTGATCTCTCTCTAATTATCTCTACACTCATTGTGGTCAGACTACTGCCATAAATATAAATAAAAATACAGGAGAATTATAACTGAAACACTAACCAGATTTCATTTGATGGGAGGGGGGGATCTAACAAAAAAAGATATTGAAACAACTTACTGCATTCTTCAGATAAAATGACCGAAGCTAGGGAAGGTGGTTTACAACACTAGATCGGGAACCATGTTTGAGATGAATGACCCCCCCCCTTCACGACAGTAGCTTTTTTTAGCAGAGCTAATTAAGCAATAAGGCATGACAGGGTGTGTGTTATTGTGTAATAACTTCACTCCGGGGGTGGGTTGAAGCACGAGGTGAAGCCGAGTGCTTCCACCACCCCAGGAGTGATGTTATGTAAGCAATAAGACCACGACAGGGATGTGCAGTACTGTGTGATAACGCACTCTAGGGGGTGTGGTTAGGCCCTTGAGGCCAAGGCTGCGTGCCAGTCGCTAGAGTGTGGTTATCAACGCGAATGCACACCCAGAGTGTCTTATTGCGCTTATAAAATGGCCCTTAAGTTTCTTTAAAACATATTTTTAAATAACTTCATATGTAAATGAACATTTGTTTTTTACATAAAATAGTCCTTCTGCCTACTGGTCCTAGACTTTGCTTGAGGTCTTTTGACCCAAAGGACATTCTGTGGTTGTAGTTTCTGCCTCCTATTCATCATGTAGTTCCTCTGTTGCCCCCCAACACACACACACACACACACACACACACACACACACACACACACTTTTTTTTTTTTTATTTTGGGTTTTATTTTTAGCCCATGGGTAGTTTTAAATAAAATGTGCATTTAATTGAGAGCAAGTGTGTGAGCGAATGGTACAATAGAAAGTGAGAGTGAGAGACAAGATGCAGTGGAAAGAGAGGGGGCTACAAAAGAAGTGTTCTCAATGTAAAGTCAGTGTTAGATGAGGTGCTTATTTCTGTTTTTTACATTCAGCCTTTGAAATGAAGCTGTTTATTTGGCTGAAATGGAAGTGTTTTCATTGCTGTTATTTATTGTGGTGCTGCAAGACAGGAGAAGGACACAGGCATGCGCTGCAAGTTATACCCTCGTGATGATTGAGATCCCCAACTTCCGATATGGCGAGCTAGGACTGATGTCAGAACTGTGAAGTTTTTTTTTTCACAGATTGAAGAATGAACAGGTGCTGCTGTTAAAAAGTTGATTCAATGTCCCATGTTTTTGTTGTGAATGGGGGACGAGTAAGGACTGCTGTTAAAATGGCACTTGCTCGGTCCCGAGTCAGATTCACCTTCCTCCATTACATTGTGCGAACGTGGTTACCTTTTTACCTATGAGACTGAAATACTACTGTACAGGACAGATAGGGAAGTGAAGGTGTTACTACACCTGAGGGGCACATGTTCAGAAAAGCACATTTAAAGATCCAAAGAAGAGCGAGTCATTTAGCGAGGGGGGAAAATGGCGACTTTGACATCCTGTAACATTCTAAATAGAATGCCTGAAGAGAAATCATAGAGCCATCAAATTGTGTGATCAGGCATTTTTATTGGAACTAGTTATTTATTGTGCAACATTGTCCCATTTTGCACTATAAATAACCAATCAGATTTCTGTATTGGTCTGTGCCATTTTATAATACACAATAACACACACCCTGGAGTGCCTTATTGCTATTATACAATGGCTCATTGTGTATTTTATTTGATGGTGTTTAATTAATAAACAGAGAAAAGCTCTTTTTTGTTTTAAATGAATTTTATTTGTTGGAATCTGATAATGTTAGAATTTGACAAAAAAGTAGTCCCTTCAAAGTGTGTGAAAACACTGTTTACTATCCTGTCTTGGCCTGACCCCCCCCCCCCATGTTAGTTTTGATTGTGGAGCTACAGGTTTGAAGATCTTATTTTCTGTTGATACTTTTTTATGTTGTTATCTGTGGCTTGAAAAAGGAGTGGGAACTGGAGACTAGACCGCGTCAGGAGTGGGATCGTACTTCCGGTTTTCAGAAGCGATCGTAACTTCATAAGTGGCAGTGGGAAAAACAAATATTTCTATGTAGTGTACAATCTTTTTTATCTGGATTAATCACCTGGATTTTATTTCTTTAAATGTGGCCAAAAGTAATGTGCCGTTTGCTTTGGGAGGGAGCCGAGTAGCGTGTGGAGTGAGCCGCTTGTACAGCGAAGGAGGTGATAAGGAGATGCCAAAAATGATTTATTTGTTTCTGTGAAACATTTTTATTTTTAGGACTATGTTACCTGCTGATGGAGTTACTTAGACAGTGAACATTTAGGATAAATGCCGCTGCATGTGGTTCTCTGGGAAACAGCCGAGCGGCGTCCGTGAAGGAGTAAGTGCATGCTGCATTATGTTTTGGAGCCAGCAGCACTTAAGCCAGTGGTGCTAAAGGGCTAAATCTCAAATTAAATGTGTTATTTCTTATTAAATCAATTTGAAAACTACAGATTTGCTTGGAGGTACGATGGACAAATTGTGTGTGTGTGTGTGTGTGTGTGTGTGTGGGGAGGAAGGGGCACTTGCGAGTCAGTGAAGGTGCTTGTTTAGTGGGGAAAGCTGTGGTGATAACATAAGTGCACTATGATTTCTGAGTGTGTTATGAGGTCATTTGAGTGCCTGGTCTTTATGTAGTGATGTTATTGTTCAATAACATCACTGTGCCAGGCACACACTGACCAATCAGGATAGGGGAAATGTTCTTGCCATTGTATAATAAACAGATATCAGAGGAAAGAGTGGTCAGTAAGAAGCAGTTTGAGAAGCCTCACAATGTTAAAAAAGTAAATAGGTAAAAAGACACAGATTGTATGTTGAACTAGATAGTGGTAAGCCCTATTCAGACTTTTGTTCTTCATGCAGTAAAATTGTACTCTTAGAATGGGCTTCTTGAAGCAGAACACAGCTGTGGTTAAACCTTGGAGAGAAACAGCACTATCATGTAAAGAAATCAAGTTAGTAAATATCCCCCCCCCACCGTGGATCTCCAGAGTCCAGCCAGAACATGCACAGAGGCAACCTTGGCAGCTGCTTGGTTGGGGAACCTGCACCCAACTACAGACTAGCCCTTTGGCAATGGTGTAGAACCACTGTGTAGTATCCTGCCAGTAGAAGAGGAGGCAAAATGCAGACTGGAAGCTCTGACAGTTGCCTTTTGCCTAGGTGGATAAAGTGTGCACCTTGCAATCAGTTGTTTTCCAGATCATGTCCTACAGTACTGTCCCTGCAGAAAGAAAAAAGGAAAGTTCCCTAATGTGTGCCCGTGGCCTCCACGATCAAACAAATGATAGGGACCCCACCCTCAAAACACATGAGAAGTGTAGCAGACAAACTACCACTGTGGCCCCCATGTAAAATTCCCGCTAGCCATGGCTGAACTGCTCCCCCATCAGGTTTACTAGTCGAGGGACAGGGATCTTTTCAAACACTTCCAATCTCCACATGTCAGATACCTGGGGATTGGGAGATAAAGGAAAGTTGTATCTTAGGGCATTTAGGTTAGCCTAGCTGCTCACCTCACCCCAAAAATGTTCAGCTGCATTTGGTACCTAATTTAAAAGGTGCAATCATGTCATAGTTCAACCTGCCCTGCTCAGATTACTGAGCCCTGAGTCCATAAAAAAAATGCAGCTCAGGCAGAGAAAAGTAAGCAGGGATGAGAAAATCCTCCATAAGCTGGTTTGTGACTAGTTGTAAATGGAAAAACATTGCTTTTGTTCATGAAAGCAGAGGGACTGCAACCAGGGAGAAATGAAGTCGCAGCCAGAAATCAGAAATGACATCAGAAGTACCAGCACTTACTAAAGGCTCTGTATAGTAAAGTGTCTCAACATTACAAGTAAAAACCATGGATTCAAGCAAAATGTCCCTACAAAAAAAAAACCTGTATTCCTCAGAACTGTTATAAAAAAGTCACACTAAACTGAGCACTTACAAATCTAGGAGATGTCTGTCCAGTGGTGGGGTTCGAGCCTGCGCACAAGCTTTGCTTTGAGTTGATTCTAAACAGGTTGACTGGACTTTTAACTTTAAAAAGTGGACGCTGAGCTTATATGTCAGTGCTCAACTTTGTGTGCTTTTTATAACACTTCTGAGAAATTACATTTTTTTGGCAGGGACATTTTGCTTGAATCCATAGATTTCAATTGTATTGTGGAGCCACTGTACTATGTGAATCCTTTAGTAGGTGCTGGTACTTCTGCTGTTATTTCTGATTTCTGACTGTGGCTCTGTTAATCCCTGGTTGTGCCCCTCTACTTTATGTACAAAAGCAATGTCATTCTTGGAAGGCTCCATGTCAGTTGCTTATCACCCTGTAACTTTTGCCTATTCAAAGTAAAAAAAAAGGCAATGACAAGTAACAAATCACCACTATGGTATGTCTGACTTTCTTAATAGTAAGATTCGGCAGTAAATACTGTCCTTACTTATCATAATTTAGCACCAAAGTCTGAGACGGTCAAAAGCAATCATTTATATTTCCAGGTTCACCTGAGCTCATTCAGATGTGTAGCAGACAAAAACAAAAAAGGGGTGTGTTTTATTAGGTGTATTCAATACAACACCAATACAAAAATTATTTTAAAAATTAAATGTTTAGGTAATGGGGGCTTAACTAAATTGAATCCCCCCCACCACCACCACCACCATCATCTAAACTAATTGAAATATGCAGTATGATTCCTAATACAATAATATTCTTTTTAGATTTAATTTAGCATAAGTAAGCCACAGAAAATATGAAGCTAATGAAAGGAATGGAAATATTTGGGTTAGCAGGATTCATCACACTGCCTAATATAGTATGGAAAATAAATGAATGTTATGGTGTGCTATTGACCTGCTGGTCTGATCTAGTCTGATTTGATCTGGTCTTTCTCTCGTGGGATAAATGTTAGTTTCACAACATTGCCTGGTGACAGGTAGGCATGTGTAAAGTTTTATGTTTGCTGGCGAATTGCTGTGCATTCATGCACTACGGACTTCAAAGTAAAAAAAAAGTTATAGCGTGCTATTAACCTGCTGTTTGGTCACACCAGGAATGGTGTTAAGTCTCCCTCTCTCTCAGTTTGTTTACATCTACACCTTTACAACATGCAAAGCAGATATTCTCACTCATTTTGAGGCATTATTCAGGAGCCTTGTCAAACTGTTATCTCAGACAAGCTGTTGGGTCCCACAGGGGATGGAGTTAAAGTTCATATATGGTAAATAGCAAAATGATACTCCTGACAGACTATTTAATAGCAGTTTCATGGAATATTTTAGTAATTCCACATTGTGTGTGTGTGTGTGTGTGTGTGTGTGTGTGTGTTTTCCATACTAAAAAAACAGCATGTTCATTGATGGTTTAACGTAAGCTGGTTTTGTGTTGATGGCACCATAATTAAGGGGGACCTGAACTGATGACTGATTAGGCTGGGCTGTACTAAGATTTGTTGGGCTGTGCTGTGAAGGGAGATGAAGTACCACAGGCAAATACTCATCGATTTAATTAATGATATAAGTTCCACTAGGTTGGTTTGGAAACTATTAATAATATGCACAATGAGTACTGTACTTACAGGACTCAGCACTAATTATCTGCCACACAGTCTGCAGAAATGTCACAGTCTCTTTTAAAGATATAATTTTATTGTGAAGCAACATCCAGAAACAGGAGAGATGTGGCCCAGGGAGGATCCCGCAAAAATCCCAATGTTTCATGCCCCTTACATATGCTTTGCCAAGTAAGGATTTTTCTAGGAGCATCCCTGGGCCACACCTCTCCTATTTCTGGATGTTGCTTCACAATAAAATTATATCTTTAAAAGAGACTGGTGTGTCGCCAGTCTGAGTGGTAGATAGTGAGTACTGAGTTCTGTATGTACTGTGTTCTAAGTAAGGACTTGGGAGCACCCTCCTATTTAGAGCAAACCTTTTTGTATTCAAAGTCACACAGTGAGTAGTTGCCTCTAGCAGGATTTGATCCCTTCATCTCCCGCAGCTTCGCCCAACACTCTGCTCTACTTGTCACCAGTTCAATAAATAAGTACTGTACTGCACTGTAAAGGTAAAAAAAAATAATGAATACAAATGTTGTATAAGTACTGTGTGAGCTAAGTGGCATAGAGTCAGAAAAGCAAGCAGATTCGTTAGGGAACTTAGCCTATTTTTCCTCCCACCAAGTGTTGCTGCTGGATACTTTGCTTTTCTCAGGAAGAGCAAAGACTTATAATTGTTCACATATTTTGAAAAAATAAATAAATGAATAACACCACTGAAACAACTAAAGGGCTTAGAATACTGTGCAAGGGATTCTTGGGGCATTCTGATCGGCTGTACACTTTTCTCCCAACTTCCCTGAAAAGTCAGCATTTGCATTTTTTCTCCCAGGTCCTCGTGCACTTGTGCTCATTTTTTAGGGGGGTTTCTGAACATTTTATTGCAGTGCTACGCTGTCCTGTGTTGGCTTCCACGGCTCTCCCTTCTCCTTCCGTCAGGCAGATACTGATGCCCCACAGAGCTCCACCCCCTGCAGTGTTTCAGTAGGTTGTGAAGAAGAGGGTACTCAAGATAGGATATATTAAAAATAAGTTTCCTGCCATACTGGAACCCAGCTTTATTATCCAATGATTTTATTTGTCCTCTGTGCTACTGCCAAATTTAGAATATATTTGGAGGTCCCCTAATTTTGCCTTTCATTTTTACCTTGTTCCTTCAAAAAGTTATCCGAGGGACTCTGGATTTGAGTCAGGGGAAACAGATGTTGAATCCAAACTAGAACCACTTATAATCAAAAAACAAAACACTTTTTCTAGCACACCCAGGACTGGACAAAAACATGACACAGGAATGGGACCCTAGTGAACCGACCTAAAGAGCATCAGCTGAGTGGTCTAAAAATAACCTGTCTGCATTACACTGTGGCGGGAACAGGATGCCAGCTGAGAGGGCTGAAAATAACATGGGGAAATATCATTTTCCGAAAGCCAGAACAATTAAATGCTGAGCACAAGTGCACAATGGGAACCATGCAGAATGCTAGTGCTGAGACTTCAGGACAGTTGACAGAAAAAAAGTATACACAGCCTGTTTATGTTATCTTATGAATATGTACTTTCTTGTAATTATTTTTTCTATGTATGTTTAACTTCTAATTCATGACAGCATAGTAAATGGGTGTGAACTGATTGTTCACTCCTGATAAAATCTAAACCTTATTTATCTATTCATGCATTCATTCATTCCCTCTCAAAATCTATCAGTTTATCTATGTCTCTAGGCCAGGCTAGATACTTTTCATCTGAACTTAAAATAATATTATGGATTAAGTATACAAGGGCTTCTTGTAAACGAGTTTGCTTAATGGAGTGTTCCTGCAAATAAACATGGACTTCAACTTATAATAGCGTGTAGGGGATTCCTAGCTAGGGCATTCTGGCTAGGTGTGCATTTTTCTTCCAACATCCCTGAAAACTAAGCATTTCCATTTTCTCCCTGGTCCCCGGAGCACTTGTGCTCAGATTTTTCGACTCTAGAATTTTATTACAGTGTCGTAAGGGTACTGTTCTGCCCTGTCTTGCTTCCGCTGCTGTTAGCAGTGCAGCAATATAAATCACTGTTGGCCTCCCAAGGCAGTAACATTTCATCAAAATGGAGATAACAAGGGCAAAGAACTTAGTGTAGTCACAGTGCAAATGCTAGCTTAGTATATTTCAGATACTCCATAAACACACCTACTGTGTATGCTTCAGGTCACAGCAAATTCACTTTGTATCACAATCCTTGTTTTCACATAGTATTCCCTATTATAATAGCTGCAATGGCAACAACAGCAACAACACACACTAGATCTAGTCAGTCGTTATCTGAAAGAAACTACCACTGGAACTGTGAATAAACTAGTGTCTTCGATCTTATCTCCCATTTTGATGAAATTGTACAGCAGGATCAGATGTAAGTGCACCAAAGGGGTTATATGAAATTCCACAGACATACTTTTGACCACAGTTGATTTGTATGAAACAGTGGTGCAGATGCTGAGTAACCAGTTAAATGAAGTAGCACTCAGATAAAGCAGGACACCACTGAAAACAAGACATCGCATCTCATCTGCTCTGTCATGTTTAACAAGACCCAATACAACAGCAATGCCAGCATATTCACCATTGGCAAATATTTGCTCTTCTAGGTATACCGCTCTGTGTTGTACCAGCAAGTTTCTACACATTTAGACTGCTTTTAGTACTAGTAAATGACTGGTCTAGGAAGACATCGATTTTTATATCTTGTACATTGTAAGATATACTATTCCTTTTTTAAACAGTGAAAAGCAGTTTTTACTGATTGCACTTTGCACTATTGTTATTGCACCCTTTGCTCTTTAAAGTTTTTTTTTTTCTTCCTAGTATCCTGTGTTTATTGTTTCTAACAAGGCATTTCCAGACTTCCAAACTTGCAGGGTGTGGTGTGGTGTGCAGTTAAAATGGGGATTTAAATTATTTATTTTTTTTAACGGTGGGACCTAAATCTGTGATCTCCTGTTTCTTAACCCTGCCCTCTAGCTGACCCCTTCCTCACAAAAGACAGCACTGCTTTGTGGCGTATGATGTTTGGAATTAATTTTTTTTTATAAATGAGAAATGTCTTCATACACTGTCACTGTATTGTGGGGGGCTTATTGTTGTCAGAATTATCCTGGCTGCACACATCTTTTCTGCCCCGAGCACTATGGAGTGGAGCAGCAATATGCATACCTAGCCAGAAAGCCCTAGCTAGGAACTGAGGACACAGAACCTCAAGCACTCTATACTGGGACACTTTAGAATGAGTAACCAAAAGAACAAATAGTCCAGTGAACAGATTGCAAAGTACACAAAGCATTAGTGCTTAATGATCACTGACAAATGTTATATCTATTTTTATTGAATTTTACATCCTTGGCATAATAATAATGACCTGAGAGTTGTCTACATGTTTAAGAAAACTTCAGCACTGATACTCAGGATTGTAGGCGTGCTTGGGGGAAGGATAAGCCCATTCATAGTAGTATCTTTGATGGATGTAATTGCGAGTGGCTAAGGTGAATTGTGGCAATAGAAGTGGTAATGTGGGTAAAACAAGGAAGCCGTCAACAATTAAACTGCCGCAGTCCAATGATATGCTTTTATTTCTGTTTGCAATTCAGTCTGAGCTGTGTGAACAGTCCAGAACTGTGTGAGCAGATAAAAAAAAAACATGTTCGCTCTTGCACTGGCACTACTTTTCTGTTTTCTGCCCCCCACCTCCCTTATGCCACAGGATCACTCATCACTCTGCTCTGCCTGTCACAATCTCAATAAATATTTTACTGCACTGTAAAGATAAAAAAATAATTTATAAAAATGTTGTATAACTACTGCATGAGCTAAGCGGCATAGAGTCAGAAAAGTGAGCAGATTCATTAGGGAACTAAATAGACTGTTTTTCCTCCCACCCAGTGCTGCTGCTGGGTACCTTTTTATCCTGGTCCCAACTCCACCCTCCACTACTTTGCATTACGAATGTGATTTCCACAGGGAACAGCACGAGATTGCAAGAGGTACTTGAAAAGAAAAATGCAAAAGGTGCTTGTTTTGTTTTGTTGAATTTTGTTGACCCAGTAAGCCCACTGGGCCTAGAAGTCCCTTTTTTTAGGGGTGACCGGGGGGGGGAGGGGGGATACAGATCGTAAGCTACTGAAATTGAACCAGATTAAGCTGTTGGTGGTATTTTAGTGAATGAAGGAAATTTGGCCAGGACACCGGGGAAATTCCCTTACTCGGTCTGCAGGGGGAGCTTTTGTCCCTCTGTCCAACATGGTCGACAGTCCTGCTGTGGATGGTGGAGATGGTGATTCTTCTCTGCCTCAGGTCACTGCTTCTCCTTTGGATCCATTGAGTTTTTCTGATTCTGAGGATAGTTTGCTGAATATGGAAGGCCTACTTACTTCTGTGACTTCTGACTCTGCTTGTACCTCTGCTGTTGATGTTCCTCCTTCTGAGAATGCTGCTACACAGGTCAGCCAAGCAGATGCTGATATTCCTGAAGCTCAATTTAGACAGCTATTTTCTCAAGCATAAATGCTTTATTTTACAACTGGTTCATGATGACTCAGCTTTCCCAACTGATGTTCCTGCGGCTGATTGCTCTATGTCTAGTAGCCCCCGGACCCTTTCTTACCCAACTCTGAGTTACCGACTGCTTTGCAACCTGCTTTTTTGCCTTCTACCCTGCATTTGAGACCCACTACTCGACCTCTTGGTTCTCTGGATGTTAACTGATCTCCTGAGGCTGCTCTGCGTGCTGCGTGCTGGAGCCATTCTGAGGAAGGGCAACCCTGGTCTTCTCCTGGTCCTGTTTCTGCTTCTTCTATTATTGATATGGCTGCTGCAGTTGATTCTACTGCTTCTAGACCGGTTCCTCATGTTACTTCTCCTGTTATGGAGCCTGTTACAGGGCATTTGGCTCCACCACTCCCTGATGAGGATCTTACGAAATCTCCTGGACACACTCCCCAATCCAAGGGCCCCACCGTGCAGTGCACTCCACCGCCTAAGCCTTTTCTTTCAGCTCCTGGAACTGATAATACTGATTCTACTTTTAAAATGACTGACTTGTTTAAGTCTGTGGGGGAGCCTGCCCAGCGGTGAAATGCTGTGCGTTTCAAGTTTTTAGGTGATGCCTCTACAGCCCCCCTCGGCAAACTGTTCTTCACTCTATGTTATGAGACACAGTGGGCATTAACCCCTCTGATTTATTTGCGTTTATTCATATCAAGGGTGAGACTGTATATGATGTTAGTTTTAAGAATGTTCATACACTGGAGAAATTCTGGGCTCAATATGAGCTTGTGAAATTAACCCTGTTTGGTCCTCTTTTGTCATAATCCCCCGTACTAAACCCTTGGCTAAGGTCCTTACTCTTTTGTTTTGGAGTGAAGGGGTTAATATCCGTGATATTAGGGTTCTGTTAGCACCCTTTGCTAACTGTGTGAGAGGCCTTTTGGCACCATGCAATTCTGCTTAAAGTTGGACCAGCATAACATTCTGTGGTGATTTGCATATGCAGCCCATGATGCTTTGCATTATGGGGGCATGTGTGATTTTGTAATATCCGTGATGTCCAATATTGGCTTCTGAAATGTTGTGACTTGTTGGATTCCCCTTGTCCTATTTTGGATGATGATTTTGTTTGGATTGGGGGTTGGAAGATTAAAGTTCAGCTTTGACAAACTGAACAAGGGGTATTGCACATCCCTGGTAGTTTTCATATTGGGCGTGACAGGGGTATCTGTTCTTATCCTGGTCAGCCCCGTACTTGTCACAAGTGTGGTTCTAAAATGCATTTGAGCTACACTTGTGACCAACCCAGATGTATGTTATATCTTCAGTATGGACATGTGAGCTTGGGTTGCTCTAACTCACAGTATTGCAACTTGTGTGATGATCTTGGACATAATTATCCCCAGTGTCCCTGGGCTGAACATAACCGGCTTGATAGGGTTCCTCGGGAGCACTCCCACCTTATTGCTGAATCTCAGGCTCAGGCACAACAAAGGAAGGAGGAGGTCTCTCTTGTTGTCCCAGACTGTCTTTCTGGTCTTGGTGTGGTTACCACTGCTGTGCCCTTGCCAGTTTCTTCTGACCCTTCTGCCTCTCCTCCCACTGTGCCTGGAGTTTCCCTTATGTTGGATTCAGGACCTGGGCTGCCTGTCTCACAGGCTGCTCTTCCACCTGCTTCGAGTCCCATTTTGCTGGATTGTATGCCTCCTCTCCCACCCTCTGTGGAAGTCCCTTTTGTTGTTGTCCCTCCTTCTAAAAGGGGGAAAGGTAAACGTAAATCTGAGTCCCGTCCACCCACTAATTCCATTCTCACTCGCAATAAATTTCAGATGCTGGCTAAAAGACGACAATGTGGTGATATGGAAGGTGAGAAGGAGGACTCCGATTCCTCTCAAGCTTCCTCATCTCATATGGATTACTCCTCTGACTCCTGAAAAGATCCTCCCTGTCCTGATAAACTACAGAAGGCTCATAGGTGATTGTGTGGTTTTTGCTCTTGGGGCTTGTTGGTCTAATTTTTTTCCCTATCTCCTGGGTGTTGGTCTGCCTTTTTTTTAGTGCCTTTTCTTATGGCACACTTAACTACTATTAAATGCTGCACCTTAAATGTGTGCAGTGTTAAATCATTTCGTAAGCAGCTTTCCACTTTTGGTTTTCTGCTTTTTTTTTTTGCCATTCACTTTTTATTCAGTTTATATTGCAGAGGCATAACATCAAGGCAATATACAAACCCACACAACATTGAATTACAATAGCCTTATAAAGGTTTTCTGCTTTCACTTAGGCAGGACTTTTATTTTCTCCAAGACACCTGGATCAAAACTAGGCAGGAAGTTTTACAGGTTACTACTCGATGGTCTGTTGGTCCTTCCTATTGGTCACATGGAGAGGATACCTGTGATGGGGTGGGTATTTTGTTTTTTGTTTTTTTGTTCAAAATTGCTAGGGTTTTTGATGTGGTCCTTGGGAGGGTTCTCCTTGTTGATGGGACTTATGGCTTGGTACATTTTTGCCTTATTAATGTATATGCCCCTCATAGTATTGCAGCTAGATCTGCCTTATTTCTCAAAATTCATCTCTTTTTGCTTACTACTTGGCAGGTTTTTTAGAGGGGAGATTTTAATTGTGGGCTTTCTGCTTTAGACTGGCCTAGTAATGCCCATAAGTTGTATAGTGATTCTGCCACTTTATCTAAGGTTATTTCTTCTGCCTGTCTTATTGATGGGTACCTGTCTCCATAATTCTGCTGCTAAGACTTATCATGAGGTACCCTGGCCACTGGTATTGATTTATTTTTCCTTTCTAAATACCTCACCATTTCCCAGGCTTCTGTGATTCCTTGTGAAATGTCTGATCATTTTGCTGTGGTTTTGGTTTTTCTCCTGCTGATGGTCCCTTTCCGGCTGCTCCTTGTATTCGGTGGAAGTTGAATTGTTCTCTACTTACTGATGCTTATGTTTTTAAGGGTTGTTTGACTTTATTGCAGGCTAAGATTTCTGTGTTGGATGCTTACCACTATCCTTTTGTTTGGTGGGAAGGTACGAAAGCTAATTTGAGGAAATATTTCCTCAAGGTTGCTGGATTTCGGACCTGATCCACTTTTTTTGCTGATTCCAAGTTGTGGAAACATCTCTTAGATCTGATTTCTAGGGCTTATGAATCCCGTATAGATCTTTCCCTTCAAATTAAGGAAGTGAAATGACAAATGGAGAAATTCCAGTATGATCGAGCTATTTCTTTGAAGCTTGAGGCTCAGTGTGGTACTCAGGCTTCTAAGGCTTCTACTGATCTTTCTAAGAACTGCTCTGACAAAATTTCTTCTACGGTTATTGAATCACTTACTGACCCTGTTACTGGTTTGCAGCATAATTCTCTTCCCTTTTTGAAATGTATAGTTCAATCTCATGTGGAAGGGTTGTTTGGTTCTTGTCCTGCTGCTCCTGATCCTGGTGGTTTCCTTTCTGATTTAGAGATTCCGGAGGTCCCAGAGGGAATTCTGCACTCTCTGGTTCTCCCAATCTCTGTTGAGGAAACGTTGTGTGCCATTAAAAAGTAGAGGAAGTGTACCTCTCCTGGAGTGGATGGTTTAACAGTTGAACTTTATCATTCTTTTTTGGATATTTTTGCTCCTGCCCTTACTGTGGTTTTTAATAGTATCTTGACTACTTGTTCTACACCTCATCTCTTTTCTGATGCTATTATGCTTCTGCTTTTTAAAAAATGTGATAAGGCTGACATTAAAAACTGGAGGCCTTTGAGTCTGCTCAATGTTGATTACAAGATTCTGGCTGCAATACTTTTGAACAGGTTACTGCCCCTTGCATCTATTGTCATTTCTCAGGAACAAACCTGTGCTGTGCCTGGTAGAACTATGCTGCATTCCCTGTCCCTTATTAGAGATGTGGTCTTTTCCTGTTCAGATTCCCATCATGCCCTTTTTTTTTTCTTGGACCAGTAGAAGGCTTTTGACTGGGTACACCATTCCTTTTTGTTTCAGGTCATGTTGCGTTATCATGTGCCTCAACACTTTATCTCTTGGATTAAGTTGTTGTATAATTCTGCTTGAATTACCCCTCATGTTAATAATTCCCCTGGCATGCAGAAGAGGGGTGTCCATCAGGGCTGCACCCTTAGCCCCCTTTTATATGTTTTTCAGATTGACCCCTTTTTGAGATGGCTTGCTTCTAGTCATGTTATCCCCAGATTGTTGCTCCCTGGTGGTCAGTATGCCCCTAGTGTTTATGCTTATGCAGATGATTTATGTATTTGCACTACACCCCTTTTGGATACAGTTGGGTTTGTTGGCTTGCTTTCTGACTTTGTGACCTTTCTGGGATCCAAATTGAATCTTCATAAAAGTGTGGCAAGGTTTATCCCTGATTCTGTTTCCCCCTCTGCTTTTGCTTTTGTGGCCCAGACTCCTGTTACACATAACCCATTGAAGATTCTGGGCTTATTTTTTGATACTTCTGATGACTCCAGTTATATTTGGAATTTGGCTCTTGATAAAGGCCTTGCGTTGATTTCTTCCTGGAAAGGTAGGACTATTGCTAAACGTAAACGTGTTATGCTTTTGAAGACTTTAGTGCTGCCTATATTTTTGCATGTTGCCACAGCTTTTCCTTTACCTCTTGCTTTGGAAGTGTGAATTTATCATCTTTTTTTTCAAGGCTTTTGGGGTTCTTGGTTGAACCCCATTAAGGGTTTTTTTTTGTATCAGGATTATTGTATGGGTGGCATGCGGATGCTTAATCCTGTATTTTTTTTCATTGTTTTTAAATGTATTTTTCCTTTTTTGAGATGTTCTCCCCCCATTGGGTTTCTGTTTTTATGTACTTGGTTTCTCCCCTATGGAACTTATAGTGTGGTTCTCCTTCGGCAATCCCGAGGACTTTTCGGTCTTCTGGTATTCCCTCTTTTCTGTTTTCAACATTTTTTAAGTAGAAACAGTGGAACTTGACCCGTCGGTCCATTCTTCTTATGACAAGATGACAGTTATATGGGTCTATTATTCAGGCTCATTTTTCTGCTCTCCCTTGTGTTTTGGACTCCGCTGGCATGGAATTAGATGTTTCTTTGATTTTTTGCCAACTTATTGATCCTCAGCTTCCTCCAGAATTATGGGATGTGACCTGGTTGTCTTGTCATGGAAAATTGGGTGTCTGGGGTAACCACCATCATAAGTCTCTGGAGGACAGACTGTGTTTTCGAGACACTTGTTCGAATGTTTTGGAGTCCCTGCAGCATTTCTTTATTGAGTGTCCTTTTAGTAGGGGAATTTTGGACTTTATGGCTCCATAAGTGGAAGGATAAACACATTTCTTATGTTTCCTATGATATGTTGGTGTTTGGCCAGTTTCCTAGTTCCTTTTCCAGATATCATCCCAGTACCCTTCGACTTATGTTTGCCCTTTGTAAATATTTTTTATGGTAGGCTAGATGTGCTCAGCTTTTACAACAAAAAACGTATACTGGAATACACATTCTCAATCAGATAATTTCTGATTTAGTTGTTATTTATAACTGGGAATTGGTTTCTTTGCCTGAGACCAACTTTCGCTCTTATTGAGCTTCCTGTGGCTGGATTTTTGACACTTGATTGTTTTGTTTTTCTGTTTCGGGAGGGTTTGTTTTTCTGGGGGTGGATTCCATTTTTCTTTTGTGTTTTTTTTTAGTTTTTAGTTTTCTGTGTAACCTTTATATGCTTGTATTGCTTTCTCATTCTGGTTTTGTTTTCCTTTGTCCACTGGAATACTGTATTATGATGTTTTGCTTTTGTTCTTCTCCATAAATAATTCCCCTACTCCTTTGGTGGGGAGGGTGTTTTTTGCTTATGCTCAGGGTGATTGTAAGATGCACTACTTTTTTCAGTTTTTATTGATTTTCCTTATTATGAGTTGTATGATATAATACCATTTTATATTATTATTTGTTTCAATAAAACATTCCCCTACTCTTTTTTTTCGCGGGGTGGTTATGCTTGGGGTGATTGTATGATGTCATACATTTTTAGTTTTTGTTGATTTTCTTTAATATGAGTTGTATGATGTAATACCATTATTTGTTTCAATAAAAAAATTCCCTACTCTTTTTCATAAGTGCCATGGGATCTTTAATAGCCACCTGAACTACCACCAATCCAGGCAGATGGGACCTTGGTTTAACATCTCATCTGAAAGACAGCACCTCAGAAGTGCAGCACCCCTTTCATGTTGCACTACAGTGTCCGTACTGGGATAGTAACCCAAGTGCCAGGTATGGGAACTGAACCCACAGCCCTCTGATCTCCCAGAATCAGAGGCGAGTGTGCTATCTACTGAGCCACTGACACCAACATGAGTCAAACTTTAAACTGAGCTGTTAAATAACAGCTGCTCTCTCTCTCTCACTCTCTCTAACTCTATTTCCACTCATTGTGGTCAGGCTACTGCCATAAATAAAAATACAGGAGAATTATAACTGAAGCACTTAACCAGATTTCATTTGCTGGGGGGAAAAATTAACGAAAAAAGACACTGAAACAATTTATTACATTCTTGAGATAAAATGACAGAAGCTAGGGAAGGTGGTCCACAGCATTAAATAGGGAATTCCATTTGAGATGTATGCCCCCATTGCCATCCTGACTATTGCTAGGAGGCTGCTAACTACACCAGCAGACCTCAAACAAGTTGGGAAGACAGCAGCTTTTTCAAGCAGAGTTAAAAAATAGACATCAGAGGAAAGAGTAGTCAATAAGAAGCAGTCTGACAAGCCTTACAATGTTAAAAAAGGCAATGGGTAAAATACAACAGATGTATGTTGAACTTGAACTAGGGCAGACTCTATGGGCTTTGCAGTCCTTATCTACCGTCAACTTCTATGTTTCTACATATATGTAAAAAGCCCTATTCAGACATTTGTTTTTCATGCAGTTTCACTGTATTCCGAGAATGGGCTTCTTGAAGCAGAAAGCAGCTGTGGTTAAACCAAAGTGAAAAACAGCATTGTCATGTTAAAGGAAAACTACACCCAAAACTTAAAAAAATATATGCTGTGCAGAGTGTTTTAATTTGTATGTGAAGTTCTAGTGTTTCCTTCCCTCTGACTGGTACTGTATTAGGAGTTTCTTCTAAATTAGCCTGCTAGCATTAGGATAGTTTAACGACCCCTGGAGATCTCCATATCAAATAGCTTTATTGCATTTCTTTGTCCTACAATGCACCTTGTTTCATGTGATGGTGATGTAGCAGAGCCCATAAATCCAGCAGAAAGCATTGCATTACAATCAGTTCACAAGAATAGAGATGGCTATATTTTAAAATCTGTAGAATTCAGCTTGGTGACCACTCTCATCCTAAAGGTTTTACTGTCCTGAAAAACTTTGTTGCTGGTAATTTTTGTGCAGCTTGTAAAGCTTCCAAGATATTTAGTTTGTCTGGCATGTGTGTGTTGAATGTTGGGTCTCTCTTACATCACAGTCACATGAGACAAGATGCACTGTGGGAACAAGAAATACAATTAATGCTATCAGGTATGAAGATCCTCAGGGGTCATAAAACTAGCATAAAGCTAGCAGGCTAATTTGGGAAAAAAATCTTAATACCAGTCAGAGGGAAGGAAACACTAGAACTTTACATACAAATTAAAACACTCTGCACAACATATATTTTTTCAAGTTTTGGGTGTAGTTTTCCTTTAAGAAATCAAGCTGTAAAATGTTAGTCAACCCCCCCCCCCATGGTGGATCCCCTGAGCCTGGTCATAACATGTGCAGAGGTGACTATGGCAGCTGCTTTGGTTGGGGGACCTGCAACCAAGTGGGGACTAGCCCTTTGGTGACAGCGTAGAACCACCACGTAGTATCCAACTGGAGGAAGAGGAGGCAAAATGCAGACTGGAAGCTGTGACAAATGCCTTTTGCCTAGGTGGCTAAAGTGTGTATCTTACCATTAGTTGTTCTCTGAATCATGTTCTACAATACTGTCTCAGCAGAAAGAAGAAGGAAAGTTCCCTAATGTGTGTGTGTGCCCATGGCATCCGCAATCAAACCAATGATAGCCACTCCCCCAAAACACAAGACAAGTTAAGTGTAACAGATAAACTACCATGGGGGCTCCCATTTAAATATCCCACTAGCCATGGCTGAACCACTCCCCCATCAGGCTTACTAGTTGGGGGACAAGAATCTTTTCAAGTACTTCCTATCTCTCCATGTCTGATGGCATGGGTCTGGGAGACAAAGGAAAGGAAAATGGTTAATGAATTTTGGTGAGCCTGGTCACCCCCTCCCTCCCCCCAAAAAATTAACTACATTTGGTACCTAATTTAAAAGGTGAAATCATGTCATAGTTCAGCCTGCCCTGCTCAGATTACTGAGCCCTAAGTCTATAAAAAAATGCAGCTCAGGCAGAGAAAAGTAAGCAGGGATGGAAAAATCCTCTATAAACTTTTTTGTGACTAGCTGTAAAACAATAAAAGGAATAACATTGCTTTTGTTCAAGAAAGTAAACGGACAGCAACCAAGGAGAAATAAAGTCACAGTCAGAAACCAGAAATTACAGCAGAAATACCAGCACCTATTAAAGGCTCTGTATAGTAAAGTGGTCCCACATTACAAGAAAAAAACAAGGATTCAAGCAAAATGTCCATGGCAAAAAAAAAAAATTGTATTCCTCAGAAGTGTTATAAAAATCATAAAAAACTAAGCACTTACAAATCTAGGTAATGTCTGTCCAGGGGTGGCATTCGAGTCTGAGTGCAAGCTTTGCTTTGAGTTTATTCTAAACAAGTTAAATGGACTTTTAACTTTAAAAAGTGGTCGCTGAGCTTATTTGTAAGTGCTCAGCTTTGTGTGCTTTTTGTAACACTTCTGAGAAACTAAATTTTTTTTGGCGTGGCATTTTGCTGAATCCACAGTTTTTACTTGTAATGTGGAGCCACTGTACTATATATAGGATAAAGTATGGGTGCAGTGTGTTACGGGAATTTAACACACACCCGAGTTGTTGGATGGCACGCCCGAGGGGTTTATGAATGCTATCCAACAATGAGAGTGTGTGTTAAATTCGAGTTAAACACACTGCACCCCATATTTTAGTTTATATAATTGAAGGGTTTCATTTTTTTCCGGTAGGTTTTGAAATGCAAAAAAAGAAAAACTGGAGTATTACCTCATGGTGAGTAAACGATTTAATAAGGAACAGAAAACTATAGGTTCTACAAGTAACTGTAAATATTTAATTATTTAAAAAGAAAAGTAAAGAAAAAATAACTGTCCTGATAGTTGCTGTCCTTTTTCATGAAGTGACTGTTTTCAAGTGCTGGCATCATTTGACGTGCAGGGGAAAGGTGATGGTTGAAAGGGTGAGTGCTTAGGGAGCGTGGTAAAACTGTGGAGTGTAGCAGTCTGTTGTATTTTTTTTTTAATTTTGTTTAGGTTGTTGGATTGTGATGGAGGCAGTTTACTACGGAGCGAATGCAAGTGAGGAGGTGAGCTGTTATGGACACTGATTTCTGTCAGAAAACGGACACTGTTAGGGTCGAGCTGACTTTCTTTTTCTGTCTTGAGCGCTTTAGGATTGGAAGAAGCCGTGTGAATGCTGTAACACCTACTCAGGTGTTACCCTATTTAACATACGTATTTTTCCATTGTAAAAAACGGAACCCATTAATTATAATCCTATAGTAGGTGCTGGTACTTCTGCTGTCATTTCTGTTTTCTGACTGTGGCTCTGTTAATCCCTAGTTGTGCCCCTCTACTTTCATATACAAAAGCAATGTTATTCTAGGAAGGCTCCGTTTCAGTTGCTTATCACCCTGTAACTTGTGTCAATTCAAAGTGAAAAAAAAGGCTATGACAAGTAACAAATCACCACTGTGGGGTATGTCTGACTTTCTTAATAGTAAGATTCGGCAGTAAATACTGTCCTTACTTATAACTTAGCACCAAAGTCTGAGATGGTCAAAAGCAATCATTTATATTTCCAGGTTCACCTGAGCTCATTCAGATGTATAGCAGACAAAAACAAAAAAGGGGTGTGTTTTATTAGGTGTATTCAATACAGCAAAATACAAAAGCTATTTTAAAAATGAAATGTTTAGGTAATGGGGACTAAACAGGTTGAATCCCCGACTACCACCATCAGCTAAACTAATTGAAATATACAGTATGATTCCCAATACAATAATATTCTTTTTAGATTTAATTTAGCATAAGCAAGCTACAGAAAATATGAAGCTAATGAAAGGAATGGAAATATTTGGGTTAGTAGGATTCTTCCCACTGCCTAAAAAACGCTCTATAGTACAGAAAATAAATCAATGTTATAGTGTGCTATTGACCTGCTATTTGAGCCTGTCTTTCTCTCGTGAGATAGATGTTAGTTTCACAACATTGTCTGGTGACAGGTAGGAATGTGTAAAGTTTTGTGTTTGCTGGTGAACTGCTGTGCAGTCATGCACTACGGACTTCAAAGTAGAAAAAAAAAAAATTACATTGTGC
Organism: Neoceratodus forsteri; assembly: GCA_016271365.2. Taxonomy (NCBI): domain Eukaryota; kingdom Metazoa; phylum Chordata; order Ceratodontiformes; family Ceratodontidae; genus Neoceratodus; species Neoceratodus forsteri. The sequence goes on from CM028134.1 coordinate 612,078,340, forward strand.
TATTAACCTGCTGTTTGGTCCCACTGGGAACGGTGTTAAATCTCCCTCTCTCTCTCAGTTTGTTTATGTCTACACCTTTACAACATGCAAAGCAGATATTCTCACTCATTTTGGGGCATTATTCAGGAACCTTGTCAAACTGTTATGTCAGAGAAGCTGTTGGGTCCTGCAGAGGATGGAGTTAAATTTCATGTATGGTAAATAGCTCAGTGATACTCCTGACAGACTATTTATTAACAGTTTCATGGAATATTTTAGTAATTCCACATTTTGTGTGTGTGTGTTTTCCATGCTAAAAAAACAGCGGCCCAGATATTCAAAAGGGTTGCGCATGGCGCAACAGTATTGCACCATGCACAACCCACTGATGCGCCCCAGTGCAATATTTAAAAGGGAAAAGTGCACAGCACAAATCCCGATGTGCCAGAGCGCATCAGTAATGTATGCAGGCAGAGGTGGGGGGGGCATGCCCATGCATAACCTGCACAGCCCGATATTCAGCCGGGCTGTGCAGAGTCATGCATGCATAGCCTGTGCCTGCACAAAGTTATGCCCCAAAAAAAGGAACAAGTGATGGCCACCCACAGGTGAGCTGCCACATTGCAGGGTGCAACACAGCAGCTGCCACCTGTGGGTGGCCACCCGAGTTTCTGCTGCACCTGACGGCACCCCCATGCCTCGATCATGGGCATCACTGTATTCCCCCCCAAGTCCAATATCCCTGGTAGTCCAGTGGACTTCTATGTGCCCCGATCGTGGCATCATTAATCACCTCCCCAAGTCCAATATCCCTGGTGGTCCAGTGGACCGCACTGAGCCCGATCGTGGGCATCATTAATCACCCCCTCAAGTCCAATATCCCTGGTGATCTGGTGTGCCCCACCCTACCCACCCACTGGCCCCACCACCTCGCCCCCCATCAACCAGTGGGCAGCAGCACTTACCTGCTTGCCACTTCCCCGCCACCGACTGACAGCTGGTAGGGCTGCACACCCATTGGTTCTGGCAGCAGGCCAATGGGCGTGCAACCCGCCTACATACTCCCAGTCCAGATATGTGAATGAATTCATTCACATATCTGGACTGGTAGTACGACATGGGCTGCACGCCCATTGGCTCATGCTGTGAACCTATGGGTATGCAGCCCCACCGAGCTATCAGTCAGCTGATGGCAGGGCAGCAGGTGGTGGTGGTGCTGCCGCCCCCAGCTGATGGGGGCGAGGGTGGTGGGGCTCAGTGGGCGGGTGGGGTGGGGGCACACTAGATCACATGGGATATTGGACTTGGGGAGGGTGATTAATGATGCCATGTCCGGGCACATAGAGGTCCACTGGACCACCAAGGATAGTGGACATTTTTTATCTTACGGGACTTCCCGCGATTGGGCTGCAGGGGAGTTCAGTCCCCGAAGGCTGCTGCCTGGCAGGGCGCCAGGTGCAAGTCGTCGGGGATCGGCGCACCTGCATGCTAATGGCATGCAAATGGGTCCGTAATGAGATGCAAATGGCCACCTGTGCCTTGCATAACTTATGGCCCAATTTGCATGTCCCTGTTTGAATATCGCAGGTGCTGTGCATGGCGCAATGGCACTTGTGCCACCGCACCTCCATGCTTCACTCTGGCCACTTGCGCTGGTGTAGAACCACTGCGCCATGCACAGTGGGGGTGGCCAGGGTGCGATATTCAAAGCTGTTGCGCCATAGCACAGCTCTGTTAAATATCGTCCAGGCCACACCCGTGTGCAACAAAGTTGAGCTGCACCCAGGCTTGCACCACAGTCTGGCACAGTTTGAATATCTGGGCCAGCATGTTCATTGATGGTTTAACATAAGCTGTTTTTGTGTTGATGGCACCATAATTAAGGGGGACCTGAACTGATGACTGATTAAGCTGGGCTGTACTAAGATTTGTTGGGCTGTGCTGTGAAGGGAGATGAAGTACCACAGGCAAATACTCATCGATTTAATTGATGATATAAGTTCCACTAGGTTGCTTTGGAAACTATTAATAATATGCAGTTTATTAAATCAGTGTGCTATTAATAAACATTCAGTTATTAATAGTTTGCATTGCAAGAGGCTTACTTACAGCATTTTATAGTATTTTCCACTGTCAGATTGTGCAAATGTTTGTAGTACATGCAATTAATTGCTTTTTAAATTATACATTTGAAGTATGCGTGCCATATTTTGCATGTGGTGCATGTTGTGGCTCCTTGACTAATGCTGACATTGTGGAACGATTGGTAAAACACCACTTTGTGTCCACAGAACCTCAATCAGAAAATATAATATGATTAGGGTGACAATCAAGTGGATTCTTGAGCTGTGGGAGATGTAATTGACTGACAACAGCAGTCTTAACAGAGGTAGTGCTAAATCATTCTGTCACAACATTGGGAGTTATTTCTAATGAAATGTCTGCTGGATTTTAAACCTAAGTTCAAGAAAACGGTCAAAAAAACTTTTCCTTTTCCAAATAAATTAAAATCTGTTTCATATTTTATATACTTCCCAAAGACAAATCCATATATTCAAATTGCCTCAATTTGGATAAAATAATCAGGCCCAGCACCAACATAAGAATATGTTATATATCACTCATATCCTCTCCTTGTCACTGGAGTGTGCTCTTTAAGGGGCAGACCAAGTTGTCCTGGTGCACCCCTTCCCTCTGCCTGGAAGATGGTGTGCTCAGAAGGGTAGGGGGAAGGGAAGTGGAGGGGTTGAAAAAACAGAACAATAGGCAAGAGAGAGGAAGGGGAAGGGCTAAGGGAGGTATATAATGGGCAGCACAGGGGTGGTTCAGCCACTTTTGCCGCAGTTTGATTTCATTTAGACTACAGCACATCAGAATGGCATTAATTGCAGTGCAACAGGAGGATCAGGTAAGGAAACAAAAAAAAAAATGAAAGGATGCTTTTAGGCATTTGAGGGATTGCTCGTTTAAAAAAACTGTATGAATATTACTGTGGCACGAGCAGTTTGTGGCATGGAGGACTAGCAGACAGATTGAAAAAGAGAAGGGTGCCCTGGTATTGCAGGGCGGTGGTGGTAAAATATATGTTTTCCTGGGGTTTTTCAAAGTTATAAGGAGATTTGGCGCTGCATGCGACTGTAGAGCCATGAATGGGTTAAAGGATGTGTCCACAACCTCTGTGTAATGGTTGAAGCAATTTTCCAAATTTAGGAGGTTTGAATTGGGGCTTGCAGTGCCCAGTTATGAACGGTAAAAGCTGGTGGTGTCTGAAGCATTATTCTCTGTTCGTTTTGGTATGAAGGGGATCGCTTGTGGCTTGCGTGCATGATTGCTGGAGTTGGTTCGCTCTGAATGCAATGAGAGATCGCAGCAGGTGCTGTGGGTTTGTTCAGACTGACGAAACGGGCTGGAAGCCTGTGGGGAGAGGCAAAAAATGAGTACAGGATTGCCTTTTTTGAAACAAAAAGAAAAGGAGAAGAAAAAGGAAAGTGAGAGCGAGCGGGGGGACTAATCGGGGTTAGGCAGAGGTGGCCACATGGCTTGACATCACACACCGTCCCCACTGAGTGTTTCTCTTGTGATTGGGAGCATTTGGAAAAAAGGGAGAAGCATTTTGTGGGGAGAGGGAAAAACGAGTACAGTTTTGCCTTTTTGAAATAAAAAGGAAAGGAGAAGGACAAGGAAAGTGAGTGAGAGCGGGGGGACTAATCTGGGTCAGGCAGAGGTGGCCACATGGTGTGACGTCACACGCCATTCCCACTGAGCATTTCTCTTGTGAATGGGAGCATTTGTAAGAAAGGGGGAAGCAGTAGCCTGCAGGCCACTCCACATGATAAATTTAAGGGGAGAAGAAGCAATGGCACACGCAAGGCAAAACAAGGGGCAGTACGAGCACATTGGGGCAACCTCAAGGGATCGAGACGTTGTGATGCCGTTGGGGACAACAGGAGGATGGGGGAAGTAAAACACCCAGGCAGTAGAGACAGCCATGTTGGGGGTTGGAAGCAGAGGCCTAAAGGAGTAGGCCGGCGAGTGCACAAGTGGCATTACACAACATGCCAGGGGTGGCCTGGCACAGTGGATTGGCTGTTAGGGCAAGGCCCTTTGGATCCAAATAAAACAGCAGGAGGCTCAGGGAAGGGGGAGATATGATGCAGAGGGAATGGAGGATATATACGGTGAAGGATGGGGGGTTTTATGGAAGGAAACAGAGGCTTAGAGGAATAGGCTGGCTGGCGGACATGTGGCGATGATGTCACATGCCAAGGGCCTAGCTTTGGCAAAGGCCATGAGGGAGGATGGAAACAGAGGTCTAATGCAATAGGCTGGTGAGTGCACTTGTGGCTTTATGGCACAGGGCAGGAGCGGTTTGAGGCATTGGGGTTTTTTGGGCTGGTTGGGGAAGGGCTAAAAGGCCTGGCTGGAGCATCCCGGAAAGGGGCCTGAATTTCACCAGGTTTTTAGAAAGGGGGAACTTGAAGGAGCAGGCGTTTCAGTGGTAACTGCACAGTGGAGCCTAGCCCTGGCCGCGACAATTATGGGCAAGTGAATAGGATGGTAAGAATGAGGCACAGAAAAGGGAGGAGAGGCCAGGGGGGCAGGCCATATAAAAAAAAAGAGAGAGAGAAGAAGAAGAAAATAAATAAGAGAGGGATAGGCAGGGAAGCTGGAATAGGGTAAAATGGGCCAATTTCAGATAGCTGGAACAGGAACAAAATGAAGGCAAATTGGCCTAACCATATGGTTGGATGCTTACAAAAGGATTAATAAGAGAATTTTCTCAGTTGTCATTACAGATCTCACAGAAACAAAGGAGACATGGCACCAAAGAAGAGCAGACCTTCCAAAGAAGATGCCTACAGGGCTATTGTAGAGCTGGCAGATAAAGCTAACAGAATGTGGCAGATGGTGGAAGGGAAGGAACCAGGGCATTCAGGGGAGAAGCGGAAAGCAGGGAGTGGAAAAGGAGGCAGAGGAAAATAGCAGGCTGGGAGGCTACACAGCCCACCTAGAGGGCAGCCACTGATTGGGGTACCTCCCAGGGTAGCTAATCCAGTACCTCTGCACCCTGTTGAACCAGTACCGTTAGTACCTCCCTTGGACCAGATAGTGGTTCCCCCGGTGGAGACCAGGTTGGAGCCCCTGAGCACAGTGGTTCCTTCTCAGCAGCTAGGTGTACAGCCAGTCATCCAGCCACAAGAGGACAGCTCAGGGCATCATGACAACAGCAGTCCACAAGGAGCGGATAGGATCGCAGGTAGTGTATTTGGTTCAGTGGGAGAAAGCATAAAGGAATATATAGGCCAAATTATTTCAGCTCTTGGAGCAGGGGGTTTCGGCCAGATGGACGCAGCACTGGCAGAAATCAGATCAGACAAGGAGTTGCAGGGGGTGGAGAGTAGAGAACAAGGCAAAAGGGATGAGGGAACTAGGAACTCCAGGAATGAGAGTAGGGGAGCATGTTCCGCTAGCCAAAAAAGAGAAGATATGGAAGGAGTAATATGAGGATATTTTTGCCTTAGTGAGCCGAGAAGCAGCAGCAAAATATGATGAAAGGGAGAACATAGGAAAAAGCGAGATGGCAGCAGCCATGATTTTGTTGGGGACGAAAGAGGAGGATAAATTTGCAAAAGGGAAAACTCGGGATGGATGGTTTGTAGGTTTTGCTTCTTACTCGGCGATAGTGATGGGGAAGAAGCCAGAGCTGGGCATCCCACTCATCATGTACTCCCTGATAATAAGATGGGCGAAGGCCAAGGGAAGGGTGAGATGGATTTATTACGACTAATTCTTTTGGCAAAGAATGGCGATGTATGGGGATGTAAGGTGGGACACGAAGCAGTTATATCTGTGGACGGATTACGTAATGGATCAGTCCACCCTAGAGGGTGAGATGGGTAAAAAGGGGATGATTCCACAGAGATGTGTTGGGGTTACAATAGGGCATTTTGTTCCTGGCCACAATGCCGCTTTCATCACGCATGCTCAAAATGTGGGATATCACACCCAGTGAGCAGATGCAGAATGACATGGACTCAAGGAGCCCAAGGAGCAGGAGCACACGGAATAGGCCAACAGTTTTTTTGAGAAGGACAATGGTATAGGGGTCAGGCATGGAATAGAGGGGGGAGAGGCAAAGTGCATGCAGGTGGGGGGTCAGTCTTATTGAGTAGCAAGGCCAGTGGATGTACAAAGTGGGGGTTTTGGAGGAAGGGTAGGAATGTTGGCAAGGGAGTAATTTGAAGAAGCAAGAACTCCTATTAGGATAGATGCATGGGAGGAGTGGTTGGAGAGATACCCAAATAGAAGGTGGCTGAGACGATCAAAAAAGGTTTTCAGACAGGATTTCCATTACAATGCGTGGGCCCGAGGCAGGCGAGTGAGGCGAACAACCTGGGTTCAGTAAGAGGTAAAGAAGAGATTTTAAGACAAAAAATATATAGGGAAATAGCAGCCGGGAGGGTAGAAAGGCCATTTGACTCACCCCCACTGCAGAATATGACAATTTCTCCATTGGGTTTGGTCCCTAAAAAGCAGCAGGGAGAGTGCAGGGTGATTCACAACCTGTCATTTCCTGAAGAGACTCAGTGAATGATTTCATCAGTGAGGAGCATGGCAAAGTGACATATGCCACATTGGAAAAAACAGTACAAGACATCAGAGCAATGGCTGATGCATGGATGACAAAAATGGATATAGAGTCTGCTTTCAGATTGCTTCTGGTTAGAAGAGAGGACTGGGACCTGCTGGGTTTTAAAATAGGGGGACTATACTATTTTGACAAGGCAATGCCTATGGGATGCTCCATAGCATGTGTTACATTCAAAGCATTCAGCACCTTCTTACAGTGGATATTTCAGAAAAAATGGGTTACAGGACGGTCATTCACTACTTGGATTAATTCCTTCTAATAGGCAGCGGGAAAGAGGAGATGGACAAAATGTTGCCCAGTTTCCAGGTTCTATGTAGAGAATTAGGGGTTCCCCTGGCTCCAGAGAAGACGAAAGGTCCCAGTAAGGTTTTAGAATTTTCTGGGTATTGGAATAGATGCCCTGAAGGAGGTCTTTAGGTTGCCAGACAAAAAAGTGTCCAAGTTGAAGGAGCTGATTAAAGTGCATACAAGTAGAAGGAGAATACAGCTAAAGAGGGTTCAACAGATCTTGGGACACCTTAACCTTGCATGCCGGGCTATTGGCCCAGGGAAGACCTTTACAAAATGACAAGCTAGGGCCACAGCGGGTGTAACCAGGCCACACCACTGGGTAGACATGTCAAAAGGAGTTAAGGAAGATTTTAAAGTATGGGAGGAGTTCCTCAGGAGCTATAATGGGTGCTCCTTTTGGCAAGATGACTGGGTATATAACACAGACCTCGAACTTCATACCGACGCAGTGAAGGGCATAGGCATGGGGGGCTATTTGAAGAGCAGATGGTTTGCAGAACCATGGCCTACAGAATGGGTAAGGGAGGGGGGAATGTAAAGGACATAACACTGTTGGAGATCATGCCTATTTGAGCCTGCACCTTGATGTGGGGTGAAGAGCTGCGGAATCAGAAGGTGACATTCTGATGTGAGAGCAAGGCAGTAGTAGATGTGTTAAACAACAGAGGAGCTAGGTCAGAAACAGTCATGCAAATACTAAGACAGTTGGTACTAACGGCTTTAAAATTGAATATGTCATTCAGAGTCAAGCACATAGAAGAGACACACAATACTCTGGCTGACAGCCTTTCCCGTCTGCAGCTGGATCATTGCCGGAGGCTGGCACTGACAGCAGAGGAGCAAAAAACACCCATATCGATGAACATCTGGGACATTGGCAAGAGGGAGCAGAACTGTTGTTTCATAGCTTATGGTCACCAAGGACTCTGAGGGCCTATGAGGGGGCCTGGTGAGTGTTGCAGACATTCAGAGCAGTGCACCACATGGAGGTAAGTAGGCCACTTACAGAGGAACAGCTAGGAAAATTTACAGTGGAGCAATGGGAGAAGGGAACCACCCATACAACTATGGGAGTCTATTTAGCAAGGATTAGTTTGGACCACAGCCTGAAGGGATGGAAAGACCCAATGAAGTCAAAGTTAATTAGAAGGATGATGCAGGGATGGGAAAGATTAAAGCAAATAACTGCAGACAATAGTCAACCATTAGGGGAACAGTGGCTGGCGAGACTAAAAGGAGCATTACTGGCAATTTGCAGATCAAAGGATGAAGCCCAACTCTTCCATACGATCTATCTGGTAATGTTTGCTGGGGCCATGAGAGTGAGTGAGGCAGTAGGACATGGCAGAGCGGACGAAGAAGGGGGGTTGGATTGGGAGGACATAAGCTGGGGGATGACCGAGATACAAATCAGGATAAAAAAATCAAAGACGGATCGGGGGGACAGGGTTGTATGGTAGCCCTGAAGGCTCAGGTAGATGGCACACTGTGCCCAGTGAAAGCTTTGTGGGCTTAAACCACAGAGTAAGGGGGTAGGACCGGGAGGTTATTTGTGCATGGAGATGGGAAAAAGGTCACAAGTTATTAGGTCATGGCTGTGCTTAAAAAAGGCATGCAATTTTTGGAGGAGGACCCTTCTAATTATTCATCTCACTCTCTATGAATAGGGGTTGCCTCCCAGTGGGCAGCAGCTGGGGAAACAGTGGCTAATATGTTGGATAAGGGATGCTGGTGGTCTGACAGTTACAACAGATACACTCAAGCACTAAAGTAAGGAGACTAATGTATCATCTGTGTTTTCTTTTGCAGACATGAGCCAACGGGGCCAGGGAGGGCATAGAATTGGAAAATGAAAAGGAGCCAATAAACAGATATAAGATTTATTTTGTTTAAATCCTATAGGAATAGGGAGGATAACAGAAGTCTGGATATGTGGCCACTCCTATATTTATTGGGCAGAAAAGAGAGCTGAGAAAAAGGCTGGGGGAAGACAGCTCTACCAGGATGTGAGAAAATGTAGGTTGGTGTGGCGTGGCATCAGAGGGATGAGATAGGGGCAACTGCTTCCCACCTTGAAAGAAATGAAGGAGCGGCGACCAGTTCTAAACTTAATTATTGTACATCTAGGGGGCAATGACCTAGGGGGAAAACCATGGGTGGACACATACATGCAGATCAAGAGGGACTTGGAATTAATACAGCAGCGGTGGTGGCCAAGGGTATGCCTTGTATGGTTGGATATGATCCCAAGAAGGGTATGGAGGAATGAACATAATCATACAGCCATTGACAGGGCCAGAAGGAAAATGAATAGAAGGGTAGGAATGCTGATAAGAGAAATGGGGGGCAGGTAATACTTTGAGGGGTGGAAGAGTGGGTAGTGGATTTGTGCTGGTCAGATGGCGTGCACCTATCAGATCTAGCCATAGATATGTTTAATTCGGAAACTATGGGTTGTATAGAAGCATGGAGGAGACATGCTGGAAAGGGGATATAAAAAAAAAAGAGAAAGAAAAGGAGGAGGTCCCCTAAGCGGTGAGGAAATACCCTAAAATTGAGGAAAGCCAGTCATCCAACACAAGCTGGAGACTGACTAATGGAAAAAAGGGGGGGAAGGAGGGGAAGGGGAAAGAAAAAGGAATAGGATGAAAAGAAGAAGAAGCTGAAGGAGGAAAAGTGGTCTCGGTTCTCACCATTACCTAACAGAAAAAGAGAAGAAGAAGGCACCCAGGTTTTCACCCGGGGGAGTGAGATGAGGAAGAAAAAGGAATGATCAGAGATTGATATATGAATGTAATAAAATACAATAGTAAAAGAAACTATAATAAAAGGTGATGAGATAGAAAATGGAATTATGATATATAATAAATTAATTGCCAATCTGAGCACAACAGCATACAATGGTCTCCGTATTTCGTGAAGGAAAAGGGGGGAATCCGGGACAATGGAGTTTGCCCTTTAAGGGGCAGATCAAGTTGTCCTGGTGCCCCTTTCCCTCAACTGGAAGATGGTGTGCTCAGAAGGGAGGGAGGGAAGGGGAAGGGTTGAAAAAAACAGAACAATAGGCAAGATAGAGGAAGGGGAGTGGCTAAGTGAGTTATATAATGGGCAGCACAGGGGTGGTTCAGCCACTTTTGCTGCAGTTTTGATCCCTCCCACCCACCTACCCAAAATACTATAAAGCGCAAGGGGAAGACAGTCAAAAGGGACTGTAATTGGACTGTCAAAGGTGGATGACAGTAATATCCGGTCAGACGGTTATGGACTGCCAAAGGTGGATGGCAGAGTGGAGAGGGAAAAAGGGGGCGGGAAGGAGGGGAGGGGGGAAGAAAAAGGAATAGGATGAAAAGAAGAAGCTGAAGGAGGAAAAGTGGTCTTGGTTCTCACCATTACCTAAAAGAAAAAGAGAAGAAGAAGAAGGCACCCAGGTTTTCACCTGGGGGAGCGAGAAGAGGAAGAAAGAGGAATGATCTGAGATTGATATATGAATGCAATAAAATACAATTGTAAAAGAAACTATAATAAAAGGTGATGAGATGGAAAATGGAATTATGATTTATAATAAATTAATTGCCAGTCTGAGCACAACAACATACAATGGTCTCTGTCTTTAGTGAGGGAAAAGGGGGGAATCCGGGACGATGACATGTGCTGTTGTACAAGCAGTAAGAAAAATGCATCATGTGGATGGGTTCAAAGTAATAAAAATAGAAACATGGAAGGTGGCTAGCTTAGTGTCATTTTACCTAATACAGAAGTAGAGACCCATTGTAAATATGTTGACATTTTAAAGAATGAACCATCATGATGCACTGGCAGCACTTAAATGTTTGAAAATATATTTGGATGGCTTAGTACAGGAAAACATCCTGCGTTCCTGCTTGTATAAATTGAAATAAGAGATAGTACAAGGATTATTACTGTCCAATAAAACTCTGCTACAGTAGCTTCTTCTGTAAAAGGAAGCCAGCATTAATGACCATAAAAAGGACCCCTGAGATAAGAAGTGCTGGAGTGAAACATTAGAAGCCATTCACCTCCAGGCTACGTCATAAATGGAATTGTGTGTTTTTTTGTCTTATCTCATGGAAAAAGTATTTAGTTCAGCTGAATTTCATTTATTATTGCAGGTGAGATGCCCTGCCTGAAAGGATCCCGTCTGCTCATTTAAATGAAATAAGCTTCTGAAAACAGAACATCCTGCACAGCAGCTAAGTTATTATACAGGTAGCCACTCAATACTGGAGCTTATAGTAAAATGTTCCTTATACTTTCAGCTGCCCATTTAGGTTGTAATGCACTTGAAGTAGGCTGCAATGTAGAATGGCTTCTTGTCTAAGAAAGCTCAAACACTTTGACTGAGGTGGTAAAGTTCCCCTCTCTAAAGAAAGAGCTAAAGGGAATATAAACTGCACATTTCTTTTAAGTAAAGAACAAAGATGTTTTCTTTATCCTCCTGTGGAAGAAAGATATCATTTAATTCAGGCATTCATGTTGACTTTGAGAATGTTGCCCAAAGCTGTCCTGACCGAGCTTCTCAGCTGCTAGAATGAAATAGGCTCCTGAAAACTAAGCCTTCTACAGAGCATGCAAAGTAAAGTATGCTGTTGCTGTTCTCTCTTAAAGTGGGCTCAAAAGCTATAAAAACTAGAGGCTAGAAAAACTAAACTCATTTAACCACTCACTATTGTGTTGCAAAGAGGAGAGGGAGAATCGCATGTTGAGCTAAGAAAAATCTTTCTTTCGCTTACTCTCTTTCTCTCTCTCTCTCTCTTTGTGGCTTTCAGCAGTCTGTGATGCAGTGACTAAAGGACAAGATTGGGAAAAGTATCACAGGATCTGGGAAATGAAATCCACTATATTAAAATCCTGTTTATCCCTGTAAACATCCCTTCCTTACACTACTGATATAAATATAAAACACTAAATACCTGAAAACAAAAAGATTATTATGAAAGATTAAAAATAATGTACACATTTTCTTCTCTCCTGTCTAATGTACTAGCAAAACCTCTAAGACATGCAGTCTTGAATAGAGAACAGTTTCTTTCTCCTTTAAAATAACCTTACATTATAATCAAATGTTTTCTTTTTCTGTGTCTTTAGTTTGAGTGTTGGTTCTTTGGTCCATGCCAGGTCAGTTTTAGGTAGCCAATCAGCAACTTATAAATAATGATTTATCTGTTTTTGAAGTATAAATGTGTGTGTTGTGTGTGTGTGTGTGTGTGTGTGTGTGTGTGTGTGCAGCAACCGATAAACAATTATTTATCTGTTTTTGAAGTATAAATGTGTGTGTGAGAGAGAAACTGTGCCATAATCATACTGACTTTCCATGATTTATATGGCTACTGAATTGCTTTCTGATCTATTGTCCCCATATATGCATATATAGTAGGGATACCCTTTGGTTCTGAACATATTTGAAAGTGATCATGACTGAGAGATAGTTATCTGAGATCCTGTATACCTAGAAAGTCACAACACATTGCTTAAATATAACTTACATCACCTCATGAACAAAAACCCTGTTTCTCTTAAAAAAAAAATAAATAATAAAAATGTGTAAATAATCCCAAGGCTGAACATATGCCAGCCATTACTTTTTCATGTACTACCGCCTTCTGTACCATCATGGGGATTTGCATATGTTTCCCTTGATGCTTTGCATTTTTGGGATATGTGCAATTGTGTTTTCTTTAAAATGTGGCTGTCTGGCCAATATCATCCGGGGTAACACATACATCAGTGCCATTTGCTCTGGGGTTCTTTTGTAAGCTTCCTATTCCTTCCATTAAAATATACACCTCCATACTGTATAGTTTCCTAATAATGTGTATGCCTTCCTTAGAACAGAAACTAAAACAGATCTTCCTACTTACAAATCATTATGTTATTTCTTCATACCTCCTTAACAATTCCACACAACTTCACTAACTTTATTATGCAGCTGTGGTGGATCTGACCAGAATTTGTTAGAAGATGTTCACACCAGCTTACCTGCTGTGCACATGTCAAGTTTGTAGCATGCAAACCTGATTTGCTTTTTAGACCTGGTTCACTTAGGCTCGCTTTGTGTATGTGAACCACATGCAAATATTGCACAATTAAGCATGTGGCATGCATTCTGCATGTATACAGCACACATATATTTCTGTAAGGGATCTGATAGAGACAGCAGGAAGCTAACTTAAACAGCTCAGGCAGGATGCATGGCTTGTTGCTCTCTCCCACTGAACTGCAGTCATTGCCTTTGATTTCAATGGGCATATACAACTTAGTGAAGAGTTATGCTTGTGCAACTTCATAGATAGTCTGATAGTATTTAAATGGATATGTTGTGATTGTTATTCAGCTACTGTGACTGTTTGTAGCCTCTGCCCAACAAGAAACTACCACCCTGTTGGAGTATCTGTGAATGAATGAATGAATGAATGAATGAATGAATAAAATTGTATTTTTGTACAGGCTGAATAAATTATTAGGGTGAAACCCTATTTTCAACAATTTCCTGTACAAAACATATAAAGAAGACATTTATAAACATACATAAACACTTCAGTTCCATACACGTAAAAACATTCTTCTTTAAAAAGTCACAGGTATGATGCAAATACTTCCTCAGTTCATTTTGGAATCTCTGGTGGGAGTTAATATTTTTTATTTCATTAGGCAGTACATTCCAAGATTTTGCCATAGAAATCTGTAGCATGGCATCTGTATGTCTATTGTGTGTTCTACTTATTGGAATATTCAAATTATTAAATCTCAAATAGTGCCCCTTATCAACCCTATAAGTATTTGTAGCTTTTCTGCATATCTTTCTATGGGTAAATTTGTTTATGGCACTAATTTAACCAGATGTAACTTCTCTTTTCTTCTGGGTGTAGCCAATTTATATGATCAAATAATTTACAGTGATGTATTCCATGCTTACTCCTGGTTATGATTTTTCCCAATTTATAATACAGTTGGTTGAGTTTCTTTAAATCAGTTTTGTTGGCATTCCTATAAATTACTAGACCATACTCCATTACCAGTAATATCATGTGATTCACAATTGATGTCCTGGTTTCTTTGGTTAAACAGTTAGCTACTCTCTTGAAAACCCCCAGTTTCTGTTTAGTTTTTTTGACAGTTTGGTTTATGTGCTCTTCAAAGTTTATTGCTCCCAGATGTTTATAACTTGTGACATTTTGCATCCTGAGTCCATTGCTAAATCTCACATCTAAATATGTTATCTTGCAACTTTTGAGGGCCTGATTGAAAATATAAGCATTGTGTTTTTTTCTTGTTCAACAGTAGACCAGACTTTTCAAACCATGTCTCTATACTGCTTAGATCTTCCTGTAGTTTTTGTTCCAGTGAGGAGCAACTGCACATGGATGCCACCAAATGGTGTCATCCATGTACAGGAACACCCAGCTATTTTTAACTTCCCTTTCTAATCCATTCACATAACCATTAAAAAGCAATGGACCCAGGATGGAGCCCTGTGGTACACCATGAATTACCTGTTTCATTTGGGTTATACAGTTACAATGCACACCACATTATCTCCTATTGGATAAATAAGATTTAAACCAACGTAATGGTTCCAAATGTACACCAATCTCAAACAGTCTCCCTAGCATTGACTAGCGGTCAACCAGCTCAAAGACTTTACTGAGGTCCATGAATACCACCCTTGTCTTACTCCCCTTATTCACGGAAGTGGTTATTAAGTTGTTAAAATCAATGAGGGCAGTACTCATAGACCTCCCGGCCCTAAACCTGTTTTGAGCAGCAGACAATAATCCATATCCCTCAAAATATTGATATAGCTGCCTACTAACAATTTTTTCCAGAACCTTGGACATGGTGGATAGCAAAACTATGGGCCTGTAATTCAATGGTTCGATTGCCTCACCCCCTTCAAAAAAAAATTGGAACCACTTTCCCTATTTTCCAGGTATCTGGAAAAGTTCCACTGCTCAAATTCCAGTTATATAAATATGTCAATGTGACAGCCAATATATCTGCTCCCATACTGAGGAATTTGGGTTCTACTCCATCAATACCCCCCCCCACTTGTTACTTTTATTTTTTATTTATTTATTTAAGTCTTAGATTACAATACCTTTGAGCAGGAAACCACTCATTTACAAAGGTTCCATATCATTAGGGTGGGAAAACATACAATGGGAGTGAACAAGAGTCTCTAGCTAAACAGATTATACACAGATGTTTTAGACATTCAAATACAATATGATTCAGTAAAAGCAAGGATTTAACACAAGTATTAACAAGTCATAGGAGCAGCCTAGGAGGCATTGTCAGGACAAAGAAGGAGTACCAATACAGCAGAAGTGGACAAGGTTAGTAAAGTGTGGGGAGGTGTAGGGGGCAGTGTGGAGAGAGGAGAGGGAGGAGGCATAGGGCCAGGGTGAAGAGAAAAAGGGAGGGAATGGAACAGTGCTTTTGTGAGGGATAGAGGGAACTCCAGGAGGGTATAGAACCCTAGAGGGAGGTAGGTGTAGGTCAGGGTATGCTGGGGGGAGAACAGACAGAAGGTTCCTTAGCTCTTCTCTACTTCCTCCCCAGTTAGCTTTTTAAACCTAAGGTGGGGGGGAGAAGATTGTGACTGACCAGATGTTTTATCCCCTTCCTGTTTTAGCTTCTTTACTAAGTCTGACAGTACAATTTCATCGGTTACCATGGCTGGTGCTGATATTTTTAAATCTGGGAGATTTATAAAGTATTCATTCAGTACTTCTCCAACCTCCCTTTGATCTTTAAATAAATTACCCTTACATAGAAACATAGAAAGTGACAGCAGAAGGGGACTGCATGGTCCTTCTAGTCTGCCCATAAGCTTAGCCCCCCCTCCCTTAACTGCTATCCGGTGTTATAATACCTTTGTGCCTATCCCATGCTTTCTTGAATTATCTGACTGACCTAGTCTCCACTGACCAGGCCATTTCAAGTATCCATCACCCTCTCAGTAAAGAAGAACTTTCTTGTGTTACTCTTGAACTGGCCCCCTTTCAGCTTCATGCCATGACCCTTTGTTCTTGCATGATTCTTGATCTGAAATAGGTCCTGAACATGGACCTTGTTTATTCCCTTCAAGTACTTGAAGGTTTGGATCATGTCTCCCTTTCTCTGCGTTGTTCCAGGGAGTACATATTTAGGTCAGGCAGATGTTCCTAATATGTCATGTTGTGGAGTCCAAGTATTATTTTTGTAGCTTTCCTTTGCACTGTCTCCAGCCTGTCTATGTCCTTTCTGAGGTGAGGTGTCCAGAACTGCACATTGTACTCCAGGTTGATGTCTTACCATTGATCCCATCCAACCTACACCCCTTCCTTCTGTAATCCACTATGTTTAGCTTCCCTTCTTCTACCCAGTCAGTTATCACATTTCATATAAAAGCCTACAAAAGCCCTATTATTTGATTATTATCCCTGCTACATCTATTATCCTCTTCATTTTTACAGGTTAAGTTATTTTACTGTGCCTTGTATATCTGTAAATTTTGTATATATCTCTTATTTATTTGATTGTACTAATGTTATGCTATTCTCATGTCTTTGTAAAAAAACTTGTACCCTTATTTGTATGACCACTCAGGTCCATCTTGTAAATGAGCTACGCTCAATGATGTTCGCCTGAATAAATAAAGATTTTGATTGATTGATTGATTGATTGATCTGTACAGTGGCATAATCACCTTCCTCTTTCTACTTGTAATTCCTCCTCCTATGCAGCCTAACATACTGTTTGCCTTTAACACTGTTTTTTCACACTGCTTGGTTGTTTTCAGGTCATCTGTTATAATCACCCCCAGATCCCTTTCCTGCTTTGTGGCTTCCAATTTCACTCCACACAGGAGATATTCCTCCCAAGGAGTTTTCCTTCCTAGGTGCATGACCTTGCACATTTTGGCATTGAAATTTAATTGCCATGTTTTTGTCTACCCTTCTAGTCTTTGAAGATCAACCCTCATCCTTTCCACTCCGCCCAGAGTGTCTACCCTATTACATATCTTTGCGTCATCTGTGAATAGACACACCTTGCCTTCCAGGCCCATAGATATGTCACTGATAAAAATATTGAAAAGGATAGGCCCCAGTACCAGTTCCTGTGGCACACCATTATTTACCCCTGTCTCTCTCTCATCTGATAGCTGACCATTTACCAGCACCCTCTGAGTCCTTACACTAAGCCAGCTCTGTACTAAGTTTACCACTTTATGCCCAACTCCTGTACTAGCAAGTTTGTTTAATAGTCTTCTATGTGGGACCTAGTCAAAGGCTTTGCTGAAGTCTAGGTATATTACATCCACAGAGCTGCCCTGATCAACTGTCTGTGTTACCCAATTGAAGAAATCTATTCGGTTTGTCTGGCATGAAACCATGCTGTCTTGGATCCATTATATAAATTTCTTTGGGAAAGGATGTAATTCTTTCCATAGTTAGGGTTTCCGTCATTTTACCAACAATTGAGGTTAGGCTTACTGGGCAGTAATTGCCAGCACTTTCCCTACTGCCATTTTTATGAAAAGGGACAACTGTGGCCTTCCTCCCATCCACAGGAACTTCCCTGATCTCAAGAGAGGTTGAACAGTTTATTCAATGGTGCCACCAGGTCTTCCCTAAATTACTTCAGTATCCTGTATTTCAGTATTCAGTACTTTCAGTACTTCAGTATTTCATCAGGACCCATAGCCTTGTCAACCCTAAGTTTTTCTAGCTCCCTCAGGACACTATCCCTTGTAAAAGCTGCCAAATTCATATTGCTGCTGTCTGCACTTCTTTCTGTCAAGGTAGGACCACAACCTTCTTCTTCCTTAGCAAATACTGAGCAAAAGTCTCTGGTAAAGATTTCTGCTTTGTCCTTGTCATCCTCTGTGCATTCCCCATCTTCTCCTTTAAGTCTGACTATACCTCCACTGGTTTTCCTTTTCTCCTTGATATATATAAATAGGGTCTTGTCTCCCTTTTTGACCTCCGAGATGATACTTTCTTCTGTTTGTGCCTTAGTCACCCTGATTTGCTTTCATGCTTCCTTCAGTTTCTCCTTGTATGTGTCGTTGTCTTTTTCACATCCTGTTTGCTTGTATCTTTTAAAGGCCATCTACCTCTCCCTGACCTTAGTGGCCACCTTCATGTAGAACCATAGAGGCTTTCTTCTCTTCTTGGCTTTACTCACACATTTCATACATTGCTCTGATGCTCCTATGATAGCTTCCTTTAGAGATGCCCAGTACTTATCTACTCCCCCTGACCATGTTAATTTAGCCAGGTTAAGTCTTCCTGATGAAGCTTTAGCGAAACTGGTCAAAGTTTTGTGGGTCTTTTCCTTCCTCTCCCCAGCTTGTGCTATGTTAGCATTTCTGGTAAAAGCACTACTATTGTTTGCCTTCAGTAAACTGGCTTTACTAATATAAACATTTGTGGTCTCGGTTTGTGGGGAGTGGTGCTGGACTTATTGAACTGAGTTAAGTCTGAGCTTTTCCCTCATTTTATCAAAATCTGCTCATCTGAAGTCCAAGATTTTAGTTTTAGTGTGCTTGATTTCTTTTTCTGTTTTAACCTGGAGCCACACCATCTGGTGGATGCTAGATCCTAGGTTGCACTCGACTTCTACCCTTGATACCGTCTTTTGGATGAGACATTAAACCGAGGTCCCATCTGCCTGGATTGGTGGCAGTTCAGGTGGATGTTAAAGATCCCATGGCATTTATCAAAAAGAGTAGGGGAATTTCCTCTGTGTCCTGGCCAAATTTCGCTCTTTCACTAAAAATACCACCAACAGCTTAATCTGGTTCAAGGTCAGTTGGCATTCATCTGTATCCCCCTCCCCCGGGTCGTGACTGAAAATAGGCAGGATTTGTCTAGTGCACTTACCCGGTCAACAAAAACTAAATAAAAATAAATAAATATGATGTCACTGTTGTTGAGTAACAGGTCAAGGATGGATTCCCCTCTGTGGGTTCCTTGACAAGCTGTCTTAGGCCTGAGAAGTGCAGAGTGTCAAGAATGTCTTTGCTTCTTCTTGTAGCAGTGGAATGGTTTCCCCAATTTATGTCTGGTAAATTGAAGTCACCCACCTGTAAATGGATTCTAGTATCTCCTTGTACCCCTGCAAGCTGATTGCTGGGGTCTGCACAATATTCCTACTCTAGTAACAGCACCTGTTCTGGCTTTGAAAGTAACCCAAAGAGCCTTGGCTTCAGTATGAGTGTCCTGGGCCATGGTAGCTTTTATTCCCTTCCTAACATACATTGTCACACCACCCCCTTTTCATCCAGGTCTATCCCTTTGAAAAAGACAGTATCCTGGAACAGTTACCTCCCAGTCATGGTTGTCCTTAAACCATGTGTCCATGATGGTGACCCAGTCCTGAACAGCCTGTGCAACAATAGCTGTAAGGTCAGCCATTTTGTTTGCTAGGTTAAGTGCGTTTGTGTACATGGCTTTACAGGCCTGGTTTTCCCGCTTTTTGGGTCTCTGTTGCAATATTGAGCCTTTTTCGGTATTGTTCCCTGAATTACTTATTAACTATATTGGTTTTGACTCTATTATAGGATATTACAATTTTTTTAACACAATTCCAAAACTTTTGTGGATTATCTGACTTTTCAAAATCTGCTTTATGATATCTTTTTTTGGCTAACTTAATTTTTCAGTGCATTTATTACACCATTCTTTATAATTATTCCAATCCTCCTCACTTTTGCCAGTCTAGATTTCCTCCATAACCTGTTTTTATTTCTTATTTGAGTTTTTAATCTTTCCGTTATCCATTGAAGATTCTTGTTATCCAATTTCGTTTGTATTTTATGTGCATGCTTATCAATTATTTGTGTAAGGGTGTTAGTCAAATCTTGGACTGCTAGGTCAATATCAGGTATAATATCCAGCCTATCCCATCTAATTGATTGCAAACTTTCCTTGTACCTGTTAATGCTGAAATGTTTTAACTGCCTCATCCACTGTGTTTTCGATTCTGCTCTATTCAGTTTATTTATTTACTGGTTTGTTTATTTATTTATTTAGTTTATTTTTGTTGACTGGGTAAGTGCACTGGACAAATTCTGCCTATTTTCAGGTGCAACCCAGGGAGGGCGTTACAGATAAATGCCAACTGATCTTTAACCAGATTAAGCTGTTGGTGGTACTATTTTAGTGAATGGAGGAAATTTGGCCCCGGGCACCATGGAAATTCCCCTACTGGTCGCTAGAGGGGCACTGTGACTGGTGCTGTGATGGCCAGTCAACCTCAGACTTTGCAGGAGATGGATGTCAGAAAGACTGAGGTGCAAATCTCCTCCTCAGCCTTTTCACATACAGAGACCGACCTGGTGGTGTTTTCAGGCCCAAAGGGAGTACCAGAGGCTGACTTGCCTCTTCAGATGGAGACAGAAAATATAGACATTGGACACATAGAAATGGAATGGATAGAACAGTGAGTGACTTCTCCTGGGGCAGCAGAGCTGCATCGCCTAATTCAGGAGGAAGAGCGCTGTCATTTACAGAGGAAATATGAATTGGCGGAGACTCTCCGAATGCATGAACAGGCACAAGAGTGAGGTGTTCATAATGTACAGGCATGAGTATAGGGCTTAATCCCACTAAGTGTGCAGAATGCATCCACAGATCGAAACTGCATTGATGACCTCCAAGACAGCTCTCCAAATCAGCAGGTTGTGAGTACAAATCAAGGCTTAATTTTCGATGGGGGCAGGGAGGTGTGTGTGGCAGAATGTAACCAGCAAAACATGGAAGATCTGCAGACAGATGTAATTGATATAACAAATGAAGTTGCTTCTACTGAATGTGGTAAGAAGACAAAAAAGTATTCATTTTACTATTGGTACTAATCATTAATCAAATTGAGGCAGTCCAGAGAAGGGCAACCAAAATGGTAGAGGGACTGCATCAGAAGACATATGAGGACAGATTAATGGAGCTCAATATGTAGACCCTTGAGCAAAGGAGGGAGAGAGGTGATATGATCGAGACATTCAAACACCTTAAGGGCATTAACAAGGTGAAAGAGTCTAACATGTTTAAATGTAAGAAAAATAGCAGGATAAGAGGACACAGCATGAGAATAGAGGGAGGCCGATTAAGGGGAAATGTGAGGAAATTCTTTTTCACAGAAAGAGTGGTGGATGCATGGAACAGCCTACCTCAGGAAGTGGTGGCTATGAATACAGTGCAGGGCTTCAAACAGGCATGGGATAGGCATAAGGGAGCAATATAGATGAATATGGATAGATAGGTCATTGACAGTGTAAAGGTGTGTGGCACATTCATAAGGTAGAAAAAATAGGCAGACTGGATGGGCCTTGCGGTCCTTATCTGCCATCAACCTCTATGTTTCTATGTTTCTATGTAATCCAGATGGAACAGAGGCAAGAAGTACAACTAAAGAAATAATGATAAAAGGAAAAAAAGGGAGGAATGCATCACGGGGGGGGGGTCTACACATACTGGATGCAGTAAAAAGGATTTTGCAGCTGACATTATTACTGTTCCGCCAAACAGCCCTGAATGGGTGGTGGACTCCCTGTTGAAAGCAGGATGGGTGAGGACCCCAGATGGACAGGGATGGGATGCCAATTTACCTAAGACATTGGGTGGCACAAGTTCAAATGACTTACTGCATATAACCCCTATGTCTACTGATGGGCCTATGGCAGCTTGTAGCACATCAGTACCCCCCCCCCTTGGCAGGGTAGCCCAAAGATGGTAGAATCTCCAGAGGAAGAAGGAGATGGGAACAGCCTCTTGGAATGTATTTACAGAATGGAACAAAGTGTAGACAGGCCTGAAATGCCACCCCCCCTCCAACTTCTCCTGCAGGAGGTCATAGGCAGGTCAGCCCCCCTGTTGAGAGTGGGAGATCTTGCCGCTGAGGGACAGGGACCAACAGCACAAGTGACAAAAGGCCTCTGATGTAACTCAGGGGCAAGGCAGAATGTCTCGGCAGCCAACATTTGGGAGTGGCTGTTTCCAGAACATGATACATTCACATTGGAACCAGCTGCAATGTGAAATGCAGTGCTCCTAAAGTTTAGGGGAGATATGAATGACTCCTGGACCACATTTGTGTAGGTCGAGCACTGCTTAAAAATAGCATGAAATATTATGCCTATGAAATCTATGCTCTGATCCACATGCTGGGTGACTCCATTTTTGACATTAGTTTTAAATACCCCGCAGGTTTGGATCGCTTCTGGAAGCAGTACTACCAGCTTAAAGCTACTTCCTTATGGAGGCCTTTTTTGTCGATCCCCTTGACAAAGCCTCTTTATAAATGGGTCATGGTTATTTTCAGGAATGAAGGGGTCAGTGTGGCTGACATCACTTACTGGACGAATCAGCATTGTACAGTAAAGGGATATCCAGAACCGATTTTGGATGAAGAGCACCTCTGGATGGGGGGTTGGAGATATCAAGTGACATTGCGTCAGAAAACAGGGTCACCTCAATGCCTGCCTAACTGCTTCTTTTTGGGATGGGACAGGGGAGTGATATTTTATGCAGGACAACCAAGAGCTTGTTACAAATGTCAGGAGGTGGGACACCTTAGTAACGTCTGCGATAAACAGAAATGTGGATTGTGTGGAGAAGTGGGGCATAATGGAGCAGATTGTGAACAGCCCATGAGGTGCAACCTGTGTGATGGTATGGAACACACATTCTGAGACTGTGAATGGGCCTCCCACAACAGTATGGACAACACTATCAGAGCAGAATATGATGTGTATGTGGCTACAGCCCAAAAGGAGGGTATGCGGCTCCAAAATATGGTACTGGAAGCTAACAATCCTGACCCCACACTGCAGAGAATATCAAAAACAAGGGAAGATGCACATAGGGTTGTGCCCCCAGCCCTCCCCCTGGTTGAGGTGGTGACCCCTAACCTGGCCCAGAATTCTACTACACAGTTAGTGGATATAATAGTGAATGCTTTCCCTTCAGCATGAGTATAGGACCCTTCATCTAGTACTTGTGCGCCCAGAATAGGAACATCAAGTGCCCCAATATTGGAGCCAGACAGTGGAATAGCACACAGGGAAGAGGAGGGTAAACTACAGGACATGCCCCCTCCAGAACATACTGTGGAACAACCCTTTCAAAGAGTCACAAGGTCAGAATCAGGACTGAAGGCCTTACCCCCACTCATGCCCTCCAATACCGAGTAAGGCCTGGTCTTGGTCAACTCTTATGAGTTATTGATGGATGTGGAGGGGGAGGATGTAGGAGGTGAGTCAGATGTCTCTTCAGTGACCTCTTCTCCTTAGGAAAACGCAGGAGATAGGGCTCTGAGAAACAAACCTAAGCCGAAGAAACGGAAAAAATGAAAATGAGTGCATGTTGTTTTGTTTTCTTTATCTCTTTTACTTAATAATTAAATGGCTAGAGGTATCAATCTTATTACTGCAAATGTCAACAGCATAAAATCTCAGGAGAAAAGATTGATCACTTTTTCCAGTTTGGCGGGAGGGGATGGTAATGTTTTCCTTTTACAGGATGCCCGTTTACACTCCGTAGCTGAAATAACTCAGGCATAGAGGGAATGGAGATGGGGTCCATCCCGCTGGACGATTGGAGAAGATACTTGTACAGGCTTAGGGTTTTGTTTTAAGGATGTGCACATTAAGTTTTTGAATAAAATTGATTTACACCCAGGGAGAAGCATGATATTGGATCTTTTGTTGAATAACGACATTTATAGGATTATAAATATATATGCCCCACAATCAAAAGTGGAACGGGTTAATGTTTTTCAGGAGATAGCACCATATTTATAAATGACAACATTTATTTTGTGGGGTGGAGATTTTAATTGTGGTCTTACGTCCATGGACTGGGGAAGGACAACTGACAAAATTTATTGTGACACCAATGCATTGTGGATTATACTGTGGGATAATCGGTTGAGAGATATGTATGAGAAACTACATGTGGAACAAGGGCACACCTTTCATAAGGGTAAATTGTCAGTTAGAATTGACTTTTGGTTCATTTCTGAGAGGTTGGAGGGGCAAGCGGTATAGTTGGTGCCCCTAAAACATCGGATCTTCTGGCAGTACAGATAACAATAGGATCTTTACAGTATCTTGCAGTGGGAAGGGGTATTTAGAAAATGAATCTGTTAATGCTACAGGATGAGCAGTGTGAAATAGGAATGAAGACCCTCCTTGGGGTTATGCAGAAGGTTGCATTTTTATATGATAGCCCTCTTGAGCGGTTGGAGGACACCAAATGGAACATTAAAGATTTTACACAGTGCATATCCCTGAGAACTATGAGAAACAACTACACCCACTATCTGGGGTTACGGGCACAATACATGCAGACACTCTCCCGTATGAGAAGGGAGAATGCAGATTTGAGAGCCCAGTTAGAAACTATCAAAGCCAAAATGGTGGCTTACCAAAAGGACAAAGTTAAAACCTTAGCTAATAAACAACAATTCACCACTAGGGGGTCTAAGGAGCAGGTTAACCCATATGACATGGATTGGACGGGACTTGAACATAGAACCATAAGTGAGCTGATCACCCAGAAAGGGCACAGTGCGAATACACTGTGCTCCATCCAACAGATAGTACAAGATCATATTAAGAACACCTTTCAGGTGGGTGGGAATACCTCCCCCCCATTTCTGACCCAACTAGAGAGTCCACACCTTACACCAGAACAGAATACTGAATTAAGCAGGGACATTTCTTTAACGGAAGTTCAAGATGCTATTACAAAATTATCAGCACACACCTCCTCAGGGAAAGATGGGATCCCGAATGACTTTTACAAACATTACATAGAGGACTTGGTGCCAATGCTTCAAACAGTGTACCTAGCAGCATACCGGGAAAAGAGATTGGGTTTGTGTATGACTGAAGGGGTGATGTTTTTTATCTATAAGAAAGGGGACCTGACTTTAATTCAAAATTAGAGACCACTTACGCTCATGAATGCGAACTATAAAATCTTGGGAAAAATATTGACAACCTGTTTGGCTAAAGCTGCAGAAATCATTCTTTTGGCTACCCAATCTTGTGTGGTACCTAACAGAACTATTCAACACAACCTCAGTTTCCTTAGAGAAGTTTTTGAACAAAGTCATCAGGGTGAAATACAGGGTTGTTTAATGTCTTTGGATAAGCAGACTGCCTTTGATGCAGTAAAACATGATTATCTATGGCAAGTATTGGAGCACTATAAAATTCCTGTAAAGTTACAAGAATGGATTTGATTACTGTACAAGGATGTACAGGTAACCCCATTAGTGAATGGCCATTTGGGGATCCCTTTATACCTTAAAAATGGAGTATGGTAAGGGTGTCCCCTAAGTCCCCTATTGTATGTTTTTAGTTTGGACCCTATACTGAGACAGATAGAACTTATGGCAGAGATAAAACCACTGATTAATCATCTGGGAATGGCATACCTTAAGGTTACTGCATATGCAGATGATTGTGTCCTTACAGTGGCAGACCAGGACTCTGAGAAGGGAGCTTTGGATCTGTTTATGACAGTAGGACCATGTAGAGGGATGCATATTAATTTGCAAAAGAGTGAAATGTTTTTTTGGGGTACGATGCCGGATGTCCTGTATGCTCCACTTCCAACCACAACTGAACCTATTAGATTGCTTGGAATCTTGTTTGGTCCAAGGGACTTGGCAGAAGAAAACTGGGAATAACATTTGATGCAGTCAATCAAAAAATTCAAAAATGGCAACATTGAAATATGACTAGGAAAAAAATATTTTATTTTTAAAATCATACATTATGCCTCTATTTTTGCATGTTTCACATGTGTACCCTCTACCATTTACAATGCACACAAAGATTATGGGACTCTTTTGTACCTTGGTTTGGGGGAGTCATTTAAATCTGGTCAAACGTGCCCACACATACAGAGGGTGGAAAGAGAGAGGGCTGGGAATGCTGCAACCTTTGCTTTTTCTATTTGGGAATTTTTTTTTCACTAACATTAAACCCCTGATATTGGGCACTGTCAATTTGAGCACAATGAGTATGAGTTTATGGGAAGAGGTGTTTTTTACAGCTTGGGAAAAAGGGAAAAGGTCTGTGAAGAAGACAGTATTGCCTAGTTATATACAAACCACCCTCAAATATTTGAGGATGTGGAAAATTGATTTGACTTGGGTTCTCAAAAAGGAGAAAAAGAGATTTTATGGTAAACTGGTTGAAAAATTTAATTTTTTAGATCCACTATTTAGTATTGATCCAGATGAATCAGAAGAAACTAGACTGGGGTGTATGACTGTGGCCCGAATCCTGCTTAAAATGTAGGATACAAAATGGTTGTGTGGACATGGGAAGCTGAATGTTGGAGATAATCACAAACACAAAGCTGGAGTAAAGGATGTGTTTGGTAACTACCAGTGTTGGGACAGTGGAAACCATGCAGCACTTATTTTTTGACTGCACATTTATCCATGGGTTCTGGGATTCCATAGCACGATATTGGAATGAGCCGGCTTTTAAAAATATGACGTATAGCATGCTAGTCTATGGGAATCTGTCAACATACTGGGGTAAATGAAAGAAAACTACTGTCTATGTTATTTTTGCAGTTATTAATTAGGCAATTTGGCAAATTAGATGTAAACAATGCCTAAGACATGAAATAGTGACACAACAAGATTTGATATTTTTAATACAGGGAGAGCTCGATAAAGTGTATTCCTATGAGGTAAACTCTTTGGGACAGAGGATATGTAATTCCTTGTGGAATAGAATAGACTGGGTGGGTTGAGGCATCAGGGTAAGGGTGAAACTCTTATAAGAATCACCAGTTTTAAACAAGTTAATATTGTTTGGGCCTTCTAGTCTTTTTTTTTCTCTTATGCCCTTCCAAGGATGCCAGTTTAATGAATGGTATACTTTGTTTTTTTTGTATTACTTTCTGTTCTGGATTATGTTGTAATTATTTATTTCTTGCTGTTGCTTATGTGTTACAATAAAAATTTCCCCTACTCTGACCTGTAGAGGGAACCTCTGGCTGTTAAAGGATGGCCGAGCCAGTCTCAGGTCTGGCAAGCATGGAGATGGATGTGCGGATGTCTGGGGAGTCTGTCTCCTCCTCAGTGCAGGAAAGTCATGAGATGGAAATCTTCTTTGATGCAGCCACTACAGAGGTAGTGAAAATTGTAATTGAACAGGATATGGTGGATAACAACAGAGAATAAGAGAACGAATGACCATTTGAAGCATCTTCTAAACAGACAAATGATTCAAAACAAATGCAGAAAATTTAGAAGAATTATTGCTCAGAGAAGAGCAGAAATACTTACAAAAGAAAAAGTAGCTGATGGATACTTTTGCCAAGTGCACAACAAAAATTTCAATAGAGGCTATGCATGTGGAGCCTAGCAATGTGGGTGGCATCACCTTGGCAATGGATCCAGTGAGGAAACCGAAGGCTGCTCCTGTTATTTTTCATGTAGCCGCTCATGACCAGAAGGATGTGACTGTATTTTCCTTTATGGCACGACAGGGGCAACTGAAACCTGAAAGGTTTCAGAAAAAGGCAGCAGTAAGTAAACTGAGCTGGGCAGATATACCCGTTACTGATTTGGGCCCTTGGTCTGTTGAGAAGTCACTGCAAGCAGCAAGTTGGGTGCAGTCACCAAAAACACAAAGCTGGATTTCAGGCTTCTCTCCCATTAGGATTCAGGGAGTCAACTTACAACCCTTGGACACGTCACAAACTGTGAGTGCCAATATAACTCTGCATACCATAGGGAACAATACAGGTAATATAGAAGGTGACAATATGGGAGTGTATTCACCATTGCAATTGCCAAAAGAACTTGAGCTCAGACAGCACCCAGTACTGGCAACACTGGATATAAACAAACCTCAAAGTCAGGACAATGATATTAATGAGAATAGGTTAAGTGACACCTCAGATATATCGGATATACCTCAAAATATTCAGAAAGAGATTTGAAATAAGCCCAGTAACCAAGGAGACAAGGAAGGGCAGAATAAGAACATTAATGAACCAAAAAAGAAACAGAATGCAAGACCTTATGCCTTTTTGTTTAATTAACCTGTATACCCAGCTCAGAGGCATAATGCAGTTAGATTTCTGTACAAAGGGGGGTTTAGATCTGTTTCTGGATAGGATGTATGTAGGGAAAACCCTGTTGAATGAGCATATGCAGTTTAATGTGACAGAATTGTATGCACTGATCCATGTTTTGGGAGAAGCTACTTTTGGTGATAGTTTTAAACTTGGGAGTGGCTTAGATAAATTTTGGGCAAGATACCAGCAAGTTAAGAATACCCCCTGTAGGGGCCCTTTAAAGTGATTCCCTTAACCAAACCTGCACATAAAAAAATCGCAGTCCTCTTTCTTTATGAGGGTGTAAGTGTAACAGGCCTTACATATTGGTTAAGGCACCTATGTACTGTCATGGGTCATCTGGAAGCTATATTTGACTTGGAAGGTATCTGGACAGTGGGATGGAGTATCAGCGTTATACTTAACCATGACAAGACTGGGTAACAACACTTGGAAATTTTTTTTTTTTTAGTTATTAGTTTCTCTCCCACTGCCGGCTATCTCTCAGGAGAGCATCCCCAGCACCTACCAGCCAATGCTGACCTGACCCCAGGGATTGCCCAACTGTCGGTGTCAGTGGGGGTCTCCTACTCCCCCATTGAAGTGCGGATATAGTTGGCCAGCGTCATGGCTAGCTGGGGCAGAGCCTGTGAGGCACCCTCCACCACCCTGCATGGCAGTTGACTTTCCTCCAGTTTTCTCCCCAGGAGTCAGGACCATGCTATGTCCCCAGTGGAGGGGGGCACTCATGCTTCTGCAAGCCCTTCCTCCAGGTATCTGGCCTGACTCCTCCCAACTTGTGGTACAGCGCCCTGTCCACCAGCCTCCACCTGGGGGTGAGCAAGTGCAGACCACCAGGAACCCCACTCCCCAGAGAAGGAGAGCAGTCCATCGGATGCTCAATCCTTCTCCTCCCCAGCCGACCCCAGATGGCCCATGCTCATTCCCGAACATAGGTCACCAGTGTAGCACGAGGTAAGGCTCCAGCGCCTCAGCCCTCAGCACCACCAGGACGGCATTTTTTTTGTTTTTGGAAAGACAGGGACGTGCTTTTATATCCAGGTCAACCCAAAACCTGTGACAAGTGTGGACAACCAGGAATTATAAGTAGTGCCTGTGATCAGCAGAAGTGCACACTATGTCAGAAACCAGGCCATTTGAGTAGTCGGTGCAGGGATGAAGTTGTCTGCAACCTTTGTGAGGAGAAGGGGCATACATACCCTTCCTGTCCAGAAGCTGCTCATAGGAATCCTAAAACAACTGACAGCGAACAACAAAGGTTATTGGCCACTTTAGCTCAAAGGGCTTATAATAAAAACGTTACGGTTAAACCCTTAAAAAACCCTAACCACAAGGAACAGGTTGCCATGGACCCAGTAAAGAGTGTACCACCAGAAAATATGGCCCCTATTCTTGAGATAAACACACATGAGGAGTTCAACCCCCCCAACAATTGGTGGGTTAGGGAAGCAACAAGAGGGATCAGTTGTTCCTCCTCTTCTAGGAGAGCAACCAGAAGACGATAGTGCTTCCATGTCACCCCAACCCCCACCTATGCAGGAAGAGATGCCAGGGAGAAAAATGAACACCAGAAGGAGAAAGACTTGGTCACAACCAGTCCCGAAAGTACCCCAAATAAACTCTATAAATACTTCCAACAGATTTCAGACACTAACAGAGACAGACTGAATCATGTTTTACGAGAAACTGACTCAGAATGTTCCTCAGTTGATTCAGACTTATAAGAAGTACAGTCTGATATTGAGCTTAGTGAGTTAGATGACAAAACCAACACCAAAAAGAAAGGAAAGGATATAGAAACAAAAACTCGAGGCGGCAGATCAGTTAGGAAGAAACAAAACAGAGAATGAACAAGATAGATGGGACAGTCCTATTTCACCTTTGGTTGCTGCCTCTCCATGCCACAGCCTTTGACAATATGGACATCTAATGTCAATAATATACAGAACCATTTAAAATGAGGGTCTGTTTTCAGTAATCTGCAGTCACATAACCCTGGAATCTTTTTATTGCAAGATACTAAATTGCATACCACCTCAGAGTTACAGAAAGCAACCAATGAGTAAATAACTGGGGTCATGTACTGGTCTTTTGGCCAAGAACCGTGTTCCAAGGTGGGCATCCTTTTTCATCATATACAACCTACTGTTATTAAACTTTTGGATCTTATTCCATGTAGAGTAGTACAACTACTAGATATAAGGTAAATTAATTATATTATTGGATACTAAACATATATGCACCACAAAAAAAGCTGAGCAGATGGTTATCTTACAGCAAATTAGTCCATATTTACATTCAGCACAGAATATAATATGGGGTGGAGATTATAATTGTGGGTTAAGTAAACAGGACAGGGGTGCACAAACAACCACAGAGAACATTTTGAGGGATACGGCCACTTTGAATACTGCTATACACACTGCCAATTTGAAAGATGCATATTTTGCACACACTGGTAAAAGGGAGAACACTTTTTTTAAAGTGAATTTGTCGACAAGGATTGAATTCTTTTTTATATCTCTAAATCTCTCCAAATACAGGTAGCCACAGTCATACCCACAGAGTGCTCTGACCATAAATTACTATTTGTTAAAATAGGCTGTTTAGAGTCTATGATTGGTCCAGGTTTCTGGAAACTGAACTACTCTAATTTACTACAGGCTGGACTGCAACAAAATATTTTGTACCTTTTAATTTGTAGGAAAACACTTTTTGACCTATATGGCAACCCCTCCTATTTGTGAACAGACACAAAAACTGAATTAAGGAATTTGCTCATTTCTTGG
Source organism: Neoceratodus forsteri (assembly GCA_016271365.2). Lineage (NCBI taxonomy): Eukaryota > Metazoa > Chordata > Ceratodontiformes > Ceratodontidae > Neoceratodus > Neoceratodus forsteri. Next base: position 612,109,173 of record CM028134.1, read on the forward strand.
ATTAAATATCAGAGGACATTAAATGACCAAACATATTTATCTGACTGGAAACAATTACAGCTCTTGCTTTTATTAGCTCAAACTACAAAACATAACTATGTGGAACAAATACTTAACATTAAAAAGAAAATGTTATAATTTCACCTCAAACAGCAGGGTTAAAAATGCAATATGGTACACAGGGCAGCTTTGACAGCATTTTTCCTTTGAATAGAAATTAAGATAAAATTAAAAAGAAAGTGATGACAGCAATATATGATGCTCAGGGCATACTGCAAACCGTTTCCAAACAAATACTGCAGGAAGTATCAACTTATGCATCAATGTTGTTTAAAAACAAGATACTAAGTACATTAATTGTTCAGTTCTTTTTAGCAATATAAACCTTCCAGTAGGGCCTCAAGTTCACCTGGATGCACTGGGCAGGCCCATCGAACAGCAGGATATTGAGGATGCCATTTCATCCTTGACATTAGGCAAAGCACCAGGTCTGGATGGCTTGACCCCAGATTTGTATAAATTTATTGGTCATGAGATTTCTGGAGAGCTTGCACAAGTCAATAATTTATTTTTGAATAACCAAACCATACCCCTTGATATGGCATCTGGAGTACTTATCTTCTTACATAAGAAAAGGGAGAGGACACATTTGTTAAACTGGAGACCAATCAGTTTATTAAATAACAATTTTAAAATATTGATGAAAATATTAAATAAAAGATTGTTATCAATGGTTAAATGCTTACTTACATCTGCTCAATCATGTACTGTCCCAGGGACTAGTATTACAGGTCAGCTAATCTTACTTAGAGAACTTTTTGAGAAAAATAACTTATGACTTTACATAGCTATGTTCTTTCCTTAGACCAAAAGCAAGCTTTAGATAATGCTGAACATTCCTTTTTGTGGCATACCCTATTACACTATGGGATCTCCAAGAAGTTTGTATCATGGTTATAAGAGCTGTATAAGATGGCAAAAGTTTAATCCACATTCAAAAAGGAGTATGACAGGGCTGTCCTATTAGCCCTTTACTTTATGTGTTTAGTTTAGACCCCCTTCTCATGCTTTTGAATGCTGCATGGGATATGCAATCAATACAGTTACAGCACCATGTTTTACCCTACAAGGCACATGCATATGCAGATGATGTGGTGATAATGGTAGGGAGTCAAAATTCAACGGACAAAGTGTTCATATTATGTCAGGAATATGGGGCATACTCAGGAATAACATTAAACAGCAAGGAATGTATTGGGAAAATATTGGGGAACCAGGAAATAAAGCAGGGAATGGTGGCTGGCATTACACTCACTAAGGGGATGATAAAAATACTTGGAATTGAGTTTGGGTCTGAGAAAATGGATATATTGAATCAGGATCAAAAAATACTTGTAGGGATGCAAACAGTTAAAAATGGAATTAATGGGAAATGGGTAAGGAAAAAAGAATATATCTTATAAAATCATATCTAATACCATTTTTTTCTAATTTCTAAGCAATATAGTTCCAGTTCCCAAATCAAGAGAAGCACTGCTTTACAACCTTTTCTTCCAGGCTTTCTGGGGAAGCAGGTTGAACCCTATTAAAATAAACATTCTATATCTGCCTATTGACAAAGGGGTCCAGAAATGATGAACTCTGTTCTATTCTTTTCCTGTTGATTCATAAACACCAACATAAAGTCATTTTTAGTTAACACAAACAAATATTGGGGAGAGAGAGCATACACTACTATCTCAACATGGTTTATAGCATGGGAAAGAGATAAGTTAAAGGCAATCAAGCATCACTTTCTATCTCCTTTGTATTTAAGGGAAGTTTTTGTGAAATTTAGAATACAGTAGCAGCCACAGATATGGTCAGATATTTCATGAAATTTCTAAAGAGTTTCTCTCTGCTGCCCCTATTGTGGAAATGCAGAAAGCAGGAGATTTCTCTAGAAATATCACAGAAATTTCAGGACATATCTGACCGTGTCTTTGGCTGTGACTGTATGGAGCATTGGGAGTACTACAGTAATAACACAACATAAAAAGCTATTATATACAGCTGTAATAGAAACACATTTTATGGAGGTAGATGTATTCCCAAAATGTTCCAGAGAAAATAAAACAGCCTTAATAGCTCTAGTAGCAGAAAAACTGATACCTTCAAAATTTAAAGATATCCACTTGCTTTACTGCCATGAGAGATTAAATATCAAGGCAAATCAAAAACACAAACAATTAGAAGAAAGGATATGTGCTAGACCTCATTGCGTGAACCAGTTAGGGACAATCTCCCATCTATATTTTACATGTTCATACATTAGTTCTTTTTGGACCTATATGTCTCATCAAACTGGAGAGAAAGTATTTGTAGCCATGACATATCCAATACTGATATATGGTTATTACACACATACTTGGGAGAAATGGGAAAAAAGCACTTTACATGTTATCTTTACTATAATAAAATGGTACATCTGGAATTACAGATGTTTATTTTCTCTGCAGCAAAAGAGATAAATTATGTGGAACTTTATGGAAAATTGCTAAAGCAGTATAATAGAGGCAGGCCCGGTGGCACTGAAGGCTGAGGCGATGGACGCCTTACCTCGTGGCATGCCAGTGACCCAGATTTGGTAACAAGCCCAGGTCGTTGGAGGTTGGCAGCAGAGGGGGGAGGGTGCAGCTGGATAGAGCAGTCGATAGGCAGGCTCTCCTCTCCGGGAAGGTGGGGTGGCAACTCCTAGCTAATGGCTGCCACCTGGTGGAGGCTGGGGTCAGCACAGGCCTTGGGAGAAGCAAAGGCACTAGGCCAATGGAATGGGAGAAAAGGGACTGTTACTGGGGCCATGGGACTAATGTGTGCTCCACATGCATGCGTTCCCACTCCCGGAGTCCCTGGGAGAAAATGGAGGGTGGAAATCTCACCAGCGACATGATGGCAACAAACTCTCCGCAGGTGCCACTCCTGGGCTGGGTGTAAAGTAAGTCCCAGTAATTCCAGGGGACGGGGCTGGGGGGACTGGTCAGATGGGGGCCATCAAGGTGCAAAGGCACAGAAATACAAGCATGATAAAAAAAAGAATTACAGGAGATATATTTCAAAGAAGCAAAACATGTTTCCAGACAACTGTTAAGGAAATACTGGAGGAATTAAATTTGGATTGCTGACAATGATGTACCTATTACGTAAACTTTAAATGTACAGGACAGAAGCATGACTTGTTTTGAAATTTCTTCTAGACAGATTGTGAAGTTTTCCTCTGGGTTGATTATAGTATTCCTGTTAAACTTTTATTTCTGTTAACTTTGTTGATTGTACTGTTTGTTTTTGGATCATTGTATGATTTCATTAAATAAAATATTCCCCTACTCTTTTTAAGACGTGCCATGGGATATTTAGCATCCACCTGAACTACCACCAAAACAGGCAGATGTCCCATCCAAAAGACAGCACCCCCATCATGCTGCACTACAGTGTCAGTATTGAGATTTAACACAAATACCTGGTGTGGGGATAGAACCCACAGCCTTCTGATTTCCCAGCTTCAGATGAGAGGGTGCTACCTGCTGAGCCACTGACACTGATAATTTTGTCAAATTTATTTTGCACCTTACTGGACAATGGTCACTTAAATTCTGGGATAATACTTTTGATTATACTACTTCAATACCCTCTGAAATAAAAATTAAGTCCAGTATTGATAGCTGGTTTAAATGTTTAGAAATCTGGTTGGTTCCTGAATTATTTGCTTTAGTCCTAGGGGTGCAAAGTGTTCTTCCATTTTCTGTCCTCTATAGTGTTTCCATCCTATACTAAAATCCCCAATAAGTATTAATTTGTTGTATTTCACTATATCTAGTAGTCTGTTTTGCAAAGCTTCAAAACTGCATAGTTTGGTTTTAGTTGGGGCGTAAATTGTGCCTATTAACAGTTTAAGTGATACAATCTCAATTAATGAACAATCCATTCCTTCAAAGATTTCTGACAGAATAGTTTTAAAACTCTCCAAATATACCCCAATATACATAATCACTCCTCCCCCTCTACTTCGCCTGTCCAGTCTTTGACTTGTAATTTTTGATTTGAACTTCCTTATTTTCTATCCCCTTATGGAGCCATATTTCTGTTAATCCCATAATGGCACGCTTTTCCTCGTCTACCCAAATCCTTAGTCCATTTATTTTGTCAGGCAACACTGCAGACATTCTCCTGGACTACTTTTGGTCATATATCCTTGCCTTGCCTTGCCCTGGGTTGGGCTCTATTCCCCCTCCTAGTACAAGCATGAGAGTCAGGGATATCCTGCTTATTTTCTTGCTGTCCCCACTTAACACTACCTTAACCATATGTGAATTGCCTGTATAGAAGTTCCAAGTATTTGATAAATTATTTCTTCTGTTTACATAATGGGGTTTAAACTTTTGTACCTCCCAGACAATTGAAAAAACATTCATACTGCTGTTGGTTTGCTTAAAGCTTACATCCATCCCATTTTCTAGGCTAATTAAAAAGCCTATTATGCTAAGGTCCCAGATTAACACAGTAATCCACATGGTGATGTAATGAACTGTAACTAATCAAAGCCCAAATATAGTAACAGATTAATAAATACACAATTTCAAAATGTCCTTAGTGTAATCAGGAACTGTAACCCAAAAAGTAATTGTCAATAATCCGAAATACTTTTAATCACTATATCTAAATTATTGCAATGCAGTCTCCATGCAGTCTCTCACTGTAGACTCTTGCTGGTAACTCTCACCACTCCTGTGAGAGCCACTCATGCGAAGAACCACTCCACAGAGAGCTGCTTAGCTATAGTAGACTTATAAACCATGGTTCCCCTTCTTCTTCCCCATGTCACCACCAGCTCCAATTTACCAGTCCACTGACTGCTGCCACCAGGTTGGGACCAGAGATGTTTTTGGCAGGCAGTCACAAGAGAAGTAGGAAGCAGACAGACAAGGTGAAGGTCGTGGCAGGCAAAGTACTACAAGAAAATTAGTCTGTTTCACTGTTGGCTTCCTGTTTTGTACTATAGTGTCCCTCCTCCTTTCCCACATCACCACCAGCTCCCATTTACTGGTCCATCGACTGTTGCCACCAGATCAGGACCAGAGATGTTTTTAGCAGGCAGTCACAAGAGAAGTAGAAAGCAGACTGACACAGTGCATGCCGTGGCAGGTAAAGTGATGAAAGTGCTGAAAGAACTGTGACATCAAAAAAAAACTCTTACAGAGTGTTCCACCCTTAGAGCTGCCATGGGAAGATAATTTCTTTAGGTTAAAGGTATCTTAGGAAGGATCCCCAAAAAGAAAGTAGCAAATAGTGTAATCATTTCCTGGATGTGCATGAATGACAGCAACTATTAATAACTGGTAATAGGAATGGAATGAATTAACTATGACTGGCAATATCTGAACTCATAGCATGGGGGAAATGACTTCCATAGGGAGAGAGGGAAAAGCAAAAGGAAAGGCCACCATCCAACCCCAATTCAACAGTGGAAACCTACTTGGGTGGACATGTGCTTTGTAAATGTACTACCCGATTTACTACTTTCTACAGATTACCTCACCTTTATGACTATTGGCACAGAGGATAGGAAAAAAAACCTTTGCGGGGGAAACCTCAGGGGATCCAAGGCCTTTGTCAACTTCCCTCCAGGTTTAGGATGATTTAATGATGACTCACTACTGCAATTTAGAGACCAAATTCAGGTGGGAGATTTTTAGAGGAAGGGCTGTCACTGTATCCCTCTAATGGGAATGCCTTGTGGGTGCTGTCAGTTGATGGACTCTGCATCTAAAGGGGAACTCTGCTGGCCCCCAAACAGAGGAAGAGAACAACAACCATCGAAAAGCACTAACCTAGCCTCCAAGTGGAAGCCTAGAGGAAAAAACAAACTCTTGAGGGGTAAGGCCGAGCCCTGGAGAGATGCACAATCTGCACCTTTGAGGGGCAGGAAGGACAAGGTAGGGTAGAGAATGGAGACTAGGTGAACTGCGGCTATAGGGAGAACAGCTTTTGAAGGTGCTGTCAATGATGTCAGCACAGCAAAAGGAGCCCCCTGGGACTTGGAGGCCCCACCTTCTGACAGCTGAAGTCTTAAATGATACATCAAGATGTTCTGCTACCACTGTCCGCATGGCCAAAGACTTCCTGAATGTGGAGGGCCTCATCACCCGGAGGGTAGCAAGAGAAGGACCCCACCCCCAGCAAGGGACACACCCTCAAGATCCAGACTTCAAGGGGACAGAGCTGTGCTAGGTATAGAGGCTGGGTTGTGACTGAGAGTGCAGGATTTGGAGTGCAACTGGTAGTACTGAGAACAGCAGTAGACAGTGTGAGTGGGACTGTAACTGTTAGCATTGAATTCATCAAAAGAATGCATGATTGAGAGTTCAACTGTTAGCACAGAGTAAGTTAAGAGACTGCATGAGGGGGAATGCAACTGTTAGCACTGAGTATATGAGACTGCATGAGGTGAAATGCAACTGTTAGCACTGAGGACATCAAGATAGCATGAGGTGGAGAGCAACTGTTAGCAGTGAGACTGGTAAAAGACAGCATGATGATGCTTTGGAGAACAAATAAATACTGAAAAGAAAATTCAGTGGCATATGGAATGCAATACTGTGGGGGAATCAAACCTGAAGTATGGTGCTAGTGGAGTGAATAACGAAACCGCTGAACTCAAAAGGGAGTGTCTGACAGGTATAGGCAATTAAGGAATTTAGATGGACAGGAGACTGCAAATGGTACAAAAACTGTGTAGGTAAGCAGGGAGATTGGAACTGGTACAGAAAACAGCAAACTCTATAGCCTGAATAAGCACAAAGCAAAATAAAATAACAAAGGCAGGATGCTGACAACTAGAAACCATACAAAAGAAACAAAAGCAGACAAACACAGAAACTGAGAAGGAAAGTGTAGCAAGAATAAGGTACTAAAAAATAGCAAAACAGCAGCCAGGAGGCAAAAGCAAAATACAGACTGAGAAAAGAGGAGTCACAAGGCATCAAAAATCCCCAATAGCACAACAGAAGGAGGAGACAAACACCGGGAAAAAGTGTGTTGGCCGGGGCTGAAGCAGATTCTCTGGTTGCAGCAAAGAAACAATGCATCTAAGAGAGACTGCAGGAAGCTATTTAAATAGTTAAGGCAGGGGGCATGGCTGGTTGTTCCCTCCCATTGAACTGCAGGCATAACATTTTATAAATGAAAACATCAACTTTATTACAACTTATACCTCAACAGCTCCAATAACTTTTTTACTCATACAGGCTTTTGTTGAAAAGCTATTGATTCTATACTTGAATGTCCTATAGTAGGTATTGCTGGTTCAGTCCATCACTGAAGCAGTCTCTTTTATGTTTTTAAAGCAGCAGTGCAAGGAATTGGGCAAAAAAATGCCCTACCCTATTTAAACTATAAAAGATTTAAAAAATATCCAAGTTTTGTTTTGAGACAAAGTTGAACAAACGTCTGAGAATTTTATAAATGTTTTTTAGTTCTTTTTCAAGAAAAAAAAGATGCTCACCACGTGCGGCTTAAAAATAACATTGTAGACCTGGCAAGGGGTAGGACTGAGGGAAAAAACTCATGATCCACAACATAGGAAGTATATAGTAAAGTAGATTTGATGGGTATGGAAATAGTTGTTAGTAATTGTAGTTGACACCTAGCTTTTTGGAAAAAAAATATAGGTCATCTGCTTTAAAGTGGCCCACTATATAGTTAAGGAGCTGGTGACACACTTAGGACAACTTTAACAAAAATTAACATTTAGACATAGTCCAGCCTGTATTCCCATTAGTGCTGTATTCCACTTCCCCATTATTTATTACTGAGGTCATCTATATGAAACCAAAGACATTTGCTCCTGATGAGTTTGTTCCTGCTTCTTTCTCCCTACCTGAAATCACAGAGCACTGTCTGTGATATCACAGTTACTCCCATGGCAACAGATTGTGATGTCACAACAGAGGATTATGACTTGAAGTAGGGAGTCAGCTATAGAGGCAGATGAACGCTAAAGAAATACTAAGGGATAAAGATCATATATTCATGCAAATTTCCATAGTGATATACAGTATAATGGGGAGGAGAAATATATAAAATGTAAATGAAATGCAGATAAAATTGTACCTAATTATTTTTTTTTTTAAGTTTTCTTTGAGGTGTCAGTAGCTCTATAAATTGTCTATTGAAAGTGGACAGTTGACATGGAATCTTCAAACAGACCCCATTTTATATACAAGGAACCACATAAATGGCACATTAAAAAAACAGTTACAGTACATTTGAATTAGTATTATAAAATGGGTGGTCAGAATCCTCAGATTTGATTAGCCAAGACTGCACTCAGCTGTGATGATATCTCACTACATAATCTTAGTCTGGAAGAAGGTTATGCCATCAGTTAACAACAGAGCCAAATTGGATCCACTTCATAATCACAATAAATGCACTTCACTTTGTGCAATATCACAGGATATCAATGATTTTCAGGTAGCTGAAGTCACTCAGCCTATGGACTTGTGCCTCACAACACACCTAAAGATGGACAATATCCCATGATATCATACATCTTGCCATGTATTACTGCTTAAATAATCACTTTCTTACTAATGACTTCCTTAAGCTGCATGGTTCTAGCACCACTCACTTGCATGAATCTTCACTGAAATATCCTCTGTAGGCAAGAGCTATGCAATCAAAGACTGCATTATAGTTATTAAACATGAAAAACTGATTTATGCAATTTGTGTAATGTGATTGTAGTGATTTGCCAATGGATTATAAGTGGAGATAGAAACATCATTTTCTTCTTAAAAGCTTAGAGCCAGGAAAAATATATTAGTTACAGTATATTAACAGAGTTTGTAATGATTGATATTTAATATGATTATTGATGTGTTCATAAGTTTACCTGCACATATGTCTTTTACCTTTAACAGTTTCAAACTAACTACATTTCAAAGAAACCTTCCGTTGAAAGGGTTAACTAGCCAGCCAGCTAAATGCACAAAGCAATATAGGACTGCTCTTGCATGCTGGCAATCTGAATTTGTACCATCGCAGACATCTTGAGTAGAGGACAGCTGAAAGATTTCTAACATCCCTTGAATGCTCCCCTTCTTGGTTATGAGTTATGAGAGCTATGTTTCATTGCTATGCAGTGACTCCTCATGACACACTTGGGGTGGGAACTAGGCAGCACAAGTGACAATATATTTTCTAGAGTCCTGCCAGGGTATTGTAGCATACATACAGTACACTGGGGTGGTGGGCTGGGAGAAAATGATGGAGGCAGCAGTTTAATAGGCTCATGCCTGACTTCCTCAGAGAATTTGAGGATCCAAGGGAATCTGAAAACAGAATAATCAAAAATAGGAAGCACTCACTGGCACTGTACAGTATATTTGCCACTTCTAAAAATGGGAAAATGGATGAGACCAAGAATTGCTGGGTTTTAGTATACAAAAGGTACTAGTGTTATTTGATCAAGGAGAACTATACCCTTTTTCTAGTTGTAATAGAAACATAAGCTGAAAGCCTCTGTATTACTAGTGGGATACCGCAGGGTTCAGTACTGGGTCCAGTCCTTTTTAATGTCTTTATAAGTGGCATTGCAGAGGGACTGGAAGGAAAAGTATTCCTCTTTGCAGATGACACAAAGATCTGCAACAGGGTTGATACACAAGGATGCATGCAAAGGATGAGAAGGGACTTGGCAAGGTTGGAGGAATGGTTAGAAGTATGGTAGCTAGGATTCAATGCAAAGAAGTGCAAAATAATGCACCTGGGAAACAAGAACCCAGGGGAAGATTACACAATGGGGGGGAGGTAGTAACAACAACAGAAAAGGAAAGGGACCTGGGGGTAATCATATCAGATGTCCTTAAGGTTAGCAAGCAATGTGAGAAGGCAGTACGGAGGGCTGGGGGTATTCTGGGGTGCATAGGGAGAGGCATCACCAGCAGAAAACAAGAAATTGTTATCCCTCTGTACAGACAGTTGGTGATACCCCATCTGGAGTACTGCGTCCAGTTCTGGAGACCCCATCTCCGCAAGGACATAGACAGGATAGAGGCAGTCCAGAGGAGGGCAACTAAAATGGTGCAGGATCTGCAAGAGAAGCCTTACAAGGAGAGACTAAAGGAGCATAATATGTATATCCTTGAGGAAAGGAGGGAGAGGGGGGACATGATAGAAAGTTTTAAGTACCTCAGTGGAATCAACAAAGTACAAGAGGGTAGCATCTTTCAGAAAAAGAGACATGCAAGAACAAGGGGACACAATTTAAAGATGGGGGAGCGGTTCAGGGCAATGTGAGGAAGTATTTTTCACAGAGGGTACTGGATGCATGGAACAGCCTTCCTCAGGAGGTTGTGGGGTCTAAAACCGTGGGAGAATGCAAGAATGCATGGGACAGACATAAGGCAATTCTTGTGGGGAGTAGGAAGAAATAGGCTGTTGGTTAACTAGGATCTGTGGCCTATCCTGTAGGAAGGGAAATGGGCAGATTAGGTGGGCCAAGCAGTCCTTATCTGCCATCAAAATCTATGTTTCTATGTTTCTGTTACATGATACATAATCTCTACTGCTTGACTTGATATGTAGTTTGCTGCCCAACTCTGTTGCTTAGGCCTCATTTTGTATCTGAAATTGTATGCCAAAGTTTTAAAAATATTTTAGTAAGATACATTTCATCCATACGTGTAATAGGTATTTCAGAGCAACAATGTAATGTAACAACTTTTTATAGTTATTTAAATTGGTACCAGGTGCATTCCATCCAAATAGACTTGACCAGCAACTGATTTTAAGTTAGTTGCTGTTCTTGTATCATTTAACCAGACTAATGAGAAGAAGCTAGTTGATCAGACTGCAGAGCTCCTGGGGCATGGCCTGACTGATGGAATGATGGCTGCCTAATCTTCTCAGCTTTCCCTAGCCCAGCTGATATCCATGCTTTGGCACTGTCACGGTTGAACATCAAGACCCCCTAGCCATCTGTTAATGCTCAGGTAGTCCCCTCCTACTGACCAGCGAGTACATCCTATGGACTCCAACATGATTTGCCATCTCAGCAGCACCGTGTTTCCATGAGTTGATCTGTTGTTCTAGGCCTCAGAGGTCCCCACCCACTTGTGCCTACTCTACAGGCCCCTTAGCCTCAGCTTAGCTCTGCAGCAACCCACAACTTTGATCTTGAGTATGTCTGCCCAAAGCGTGCCTCTCCTGCCAGTTCAGGGTGCCCACCCATCACCTCAGCCAGCCTCCGTGGGTCACTCACTTCAATATATAATGAGGATGCTTGAAGCACTACAGGTACGGGTGGAGGATATCGGTACATCTCTTACAGGTGCTGTAGCAGACATAAGACAACTCCAGGACAAAATGAATGTTTCAGAACAGTGCCTAGACTCCTGTGAGCAGCAACAAATGAAAATGATACAGCGTATTCAACTCCATGGGGAGCACCTGGCCATGTTTTGGGATAGGGTGGAGTACCAAGAAAACCAGGCCAGGCGCAACAACCTGCATATCATTGGAATTCCCAAGGGCACTGAAGGCCAGTCTATGGAGAAATTTCTGAATGAATCCCTCCCTATCATGTTAGAGGACAGGTGGAGAGGCCCCATGGATGTCAAAAGGGCCCACTGTATAATGGGGAGATGCAATAAGAATTCCCACACTCCCTGGCCCATTGTGGCTTATTTCCTGCTTTATACCACAAAGAAGCAAATCCTGAGGGTGGCTAGGGATTTAGGGGAGGTCTGCTGACAGGGATTGCCTGTCTTTTTCTTTCGTGACTTTGCCCAAGAGACTGTGGCCAGGAGGAGAGCATTTGGGCCGGTAAAGAAAATATTACACTAACATGGCTTTCAATACCAATTCAGTGTACTTGCCAGCTTGTTGGTGTCAAGGGATGGTAGGGAGCTGCTGGCCGATCACCCAGGTGATATTGAGAGGTGGCTGAGCAAATTCTGTCCTAATTTCCCTCCTACAACTACATCTCACAGGAGGATCTGGAACCCTCACAAATAATCTACCTCTAGGAGGAACTCTTCTGCAGCTAGAAAGCTCTCAGAGAATTCATTAACAGCCAGACGTGTGGCACCTCAACCTGGTTCCCCCCATCTCTGCCACTCCTCCTGCTTGAATACCACCTCTCCAACCAGTTTCCTCGCAGCCCCCTCTCCCCAGTGCCTCCTGTTTACCACCTTGTTCCTCTGGGCCTGCTTATTGCCAGGGACAATGGGTATGCAGTGAAACCCCTATACCTCAGGAGACACTGCTTAATGCCCCCCGGCCAAGATCTCCATGGAAGACCATATAAGGGATTCCTCTCCAGTCCAACCCAAACTTCAGAATCTGCCTGACATTGAAACTGATGCTGCATTCGACTGAGCGGACTACACCAAGGCCTCTTTAGTTGAAGTAGTGGATGCCTCTACCCCTGTGCAGCCTGGCCTCATCTCCTATCCTGCAGCTGTGGCTTTAGGACTGCAGCCTCCTGCTTCTACTCCCCCAGCTCCTACCGGGCAGACCAAAGGCCCTAGTGATTGACCCAGCTCATCTGAGGACTGGAATGCTCACACCGTTATTGTTTTTGATGTTTACTAGCCGTTTAGGATGTTGTTATTTGTTGCTGCAATTTGTTGTACTGGGCCTTGCCACATCGTGGGTGTGGCTGTGGGGGGGATCAGTGGGGACTTTGCCCCCATAGGAGTCACACCTCCTCCATACATGGTACACTGCTTCACAGTGGGAAGTCATCATATTTGATCTTGGGCACTTCTCTGCTTAAGCCCATAGGAGGCACTCCTCTCCTGTCTTCCCCAGTCATTACTTATGCTAAAGATGAGTGACCAGTTGAAACAGGTTGGTCTGGTGACCCCCTTCAATTGGGTGGGGTGGTAAGCCCCCCCCCTTTACTTTCCCTCTGGGTACTCCTAAGACTATCTATACTTTACACGGTAGGAGGGGATACCATCCATCTCCTCCCATAGTCCCCTCTCCCCATCCCCCCTCCCTCCTTCCCTTTTCCCTTGCCCCGTCCCTGTTTCCCCCTCAATGTCCCAGTGCCTGACCATGGCCTGCTTACCGGTATAGGGAGAACAGCACTTAACTGGTTTTACTCATCCCCCCCCTCCGTACTGGGCTCCCAAGGTCTGCGCAGCTGAGAGAACTGCTTATTTGGTATTCTCTTTTGCATTCGGCCTTGTGTCCATTAGTGTGTACACGCCTGGTTACAGATCTTCTTTCTCCAGTTTGGATACAGTTGTTGTGCTTTAGCTTTTGCTCTACCTCTAAGACTGTGATTGATTGATATTTGTTCTTTTGTTGCCTGTATCCTAGCTCAACTTCTGTGTCTGGCGATACAGCAACTTGTCCTCTCTGTTTCTTTCTTGGTGCTAAGGGTTTGTCTTGGTGCCAGAGGTGAGTATGGTACCCCAACTCTGGTCTTCGGCCACTCCCTATCCTTGACCTTGTCAACAATCTGAGTAAGTACTACTCTTTTCTCTTGTTTCCATCAGATATGGCTGCAACAGGGAAAGCACCCCCAGCAGGCACCCTTTTAGTCTCCTGGAATATTAAGTGCCTGAATCATCCCATTAAACATACCAAAGTATTGCAGCACCTCAGATCTCTTTACACAGACATCATCCTTCTCCAGGAAACTCACCTGTTGAGTAGGTTGGTGCCTTGGCTGAAGAAATCTTGGGTAGGGGTGGTGCATGCCAGCTGTGCTTTATCTAAGGTTTGGGATGTGGCCACTCTTGTGCATCGGTCATCGACCTGGGTGGTCGATGACTCCCGGAAGGACTCTCAAGGGAGGTGGGTGATAGTCAGGCTAACCTCACCGGTAGGACACCTTATCATTACCAATATCTGCACCTCCAATGAAGACCATGCTGATTTCTTCACTGTGCTCAGTCAGGCGTTATCTTCCTTGGTCCCGAATGGTTTGAAAATCTCCATCCTGGTGGGAGGCAATTTTAACTTAGTGCTGGACACCTTCCTAGACAAATCTAAGCCTCTCCCCCAAGCCCACACTAAAGTTCATGCAGCCTTGCAGGACCTCCAAGAGGAGTGGGGCCTCGCTGATATGTGATGTCGTGATCACCCCACCAGTCGAGATAATACTTTTTACTCCCACATGCACGCCACTCATAGTCACATTGATTATTGGCTGGCTAATGTAGAAGTGGCCCAGGGGATCTCTGGGAACAAAATCGGAACTATTCTGATCTCTGATCATGCACCGGTCCTCACCACCTACACTCCAGTGGGACAACACCCATCAGGTACTGGTGGCGATGTAACCCCCTTCACCTTAAGGATCCCGCAATCTGCAGCATGATTTCCCAGAATGCTCAGGACAACTTCTCCATTAATGCCACTGGTGAAGTGCGTCCAGACACTGTCTGGAAAGCCTTCAAGGTGGTCCTTAGGGGCTGCACAACTGCATTTTCAGCCGCACAGAACAAGGCTCATAAGGCAAATCTAGCCGTACTGCAGGCTGAGCTTGTGGGGCTAGAGGTGAGGTTTCGGTCCGCATACCACTCAGCCAGAGATGACTCCTTGTACAGATGGATTGTGGGCCTGAAATATCAGATCAACACTGCTGAACCACAAGGCAGAATGGCTCCTACTGCATGCCAAACATGCATATTGGGATGGGAGTGAGAAGAATGCCAAGCTCTTGGCCTTCCAGCTGCATAAACAACAAGCCTCTTTGCATATCCATGCTCTCTGGGATAATTCAGGGACAATAGATTATGAACCTTAAGCCCTTACTCGGGTCATGCAGTCTTTCTATGCCTCCCTTTATGAATCACAATTCTCCCTGTTGCCTTCCATTTACAGCAGGACCAGAGCAGGTTCTGTCAGGGGCTGTCTCCACTGACCCTGGCTCTTGCCCAAGCTACTCAACTGGATGACCTCCTCACTGAGCTGGAAATAAGATAAGCCTTGTCCCAGATGGTTCTGGGGAAAGCCCCAGCCCAGATGGCATGTCGGTAGAGCTCTACCATGCCCTGGGATCAGATATTACTCGCCCCCTGCTCCTGGCTCTTCAGGAGGCACATGCTGCCACCTCTCTCCCTCCCACCATGCAAAAAGCCCTTATCACCCTCCTTCCAAAGAAATCTAATGACCCACTTAACTGTGCAAATTTTCAGCCCATCCCCCTATTGTCGGTTGGCATGAAGATCCTAGCCAAGATCTTGGCTACCAGACTCCTGGATGTTCTACCCTCGATTATCCACCCTGCGCAAGTGGGCTTTATGAAAGGTAAGTCTAGTGCTGACAACATGAGGCTGCTGCTGCTCAATCTCAAATGGGTGGCATCCTGGTCACCCATACCTATGGCAGCACTAGCCATCGACTTCAACAAGGCCTTTGACTTGCTGGAATGGAATTACCTCCACTCGGTACTTCAGCCATAAGGCTTTGGTTCGTATTTTCTGCAATGGGTCTCAACACTATATAGCTCACCAGTAGCCCTGATTCTTACCAACACCACCATCTCCACCCTTTTTTCCCTGCAAAGAGGGACACAGCAGGGATGCCTCTTGTCACCTCTCCTTTTTCTAATAGCCCTGGATCCTTTGATATGTGCCCTTATTGCCTCAGACTTAATCTCCGGGGTGCCAGTGGGAGGTTCTTCCTATATGACGATGATTTCCTGCTCACCGTCCCTCACCACCACCACCAGTCTCTCTCACCAGTCCTGACTATCCTACTATCCTACAAGACTTTGCTCTCCACTATGGACTGTGAGCCAATCAGAAAAAGAATGTTCTAGCCCCACTGAACACCACTTGTTCCAGGGACTGTCTCAAGGGCACTGAACTGGCCTGAGCAGACCAGGGTTTCTCTTATCTAGGGCTCTACATTCCCAACTGGTGGTCTGAGCTGGAGTCAGCTAATTTCTTTCCTCTTATACCCAGCTGTGTTCCGAGGTGGAATGCTGATGTAAGTTACACCAATCCCTACCAGATAGAGTGGCAGCAATCCATATGCTGCTCCTGCTACACGTTATGTATCTCCTCAATAACTTGCTGATTCACCTTTCCCCTTAACTGCTTGCTATGCTTGACCATATCACATCCAGTTATCTCTGTGATGGTAAGCCACCGAGATGGGGCAAGCTCAAGATGTGGACACACTGGTCCCATGGTGGGATGTGGGTCCCCTGGTTTAAGGGTTACCATTTGGCCCATATGGCCACTTCAGCTGTTTGATGGTTTGCACCAGGTGTGTCCAGTGGCTTGTCCTGGGTGCAGCAGGAAGCTAGCCTGTCTAGCAACTGTCCCCTGTGGGCACTCTTCGATCCAAGGGTCAAAGGCATATGTACCCTTCCACTGACCATGATAGAGACCCAGAGGGCATGGCACTCACTTATGTCTCTCTCTTGCACTTACCCCATATGGCCTGGGTCCCCCCTTTATGGTATGCCCCACTGTGGTGAACAAATGCATCACAGTTGGTGGCTGGTGACTTCATTGACCCTCCTGGGAAAGATATGGCATTGCTCAGATGCAGGACATCTGTGTTATGGATTCAAACATCCTGCTCTCATTTGAGCAGTTGCAAGCCATATTGCAGCTCCCCTCTACTGACATTTGGAGCATATTGCAGTACATGACCTCTCAGCCCACTATGGGGCTGATAGCAAATGGGGGTGGTTAGCCACTATTCACCAGCACCCAAATTTTCAGGGTTTAATCTGCTGTTTTTATAGAACTTGCAGAGAGGCACAGTTGGATCCATCCACTACCAGTAGGTTGAAATGGGGAGCTGTCATTCAAGGTGGCATTTCCGAGCATGCATGGTCCCTCTACTTGTGTAATGCCCATAGATGTTACAGGGATGCTAAAAGTTGTTTTCTCCAACTTCAGATTCTACTCCATTGGTATTGCACTCCTGCGGCCATATTTTCCCATGGCATCCCGGGGCACTCTCAGTGCTGAAAGTGTCAACTGCCTGAAGCCCATCTCCTGCATATCTTGTGGGTTTGTCCCACACTTCAGCCATTCTGGTCCCAAGTAGCCTCAGATTGCTCAATGGTGGTGGGCTTGGTGGTGTCTCTGGCAGATCTGAAGCTCCTGCTGGGTGACATCTCCTCATTAGCTACTCTTCCTGCTCCCCACCAGTACTGGCTGTTATTGGCCCTCTTAGAGGTCAAGCGTCTCTTGCTTATGCATTGGCGTCAAGTGGCCCTGCCTCTCAGAAAGCATGGCATGCTGCCCTTGCCCACCTATCCTTGTTTGAATGCCTCTCCTATACTCATCAAGGACAGTCTGATAGATATACCTGGCCAAGTGGGATGCCTATCTTCACTCACTCCTATACAAGCTTCCCCCACTATAATACTACTGTATGAACCTTTAGCACCTTTCTTCTAGGTGTATCGCATTTTTCCCCTTATCCTCTTTTGGTTTTGTTCTCTTTTCTCCCCTCCTTTTTCTAAGTTAGACTCACTGCATTGTTAACTGTTAGTGATTTGATTACTCTGGATATGTGTGACAGAGAACATATACTGTTTGTATGTTACAGCCTTATTTACTTTAAGTTTGTATATGGTGGATGTTTTCATCAGTTGTCATATGTTGCTTCAAACTCAATAAAATTTCCAATGATAAAAATGACTGCAGAGCTCCTGCATTATCACTGTCAAATTGATTCCATTTTAAAGTATAGAATACATTCTAGTTGCCTTTTCATGTATATACTTGCTTCTCTAAAGAGGCATATTGGGCCAAAGAGAGTAAACATGTTTCAGGTTCTAGCCAAATATTTAATAGCCAGTCAAAGAACAAAACAATCAGCCAATCATTGCTGAGATGTTACCAGCATCATGTACTGAATACTGAATTTGATTAGGCTTGCTTCAATGGTTTTTGAAATAATGCTAAGACTATAAAAACTGTAGGAAGTCATAACGTGGTCATAATTATTGTAGAGATGGCCAGTATACTAATAGCTTACAATATGACCAGCCTGGGAATATTTCTAGGCCATTTCAAATAACACGTGGGGTCAGGCAAGGATGTTTACTGGCTTCTTTTTTGTTCAATGTATACATCAATGACCTCTTGAAGGAATTAGAAAATCCAATATTTCATGCACCAAAAATAGGAAATACCCGAGTAGATTGTCTCGTGCATGCCGACAACTTAGTATTAATTTCAACTTCAATTCTGGGACTGCAAAGGAAACTTAATTATTTTTCTAAATTATGTGATAACCATAAACTAAAGGTAAATATGTTAAAAACCAAAATATAGATTTTTGAGAGCTCTAAAAAACATCTCAAATCATTATGGTTAAACTCAGAAAAAGTTGAAAGAGTTAAATACTATGACTATCTAGGTGTCAGATTCAGTCAGACCATAAGATGGAAAGATCATATAGACCAAATTTCAGATAAAATAAAGAAAGCATTTAATGCATTCAGAGTATTTAATGCTAAGATGGGCCGAACATTGGTCAAAGGGATATTGAGGTTGTTTGAGACCAAAATAAACTCAAGTATACTTTATGCAGCAGAAATATGGGGCACAGCTGATCTAAATAACTTGGAAACACTATGTAATAAAATGAAAAGATATAGTTTAATGATACCACAATCAACACCAACCAGTATAGTAAACTCAGAACTGGGATAATATTCTATTTCTACATTAGTGAAAGAAAGATTAATTCTTTCCTCACTAAAGTTATTTTTTCTAGAAGAAAATAGATTATCCAAGCAATGCCTGGAGGAAGAAATTAAATACATTCTGTTGGGGAACATTTTCCCTCCCTTGGAAATTTTTAAGTGTCTAATTTTCCCAAATGGACTTGGAGATGTCTTATGGAGTACTGTATGTTTGTATACCCATGGCAAATGACTGTTGAAAAGGTGAAGAATAGGTTAAGGGACCAGGAGAAAACTAAGGTAGAGGTAAAAATGAAACAGTTTAAGCTATATAGATGGTACAACATATTAAAATAACATATGGCCTGGAGCCCTATTTGGTTAAGTTAATTAACCCAAAGGAGAGGTGAATAATAACTAAATTCAGGCTTGAAATATATAACACCAACTATGTATTTTACAAACCAAAAAGGGAAAATACTCCTACTCCATTCTGTAAATATGATAAGTCATCCGAATATTACTTAAAACATGTATTGCTCTTATGTCCACTATACAAGGAACCATGCCTGAAATGGGTTGGTGACATCATGATAAACCTCAACTTTCCCACTGATAAAATGGTGAAATATTTAATGAATAATGAAAATCTATTCATATCACAGAAAGTCACTGGCTTCATTCAGCCTACTTATTTATGAATATTATTTGTAATTATTTATGTGAATGTCTATAAATGTTTGTGAAAATGCAACAAGCCAAACTGTAACATTATTAGAATGTACTCAGAGAGTGATATTTATATTTGTATGTTTTAACTTTAAAAAAATGTTGTAATGACTTTGCCGAACAAATAAAAATTTGAACTTGAACTTGAACTACTAACAGCCTAAAGATATTGTAATAAGGGATGTACCTACTGTATCAAACTTGATTACAATTGGTTCAGTGGTTCTCAAGATTTTTCAAAAAATGCAATGATTGAAAGTAACAAAAGAAAACATTCTTTACCCTCTAAATATTCATTGTGTTGCAGAAAATTGCTTCAAGAGAAAAAGTGTTTGCTAAGTGAATGAAAGAAGGCCATGCAGGCCAGAGTTCGAACATAGGGAATCCAATTCACATTTGTAATGACCACTTTGTATCAAAGAAATCTTTGTGACCCCACTGCGTCATGCTCAATGGTGTTACATACCATTCCTCCATGCATGCAAATAGTGTTAAGAGTATATTGGAAAAGAAGAATTGCCACTGAAAAATAATGTGGGCATATGGGAATGGAGTCTGGGTGACTATGCAAATAGTGTTGTAGGCATACAAGTATGTTAAAGGATGAGACATCACTATGCAAATAGTGCTGGGGGCATATGGGAAAGGAGGCAGGGTCACCACACAAATAGCACCAACAGCCAAACTTGCACACTGATGCAACTGCTTCCAATTTACCACCTGTTATTTATGCAGACAGTAAAGGGCATCTCAAGTGTGAGATGGGGCACAAAAGCAAGGAAAAGCAAATTTGATGTCTATGGTGCCCATTCCCAGAGGCTCTGGGAACCTAACAATAAAACCATGCAAATAGGAAAAACACAAGACATTAAAATCAATAAAACTAAAATTCATACCCACAACTTTATCATATAAATTAGAAATCACTCAAATGGTCAGGCATGAAAATTATTCCATACAGATCAGGCAGAAGAGGTGGGCTTTTAGCCTCTATCTGAACACCTCAATTGAGGGGGGCATCCTGGACTGCAGTTGGTAGCGAGTTCCACAGGGTCAACCCATTGACACTAAAGGTGCAGTCACCTGATGTCTTGATGTCATGCACTTGGTCTTTGGGAGACAATTAGCAAGGAACCACTGAACAACCATGGAATGATTGTGAGGAAGAGAGTAGTATGAAATCATTGGATCAGCAAAAAACAATGGAGTAAGGATATTTGGGAGAATCACTGGACCACTAAAGAATGCCCAAATGTGGATGCAGGAGGGGGTTAAGATTGGGTGAGCCTCTGGATCACCATGGGACTCCTTTAGGTTGGTGAGTGGGAGAGAATGCATCCCTAAGACCAGATACAAGGGAGCTTGACAGGTTGCAACACAACACTGCAGAAAACTGCATCATGGTTAATGCAGGAAACAAGGCAGTTTCAATGGCAGTTAGTCCATTTTATCATGCAGTGTCATGTGATTGTGCATTGCATCACGGCAGACTCCATGTCTGTGGTGCACATTTTGAACATGCACATTGCAATGGTCTGCCTTGTTTGCAGGCCCACAACAGCATGTTAGCAACAGCCATCCCTGATTGTGCCTACTAGTGTCAGGAACAACAATTTACATTACATCACACTCACAGAGGAGACTCCTCCTCTCTGCAATGCGGGGCTTGCATATTGTTTGGCAGTCTCAGGAGGTAGCACAAACTCTCAATTGTGCACCTGTGATGAGGTTCAGGCTTGGGCAGCAAGGAACCCAGATTCAAATCCCATCAATACCAGTCCCTCACTATGTGACCTTAAATGGAAAAGAAACAGTGCAATTACTTAAGTCATGAGTTCATGGTCTACACAAATACTTGCAATGAAAAGTTTTAAATTAGCCAAGTAATTGTAAAATCATAACTGTACTCTGGTTGATCATGTTTCCCCCCACAACAGCAATCCTGATTGTTCACATAACCCAGAAGTACGTGATTAGGTAGATCTGGACTTTCTAGCATACATAAATGCAGCCCTTTCTAAATACCTGGAAATATGATTCATTCAGTCCTTTAAGGTCCAGAAGGTATTTTTCTACAGTTTTAATGATATTATCCATGGTTTCAGGGTCGGATAGCCATTTGCCTTTCACAAGTTCTTTGTAATTTTGCAAAAAAAAAATGTTTTGCCAAGTAACTTTCCAGAACAAATTATTATACAAACATAAGTAAACTCAGGCTATGGAAATAATTATGCATTTGGATCATGCATCAGTAATTCAAAAGGTACCTTCAATATTTGAGATAAGGTTGTACACAATAGTTCCAGTCCATTCTGTTCTATGTCCTTCAGAATTGTCAGTGACGTATTTCCAACATCAATGCCAAAGTCTACTTTGCATTCATCAATGTATTGCCTTAAAAAGATGGTGATTAGAGAAGTAGATATTAACTTACATCAATGACCCCTTAAATAGCTGATACATTTTAATATCAATCAGAAAGGTATACAGTGGCAAAACAGTCAGAAGCTATCCAAGTATATGTAAATAATCTTCATTGTGAGGATTTTACCCACATAAAATTACAGTCAAATACATGTATACATTATGAATGCATTTTTAGGGTATTATAACTACAAAATCCAGTAACAGTAAGCTTGCCAATGCATAGCTACTATTATACTTTCTGTAGGCAGGGATGCTTGTGTGTGAGCATGTGTAAGTACTTGTGTGTTGGACATAATGTGAGGCTAAAAGGTGCAGTCTAATGGTAAACATGTTCTGTACTGCCATTTAGGGGATGCTTGCTCATACCCAGCTCCTAAGCCTTCCACCTTGTATCAGTAACCTCACAGTTGTAATGAGTGTATCCTCCTGGAAAGGGTGAATGCCACTGTGGGACATGAACACCATTTGTGGGACATAAAGGAACTGCAGCTGCAGTACAGTTTGATGACATTTATTATGTGGATGTGGAATGCAAAGGGAATATTCTTTTAGTGCCAAATGCTATCTCTTGGTAAAGGTCTATTATCAATGAGTTAATATTGCTGCAGTAGGAATGTCCTAAAGTAAACAACCTTGCTGGAGGAAATGAATGGTGAACAGACAATTTGGAAAGTAAAAAATTTGCCAGACAATACAAATACAAAAAGCAGAGTCTATCATTTTCTATATTGTTTGCCAACATTTGTTTTCGATTTTTCAAATTTTGTAGTTCTTACACCAGTCAAATCCTCATGATTTCCTTGACCTCATAAGCCAAAAGGCTGCAATCCTCAGATTGCTCTGCTTGTTCCAACTCACTCAAACTGGTCATTCTGATGCTACCACTGTCAGTGGCATTGATGATGTGCGAGGGCACTCCAGCACTCCACATATCAACAGCCAAAGGGGGACTTTTCAAATTGTGCCATTTTGACTCCATACTGGTCACTGCAGATCATATGAACGCATCAGGCAGAGAGTACAGTAATCCTTCAATTACCCTTCTCCATTATACTCTATAGCTACAGATGTCCTCCAGCATGGTGGCCATAAAGCATGGGGGGCTGTAGCAGAAGGATGTTTACTTTTGGGTGTCATCTTCTAGTGTCTACATATTAGGCTGACAGGGTAGCCATTAAAGCTGTGCAGAAGGAGAAAATTTGATGATATGCCATGAAATTCTGCAAAATGTGGTGGAATTTTGTTGAAATGTCACAGAATGTTTAAAATGTATTCATTTTGGTCATACTTTGGCCGTCTATCAAGCTAGAGCTCTGTAATTTAGCATATTTAATGTCTCAGAGGATTTCTAAAGATGTGCTAGATATAATGAAATTAGAATGGATCATCTCAAAACTATAGGCACTCAAAATCTGTCATTTTATTTTCTGTTGGAAAATTCATGAAATGTGTTTCTGCATATACCTCCTCCATTGATTGGTTCATAGATCTTAAATTTGACATGATTGCTTGATTGTAAGGTGTTCTAACAATGTGCCAATTTCATGACATTAAGATGGATTGTCTCAAGATTATAGCAGTTCAAAATCTGTCATTTTATTTTTTGTGAGAAAATCATTACAAATTGTATCTGCATATACCTCAGCCATTTATTAGTCCAGAAATCTTATATTTAGCATGATTGTTTGATTGTAAGTGTCATAAAAAATTTGCCAAATTGCATGCATCATCTCAAAATTTATGTGTGCTTAAATTTTGTCATTTTATTTTTTGCAGGAAATTTCATGAACAATTTTATCTGCATACAACCCAGGCACCTTTGGAGCTAGACATGTGTAAATTAGTAAAATAATCTTTTTGTAATGGTTCTAGAGTCATTAAATTTGGAGAAAATTAGATTAGATATTTTTAGGTTACATGGGTTCAAAAGTTTACCATGTAAATAGTTGTGACATTTAGTGAAAACTGTCAAAAATGTGGATGTTTGAAACTTTTCTGAGCTTACAAGCAGAGACTTAACATTTGACATGCATATCTGATGTATATCCATGTGTCTAACACAACTGGATAAACTGATTTTGCAGATTTAAAGTTCCACTGAAAAATAATATTGGTCATACGTCCTCAAATATTTATAGTAGCATATAGAAGAATCATCCAGAATTATATTTTATCAAATTTAACATTCACAATGCACATATCACTACCTTATTTGATAAACTGGGCTGAACTTTTTGCAGTCCTGCTGTTCCTTTCTAGGTGACTAGATTGCCCCCTTCTCTCTTAACATAGCCAGATTGATTCAGTAGAACTATCTATCCTACTGACGTCCACTTTGTTCTTTACAGTGATAAAATCCCTTAAAATGAGAGTCACCTACTCATTTTCCTATCAACCTATCCTGTTGGAATAGCCAGAATGCTTCCTTATGGGTGCCCCAGATGGTCACTTCCCCCACTATATCTTTTTGAGTACCTGTAAGTCCCCAGAAATGCATATATATCAGCCTCAATTGATCATGAATTTACTGAGCATAATCCTTTAATAGCCTGCATTCAGATTGAATTGTAGATACTCTGTGCTTCCTTGTTCCAACTCAGGGGTCTACCACTGGTGTGCTACTCATCTCAGCTGTCTATTTCTTGGTAAAACTATGTATCTAACACCTTTACCTGGTAACCCCCTGCATTAGCTGCCTCTCACACCCCTATCATTTCATTTCAATTTGCTGATAAGGCTGAGTGAAATTAGTGAATTCCAATTTTATGGAATTTTCATGCAATTCTACAATTTTCACAGAGACTCATGGAATTAAATTTTAAGTACAGGTATTATTCAGCAATTTTGGGGAGCAAACAATTAATACAATTGATTCACACAGTCTCTTTGTAAGGTCTAAGAACCTGCCAAATTTATTGGACTTCTTCTCCAGTTTTTATGTTTCAGGGGTTTATAAATTTGCAGTTTACCTTCATGCAAAATGTAATTTTTAAAATGCCATGAAAATGTGACTTTTAATTCAGTCCCATAACTGTAACTATAAACCATTTTCAGAACTGACCATGTGGAATAGTTATTTAAATGTTTCAAATTTGGGTAAAATTAGATGTTATATTAAAATTAAATGGAAATAACTGAAATTAAAATCTTGGCAACATGCTTGGCAGGCTATAGCTCAGTCCAGTGCTGTGCAGAATGCAGAAATTCATCAGCAGAATTATCACAGAATGACCATTCTGCCGTCTGAATTTCTGCCAAACTTTCACTGGTTCTGCTGCAGAATTCCACCTACTGTGATCCAAAGCATAATATTCTGCAAACAGCATTTTTCCATGGAAACTTATTCTGCATCAATTTGCATGGAGAATATTGAGATCCGCAGAATAATATTCTGCTGAACAGCAATTTTTTCTGCAGAAAATCTTTCCGCAACTATTTTCTGTTGCAAAATTTCACCATTTTGTCTCTGGCAAAATGTGGCTGAATTTTGAAAATACCTTGGACTTTCGTTCCACCAGAATTTAAAAATTCTGCACAGCACTAGCTCAGTCCCATTTGATGCTAGAAATGTAAAGTTAGATACATATATAAATGTAGTGATAACCTGTATACCTGTAACATTTTATAACATTTCAATGAATACTATCAAAAGTATACTAAAATTAAAAAAATATAAATTTTGGAAAACTGGCTAATTATAACTCAGCCCCCAGTAAAGCTTGAGACTTGAAACATGGTGCACTTAATCATGTTTTAACTTTATCTAAATCCTGAAACTGTGGAGAAATTTGGATCAGAAATGTTACAATTTGATTAAAATAACTTAAAATTTAATTTTGATTACATATTTGCCCTTCCATAACTCCACCATTATCAATCTACGGCTCTGACATTTGGTGCACATATGTAAACCTTTAAGTTCTATTTGACAAATTTGATGTCAGTTGGATGCACAGTTGAAGAATTAGAAAAAGTGGAAATTGAAAGTTTGGCAAAATTCCACGGGATTTGCATGCAAATTCCGTCAAATTCTGTGGAATCAAAATGGTAATTCTGCAGCAATTTTGCAGGCAGAATTTTATATTCCACACAGCTCTAGTAGCCATTTTATACTCCAGTATCCTTCTGCTGGGTTCTGTTGTGAGCAGCTCTCCCTCTCTTATCTTGTAAGCTCTTGCTCTTACCTACATGCCACTTGACTATTCAAACCATGTTGTCACTAGCAACTGTTTGACTTTAGCGCGCCTTTTTACCATGTTGTCTATGTAAGGAATAAGACATGATGGAGTGTGCATGGAACAGATTTTAACCCATAACCAGGGGTGTAGTGAGAAATGAGGCCACAGGCCAAGTGCCTTCAGCCCCTGTAAGTGCAGTAAAATATGTTCCACACACACCCCTCGTATTGCACTTATAAAATTGGCTCCTTTTTTTTTTACTGTTCACAGTTGAGAAAAGCATGTTTATATATAGAAACAATATATTTACTTGCATACATTTATGATAAAATAGTAATTCTGCCCACTGTAATTGATGTCACTGATGATGTCACTGAATTACTGCTGGACAAAGGTTGTCCTTTGCTGGCATCAAGATTCAAGATATAGAATGTTTACCATGGAATGTGTATCATGGAATACATGGATTCAAAATTCTGCTCAGTTCCACTGGCAGAACGTTCTTCTCCTAACATACTGTACACACATACACACAAAACAAAGGCCCCGTCTACAGCCAGAGAATCAATTATCTCACTGTCAGGGCAAACAGAAGAGATTTCCCTGATGAGCAGGTAAAGGTAGAATGGGGATGTTTCACTGTCAGCAAAGAAACAGTTGTAATGAAAACTACAGTATAAGCAATACTTATTGTTTCTAATTTGTTTATGTGTGTAAGGAAAGGGCGTTGATCAGGGAAACAACATTTAATTCATTTGTTTTATTTTTTATTTAAGGGAGTTTTATTTTTAGTTCCCAGTTGAAGATTTTTTACTGTGTAAAAGGTAGCTGCCATTTTTGTGATGGAAGATCAATTCTGGTTGTAGGGGGACTGATGGAAGGAAGATAGTTCTGGTTGTAGGAGGACTGAGTTGCTCATTGTGTGATGTGGTTTAGGACCAGGATGACTGCATGAAACAGATTTCATGATTGGTCACAAGATATACTTTAACCAATAAGACTTCTTTATTTTGGATGCCCATTTTATAATATAGCATTCTGATAAGTGTCAACTAGTTGATTATTATATTAGTAGCATTTTTATTTTAGCTCCCTAGCCTTCATGTTTAAGTTACTGCATCACTGTTTAGTGGATCCACCTTTTTATTTAGGTGTTGCATCACTGTTTGGCAACCTAGTCTCAAAGTATAGTTCCAGCATCACATGTAGATGCCAGCCTAAATTTTCAATATAGTTGCTCCATTACTATGTAGCTCACAAGCCTTTAATGCATATATTGGTCAAGTCCTTGTATGTCAAACCATGTGAGGCAAAACCATGCAAATCAGACAGTGCCAGTCCCTGAGTTGCCCCCCACTGAGAAGGTTATCTGAAATGGGGGGATTGGGGGTACAGCATCCCAAAATGGGGGTAGCGAGGGGCACAGCCTCCCACAGAAAACACTTTCCCCGGTGTTTTCATCCCTCACCCACTGTTCTGACAGCGCAGTATAGTGCTGCACTGTTTTTGCATGTGAGGACTTGACCTCATATTGCCTTAATGTATAACTGCTACAGTACTGTTCAGCTAACAGGTCTTTCTAGATTCTGTCATGTGTTACTAGTGCTGCATGAACCACACTGGCTGCTCATGAAGTGGTGTAATTCCTTTAAAGTGGATCTGTTGACCTACAAGGCCATATATGGGCTGTGCTCAGGCTACCCTTTAGAGCTCCTGCATACTTATGTCCTGGGTTGTCTGCTCTGCTCTGCCAAGGAAGACTTCCCACTCATCCCAAGGGTGAGAATAAAATCATCCAAAGACCAGGCATTTGAGGTGGTAGCCCCGGTCCTTTGGAATGCCTTCTCCAGACTACAAGGGAGGCCCTTCGGTACAGGTCTTTATACATGATCTGAAATGTTTTCAATTTATTCAAGCATTTGGGGATTAGCTAAAGCTGATTAGCTGCAGTATACAAATGTATTGTTATGATTCTTTTATAGGTATATGTTTTTATATGTAGAGTAGTGTCTGTATAGTTGGGTATTTTATTTTGCGTTATTTTTGTAATGGTGCCCTGAGCCTCCAGGAAAGGGTGCCACAAATAA
The DNA here is from genome assembly GCA_016271365.2 of Neoceratodus forsteri. Classification (NCBI taxonomy): domain Eukaryota; kingdom Metazoa; phylum Chordata; order Ceratodontiformes; family Ceratodontidae; genus Neoceratodus; species Neoceratodus forsteri. The sequence continues at coordinate 612,137,252 of CM028134.1, forward strand.
ATAAGAACCACAGTTGTTAGGTGTCTATTCCCTTTTTAGTTGCTAGCCTGTTATATAGTTGTTGTTCTGCTGTTTAGCTGCCTAGCCTTATTTCATTGGTACTGCATCTTTGTTTAGCAGCTTGATCTCTCTCTCACTTCTGTCCTAGTGATAGATTATTATCAAAATGATCTTACGCTTTTTTATCCATGTACTGTAGATGTTATGAAGAGTGGTGCTCACCCCCCCATAACAATGCTGAATCCTGTCTTCTACTCCTTCTCTGACTTTGCCCTTGACTACCCTCCCTGTACCCACCACTTCACCCTTTACACCTCTCTGTCCTCCACTCATTTTCACACAAATTATTGTAGTGTCACAAACACAAGACTGTGGTGTCAATGCAGGAAAGCAACACAAATAGATTAGGTCTAAAGGGCAAAGTGCCTGCTTTTAGTCAAAGGTCTTTAGCAAAGAAACAAATGGAATCCCTAGAAATTGAACATTTGGGGGGAAATTCATAGAAACATATACATTTAAATATGTCATCAGATACTGTAAGGGCCTTCGACCCACCTAGTCTGCCCACAATACCTCCAATAACTGTCCTCTTTTTGCTCTGCCAATATTAGGTTTTCATGTGTCTCAATTCTGCTTATACCAACTGTGAATTTGTAGCTAGAAAATCAGAAGATAATTTCAACAACTGGATGTGACTGACTGCTTTATTATAGCATAGCTTATTATGCACCTTGCAGTTTCAATGTTTCTGTTCACTTTGCACACATTGCATGATCCTTTTTCACAGATACTATCCATTTTCACATATATTATTTCTACTACCTTTGCACTACCCTGTACTCGATTACAATTTATACGTGTGCTTGTTTAAAGGTACTTACAGGTATATATTGTACTGCCTTTCCCCTTCTCACAGGATGCATCTGGGACTAAACTGTTTTCAGGTTAGTAAATAGACTTGCCTACTGTAGGTATCCCAGCAGAAATAACACAGTTAGTGATCAATATAAAAACCCTTTATCAAAAAGAAATTACTGCTCATTTAAAAGCTAAATTTGGATCTTATTCGATCCTTCAGTTACTCAAAGTGGTACAGTGCAAATGACTGCAGACATATGTCCAGATACTACCTAAACGTTCTGGAGGACCCAATCCACTGAAGGACCTTTGCTAGATGTAAAATGGAGTAATCTGAAATACATTTTCATTCTGCTATGTTTGTAAGATTCTCTTCTCTACATGATTTTTGTTGTAGTAACAGTAATAAAGAAAACCTACCACATTTTATATTGTACTGTACTTGGTATTAGAAAACAAGAAAAAAGTGGGTTCATCACATAATTGAATCCTTACAGAAATCTGATGATAGTATTATCCTAAGCATTAGGGGTGTGAGAAAAATATTTCACTGGTGGATCTGAAGCAAAAGTTAGACTTTTGCTTCTGAAAAAGTTTGGAAATCCATTTCTGAAATTATGCAGAAATTCCACCTCCCCTAAATCCAAATACTTCCTGGCTGTAATCCCAGGTGGCTAGTGGTCCCTCCGCCCAACCGCCCCACAGGTACAGATTAAATCCCTGGTGGCTAGAGAATCTCCCCCCCCCCACCTGATCACCCACCGGCTGCAAGACTTGAAAAAGATCATAACTTATAAATAATGCCCCCCTGCCTGACAGTGCCCAGTGCCCACATCCACACAGCCCAAATGTCTTTATTCCCTGGTGGCTAGTGGTCCATCCCCTCCACCCCTTGTGTATAGTAATAGTAACCCCCCCATGTTCATGTCCATAGTCTGCATTTAAAAAAACAAATTCCCTGGTGGTCTAGTGGCTGCTTTCCTAATAGCTCTCCCCCTTCCTATCCCCAGTCCCATTGCCAAATCCTCCTTGGAGATCTAGTGCCCACCCACACCCTAGTAGGAGTTCAACCACCCAGCTCCCACCCCCTTATTAAATCCCACAGTGGGTGGCAGGTGGACCTGAACATCCCTCCTCTCTTCCACCGCCGGTCTGCCCATTGAGCTTTAATGAATGACCGTGTTCCAGTACAGGAATGCGCTCATTCATTAAAAGCTCAGTGGGCAAGCCAGCCATGAATGCATGTTTAAAAAAATATATTTTTCAAGCAACTTTGATGTTGATGTTGTAGACACTGAACCTATGCCATTTTGGAATGCATGTTAAAAAATTACAGTTTTCAAACAACTTTGGTGTTGTAGACCCTTGTTTGGTGCTACAGGTAATCTATCTAGTACAGCAATACCCTGTTCTGTGTTGTTGTTTGAAGGGATAGGCCTCCCCTGTGATTTCACCTTACCCTGCACTGCAGAGTGTTTGTCATTCTTCCCCCACCATTCAAATGTTCCAGCATTCATGTAATGCCCCAGTCAGCTTAGAAATTATATTTTTGGAGTAACTAAGGAGCAGGATTAAGAATAGGAAAGGAAACATATATTGTAAAGATTAGAAAACACATAGAAAGCAACTCTTACAGAACACTAAAATGTGTATTCATTTTAGCTAGTATCTGGTTTTGTTCAAGCAATGAAATTGTACTGCTACAGGCATTCTTGTTCATTATAGTATACTAGTAAACAGACCAATTTTCTAGTGGGATGTTTGTGCTAAATAATACATGTAGTAGGTGTTAAACGACTTAGCCTGAAGACTGGATGTTGCATTTCCCCATAGGCATTACCTGCTACAGATGGTGAATATTGCTTAATTGGAATGTTTTGAAATAAATAATTCTGTTGGACTGAAAACAAATCCTGTGATTTATGATACATTTCTGTGCATTGCACCACTCATTTCATGGTGAATGCAGCATTCCACTAGAAAAATCCATTGCTGATTAACTGCAAGCAATAATGCTTGGGCAGTTCAGAGATCAGTGAAGTCAAAAATACTCTGTTCTGGTCTGTCAGATCGGGTCTATATGGCTCTGGACTGAAATAAATCACATTAAACATCATCAATAAAAATACAGTATATGAAACCATTCATTTTTATTTTAGAGTTTAGTTAGTTAGAGTTGGTGGGGGGATATTAACATTTCATTTAGTGTTAAGGCACTGTAGCTGAATTCACAGCTGGCCCACCCACTGAGCTTTTAATGAATGAGCGTGTTCTTGTACAGGAATGTGCTCATTCATTACAGCTCAATAGGTGAACCGGCCACGGAGGAGAGGAGGGATGTTCCAGTCTGCTCGGCACCAGCTGCAGGATTTAATAGGGGGTGGGAGTGGGGTGGTTGGACTCCTACTGGAGTGGGGGAGTTGGGGGCACTTGACCACCAGGGAGGGATTTGGCAATGGGACTAGGGATAGGGAGGGGGAGAGCTATTGGGGAAATAGCCACTAGCCCACCAGGGAATTTGTTTTTTTTAACTACAGGCTATGGACACGGACATGGGTGGGGGTTACTATCACTATACACAAGGGGTGATGGGGAGGTACCACTAGTCACTAGGGCATAAAGACATCTGGGCTATGTGGATGTGGGCACTGGGCACTGTCGGGGTGGGAGGGCACTATTGATAAATTTCAATTTTTTTTCAAGTTTTACGGTCGGCAGGTGATCCGATGCGGGAGGGGGCACTAGCCACCAGGGATTTAATGTTGTGTTCCTGTGGGGTGGTTAGGGGGAGGTGCCACTAGCCAACTGTTTTTTTGTTTTTATTTGGGGTGAAATTTCAACTATAGCTTTGGCAGAAGTTTTCCGCTCAGCCACAGGTGAAGGTTCAGAAACTTCCACAAACATTTCTTTATTCTTGAAAAAGTTCCACATGGCAAAAAAATCACACTTTCACCCACCCTTACTAAGCATAATATTTACTGCTGAGGATGATGTTATTAATCAGAGAGTTGCAAAATTTTTGATCACCATACAGAAAGTGAGGAAAAGGCTAGTGAAAGCCTGATTTTCTCCTGTCTTATGACCTATGGCACTTTTTATTTCCTTTTGTGTTTTCTATGTAATTTTAACTTGTGTGAAAATTTTAAATATTGTAATTGTCGTGTGTATTGATTGAACAATAACATTTGTACCTACCTGTTTTTAGGTTAGTATATATTTCCAGGCAAAAATGTTTGTAAAGCTGCACCCCTTTTTGTGCAGAACTGCTTCTTTCTCCAAGGACCTCCTCCCTGGTAAAAAAGATGCCACATCTCCAGGAGCTTAAAGGGACACTTTCAAACCCTGAGACCTCAAATTGTCCCTAGATTAAAAAGCTTGTTATGATTGCTTACATTCTGTAGAGATTACAGATGTATATGGTAGTCTGATTCTGATTTTTTTTTTCAGGACTGCCCACTCTACTGGTGTTACCACACACAAGTGAGTTTGTTTATATTCTTTCATCAACTTCCACTGCATCTTTCCTGAGCTTAGGAATGCCCCTAACACAATCTAGACAATCAGAATGATGTGGGAGGAGAGGAGACTATTGTATCATGAGTGGCTACACTGTTCAGGGTGTTCCTTATGTGGAGGTTGTACGCAATAAAAGTATCAAAGTTTTAAAGCAAAACAAGGTTGGGTATAATTGCACCATTCCCATGCATTCCACTTCTTCTATGAAAGGAAGCAGATAAAACAATTAAAAACTTCAATGAGTTTAAAAGAAGGTATGCAATCATAAAATTTGGGTTTGCAGCTAGAAATAATTATATAAAAAGGTTAACAGTGTCCCCTTAACCTGGCGAGCCATCTTCAATAAAAATATGACTAGAATAAGCCTTCTCTAAAATAAGAACACGGGAAAAGGTCTGTAGTAAGAAAATAAATCTAAAAACAGCAGTGCTTGTTAACTGGGGTAGGACTCCACATTTCTAGAAATATCATCTACTAGGGTAACTTTTTAGCTGTGTACATTACACCTATCAAATGGATATGCTGAAGTGGTGCTAGAAATGTTTTTGTCAACCGGTGGCAGAGCACAACTCCTCCCCCAACCCACTTATTTTTATTGCTATTTTAGTCATTGGTAACTGAATAAGGCCCATTAGACACAAGTGCCTGTTTTCAGGGGCAACCTGGGAGCACTGGGGAGATTAATTGGCTTGCTCAGAATCACATAGTATGCAAGTAGTGGTTGTGGGAATCAAACCCACATCTGCTGGACGTACCAAGTTCATTCACAGATCATTACTTTAACCTCTAGGCTATACTGCGAACCCAGCTTTCAAAACTTGCTTAGATTCATCATGGTAGGCCACTCAAGGAAAATGGAGATTCTACCAACTTTATGTCACTTATCTAGTCTTAGGAATTAAAGAAAATGCGAAGACAAATGGCATGATTCTGGTAGTGATAATTGATACCGGGGCTGTTTCTTTTTTTGTTTGGAGCTCAGCTTCTTGAAAGAGTAGTGTAAATGTAAATGATCATGGCATTTAGTTTAAAAGCACAAAATGTGCATTGCTAATTTTCTCAGGAAATAGGAAAACTGCAAATTAATTCTGAACTCTTGCAGTTGTGTGTATATATATATGTATATATTCCTTTATAAATGTGCTCTATAATTGCAAGACAATTAGTACAGGAAATTGCAACTGCCAAATCAAACTATCGAATTTACTTTAGAAAATCAGATCCTTAGTTAGGTAAGGGAATTGATAATATTTATACTTACTAGGCTGCTCTGAACTTCCAAAGCAGGGATTTACTTAGCTTGTAAAGGGAAAAGCAAGGCTTTGATTTTCAGAACCTCACACTAGTCTGGACATAATTTAGTTGTGGTAACAGTAGCACTATATGCCATCAAAAGATAGGCTCTAGATCATGCCAAGGCAGAGTTGATGGTTCTGATAGAAGGTGCCTGACATGACTTACAAATATACAAGGTTAGAAGGAAAAGCTTGAAGAGAAAGCCCAGACAGTGCCAGAAAAAAAAAAAAAAACTTGAGTAAGACGGTGACAAGAACTTGAGTAAGCCAGTGAAAATAGATGTTTCTGGGATGGGATGAGCATGTGCAGAGGATGAAGGAACATCAAACTGGAAACTCAGTAAGTGTATACCATTTGGAAAGAGGTGAAATGGAGATTTAAATGAAGCTGGAGGTACTATACTGTAGCTGAAATTACAAAGGAGAAATTAATGGCAAAATGGAACGAAGGATCAGGTATAGAACAAGAGTTCATGGTGGAGGAAGGCCAAACAGTTACGTTTTGTCAGACTTATGAAAATATTTGGCTTCATTTTATGGCAATAATTATCTTACGGTAACATCATACTGAACAAAATAGACAGAGGTGGCATGCAACAAAACAGGAAAATAGCTTTTTACCTAAAGGTGAAACAGCCGTTAATATTTGCAGTTACAACTGATGTATAGTTTTCTTGATGGGCATACTTTTCTTCAAATTCTTCCAATGATTTCTTGTAACTGAAGATTTAATTAAACACAATTATTGTATGTGAACATTTATATAAATTAAAATCAATATATGCAAATATAGTAATGTGGATTAATCAATTAAAATGTTTTTAATTCACAACGACAACATACAGAAACATGTTAGGTAAACAACAACAACATATTTTAGTTTATGAAAAATGTTATTTATGAATGTGGAATCATGTACATTTCTGCTACAGTAAGACACTGATAGTTAATGCACTGAATTATAAAACAGTAGATCCTGGCCCGAATATTCAAACTGCGCCAGGCTGTGGCACAAGCCTGGGTGCAGCTTAACTTTGTTGCGCAGGGGTGTGGCCTGGGCGATATTCAACTGAGTTGCGCTATGGCACAGCAGCTTTGAATATCGCACCCTGGCCACCCCCACTGTGCATGGCACAGTGGCATCTTGCCATCACAAGTGGCCAGAGTGGAGCATGGAGATGTGCTAGCGCAAGTGCCATTGCGCCACGCACAGCACCTGTGATATTCAAAAGGGGACATGCAAATGGGGCCATAATTTATGCAAGGCACACATGGGGCTATTTGCATGTCATTATGGCCCCATTTGCATGCCATTAGCATGCAGGTGCACCGATCCCTGATGACTTGCACCTGGCACCCTGCCAGGCAGCAGCCGTCGGGGACCGACGCCCCCTGCAGCCCGATCAAGGGCATTCATCTAAAAGAAACCCCCCCGTCCAATATCCCTGGTAGTCCAGTGGACCGATTGCTGCCCGATCACAGGCATCTGTAAATCATAAAATACTCCTATTACCCTGGTGGTCTGGTGTACCCCTCCCCACCCACCACTGGGCCCACCGCCTCGCTCCCCCTGTCAGCTGGCGGGCGCCTTTTCCCAACACCTGCGCCCCACCTCCCCACCGACTGACAGCTCGGTGAGGGCTGCATGCCAGATGGTTCACAGCATGAGCCAATGGGCATGCAGCCCACTCTAACCTAACACAGTCAGATATGTGAATGAATTCATTCACATATCTGAGAAGTCAGTACAGTATGGGCTGCATGCCCATTGGCTCATGCTGTGAGCCAATGAAGGCGTGCAGTCCAAGCTGTCAGTCGACGGGCGGCGGGGGGTGGGGTACTGACACCCGCTGGCTGACCGGGGGCGGGGCGGTGGGGATCAGTAGGCGGGTGGGGAGGGGTACACTAGACCACCAGGGTAATAGGAATATTTTATGATTTACAGATGCCCACGATCGGGCAGCCATCGGTCCACTGGACCACCAGGGATATTGAATGTGGGGTTACTATACTGATGCCCACGACTGGGCACATAGCAGTCCACTGGACCACCAGGGATATAGGACAGGGGCTTATTCTTGTAGACAAATACCCGCGATTGGGCACATAGCGGTCCACTGGACCACCAGGGATATAGGAGGGGGAATTTAGCTACACGGATGCCCACGATGGGGCATGGGGCACCGCCAGGTGCGGCAGGAACTTGGGTGGCCACCCACAGGTGGCAGCTGCTGTGTTGCGCCCTGCAATGCGGCAGCTCACCTGTGGGTGGCCATCACTTGTTCCTTTTTTTTGGGCTTAACTTTGTGCAGGCTCAGGTAGGGGTTGTGCATGCATGACTCTGCACATCCCGGGCTAATGTGGGCTGTGCAGGTTATGCATGGGCACCCCCCACCTGTGCCTGCATACATTATTGATGCGCTCCAGCGCATTGGGATTTGTGCGGCGCACTTTTCCCTTTTGAATATCGCACTGGGGTGCATCAGTGGGTTGTGCATGGCTCAACACTGTTGTGCCATGTGCAACCCTTTTGAATATCTGGGCCCGTGTCTTTTTTAAATTTCTGTATATCTCCTCTTCTTTCTCAGACCTGCCCCCTCCCACTTGGCATTCCCAGCCCCATCACCTGGCTTTTCCCTAGACTTAACCCAGTCTTTATCCCCCATGGTTTACCCCTGTGACAGGGCTATTGGGGATGACAGGCCTTTTTTGAGACCAAATCCTGTAGAGGGGGTTCCTCACTCACCAGTGCTCACCAGTATGGGGCCTGTTGGAGGCTAGCATCACCTTGCATCTGTCATGGTGTTTTATTTTCCATTTTGGTACATGGAATGATGATGGATAGGGTGCATATGCATGTGCATCTAAATAAGTGTGCTAATGTGTAGCACCAGTCAATGTCTCCCCACCATTTAGTAGTGCTATCTGCAACGTCACCTGTCTCCCCAACATCTAGCAGTGCCATCTGCAACTTCACCAGTCTCCCCACAATCTAACAGTGCTATCTGCAACTTCACCTATAGATAGATAGATAGATAGATAGATAGATAGATAGATAGATAGATGGATGCTCTACCAATGGCAGCTGTTTCCCTCCCTTGGAGGAGGATAGCATCTAACAAGATGCTCAGTCCAACTCCTACAGGTGGCCCATGATACCCTGGACTTCTTTCCAAACCTGGAGGACTAGGATTGTGAGTGGTAGCTCTATTACTGTGCCAATGAGCTAGATCAGAAAATCCTGTATTTCAATTCCATTATAGCCAGGTACTCACTGTGTGTTCTTAAGCAACTTCTGATTTTTCATAGAGTTGTTATTTGCATTCTTGGTGTGTTTATTGACTCTTTAGCCCCTACCCACCTCCCTGACTGGTCACCTTCTTCACCCAGGGCTCATCTGCTCAGATGCTCCCACAGCTTGCCACCTGTGCTAGGGCTGGAAGGGGGAAGGCCATCCTCCTCAACCCCTAGTGTACAGGTCCAGTTCTCAGCAGGGTCCTGCGGTGATGGTTCAGGCCGATGCAGGTGTATGGGTCTTCCTGTTGTGCAACCACTGGACTTTTTCCCATTTTACATCCCTTCCTTGAGGTCAGTATGCAGCATGAAGACACTGCACATACCTGAAGGCCTTTGCCTAGCCCTGTGAGATGTGGCCACATGTTGTGCCAATTAGTTACTGCTGGGTGGCAGTCAAGCAGTGAAGTGGGCTGCTTCCCACTCCCTGAAGGAGGTTACTTGTTTGTGGATTCTTGATTCTTCTTCCCCTTGCTGGCCATGAGTAGAGATGCAGCAAAATTTTATTTTGCCAACAAAATTCGGGCAAAATCAGAAATTTCGCCCGCTTAAATATTTCACAAAATTTTGCCCATTTCACCAGAATTTCATCAGTGCAAAATGCAGAATTTCGTATAAACATTATTTTTAAAAAGTGTTTCCTCCCCTCCTGCCCAGCTTAGATTAAAATTTCTCCCCCCAAGACACTACATCCCTAGTGTCTAGTGGTCCCATGCCCCTGGCTGATTGCCGGCACGCAGTATAAAGAATTACCTCCCCCCCACCAAGATTCAGCCCTGTCCCCCATCTCCAATGAATATAAATTTCACTGGAGTCTAGTGGCCCCACCTCCCGGCTGATCGCCAGCCAAATAATGAATGACCCCCAGATTCACAGCCATCCCCTCCTCCTCCTCCTCCCATTGTCAATAAGTGCTGGGGCCCCAGCCAACATCAGTTCTCTTGTGAAAAAAACAACCTTTCCCTGTTGGTAGTAACTCCATCACACCCCATACCCCCTCATTTATTATCCCTCCATGTGCCACCAATATAGCCCTCCACTCACCTGCATGGCTTGCAGCCTGACAGAGCTCTTTTACAATGAGCCCAAGGGTGTGGGGAGGGGTGGGATTACCACTGACAGGTGGGGGGGTGAAGGCTGGATGGGCTGGATGGGAGGGGAGAAAGCACTTTTTTTTAAACTGTATTTATGCAACAACTTGTGGAACTCTCTCACGCATCCTCCAGTGCCCCCAACTCTACCTCCATGCCTGAGAGGCCTCCTGCTACCTGGCACCAGCCCGGCTATCCCCCTGGCTCTAAGCCCCCCGAGGTAGGGCCGCTCTATCTGCCCAGGGCGCTCCATCTGAAATTCGGGCTGGGATGGGCTCGGCCCGGGGAGGAGTGAAACCAGTGGTGGAGTGTGGTCAGGTGGATGTAGGTGCCATCGCCTATCCACGAGCCGAGAATTTTTCTATTTTGTTGAATCCCTAGTCCCATCCCCCTGGAGTTCGGTTGTGCAATGACGTCACGACGTCTGCCGCAACTCCGCCTCTCTCTACTGTAGTGCCCAGACGTGTGCACATCCTCCAGTCTCCACCGGGGGATGCTGTTGCACTGGACAGTCCCTGGATCTCTCCCCAGAGAGAGGAGAGCAGTCTACAGATGTTCAATCTTCTCTCTCCCCTGCTGACCCCTGACAATCCAGGCTCATTCCAGAACCTACGTCACTGGCGTGGCGTGAGGTGTGGCGTCCAGCACCTCAACCCTCAGCGCCACCAGGCCAGCTCAGGGAAGCACATATATATAGATATAAAATCCACATTTACAAATAGAGTGTGCACACGGATAAGGTGGTGATAAAGGAAATAGATAAAGTTCCAAGCACACACCAAGCCTATAAGAACAATGTCACAATGAAAATAAAGTTTAACTTGCATTTTATTGTGATAATTACACCACACCTGACATGTTTCAGAGCAAAGGCTCCTTTTTCAAAGGCTAATGTGAAATACTCATAGACACTCACTAAATAGTGTGATGTGTACCATGTGATACTTGTCTATCTAGTCAGAAAGTCAAAAAGCCATTCTAATAGTTTAACTGGTCACACCTGTGTGCTGCCCTAAGTTACTCATGCATAGAAAAAAAAGAAAAAAACTGATGTTGCATTTTAAATAAGCTCAAAGTTAAAAACTTCCCAATATACAAAGAGATACAAAATTCAAAGAAAAAAACATATAAAACAACTCAGATGAAGACGTGAATGTATATTTAAATAAACATCTTAAATAATTTTTTCAATAATTAATCAAACTTTAATGTTGTTTTAAAAGAGAATATAACATGTTGCCTTCACTTTCCTATTATTACAAAATTCTTCAGAGACATGGGGCAGGATTCTCAAGGAAAGACGAAATTCCTGCAGCTACGGGGAAAAAGGCTTGCTGCAGTGCAGAAACGCAGCTGCGCTGTATTCTCAAAGAAAACCAGCGCACCTGCGGATTTCCATAAAAAGTGCCACATATGCGGCAATTTAGCTGCCACAGGACTTGTGCAAGTGCTGCAAATCTGCAGCTGCGGAGGCTGTGAAGGCACAGCAATAGGGAACCACTAGCTGACGCAGCAGACTGTAACAGTGCTGCTATAATATGAGGCTGACAGCACACACAGAGACCAGCAACCAGTCCCCAACTGGGACCACAGCAGCACTACAGGTACCTGTGAAACCCTGGCACCACAGTGGCTGACTGTCCCTGCTGGTCTTCTCTCCCTGGGGTGTTCCTGTAGCCTGGGGGGGTAGCACTCACTGCTGTCTGGTCAGGCTCTACTGCTTGTGGGGCTCTGTCATGGGCTGCACTGGGTCTAGTAGTTGATGCCTGTTGCCATAGCATGGCAATGTGTGCTTTCAGTGCTGTAACATCAGTCACTGCAATACTGTCTGAGATGTTATTACCTGTGGTACACCTCCACCTTGATTGATTCCAATTGCTGGGGCACTACTGCAGTGTGCTGAGGGAAACTTACGCCTCTTTTCACTGTGTGTAACATTTTTTCCTCAGCTGCGGGGAAAAACCTGGCTGTGAATAGCCTTTCAGGGGCTGTGCTCCACTGATCTCACACCCTTTTGTCCTGACGGACTTCCGCAGCTGCACTTCTTTCCACAGTCCATAGTGGTTTTTCCCGCAGCTGCGGGTTTTTTTGTGAATACCACTTGGAGTAAACTCCCCTTTTTTCCATAGCTGAGGGAGTTTTGAGGACTTAGGGAAGGTTTTGCACCTTCTGAGAGCCTTGAGATTCCTACCCATGAGCTGACAGATTGGGGGGGAGGAGAGTTAGAGAGGTATAAATATATTCACACATTTCTGTTTCTCTTCATAATAAAGCACTGTGGTGTACATATGCCAAAGGCACACTCAAAGGGGCAGCTATCCATTATTTCTCACTTGCTTTCTGTCTTTCTCCCTTGTTGTCCTTTTGATTTTTCACATAAAACAAAAGCAGGAAGAGCATGGGGTACAATATTACAAAGAAACCACATTCATAAATAGGCTGGGGGGGACCTCTTAAATCTCTATTCAAATACTGTATATCCAGGAAAACATTATATGATCATCTACCCTTTCTCAAATAGGGACATATATCTAAATGTGTATTTAGTCCTGGATGTTTATTTGCTTTCAGTGTAATAATCCAAAAGTTCCCTCTAATATGTAAAAGATTCTCAAAGTTTCCCCCTTCCGGATTTTGGTTAACTATATCCACAGCCATAAATTTAAAAGAATGTAGCTGCGGATCTGTAGTTTCCAAAACATGCAGAGCTGTGGCGTCCTTCTTTTAGGTTTGGTGTGTGCTTGGAACTTTATATTATAATCCATCTTGGCTCACAAATGGAGAAGTTTGCCCATAGGTGGTGAAATGCCACATTTTGCCAGTGAAATTATTGGGGATTATACAAAATATTTAGCTGGGTAAAATTTCTCAGTTTCGCACACCACTAGCAATGAGGGACCCTTGTCCATTACCAAACCTGAGACTCCAATGTGGCATGAGGTGAGAATCCAAGCACCTCAGCCCTCCATACTACTGGGCACCTGCCAAATGACAGTGTACAGCGTGGTCTGTACACCTATTGGTCCACTACATGGACCAATGGGTGTGCATACCTTACTGTACTACACAGGCCCAATATGTGAATGAACGAATTCATTCACGTATCGAACCTGTGTCTAGAAAATGGTCTACGCGCCCATTGGTCCACGAGTGACCAATAGCCATGCAGACTGTACTGTATGCTGTCATTCGCAGGTGGCTGCGGGCATGCGAGTGGGTGCTGCCACTTGCTCGATGACGGAGGGCTGCTGGGTGGCGGGGACCTCTGTGGGTGAGTGGGGAAGGGGGGTACCACTGGACCACCAGGGTTCTCATCCTGACATATGCCCATGATTGGGTGAGGGCAGCTTCCCAATGGACCACCAGGGATCCTAATTATACATATGCCCACAATTGGGCAATGGGGGAACTACCTCAGGACCACCAGGGATCCTACTTATACATATGCCTGCGATCGAGTGATGGGGGGGCATCCCACTGGACCACTGGGGATCATATATTTACTTTTGCCCGCAATCAGGTGACAGGGCATGGGGCACATATCTACCAGGGCAGGGTACTTGTGGAAGGTGTACCTGCTGGCCGGCTGGCCTGAGCCCGCACCGGCTCAACTTTGTCCACCACTGTCCGGCGCATGTAGGGGTTGTGCCACCAAAAGCACAGCACATCCCGGGCTGAATATTGGGATGTGCCACATATGCATGGGCATGCCCCCTGCAACTGCGCTGCATACATTTCCAATATGCCCTGGCGCATCAGGGGTTGTGCTGCGCCACCTGCCCCTTTGAATATCACACTGGGGCACATTGGGGGGTTATGCATGGTGCAACCCTGTTGCGCCAGGCGCAACCCCTTTGAATATCCAGGTCAAAATGTTGAGAAAATGTCCTCAAAATTTGGTTGTTTATAACTCTGCAGCATTAAAGATATATAACTAGCATTTGTCATGCTTAACCTGTTTGTATGGGTCCTAAACACTGCAAATCTAAAGAGATTCAGTAATTGGTATCATTTTGTGATCATTAGCAAAGTAGACACCAGAGGGCTACTCACAAACAGTAGCAATGCAAATGGCTAGAGTAATATTAAGAGGTTCCACCAACCTGGACAGTGACATACATTTTGTCAATGCTGGTTACAGCGCTGGCAAATACTGTATTATCGAGCACTGCAGCACCAGGCATTTGGTCTCCTGGGAGATACAACATCAAAGGGCCATCCTAGAAAACAATCTGCTTTTGCAAGGGGCTTCTCTCCCTGAACCCCCAGTATGAGGGGCTTTGCTCCCACACCTTCAGAACTAAATATAACCTCCTCTGGGGCAGGCATACCCCAGAGGGGGTATAAACTGAGCAGGAGCAAAGGTTGACAGGAGTGAGGGGGCATTCTAAAATCAAGGTTGCCCCTTTCACTATCACCCTTGCTGCGATGCCTAAATGTAGTCATCAACTTGACAGACTACGGTATTAAGAAATGGTTCAGAGACAGATTCAAAATGGATGCAAGGAAGTATTATTTCACAGAGAGGTTGTTGGAAGGGTGGAACTTCTAGATTCTCTAGCCTAACATTCTAACAGGTTCCCAACGTTAGGACCACCAAAGGTCAAAGGTCACTTGCCACCCTCATCCCAGTCCTTTAGAATACTCTTTCCAGGACATGGCATGCCTGAACCTCTATTGATGGCTTTAAGAAGACCTAAAGACCCCTCTACTAAACAGTAATATATTTATTTATCTAAACGTTTTACCAGGAAAGCATACTGAGCAGATAACTGCTTGCTTCCAGATGCGTCCTGGGGGGAGGGGAACATTGGAAAAATACGAAAGTATACAAAAATTGTGCTTGAGCAGCAAGTAGAACAGCATGTGATACCATACAATGCAAAACAGTGCAATTCAATACACAAGACACAGTACAATATAATATAAAACAATACAAATGGAGAAGAACTATAGCAACTAAAATAGTGCAGCAGGATTCCAGCATTAAGCTGCCAAGGCGACACTGTGTCTGGTAGTCCAGTCTAAGCAGGTATGCAAGTGCTATGACATAGTTCAGCAGCAAGAAGGTTAGGAGCAGGAGTAGGAGGTGCAGATGTGGTCTTTAAGGAGAGTGTTGAGATAACCAGGGGAAGGGGCATGACAGTTGGTAGAGGTGAGAGAGTTCCACAATTCAGGCAACTGATTGGAGAAGGCATCCTGGTCTGCAGGGGTGGATATGTGAGGGCAGATAAGGACAGGAGTCAAAGTGCCTGAGGAATTGGAGGAGGGAGGAGGAGAAGAGCAGAGAGAGAGAGATAAGTGGGCAGAGACTGTGACCAGTATTTAGCTGTAAGACTAGTGCAGTGCATCTGCCTCCTGTTCTGTAGGGCTGGGAGGGACAGGGACTGGTAGAGGAGACAATGGTAGATACAGGGCGGAGAGTCCAGGGTGAAATGTCAGAAGAAGTGGTAGAGGATGTCCAGTCTGGTTAGTGAGGTTTTGGGAGTGGCACTGTAGACTACATCCTCGTAGTCAAAAATAGGTTGAATCATTTTCTGTACTATTGCACGGTGGGCCAGCAGTGGGATGTACCCATGGTTGTGATACAAGGCACCCAGTTTGGGGTGCAGTTTCTTGTGGATGGCCTCAATATATGCAACAGTACTTGATGACCTACTCCCCTCATTGGCAGCTTGCTTTCTGCCCTTGAACACTCCTTTATCATTTTTATTTCTTTTGAGCCCGATGCACCATATTATGGCCCCTATGCACTAATGTGTGGGAAATATGACATGAAATCACGGAGGAACAGCGTGCAGTTACGCGTCATGAAGGACCCCAATGCTACATGGCATCTCCAACAGGCCATGCACACAGGGGCATGCCAAGCAGCTGTGTGCAGACAAAGGAGAAGCCGACAATGGGACCGCCTTGACCCCACCATAATAGTAGTTGGCACACCCTGTATAGTAACGACTATAAATGCTGCTTGACAGAACACATAGGAAGCCATGACAGAGCAGGAAGGAGGCAAGGAAGGGGCACCACCACGAGATGAGGCAGAGGAGCAAGGGACCAGGGGTGGATGCGGGTGCAGATGTGGTGGCAGATGAGGTGGTGGTCGCTTGAGAGCGACCAAATTCAGCGGCGGACAGGTGCTCACCATGGTTCCAGGCATATAGCAACAGTACAGCTGCCTGTATGGTGCCCAGGCACTGAGCACCCCTCCTGAGGTCAAGGCATGCATCTGGCTGGACATCCAGGCCACCAAGAATGCCACAGGGTCTGAGGCACGGACGCTGACTGCAATTAAGCACAAGTGGCTGGACATGCGGGCAGTAGTGAAAAGGAAACTCATCATTGGCAACAGGGCATGGCTTAGCACAGGCGGGGGCCTCGCCGTCCACCAACAGCCAGATGACGCCGCTGGAGCACCTCATCACCAAGACCCTGACAGATGTCGCCATCCATGACATGGTGGAGGGGGTGGACACCATGGCAGGTAAGGGCAGTAGCCATGCACAGCACACTGCTGTGCCCAGAGGCACGGTTTGCGACCACACTAATGTACTGCACTGTACCTGCAGGCAGTGCCATACAGCCACAGAGTGGCACAGCCCACATTAGGGACACCACCAAGCCGGCAGTAGTGACCATCACCCAGAAGCACACAGGTAGGTATGCACAGGTCGGGGGGCCAGTACCCAGGAATGGCCATGGGGAACACACACCATGATAACATGTCCATCATGTCTCCACAGGTGCAGAACCGGGGAAAGAGACAGCAGCAGATCTGGGGACTGAGAAGGACAGCCCAGCAGTGCCACTGGAGGATGACAACAGGTCATGCAGTGAAGCAGATGCAATACCATCTGGCCAGTGTACACAGGGCGAGCATGCAGGGGAAACAGCAATGGCAGCATGGTCCAAGGCCACAGATGCATGCAGCAGCAGTGGGCACGGTACAGCACCAGATGGTCATACCCCTACGGTCCAGCACAGATGCGGAATGCTGACAGTGACGATGAGGGGCCATTGGACAGGGACGGGCCATTGCGCCGTGCCACCAGTGCACAGACATACCTGGAGGGGCAGTACTGCCAACTGCAGCAGCTGGAGCATGACTGCCTGGCAAAGCAACACCACAGCACCACTGCCCTGGAGGCCCAGACAAAGGTGGCATGCAACATGCACAGTGCCATATTAGGATATGCAGTGGCCCTGAAGGGAATTGAGGAGCGCGTGCGATGATCACCAGCATTAGTGGGACAGGAACAGATACGCCTGGCCATTGGTATGGACACAGGCACAGGCACACAGTGGTCACTGCCCACACCACCTGGCCAAGCAGCAACCCCCAGGCATGCCCACCCTGCCCGACATTGAGCATGAACCACAGGTGTGTGGCACCGCAGCGGGTGCAGGCACAGCTGTGCCCACACCAATGAATAGGGACAGTGCCACTGCTGATAACGCAGTGTCCAACAGCAACACTGAGGGTCTGGGACATGACACGATGGCCATTGAGGGACATGACTGGGCTCCAGGTGACCACAGGGACAGGCAGGGCCCCATGTACACGTCTCCCCTGCTAGGAGGCTTGGTAGCAGAGCATCGGCATGGCTATCAGGCAGGCCAGGCACTTACGGGAGTGGCTAGCCATGCACCACACTGCACTGCATGTGGCAGCCTGCACATACACACACATGCCATGCACCGAGCACAGTACTGCCACACTGGGATGGTACCCGAAGGGACCAACACATCCATCATGCACACAGGTGCATTACGCCAAAACTAATCCACCCACCCATGCCATGCTGCACTCAGATGTTGGTATCATCATCGTGCACAGCCCCCCTGCACTGCGCCATGGCCCATAAGGTCTGGCACACCTTCAGCAGTTGTCTGTGGCACAGACCCACACCAGGCATGGCATCAGCCAAGCAGCCTGCATGACACTAGTGGAGAAACGTGCCATCGATGAGTGCCTGGCAGGCCGCACGGCCACTGACAGTCCTTGGCACATATGCGGGCACGTCGTCATCATCCCCATCACCCTGGGAGCATCATGCAGGGGCCCTGGCAGTGGCACATTGGCATGCTTCGCTATGTTGTGCAACATGGCATGCACCATGAACACATGGCATGCCTTTTCTGGGGACATCATGAAGCTGCCCTCGGTGTGGTCCAAGCACTGGAACCACATCTTCAGCTGGCTGATGGTCCACTTCATGACTGCCCTGGTTAATCTGTGCACTGTATTGTACACCTCCTTTGCCAGGCTGGCCGGTACATGGATCGGTGTCATGAGGTTGGGTCTCAGTGGGTAGCCACTGTCACCTGCATGTGGGGGGAGAAATTGGTCAGTGGGCCCTCAAACGTCCTTCGGGGGTCAGTGTACACCTGCAGTGGCATGATACTCATCGAGCAGTCACCCATCCAGCTGTCCTGTACAAAGCAGTGCCCCCATGCCTGAGGCATCAAGGATGTAGGAGTCAACCCGGCCCAGTGGCGCTGAGGGTTGAGGCGCTGGACACCATACCTTGTGCCACACTGGCGACCCGGTTTCGGACGTGAGCCCGGGACACCAGGAGTCGGCAGGGGAGGGATAGGATGGAGCATCCAGAGGACAGCTGTCCTATCCCGGGGAAGGATCCAGGGTCAAATCACTCTATAGCGGCCCCTGGTGATGACCGGGGGTGCTACTAGAGCGGTGCAGCAAGAGGGAGCAGAGTATGGCAGATGTCAGCTACGTGCCTGGAAGAGATTGCACGCCGGTACTCCTCAAGGAGGAAAAATCAGAAATCGGCTTCCAGTCAGGCAGCATGAGCTTCCGACTCCTGCTGCCCGACCCAAATGGCACCTCCTCATACAGATCCTGCTCCCGTGGGTTGAGCTGGTAGCTCCTTACCACCCCTCCACGGGGGGGGGTAATCCATGGGGGTAATAAGGAGGATGGCCTGATATCAGGTGTCTGGGCTAGGGGGTCGGTCGGGATGTCAACACCAAGCAGAGCCCAGGGGAGAAAATACGAAAGAAAAAAGGAAAAAAGATGTAGGAGTCATGCGTTGAACCTGGGTACTTAGTGCACATCAGTGATGATGCCTGTTGCATTACAGACAACTTGGCTATTTATACTGTGGTATCCCTTGCAGTTCTGATATGCCTCCTCATGCGCTGATGGTGTTAGTATTGCAATGTGTGTGCCAAGAATGGCACCACACACATTTGGCATGCCGTGCATGGCATAGAATGCCTCCTTGGCCTGGTTGACTGTACCTCTGCCGGTGTGGCCGGGAAGGCAGTGTGCTCCCTGACATGGAGGAGGAGGGCATCCATCACCTGTGCAATAGCCCTGGACATGGGTGACTGGGACACACCAGTGGTATCCCCCATCACCAGCTGGAAGGAACCAGTCACGTAGTAGCCAAGGGTGCACAGCAGCTTCGTCTCCATGGACATGGCATATGACCGCCATGTCTGAGGTTCAATTGCACTGTGGATGATGTCGCACAGGTCCATAATTGTGTGCCATGGTAGCCTGAACTTATCAATGCAGTGCGTGTCACACCATATTGCAGCATCTGTCCGGATGTGGAACACACATGGCTGTGGACCGCACCGTTGCCACAATTCTGCCTGCTCAGTGAGCAGGTATAGGTGCATCAATATACCAGGACACATTCCGATATACTGGCCATGCTTACGGTGGCCTGTGAACCGTGCACATGGGTCCCCTTTGTATCACCACTGCATGGAATGTATGGCTTTAAATAGGTGTTGCCATGTGGCTTGGTGACCTGCCTCTGCCACATGCACTATGAGGGGGTGCTGTGAGGTGACCATGGTGGGATGCATGCTTGAAAGGAAGGCCATGTTCCCCTGGCACCTGTTCCATGTCTCTGAGATGGACTTCATGGACAACTGGGGGTATGGGGACCTCTGGGCAGCCCGTTGCTTTGGCATGGTGAGTGTGCAGTGCATGGCCCATGGAGCTGCAGTACATCATCTGTGTCCAGGGGGGGCACTGTGCTATGCTTACTAATGATGTTCTGTTCATTCCTACAGAGCCATCAAGGGATGCCATCCAGGCTCGAGCTCACCCTGCCGACCCAGCTGGACTGGATGAATGTATACATGTCATCCAGGATGCATTTCAGGCATTGTCTGCCAGACTATCTGTTCTTGAAGGGAGCAGGGCTAGACCTGGACTATGAGGACCATGCCTACGGGGCATGGGAAATCTATGTCCCACCACCGGTGAGTAGCCTGTGCCGGGGGGGCTGTCCTGGACAAGTGTACTGATTCCTGTTCCCTTGCCTTGCAGCGCTACAGGGGCCCGGTTCACATGATGATGCTCTGCTATGCTGACTGCCATGTGTCAGTGGAAGACCCAGTTGGGATGGATGATTAGGTGGAGGCCGAGGTCAGCAACATGGCCGATAGGACCTCCACTGAACCCTGCACTGCACAACTACCACAGCCCATGACTGGCCTGCTGGGGCCTATATAGACTGTGCACATGGTTGTACCTGGGCTGTGGTGGACTGTGCCTTGTGTGTTAGGGGTGTGTGAGGTGGGGGCTGGCATTTGGGGGTACACCTTGTCTGCTGTGGGGTTGTCGGTCAGCTGCCATGTGTGTTTGCATTGTGCTGTGCTAATAAACCTTTTTCATCTCTGCACACGTGTGTTCACTATCTCCGGGGCAGTGGGTGTTGCATGTCACTGGTTTCAGGGGCCGGGCATGGCTGCCCGCCAGTGGGTGGGCCCCTCCATGGCTGTCCACTGGGCTTCTGCCCCACATGGTGCCATGGTTGTCTGTGCTTGTGATGGTGGTCCATGTGGTACACATGCCGCTGTCACATGGTGCCGCCATCACATAGTCACACGTGTGTGGCCGGCATGTGTGCAGTGCCTTGGCATGTGGGAATGATCCGTGCACCTGCTGCTGTGGCATTGTTGGCCTGTGCATAGCACCATGCCATTGACTTGCAGGCCGGTACACACTGCACGTCTACCTGCCGCATGCTGTCATGGCCCCCCTTCATGTCTGTGGGGTGCATGGCCCCGTCCAGTGCATTGCCTGCCATGGGGCATTGCCACCGTATGGGTGGGCCGGGTGTCTGCACACTTCTACGCCACCTTGGACGTGGCATACTTTAAGCATTTTTGCCTCTGCTGCCATCTGTCACATTTTGGTTTGTGCATATGAGTAGCTGCTGCCTACACTGCTTTTTACACGGCCACACCCCACACTCCTGTGCTGCGCTGTGTCGGCTGTGTGCATGCTGCGCATCCTTTGTGCATGACAACAGGGAGAATAATTTGGGCTGTGAGTGGCTTTTGGGGGGGGGGCGGCACTAGACACCAGGGCGTATGGGTTTATTTTTTTCTTATTTTAAAAAAAGAAGGGGAAATTGTTTAACCAAGAATGACACACTAATCTGAAGCTTGTTTCCAGATGCAACCTGGGAGCACAAGGAAGTTAAGTGACTTGATCAGGGTCACAATGCAAGTGGGGGCTGTGAGATTCAAATCCAGGTCTCCAGGTTTGCAGCTCTACCATAGCACTACTGCCTCCTTACGGAGGGGCCAGGGTAACTGGGGGCTTTATTAAATTACGTCTGATAATCAGCGGGGGATAACCTGACAGGAGACTGAGATGAACTCAACATACCTAAAATTTTGCCCAAATTTTGCTCACAGGTGCAAAATTTCACCCATTTATGGGTGACATTTTGCTCACTCCAAGGGTGAAATTTCACATTTCGCCCAGTGAAATATTTTGCGTAATGTACATCTCTACCTAGAACTATCTCAGTAGTTGTACACTAGTCACTCTAGGAGTGAGCAGACTTGGCTATTCAACCATACAGTACTTATCTAAAATGGTGGAAAGATCTACCTTCACTAAAGTGAGACAAAATTTGAGTCACAGGGATGTTGTGTAAGGTTCATTCTCATCAATGTGGAATGAGCTTTCTCTTGATTAATCCCTACTTTCCACACAAGAACCCATAGCTGTTGACTTAACTATAGTTAAGTGAACTGTTTAAAACTGAAACTCAGCAGTAGATGTAAATTACATGAAGGACAACTGAAAGAGATGCATATGAAAATAGTATTGATATTATTACCTTTCTAGAAATGGTACTAACTCTGTCAACAGCACCTGTAGCAAGGACTTTCTAAGTTCAGGAGTAATTTCTTTAGCACATTCTCCTCTTCCATCGATATACTAGAAACAATGAAATATAAAAATGTGTTTGTGTTATCAAAATGCAACATTTTTTTGTCATATATTAATCTAATAATATGGGATAACTGCAGCAACCAGACATGTACCTAAAATGAACTGCACAGCTGTGACCTGCAGGCTAAATGAATAATCACATAGCACAGAACCAGAATTACTGTAATAATGTATAAAACAAAAGAAAATAGCAAGAGAGGTTGCCTTTCCTATTCTAAAGAAGCTCATATAAAGGAGTTTCTAAGAAAAGTAATTCTGCTGAATCAGTTTCAACAACAAATAAGCTGTTCAGCCAAATAAAGTGAGTTTTAAGAATCTACAAACTAATCATAATTCAGAATTAATTCATAATTAGTTCACTGTCCTTTAGCCTCAAGAAGCATAACTAAGAAATCTGTTTAATAAGGTTAATCATAATGAAACGTATAAGAACAAATATTTTAGCATTTTAACCAAACCGGTGATAGCCTAATACAAGACAAAATATTGCAGAACTAATATATTTCACTTTTATTTTATTTTTGCTGTATTCACTGAGCATCCAGAAACCACAAAAATATTATGATAGTGAAATATTGTTACTCCCACTGCTGTTGTTACAATAACCCAGCAGCCATGAAAATTACCTGCAGCACATATGCTGCCACTGCCTGGACCGCTAAATATTTTGAACATGAAATATATTAGTTCTACAGTATATTGCTAATTAGTTCATCAATACTGTGACTCCAACAGCATCCTGATGCAAAAATATATATAGGCTGTACTACAGAACATCTATACTAAGTACAACTATAATTGCTTTAGTGGTTCTTAATATACAGCCCAAGCTGTAAAAAAAGCATAAGTCATAATATATGCATAATTAGGTAAACAAGGCTAAGATAAAAACAAGCTCAAGATGTCAGAAAGGAATGCTGAAACCAACTTTACTGATGAGTGAATCGGTGGTTTTCAACATTGCTTTCTGACATCTTGAGCATATTTACGTCTTGGCCATGTGTGCCTAATTACGGCCAAGACATAAACAGGTAAATGTGTTCAAGATGTAAATAGGCTTAAGATGTGAGAAAATAATGTTGAAACTAACATTAATTATCAGTGAATCTGTGGTTTTCAAAATATAACCTGAGAAAGGGAGGAACCAAACAGAGTAAAAACAATATGGGGAGGATTTTCAAAGGCCAGGGAATGATGCATGGTGCTTACGTCAAGAAGAAATGATGCAAGGGGCACCCTGTTCCACACTGTGCACCATTACTGATCTTGGAACATGATCTGCATCCAAAGTGGGGCCACCTGCACCAGACTGGCTTGTGATGATCCTCTGTCTGCACTATGAAGGATGAGGGTCTGCCCTAGCAAATAGCTGCAGCATCCTCTTCCAAGGTATTTTTGAAGCCTGCTGGACCTGCTTGTGGTTAGACCAGCAGAACTGGTCAGATGGACAGCAATGTCAACAACAGCAGGCATGGCAGAAGGAGCTATAGAGCCACACTGCCCTCATACCACCGTGATCCTCCATGCATTGTGGTGCCATGGTACTGCAACAACATCTGCAGTCCCAATATTGATGATTGACATGGTTTCAACTGTATGGCATACAAGCGAGAAACCTCTATGGACCTGTGGTGGCCACATCATCTGCAGTTGGTGCCAACCTATCTACCATATCCCCACAAAGGCACTGGGCAGTACGTGCTGGCAACTGAGTGTGGCAATACAGTGCAGTTCTGAGCAGGCAGGAATTCACCCTATGCTCTACGTTCATGCAGCACATTGGGTTGGTGCAGTTCAGAAATGTGGACTGACACTACAATATACTGTACAACCCATACAACTGCAGAGGATGTACAGTAGTGGTTGTCTACCAAAAGACTCAGCCACATGGCATCAGCAATGAGTACATAAGAATGGCCCGGGACAGAAAGGTTGCTGTTTTGCCATGAACAGTCCCTAGCCCCATTTATGATTGTGAAGCAGGCAGACAGTAGCAGTGCCATACAGTCTCAAGGAGGCTAATGCTGTACTGTGGGGCTTTTGTTGGTTGTAGCTGTGGGGTGCTGCCTGCTGCTCAGCAGCTATATCCATGGTCTACTCCACCTCTCCCAGCTGATGTAGGATGGCACCTCATGGAGGCATATAATTACCAGTCTGGGATGGTCTGCATCATATGCACACACAGTACATACTTGTACATGTCCCTGATACAGTTTTCCTCTAACAGTATGGTTCCATTAATCGTGGGGCAGCTGGAGTATCCCATCAGTACACAGTTCACTATGGCATACAGGGCGTCACAGCTGTCTACCAGAAGGCAAATACTGGTTTTAACGTCTTCATCTGTCTTTGGAGCCATCTATATGGGCATATGCACATTCCTATAGGTGACAATGTTGGTCAGGATTCTGTTGTGAGGCATATCAGCTTTCCTTAACAAGAGGTTAAAGTGCAATGTCTGTTCAGCAGAGGGAAGGGGAACCACCTTGGCTACTGACCTGACCAGGATTAAGTTAGCCCGCGACACTTTCACCCTGCACCACAGGCCACTCGAATCATTAAAAATTACTCTCTGGTGATACTGACACTGTCAAACAACCCTCTCCTTATGTTGCTGACAGGTGTCACATTAATAACCTGTGTGGTTGGAGGGGGGGGCTCTGGCAGGATTGGAAATGTAGAAATACAGCTGGGAGCATAGTGGACAAGATGCTGTGCTATATACTACAAATGGAAGATAGACTAAAGGATAGTTAACTAACTCAGTGCAGATCCAAATCAAAGATAATACTGAGTTATGTTGAATGGATACTCGACTCAGATTTATACATGTAACAGGCATAGCACAGCCATCTGAGACAATCAATGGGGCCACATTTTTCACATGTCAGGGGATGACAGAAGCCTCCTTCAATCTCCTTCCATGCATCATCTAGTTGACCCAAGGGACTGCTTATGGCAGCTTTGTGGACTCTGCCACCAGGAACCCACATGTACCAAAATCTAATGCAGGGTCCTTTGCACACTGGGCTTGACTAAGAGCAGATGTTGGGTGCATCCTGCTCTACTCTACAGGCCCTCCGAAAATCCAGCCCTATGTCTCCTGAAAATAGCTTACAAAATGCATAATCCAGTAAATCATATTTTCTCAAGGTGGATTCAGAATTTTAGCAAAAGGGGTGGTCCTTCAACTGCAGGATTACAAATTATAGACAAATAGCAACATAGCAGTTTGCAAAATTTGAAAACAGGGATGTGGTGTACAAAGACAATAGTGGCTACTACGTTTTTTTTTAAAGTTGTGTTGAGTCACATTGTTGTTGCTGTGCTTTCATCTAGGAGGCATGGATGTGTGTTTCTGACTCCCATCACCCTGTGAGCATTGCACCTTGGTCAGAATGCAGATGTAGTGCACTTAGCCTCTAGGGAGAGAGGAAGCATCCACACACCTTCAGCACTTCCTGAGGGGAATTAGATGCAGCAAAGAACGTTGTGTGTAATAATGCAGTGTCCTGCACCACCCTCAGGCAGACAGGGCGCTTGAGTGTTTACAGAGCTGGGTGTTGAGGAGGGTCTGTAACAAGGGTCTAAATCCCAACTGATGAATGACACCCAACATCTGGTTCCACATCAGCATCCCAAGGTTGTTTCTCCCCACAATTCTCCCTGTCCAGACTGCTGCATTTTTAAGAAACTCAAGGTCCTTCCGCCAGCTTCTGTGCCTACCTGGGGTAGCTTACTCTACAGGGTGCAATCCACTAGGCAGTCTGAGCAGAGTCGGAGTGCAGTAGGCTGTAAGACAAACAGGCAGGTTGGTAAACTAACTAGAACCGAAAAGGATAGAAGGACAATAAATGGAGGTCAGTAGCTAGGTAGCGATAGATAAATTAATAGGAAAATGCTGTGTTGTATGGATACCTGGAGTATGTCAATTGGAAGTTCACTGTAGTAACATCCATTAATTTTTGCTGGCAGGTTTCCCTGAGTCCACCTGTTTATTTCCAGTTCTAAACTTTTCTTCATCCAGATGCATGTTTCATTCTGTAAGGGTTTGAAATACATATACTGTACTTTAACAGACTGTGTTTAGGTGTTCAGTTTTAGCATTATTAAGAGTTAGCTTGTTACTGAAGGTGCTGATCTTTTATGATCTTAATCAGATGTACTATGAATGCAGAAGGTATTCCTTCACTAAGAAAACTCTGTTACAACACATTTTTTTATTTACCAAGCACTATTCATATACAGAACATAAAACATCTGAAATCGAGAAAACCAACTAATTTGCCAAGGAGAAAACTTAGTCAAGCAAGACGCTATTACGCATAAAAATATTAAAAACTGGATTTAGATGGAACAGATCAGGGCTTAACAATAAACAGCCATACTCTTTCCCATCAATATTATTTCTTGTGATTGCTGGCTTATATATGTAAATGTGCATCTTACAGCTTTACTGCAGTATGAATTCTACAGTATATGGAAACACCTTGGAAGACATAAACCTGGGAGGTTCAATGCC
Organism: Neoceratodus forsteri; assembly: GCA_016271365.2. Lineage (NCBI taxonomy): Eukaryota > Metazoa > Chordata > Ceratodontiformes > Ceratodontidae > Neoceratodus > Neoceratodus forsteri. The sequence goes on from CM028134.1 coordinate 612,164,066, forward strand.
TCTGTCTAGATATTATTTTCTATTGTGTACAAATCTGGAAAGAAGGGTAAATTGCCCCACGTCCAATTTTCAAAGCTTTGACTTAGTTATACTCAGTTTGAAAAGTTCAAATAGAAAAGTGCCTGGAAACAATTGCATGCCTGAGTATAGTATAACCTGATCGATTATTTACATTTGTGTCCAGCATGCTGTATCAAACATTAGAGGTTAAATGACATTAAATAGGAGTGAATATCTTTTCTCAAGTATTTGAGAAATATGTCAGAAGTATGGCAGCTTGGATTCAATGCAAAGAAGTGCAAAATAATGCTCCTGGGAAACAAAAACCCAGGGGAAGTTTACACAATGGGGGGAGGTAGTAACAACAACAAAAATGGAAAGGGACCTGGGGGTAATCATATCAGATGACCTCAAGGTTGGCAAGCAATGTGAGAAGGTGGTAAGGAGGGCTGGGGGGATACTGGGATGTATACGGAGAGGCATCACCAGCAGAAAACAGGAAGTTGTTATCCCCTGTACGGACAGTTGGTGAGACCCCATCTGGAGTACTCGTCCAGTTCTGAGACCCATCTCCACAAGGACATAGACAGGATGGAGGCAGTTCAGAGGAGGGCAACTAAAATGGTGCAGGGTCTGCAAGAGAAGCCATATGAGGAGAGACTAAAGTAGCTTAATATGTATGCCCTTGAGGAAAGGAGGGAGAGGGGGGACATGATAGAAATGTTTAAGTACCTCAGTGGAATCAACAAAGTCCAAGAGGGCAGCATCTTTCAGAAAAAGCGATGTACAAGAACAAGGGGACACAATTTGAAGATAGAGGGGGGACGGCTCAGGGGCAATGTGAGGAAGTATTTTTTCATGGAGAGGGTGGTGGATGCATGGAATAGCCTTCTTGAGGAGGTTGCAGGGTCTAAAACTGTGGGAGAATTCAAGAATGCATGGGACAGACATAAGGCAATTTTTGTGGGGGGTAGGAAGAAATAGGCTGTTGGTTTAATAGGATTTGCAGCTTATCCTCTAGGTAGGGAAATGGGCAGACTAGGTGGGCCAAGTGGTCCTTATCTGCCGTCAAAGCATATGTTTCTATGTTTCTATTTGGCCAAATATCCATTATTTGGGGCCAAAATATTTGGTATTAGGTATTCATTATTCATATTGTGAAACTACATTTTGTTATACAACCTTTATCCTCCTGCTCTGGAGGCCAAGTCTAGTCTCCTGGCCACCCTTTCTCCATACCTTTGCAATAATTGGATATATCCCACCCAACACCCTTTCTCCTGTGTCCCAGATTGTACATTTTATATTTTCAAATACCACCTCCCGGCACACTGCCAGGAACTAAAACCATCTTTAAGCTCACCCACTAAGTCCTGCTCTCCACATGGCCACAAAGAAATACAATACAGTGCATATTCTGACACCTTGCCCTGATCCTTGATTTGGGGGGTGGGAATGGCAACACAAAAGCTGACTAGCTAGAGGACCCTCCCCCCCCCACTGAGTGGCCTCAAAAAATGTACACAATTCCAACTACAGCTATACAGTATATAGTGATGCCTGAAGAAATGAATGAATGTGGAAGAGAACAAGCTGAGTACAGAGGCACGATTGCGAGGAAGGGGCCAGTGCAGGAAGAACTTCATTAGTAACACTGAATAGCCTGGGGCCAATCAGGCTAAGTATAACTAATGATGCTCCTCCTTCCCCAACCCCTTCTTTGTGATAGAGCCCATACCCAACTAGTTTTACACCATTTATTCATTTCATCAGGCAGCAATATACATTTTGAACTTGGCGCTGTAGTGGGTATTATACGTTTAATGAAGGTGCTCAGGGGCGGGTGGATCCATTTGGCTAGCCGGATTTAATTTTGCCATTTCCATCCCTCAAATCCATGATCGGGGAGTGGGGGGGTGGAGAATGTGCACTGTGTTACATTTTTTTGTTGCCATGTGGAGAGCGGGGCTTAGTTGTTGAGTTTTTTAAAGATTGTGTCAGCTCCTGTCAGAGTGCCAGGAACTAGAATTTAATGTTAGAAAATGTTGTAGGATCTTGGGCATGGAATAAGGTGGGAGGCAAGTTGGATTTATATATCCGATTATTGCAAATGTGCAGGAAGGGTGGCCAGGAGACTATTTATGGCCTCATGGAGATTGAGGAAAGGGTTAATTTTGTAGTTTATTTTTTGAATATGAATACCTCATTGCTAGTGACTATTTATTACACAATCCTGAATATTTGGATTGCCCTCTGTTCTTGGTATTAAGGAACTAATATGTATTCCCTGCACAGCCCTACCATAAAACAGATTGAGGTGCTGCATATAAGTTCAACCTTTGAAAATAGATACAAGAAGGTAAAATGTGATTTAGACATAACAGGGCAGTTCCTAACATTACCATACAGTGGTGCCAGCCAGGATGTGTTGCAGTACCATGCAGTATTATTGCAGAGTGCTGCAATATGCTGCAGAGAACAATGTAATTCAATGGCTGTCATATATTGCAAGGTACTGCATTGCATCCTGGATGGCTCCATGGTAACTAGGCATTGCATCATTTTATGACTTGGAAATCAAGGCCAAAAGCATCATGACATCGATGAAAACATGGTAGACTAACTTCATTTGGAAACAATGAAACAGACAAATCAAAACTTATTTTGTCAAATTTTGATCACAATTTTGTGTAGGTTTGTAATTTTCTAGTCTTGAACATAAAACACCAACTTTGCCAAGTGAGGAGAAATAGTTGGATGGGAACTAAGGCCATCAGGAAGAAAGGAAAGGGTTGAGAAGAATAGGGTTAGATTAAAATCAATCATTGAAAAAGCTGTGAGGGAATACAGAGGCTGCAACAGATGGCAGCAGCCATAATTTATCTGGGACCTTCCTTCCCTGGACCTGGGAAGGAGGAGGGAAGGGATGAAGATAGAGGTAGTCCCAGGGGACTGGGGGATAGGTCCAGGGATTGGATGTGGGACCACCGGGGCCTCCCACTTAGGGAGGGGTCACATCCTGCAAGGGGAGAGGAGTAAGAGGAATTTATTGGGACATAGCCAGCTATCCTTCCTCTTTCTCCTCTCGCCTTTCCAGGATCAGGCTGTCGAGCCAGTAGGACAGGAAGCTAAGGGCCTAATAGGCAGGGGCTATCCTTCAGGCCTAGGGATACTCAGCCTGCGGGGCTGAGGGGAGGCTGAGGCCAGGTAAAACAAAAAAAAAAATTAGAGATGAAATAAAGAAATACAGTATAGAGCTCACAGTATGCAGATAGGCATGTTGGCCATTGTTCAGGTTTAATTTTTTCTGGCCAGTTACACTGTAAATTAGGTGGGTAAAGTATAAAACTCATAGTATGCAGCTAGACATGTTTGCCTATATATTATGTATGCCTTTGTTCTGGTTTAACTTTTCTTGGCCAGGTACTCTGGCAGTTAGGTGGATATCCTCTATACCCCACAGGAGCAAGGAGGAAGCAGGAAACTACAGACCTGTTAGTTTAACCTCAGTGGTAGGGAAAATGATGGAATCACTTCTGAAGGAAAGAATTGTGGAGTATCTAGAGGCCAGAGGGGCACAGGACCCAAGGCAGCATGGATTCACAGCGGGAAGGTCATGCCAGACAAATCTGATAAATTTCTTTGACTGGGTGACCAAAGTAGTAGATCAGGGAGGGGTTGTGGACATGGCCTACCTAGACTTTAGCAAGGCATTTGACACAGTCCCACACAAAAGATTAATATACAAGTTAGCCTGCCTGGGAGTGGGTTACAAGATGACAGCCTGGGTAAAGAATTGGCTGGAGAATAGGACACAGAGAGTAATAGTAAATGGAGTACACTCTGAAGAAAGGGGGGTTACTAGTGGGGTACCACAGGGTTCAGTATTAGGACCGGTCCTCTTCAATGTCTTTATAAGTGACATTGCAGAGGGACTGGAAGGAAAAGTATGTCTCTTTGCAGATGACACAAGATCTGCAACAGAGTTGATGCACAAGGTGGGGTGTAAAGGATGAGAAGGGACTTGGCAAGGTTAGAGGAATGGTCAAATGTATGGCAGCTAGATTCAATGCTAAGAAGTGTAAGTAATGCACCTGGGAAACAAAACCAGGAGAAGAGTACAATGGGGGTGAGATACTAACAACAACAAAAATGGAAAGGGACCTGGGGGTAGTCATATCAGATGACCTAAAGGTGGGCAAGCAATGTGAGAGGGTAGCAAGGAGGGCTTGGGGGATACTGGGATGCATAGGGAGATGCATCACCAGTAGAAAACAGGAAGTTATTATGCCTCTGTACAGACAGCTGGTGAGACCCCATCTGGAGTACTGCGTGCAGTTCTGGAGACCCAATCTCCGCAAAGACATAGACAGGATGGAAGATGTCCAGAGGAGGGCAACTAAAATGGTGCAGGGTCTGCACCGGAAGACATATGAAGAGAGACTTAAGGAGCTTAATATGTATAGCCTCGAGGAAAGGAGGGAGAGGGGAGACATGATAGAAACTTTCAAGTACCTCAAGGGAATCAACAAAGTCCAAGAGGGTAGCATCTTTCAAAAAGAGGTATGCAAGAACAAGGGGCACAATTTGAAGATAGAGGGGGCGGCTCGGAGGTAATTTAAGAAGTATTTTTCACAGAGAGGTTGTGGATGCATGGAACGGCCTTCCAGAGGAGGTTGTGGAGTCAACAACAGTGGTGGAATTCAAGCATGCATGGGACAGTCATAAGGCAATTCTAGGGGGTGGGGATAGGAAGAAGTAGGCTGCTGGTTAACTAGGATCTGCAGCTTATCCATTAGGTAGGGAAATGGGCAGACTGGGTGGACCAAGCGGTCCTTATCTGCCGTCAAAATCTATGTTTCTATGTTCAGTGCCTAGGTAGTCCATGCATCAGTGCCTTTGGGAGAACTGGCCTAGGGCTTTCGCACACAGCAGCCTTAGCTAGGCTGATTGGCATGGGGTCCAATGCCTTTAATGCATGGCCTGCTCTTAGGTGCTGTCCCTCAGTTGATCATCTGGAAACAGGGGTGGGGAAAGGACAGGGCTATATGTGGAGCATCCAGTGCACGGGCCACCTAGCTGAAAGTCCAGGGGGTCACAGTAGGTCAGAAAATGGCATGGTTTTCTTGTGGTAGGCAAACTGCCCAGGGCGCTGCAGTGGATCAGGTATGTCAGGTTCCCGATCATGGGGAGGGGGAAGGGCAGCAGGCTGGTGGCTCACGGTGGCAGTGAGTTGCTACTTTTCCTCCTGTCATGCTTGTGCAGGCGAGGGGAGGTCCTCCAGGGTGGTCGGACAACAGGGGGAAGACAAGGCCAGAAGGCATGCGGCATGGAGGCTCTGAGGGGCAGGACATGGGTGCTGTCTCTTTCAGGCCTGGGTTTGAAATCGCAGGCCTCTGGAGTAGTCCTACAATAGTGGCTGGCTGTTGATTGGCAGCATCAGTCTTGGGAGACTCCCAGCGGCCATCTTGGGAATGGCGAAGTCAACAGGGGTGGCCAGGGTCTCACGGAATTCTCTTCAGCTCTCTCAGGGGTGGATTCCTGATGTGCCACCTCCAAGTGGGGGGGGGGGGATGTCAACCACAATTCTTCTCAGTGTGGTTGGAGCAGTTGCCGTTCCCTGCGATAGCCAGCTCGCCTCGTCACCATCTCTCATTACAAGGAGTGGGCTTGCAGTGTAGCTTGGAGGCTAAAGTAATGAGCTGTGAATCAGCTTGGTACAGTCAGTAGATCTGTGTTTGAGTCCCACAACCTCCACTTGCTCTGTGACTGATCAAATTATTTAGTTCCTCATTACTTCTAAGCTCCCTGTGCCACATTGTGAGCATGTAAAAAAAAACAAAAATAAACACATAAAACATCTTAGCATTATTAGTATTTGGCATGACAGGCTAACATTTAGGTCCTTCCACACTAACAGGTCCTCACACACCCCTTTTGTGATGTCCACCAAATGGTGGGGCTTCTTTGCCTTGCTTGTGGCCCCCTAGGGGTGGGTGAAAGTTGCGAATTCCGCCTTCGTGGAACTTCAGTGAAATTTCAGAAATTGCGGAAGTTTCGCCATTGGCAAAAGTAGGATTTCTGCGGATTTTCTCGAGTTCTGTGGACTTTTTTGTGAACTGCGGAAAAATGCATTAAAACTGCGGAATTTATTCTTTCCACAGTTTAATGAACTGTCAGTGAATGAGCGCCTGCTTGTACAACCATGCGGTTATTCACTGACAATTCAGTGGGCCACTGGTAGTGGAGGAAAGAGGAATGCTGCACTGGTGGCCTGCTCAGGGGCAGGGTAAGGAGGGGAGTTGGGTGGTTGCAGATGAACTGTCAGGGTCATGTTTGTGGGGGTCTAAAACCATGTAATAGACACCAGGGAATTGAGATATTTCTTTTACAAGGGATCTGGGATGGGGAGGTCCACTAGACACCAGGGAATACTGGGACTAGAGGGGGATGAGTTGGTGGACTGACGGCTGTTTATTTGTGGACTAAGGAATCCAGGATAGGGATGGGTTCTGCAAGACATCAGGGAAATAAAATGTTTTGGAAGCCATGATCCGTGTGTGGGTGGGCCACTAGAAACCATTAGGGTCCGAGGAAGGGATTGGAGGTATTTACTGGGACCCCTGATCAGTGGGGGGTGGATTAATGAGTAAAACTGCAGTTAAAAAAAGCCTCAGAAATTACCACTGGCAGTGATCCTTTCTGTGGATTTTTTTTCCACAGTTTAATAAATTATCCTACAGTTTTTAGATTTCTTCTGCAGTTTTAAAGGCCAGAATTTCTGCAAAAGTTCGAAAATTATTTCCGAACTTTTACATGAAGCGAAATTTGTACTTTCGCCCAAATTCCGCCAGCAGAAATTAATTTTCGCACATCCAGAGGCATAGCTTAAGCACCACATGAATACCCTTCCTGGGCCATTCATGTTACAGGCAAAATTGAGATGTCCCAGTAGTTGTTATATCACCACCAATGGCACCCTTCTCCTTCCCACTACTTGGCTGAGGAGCTCCTTTAGTTTCCGCACCTTGGCTTGAGGCAAATGGAAACACTCCCCCACTGCATCCAACTCAGTTCCTAAAATGTAATTACTCTGTCCAGACCCTCGGTCTTCCCGTCCACTAGGGGGATAGCGATAGCTTTGCACAAGGCCTGGAAGTCCTTCAGCATCCCCTGCACATCCTTCTTACAATACCCTATGAGTAAAAAATCATCCAGGTAGTGTACTACCCGGTTGTGCCCATACCTCTGCCCAAAAACCCACTGCACCCATGTACTAAATGCCTTAAACACAGAGCAAGCAACCAAGCATCCCATGGGTATGGCCTTATCAAAGTAAGAACTGCCATCGAATTGAAAGCCCAGCAGGTCCCAATCTTCTGTTCAGACTGGCAGTAGTTGGAATTGCTAACTCTATATATGTTTTCACCAACTGTGCCCCAGTATTGCCCTGATGAGCAGCACTGCTGAATCAAGGGATGCATATGAGATTGCACTGTGCTCATCAGAGATGCCATCGTCTACCGGAGTGCCCTCTGGGTATGACAGATAATGATACAGACGGTACTCCCCTGGCTGTTTTTTGGGCATAATTCCCAAAGGGGATACACAAACTAGACTGCACTGCTGGGTCTCAAAAGACTGCTGTATCCTGCCGGCGTCCCCCTCCTTACAGATTTTCCTTTGCACTATGTCCTCTTTCTCTTTAATCAAAGATAGGTTTTTAGCCCTAGCACCCTTCCTGTCCTCTTGGAATTTCAAAGAAAACTCCCTGAAAAAACCCACCCTAAGCCATGTCCCCACCTTGAGGTCCAGGTAGCTAGCAGTCCATGCAATCACTATATCCCGTTTTATTGGTGTTTTTGCTAATGGAAAACCCCACTGGGAGCTGCTTGTCACTCAGGCATCAGTTCCAACCATAGTTGGAATTGTATCCCCCCCATTCCTGGAGCCCCATCCTCTACTCCCAAGATTCTAGCTGTTACCCTCTCTTCCCCTTGCCCTCACAAAAAGGGCTGTTCCTGCCCACTAGCTCCCACAGACAGGTTAGTGCTCCTACTGCCTTTAACCACCAGGTGCATACCTTCATACTTTGAGCATGCATGCTTAAACTTACAGCTGTTCCAGGTGCATGCCACCTTTTTCTACACCCAGCAAGACTTAAACATAGGGACTGCCTGCCCCACTCCTTTTCTGCCCCTTTCATAACCAGCTCCTGTCTGACTGGACAAGGTCCTAACCCATAGCATGAAATGCATACAATCCAACCTAAGATCCCCCTTGATGCCATCCATTGATGAAATGCTTCATTACATTCCAGCTAACCGTACCCTACAAAATGGCACTATATATCAAAAAACCTGCTTGCCATGTATCCAGGTTTTTCCCTTTATATGTTGCTTCCTTCTCCTTGTGTCCAACCACAGCCAGAGCCACGGCCATTTCCAACGTTCTCACTGTCTCTTTCTGCTTGTACGTTTTGGCTGTCTTTTTATCTAACAAACCAAATATATCAACATACTCCCCCTTCCAGATCTTATCCTTAATGGAAGCTGGCACGTCATCTCCCAGTGAGAAACCAGGAGGAGTGTTATATACATTTCCCTCCTGCTGCAACTCCCTCTGTCCCCTTGGTGTTCCTCCTTCCTCCTTTTTCTTTCTTAAAATCCTCAAGAATCTTTTCCATGATGCCCAGCCCCTATTCCCCCATCTTGTCCAAAAGGCCCACCATACAGTATATTCCTTCAAACTGCCTTCCTCAGGGGGATTCCGTTTATCCTTACCACCATCCATGTCTGGGTCCACTGGTTCTGTGGTGGGCTCAGGAAGAAGAAGTGGTTCAGGGTCTAGAGCTGGTTCCCTAGAGCGCTACCTCCAGCCCCCACCCGAGGCCCGCCACTTGTTTACGCCTCTCTGCTGCTTCCTCTTCTCTTCTTTGTGGGTCTATTGATCAGCTCTGTCATTTTGCTCATTAACGCAGCTGCCTCTGTCCAGAGTTGAGCACGTGAAACTGGTGGGGTTTCCTTCTTAGTAGCCATGATCTGATAATGAATACTTAGAAATAAAATGAAACAAATACAAAAACAAAGTAAGCACCTGTGTAATCCACTCTTTTCCCACCAAACCAGGTCCTTGTACCCTATGCCTATGGTGGGGCCCGCCCATGCCCGCACAAGCCCTTATGCCCAGGGATCATCCCGTACTCCAGCTACCCAGAGAACAGTGTCTAACACAGGTTAATTCTGCAACAATTTGATGCTTAGGATGGCACATCAAAAGCCCCTAACCATGTACAATAAAGGGAAACTGCTACTACCCAAGGCCAATGGTCCTGCTCCCATATGGACTGCCCATTGTCCTTCCAATAAATAAGTGAAGACTGACAATGGGAACCAACTAATAAACACCTGTTTGTGTTCCTTGTGGACCAACCTTACACTTTTGATACATAAAGTAAAACTACTGATAGTGATCCCCCCAGTAACACCAGGTTTGAACACGTTGAGTCAAGTCCCCAATATCCCTGTGTTTGTAGCCAGATGCTGCTTAGTTCACCAATACACCACAAAATGCCTGACTGAACTAGATATCCATGCCCTCCATAGAGCAGCAACCTCCCCATCGCCATGAGCCATGTGGCAATGACGTTAGATGCCCTGCCATGCAGCCGCAGCCTCCCATGTCTAAAATGCAAGAAAGTTCACAGAGGCTTTTCGGCCCCAAAACGGCAATAGAGTGGGCACTTGTGGTCCCATACAAAGGACCACGAATGCAGGTGTACCTGAGAACTGTAACAATGCCCCCACCTGGGCCCTCCCTCCCTTCCTCCACCTGCCGGGAAGCATCTGCCCCAAACCGCTGTTTGACCTTTGCTTCCCTCTCCCCTCTCCCCTCTCTTATCCACAGCCTGGTAGTGTATCTGGTCTTTTGACCTCACCCGAACAATTGAAAATTCTACCTTCTGTCATCTGCTGTCCAAATTTACACCAGCTTTAAATGTTAAATAAGAAACCTGCCTTTCTCAAAAATTGTTGTTTTTTTTATTTTGTAAGCTGCCCCCTGTTGCAATGCACTGAAAGGATAACATGTGCGCTTGGCCTAGCAGTAGGTCAGGACACGTAAAAGCTGCAATGGTTGCTGAGGGTATGTGCGTGGCAAGCCCTTCACTGTTTGACACTTCCCTTTGCCAAAAACAACCCTCCTCCAATCCACATGCCTACCAGATCCCTCCCCAATGCCACGTGCTTACTTCAACAGCACCACTCACAGTGCCAACCCCAAGCAAAATGGTGCCCAAATCAAGCGTAGCCCCCCTTGTCCAGCACGTCACATGATCTGCTACCTGTGGCCAGCACTGGAAAAAGGTAGCGACACACTCACCACCCCCATGGTTCTTAAACTCCACCCGCCACGTGGATGGTGGCATTCCACCCCAGAGGCCCTGCAAGGAAAATTTGCAAATAACTCCCCTGAGGCAAAAACACAGCAAACCAACCAGCAGCATTGCCCACCTCCTTCCGCTGCAATCATCCATCTCATTTTTACAGATTTGTTTCTTTTTTCTTTTTAAACTGTCCCAGTTAGTACAGGCATGTTGGTCCCCGCAGGCCTCCCTAGTCCACAAACCTATGCCTGCTTGCAACACATTTTGCCAGTTTTTACCCTATCTATGTAGAAAATTAAACTGTAGCCCAGTCTAGCAGCCACAAACCTATATCTGCCTATAAAACATTTTGCCAAAGTACCAAGAAATTAAACTGTAACATAGTCTACCACCACAGCGAACTATAAAAGCATTTTCTTATCTGTCTTAAAGGATCAAAAACAGAGAAAAAAAACCCTCAGGGGCTGATGGCCCAGGACTCCAGAGTTGCAATTCCTTACCTAGTGATGCAAACAAAATATAGAAAAAATTGCCAGATGCTGTGCTGAGATCCAGACAAATGAAAAATCCCAGCAGAAAGAGAGTGAGCCATTTCAAACCTGGGCCCATAAAGCCCTTTAGAAACCCCTCCAAGCCATGCCCCTGGCCAATCCAGCACCCCCACAGGAATATGCATCATCACAATGCACCTGTCCATCATGACCTACCTGGTTAACACCCCTTTTTCTTAGCTGTCAATCCTGTGACCTCCTCTGGCTCCTCCTCCTTTCTATCCTGTCTGTTCCCTTCCTACACCCCTCTTCCTCACCCTCCCTCTGATCTTTAGGCTTCATACATTTCCTCTGGGCTGCCATTGGACAATTCAGATTGCCTTAATTGGCAACCCTACTTAACAACACTGGAAAGCCTGAGACCAATCAGGCTAAGTATATCTAATGATGCTCCTCCTTTCCCAGCCCCTTCCTTGTGACAGAGCCTCTGTAGTGAACTAGTATTTCACCATGGATTCATTTCGTCAGGCAGCAATATACATTTTGGACTTGGAGCTGTAGTGGGTATTATATGTTTAATGAAGGGGCCCCGGGGGGGGGAGGGATCCACTTGGCTAAATAGATTTTATTTTGGCATTGCCATCCCTCAAATCCATGATCAGAGCAATGGGGTGGGGGGGTGCACTGTGTTATAATTTTTTGTTGCCATGTGGGAAGCGGAGCTTAGCTGGCAAGTTTTTTAAAGATGGTGTCAGCTCCTGGCAGAGTGCCAGGAACTAGGATTTAATGTTTGAAAATGTTGTAGGATCTTGGACATGGAATAAGGTGGGAGGTGAGTTGGAGATATATATATATGATTATTACAAATGTGCAGGAAGGGTGGCCAGGAGACTATTTATGGCCTCATGGAGATGGAGGAAAGGGTTTTATTTTGTAGTTTATTTTTTGAATATGAATACCTCATTGCTATTGGCTATTTATTATACAGTTCTGAGTATTTGGATTGCCCTCTGTTCTTGGTATTAAGGAACTAATATGTATTCCCTGCACAGCCCTACCGTGAAACAGTTTGAGGTGCTGCAAATAAGTCCAACCTTTGAAAATAGATACAAGAAGGTAAAATGTGATTTAGGCACAACAGGGCAGTTCCTAACATTACCATATAGTGGTGCCAGCCAGGATGTGTTGTAGTACCATATAGTATTATTGCAGTATGCTACAGAGAACAATGTCATTCAATGGCTGTCATATATTGCAAGGTACTGCATGCATCCTGCATGGCTCCATGGTAATTAGGCATTGGATCCATTTTATGACTTGGAAATCAAGGCCAAAAGCATCATGACATCGATGAAAACATTTATTTATTTATTTTATTTATTGAATTTTGATGACTGGGTTGGCCCACTGGACCCAGAAGGTCCCTTTTTCAGGGGTGACACAGGGAACAGAAGCAATACAATACATACAATCAGGTGATCCAGAAGCAATACACTACATACAGTCAGGTGATACAGGGTTACGAGAAGTAGACTAGATAATGGGGACAACAGTACAGGCAATTATTCAAATCATAGACCATAAGTGCAACACTTGAAAGATTTTGAAAGATTTAAGGATTTAAGGCATGATTTTATGTAGGTTAACGTGAGAAGAGAGGGGGATTGGTGCTGTGATTAGGATCGGGGGTGATTATCCTATACCCTTACAGTGTCATGAGCTTGTCCCGAGCAAATGAGACTTAAGCCTAGTGTGAAAGATTGGCAGCGAAGGGGCTTTCTGTACAAGAGGTGGGAAAGTGTTCCACAGTTTAGGGGCTGTGAGAGCGAAGGAATTGCCTCTCTTATTAGTATTGATTCTGGGGATTGCCAGTAGGGATGACCTGAGGTGCTGAGTATTCAGGGGCTAGGCTTCACCATGATTATTCCTGTTAGGACTGGTGGGGCCGCCGGGATCTTCAATTTGTATGCATGACAGAGCAGGGGATACTGTAGACGAGCCTCGAAAGAAAGACACTGCAGCTGGGATAGTGAGATGTAGGGGTGGCTTCTTGGTTGACACATTGTTGTAAACCTCGCAACCTTGTTGTACAGGACCTGAAGCCTGCTAACCTCACCCTTTGCCATGCCCTGGATTACTGGGGCAGCATAGGTTAATGTGGGTTGAAGGACACTGGAGGTGATTGCTTGTCTAGCCTCTGGGATAAGTTGTTTTTTTAGCCTGTACATGGTGCCAAGTTTGATGTGGCTAGACCTTATTACCTGGTCAATGTGGGGCTTAAAGGTGAGACTCTGGTCAATAGTCAACCCTAGGTATTTTATGTTGTCAGCTACTTCTATTCGTTTATCCCCAAGGGTAGTAAGTTTTAGGGAATTGGTCCAATCCTGGCCAAGGGATCTAGGACCAAACAGCATGGCTTTAGTTTTTGCTGCGTTGAGGATCATTCTGTTTAATGTGAACCAAGCCTCGAGTGTGTTTAGGTCCCCTTGTAGGAGAGGGCCCAGATCATGTGGTGTGGACCTGGCTCAGAAGATGACAGTATCATCTGCATATTGAACTGCTGAGCTATCCCCCACAGTGCCAGTTTAGGTTATTTGTGAAATGTAAAGAGAGAGAAAAGGAGGGGGCCAAGAACTGAGCCCTGAGGCACACCATCCTTGATGGGTAAAGGGGCAGAAAGCTCTCCCTTCCAAATGACTTTCTGGGAGCAGCCTGAGAGGTAGCTCTTGAACCAGTTTAGGGCCTGGGCATCAAGCCCAATGCCTTGAAGTTTAGTAAGAAGAAGGTTGTGGTCCACAAGGTCAAATGTCTTGGACAGGTCTATGTAGATAGCACCCATCAACATGCCCTCATCCATTGCCCTGAATAGGTCCATTGTGAGTTTGATGAATGCCGTGTCTGTTCCATGGTTTGCCCGAAAGCCATGCTGTGAAGGGGCTAGGATTTTGGTGAAGCTCCAGGTAGTCTCTCAGTTGTCCATAAACTAGCCTTTCTTGCAATTTGGCCAGGGTACACAGCAGGGAGATGGGCCTGTAATTGCCAATTTGTTCACGAGAGCCATCCACGTAAATGAGGACCACGTTGGTAGCCTTCCACTGCTGTGGAACGTACCCTTCAAGTAAAGACCTGTTAATGATCCAGGTCAGAGGTTTGACCAGGGACAGTGCACCTTCCTGGAGTAACCTTGGGGCTAACTTCATTTGGAAAAAATAAAACAGACAAATCAAAACTAATTTTGTTAAATTTTGATCACAATTTTGTATAGGTTTGTAATTTTCCATTCTTGAACATAAAATACTAACTTTGCCAAATGAGGAGACATTGTTGAATGGTAACTAAGGCCATCGGGAAGAAAGGAAGGGGTTGAGAAGAATAGGGTTAGATAGAAGGCTGTGAGGGAATACAGAGGCTGAAACAGATGGCAGCAGCTGTAATTTATCTGGGACCTTCCTCCCTGGACCTGGGAAGGAGGAGGGAAGGGGGGAAGATAGAGGTAGTCCCAGGGGACTGGGGGATAGGTCCAGGGATTGGTCGTGGGACCACCAGGGTCTCTGACTTGGGACGGGGGTCACATCCTGCAGGGGAGAGGAGTGAGAGGGATTTTAAGGACATTGCCAGCTCTCCTTCCTCTTTCTTCTCTCATCCTTCCAAGATCAGGATGTCTAGCCAGCAGGACAGCAAGGTAAGGGCCTAGTAGCCAGGGGCTATCCTGCAGGCCTAAGGATACTCAGCCTGGGGGACTAGTGGGAGGTTGAGGCCAGGCAAAACAAAAAAATATTAGAGAAGAAATAAAGAAATAGGCCAGGCAAGTTTTATTTAAAAGATGCCTAATCCCAGAGGCTCTGGGCACCGTATATAAAAAGACATATAAAACAACTTTCAATAAATATGCATTATCAAAATCACAATAACTAATAAATAAGACAGCTAATAAAAATAATAAAGAAAATCAGAAAAATAACAATATACCAGGTCAGAGACAAGCCAAAATTTACATAACTGTGTCTGGAAAAGCCTGCTCAAAGAAGAAAGCCTTGAGGCATGCCTTAAACACCTCCACCAAAAGGGACTCCCTAATAGATGGCGGTACCAAATTCCACAGGACGGGGCTGGTGACGCTAAAAACTCTATCACCAGCAGTTTTTAGTCTCGTCCTGGGAATCACCAGGAGGTCCCTTGAGGAGGAGCGGAGGAGCAGACTGAGGTAGAAGGTGTAAGAAGACACTCCAGGTAACCAGGGTCCAGGCCATTTAGTGCCTTAAAGGTGAGCAAGCCCACCTTAAAGGGGATCCTCCATCTGACTGGTAGCCAGTGCATTTTGTGAAACACTGGGGTAACGTGGCAATAATTAGGTTGCCCAGTCAGCAACTTGGCAGCTGCGTTCTGCACTAGCTGAAGCCGATGGAGGATACCTCCTGAGACCCTGATGTAGAGTGCATTACAGTAATCAAGTCTCAACATCACAAAGGCATGCACCAGGATAGGGAGGTCCGGGGTGGAACCAGGAGCTTATTCCTGGTGATATTCCTCAGATGGTAGAAACTAATATGGACCACAGACGGCACCTGAGCCTCAATCGTCAGGCCACTATCCAGAATAACGCCCAGGTAACATACCCTAGAGGAGGCCTTCAAAGTCACAGAACCTAGGACAAGTCCTGTCTCTGCACCTGCGGCCATCCTATCACACCCTCTGTTCGACTCCACCAGTACGTCCATCTTATCGAGGTTTAGTCGCAACTAGCTGGAGGCCATCCAGTCATTGATTTTGGCAAGGCAGCTGTTAAGCACGTCCACTACATTGGATGGTCCAGGTGCAAAGCAAAGATACAACCTTTTACAGGTACGTAAGTGAAAAAAGAAAGGCAAAGGGAGGGATAGTGAGACTGAAGAGGGAGGATGGGGGCTCTGTGGAGGATGACAACAGTAAAGCTGACATATTGAACAGGTATTTCTGCTCAGTCTTTACTGAGGAAGAGGAGGGTAATGGGTCTGAATGAAGTACAAGGTGTGAGAATGGTGCAGAAATGGACACAAGTCCCTTTACACGAGAAAGGGTCCTAAAGGAACTGGAAGTAATAAGAGTTGATAAAGCAGTGGGGCCAGATGGGGTGCACCCCAGCGTCCTTAAAGAACTAAGAAAGGTGGTGGCAGAACCTCTGGCTATCCTGTTTAGCTGATCACTGGAAACAGGGGAGGTACCCAAAGACTGGAGGATAGCAGATGTAGTCCCTTATACAAAAGTGGGAACAAAGAGGCGGGGAACTACAGACTAGTCAGCCTCACCTCGTAGTGGGGAAGATCATGGAAGCACTGCTGAAGGAGAGATTGGTGGAACATCTGTTAATGGACTACAGGACCCAAGGCAGCATGGTTTCACCTGGGGGAGGTAATGTCAGACCAACCTCATTGAATTTTTTGACTGGGTGACTAGGGAGGTGGATCAGAGGAGGGCAGTGGACATGGCCTATCTGGACTTCAGCAAGGCCTTTGACACTGTGCCACATAGAAGACTATTGCACAAACTGGGTAATATGGGTGTGGGCCGGACAGTAATGTGGTGGATAGGTGACTGGCTGGGTGGCAGGACACAGAGGGTGGTGGTAAATGGCTGTCACACCACAGAGGGAAGAGTGACCAGTGGGGTACCACAGGGATCAGTGCTGGGACCGGTCCTATTCAACATCTTCATCAGTGACATTGCGCAGGACCTAGAAGGCAGAATTTCACTGTTCGCTGATGACACAAAGCTCTATAACAGAGTAGACACACCAGAGGGTGTAGACAGAAAGAGAAGGAACCTGCAGAAACTTGAAGAATGGTCAGGGGTTTGGCAGTTGAAATTCAATGCAAGGAAGTGCAAGATAATGCATATGGGGCACAAAACCCTCAACAATATATCAGTTGGGGGGTGAGGATGGTATACACCAAGCAGGAAAGGATCTTGAGTTATCATCTCTGATGACCTCAAGGCAGGGAAACAGTGTGACAAGGCAGCAGGTAAAGCAAATAGGATGCTGGGATGCATAGGCAGGGGCATCACCAGCAGGAAAAGGGAGGTCATAATTCCACTATACAAGACACTAGTGAGGCCCCACCTGGAGTACACTGTACGGTTCTGGAGACCTTACCTACATAAGGACATAGACAGGGTAGAGAAGGTTCAGAGGAGGGCAACAAAGATGGTGCATGGATTGCATCACAAGTCCTATGAGGACAGGTTGAAGGAACTGAACATGTACTCCCTGGAGGAGAGGAGGGAGAGAGGGGATATGATAGAGACATACAAGTATCTTACAGGGAGGAACAGGGTGCGGAATACACTACTTTAAGCGAAAAAGATGTTCCAGGACTAGAAGGCATGGGATGAAGTTGGAGGGAGGACGATTCAAAGGAAACGTGAGGAAGAATTTCTTCACAGAACGGGTGGTGGACAAGTGGAACACACTGCCAGAGGAAGTAGTGGGGGCTGAAACAATCACAGGATTTAAGAATGCATGGGATAGACATAAAGGAATTCTGGAGGTCAGGGGTAAGGGGCAACAGAGTTCTTGGAAAACATAAACTGAACTTACAAGCTCAAATGGGCAGACTGGGTGGGCCATAGGCGCTTATCTGCCGACACTGTCTATGTATCTATGTATCTATAACTGGGTATCATCAACATAACAATGAAAACCCAAGTTATATTTCCTAATGATCCCTCACAGGGGCAGCATGTAAATGGCGAACAACATTGGTGACAAGACCAAACCCTTCGGTACTCCACAAAACAGGGAACACGTTGAGGAGGAGAAATTCCCTATCACTAGCCTCTGTCTCCTGGTTGTGAGAAAAGTCTCATACCAGCAGATGAATGTGCCAGCGAGTCCACAAAATTCCCTTAGGTGGTCAAGCAACACACAATTGTCCACTGTGTCAAATGCTGAGGAAAGATCGAGGAGAATGAGAATTGTCCCTTCCAGTCAATACCTCGCCCTGAGAAGGTCATTGTGCACCCGAACTAAAGCAGTTTCTGTGCTGTGCCTCACCTGAAACCCAGACTGGAAAGGCTTGTATAGATCAAAGGTCATGAGATGCTCATCAAGCTGAAGCACTACAGTCTTCTCAATAACCTTACCCAGGAATGGAAGGTTGGAAATTGAACGGTAATTTGCCATGACGTCAGGGTCCAAAGATGTTTTTTTAGAAGGGGTATCACCAATACCTCCTTTAAGACATCAGGAATGACCCCTTCAGACAAGGAACACCAGACAATCAAGGCAAACACCTGGCCAATGGAGTCGATACATCCCATCAAGTAATGTGTAGGCACCGGTCCAGTTCACACATGTGTGCCTCAGCCTGGAAGCAACGCCAATGACCTCGCCGCCCACTGGTCTAAACTCACCCAAACCAGGCTGAGTGCTCTCTGGGTATCTGAGGTGATCACTGTCATCCAAGTAACAACCCACTAGTGGAATTCCATGTCTGATGGCAGACACTCTGTCTGAGAAGAACTGAGCAAACTCTTCGCAAAGACCAAAAGCTTTCGGGTTGCAGACAGGCTGGATTTAGCAGCCCATCCACAGTACAAAAAGCACAGTTGGTCAGTTCTTCCCAGCCACAATTTCCATGGACAGGAACTCTGCCTTCTTATGGTTGGTTGCCCCTGGTATTCACCACAGTGAGCACACAGGGCCAGCTTGTCCGCCTCCAGACCAGTCCTCCGCCAGCAGCGCTCCAACGTCCGACCCAGAGTCTTCATCACCTTGAGCTCCCCATCAAACCAATAAAACCGCAAGTTTATTTATTTATTTATTTGTTTGTTTGTTCGGACATAACCTTTGAGCAAAATGCTCTTTTTCAAAGGTTCCATGTCTTGACAAGAGAATAACACAGAAAGGTAATTACATGGTATGGGTGCGTAAGTACAGAGACAAAACAAAATACAAGAAATAACAGCAATTGGTCTGACTATTCACAGTTGTAGGCTATCTCATATATGGGTACAGCATATCGCTGTTAGTACAACTCAAGGTACATGGAGTGCTGTAGGTTTAAGAAACAAATTTAGTACTATGTAAAGCAGCCAGGGAGGCATTGTCATTATTTCATATAAAGCCGGGGACTTATTATAGGCTTTCACACCCTGTATGTTAAGGCAGTCATGAAGAGGCTTTGTTATTAATTCTAGTCAAAAGGGGGGTACTTTTGTGTGCAGGACTGTCTTAGTAGGAACATACTAGAGGACAATGTGAGGGAAGACCATACACAGAATAAGCTGCGGGAAAGCAGAAGCTATGAGACAATCACCTTTGAGCAGGGGCAGTGACAGGGGAAGGAATTAATCAGAGTGCTCAGTTTAGGACAGTAGATAGAAGGCTCGTCAACAGGCTATGGCTATTGGAGGCACACGTTTGAGGGCTGGCAAGTAGTGAGGAGGAAGTAAGGGTTTAGACACAGTGGTTGCTGGGCAGCAGGATAACACGAATAAAGGAAAGCAGCCCAGAAGCAGGCTGAGTCCTAGCTATCAGGTGAATAGTGCTACAGGTTACCTGAATCTACAGACCTCAGCCTTGGTCAGGTGATGTCTTAGTTCAACCTTGTAAATGAGTAAAAGGCATGCTGGGATCTCATTTAGCCAAGAAGGAGCCCTGTAGACAAAGGACTATTGGCCCAGTGCCATTTTTCTGAAGGGATGGCAAGTGGACAGTGAGTCTGCCCTCAGTGCTGTACCCAGATCTACCTTGCCAGACAGTTCTTGAAGGCGATCAGAGCCTTACCTAGAGAGAACTTTTATGTCAAGCTGGCATGTTTGGTACTTGATTCTGCTGGCAAGACAGACAGTTAGTGTGCTCACAGAAGGAGCAGGTGTGAAGGAGATTATCAGCCACTAGAGCCAGCCTGCAGGCCTTGTTGAGGGTCGTTCTTACTTGTTTTAGTGCAGTGTTGGATGCTGACCCATAGACCATGAGTCCGCAGTCAATAACAGACAAGATGGAAGAGGAGGGCCTCAGGAGTTAGGTATCGCTTGTGCCAGTAGCGAACTCCAAGTTTGGTGTTCACTTTTGGGGCATTATTTCCAGTCCCTGACCTTAACTACCGCTTCCCCTGTCTCCAGGCTTACCTCTTGGATGGGGCCATTGGGTGGTGATCCTCCTTGAGATTGTGGGGCATGAAGCCCCAGCTTTCTCCCATGGTGGGGTCATGAGAATGGGACCCCTGAGGACATCAGTCTGAATGGGAGCGGCAGCAGAGTGGGGCCATCATTTATGGCAGAATTTTTCTATGTTTTTTTCTCCTGGGGGCGAGGACATGCAATGACATCAGCATCCGCCCACCCACTGGAAATAGTGATTCACCAGCCGCACAGGACCCCCAAGCTCCACCAGGGGTCCTCATTGCGCTGTACACTCTTCCTCCTTCTACCTGGAGAGAGAGGGTAGTCCTCCAGATGCTTGATCCCTCTCTTCCCAGTCGAGCCTCTGACTCCCAGGTTCATTCCTAAACCCAGGTGCCTTGCCACTGTGCCTGGGGGCTGGCCAGTGTTCACTGTTTTTACAACCTTATCGATGTGCTGCACATAGGAGAGGGTGTCGTCAATGATCACGCCCAGGCATTTAAAGGAGTTGACTTGTTCGAGTGGAGCAGCCTTGATGTTTGTAATAGTAAGGGACTGAAGGGATCTCTTATGCTGGTGACTGGTTATCAGCATAGTCTTTATTTTCTTGTAATTGAGAAGCAATTTCTGAGAGCTAAACCAGTCCTCCAAGCTGCGAAATGTCAAGTACTGCAAGTCATCCTGTTGGTGCTGAAGCTGGGTACTACTACTAAGGATGACCGGATCATCTATATACAGAATAATCTTGCTATTGCAAGCCTCTGAAGCCTGTTGATGTCAGGTGGTCAGGCTAAAAGGAGGGGCCAGTATAAACCCTTGTGAGACACCCAGTACTATATCCTGAACGAGGAGATAGTTGACCCAATTTTTACGCTCTGTACTCTGCTGGATAAGTAATCTTGGAACCAGAGGATGGCTTCAGAGGCTAGCCTGAGGTGCTGAAGCTGGTCTATCAAGATGCGATGGTTGACAGTATTAAAGGCTTTGGTGAGATCTATGAAGATAGATCCCACCAGGCTGCCCACATCCAAGGCCTCGTGAACATAGTCTGTGAATCCAGCTAAGGCTGTAGCTGTGCTATGGCATTGACAGAATCCATGATGTTGTGGGCTCAGTAGACTGTACTTCTGAAGGTGGTCTATGACCTGGTCAGCCACTATCCTTTCAAGCATCTTCAAGAGGGGAGAGGATAGATATTGGTCTATAGTTAGCAGTACAAGACCGGTCCCCACTTTTTGGACAGGGTGATTACAGCTACCTTCCGGCCACAGGGAATTTTGCTAGGTGAGCGACTTGCTTAAGATCTTGGTGCTGGAACCACCACCACCTCCTCCAAGGCAACTTCCACCAATTTAATGTTGATTGAATCACTAACAAGTCTGTTTTTTCCCAGCACCTCAGTAATGAAGGTCCTGGCTTCCTTGGTTGTGACATGCTTGAAGTGAAAATTAGGATGGATCAAATTAGCTCGGGCTTTGGGTGAGTGTTGTGGGGGGAGTCAATGTAGCTGGACAGGAGAACAGAGCTGAGGTCAGAGATGGCCACATTGCAGGCTTCTGCAAATGTGTGTAGATCTAGGGTGGGGGTGCCATTTTTAGCTGAGGATGGAGGGGTGCATTCTGTCCTCTCTGCCCAGCAGCTTCTGAATGTCATCCCAGAATTTCTTCCTATTATCCCAGTTATGTTCCTGTTACTCCTTGTAGTCAGCCACCTTGGCTTGTCTGTCAAGAGCAGTGCACTTGTTCCTGGCTTCCTGATACTCTTGGAAGTCAGATTGGTTGCCCGTGCCTCTGGCAAGTTCCCAGATGTTGTCCCACTCCTTCATTAGGTCAAGGAGGTCCCGGGTAATCCATCCATTGGAAGCAGCCCTGACCTTTCTTTTTCTCAGTGGGGTGTAGGCATCACAAATAACATTGACTGTGGACACAAAGAATTGCATAACCTGGTTAATGTCATGAAGACTATGAAGGGGAGACCAGTCAATGTTAGCCAAAGCTGCCTTAAAGTTGCATTTGGTACCCCTTTTCAGGACCTGGCTAAAAACCAGAGTGGGGGTCCTTTTTTGCCTTGTTAACCCACATACATGAGACTGGCAAGTGGTCCCTGAGGCAATCAGAAAGCACCTGGATGTTTTTGATTCTATTGGGGCAGTTGGTCAGAATCCAGTCTAGCAGGGTGCCCTTTCCTGTTTTGGTTTAGCCTGGTGTCTGAACAAATCATGTGTGTGAGGTACAACTCGCAACCTGATCCTTAAGATGGTCAGTGCCTTTGTTAGTCCAATTAATATTAAAGTCTCCAGTGACAATAACCTCAGAGTTTTTCTTAAGTTTAGTTAGGGCCTTCAGGACAGCACCTAGCCCCTGGTTTGCCTTTGTGGGTGGTAGGTACACCGAGGCAATAGAGAGTGTCTTGTTCTGCTTTCCTAACAATAGCTGTACTGCTAATAGTTCATACTCATAAGCATTGCCTGAAATTGGCAGTACACACTCTCTTATGTTATTCTTCACATATATCAGGCAGCCCCCACCCCACTTCCCCAGCCTATCTAGTCTGAAAGATTCAAACCCTGGTAAGATAATGAGTGTGTCCTTGACCTTGGGGGTGAGCCATGTTTCAGTCAGGTAGATGACATCTGGGTTGTGCAACCTGGTCCATGCCTGGAACTGAGTCATCTTAGGGAGCAGGCTGCAGATATTCATGGCAGATATCTTTATACCACCCATGTGACCATCCCTGGAGGGGGGGATAGTATGAGGTCCCAGGTTTGGATGAATATCTCCATCTTCCAGTAGTAACAGGAACAGGGAGATTCTTCCAACATAGCACAGAAGCCTAGGCCCCAGTCATTAAGGCCTAGTGGTTCTGGTTTTGGAGGTGGACATCCCGTGCCTATCAACTGGTGCAGCTAGATATGCTAGTATACAGGTGCTGCTACTGACAGTGAACAGCACCACATGTGCAGTTGGAAGGACCAGAATTGATTGCCGTACTTCTTGGCAAATGGTCATGAAGTGCAGCTCCACATTGTCAGGGTGGAGGACCCCGGCCCAATATCACCAGGACAGGTCCATAGGAGATACTGGCCCACTTGTGGGAAGAGGGCGAGAATGGCAATAAAGGTGAGGACCCGCAATGGGGCCATTATGATAACAGCCAGGTAGGGGGTTGCAGGAAGTAGGCTGTTGGTTAACTAGAATCTGCAGCTTATCCAGTAATTAGGGAAATGGGCAGACTGGGTGGGCCAAGTGGTCCTTATCTGCTGTCAAAATCTATGTTTCTACGTTTCTGTGTAGCCAGTAAAGTGTGAGTTGTGCGCTCTCTGGCAACAGCCAGAGCCTACTACTGGAAAATGAGGGCTAGTAGTGGGCTCTTAAAAATAGGAACATTGAATTGTTTTGAATTAATATTAAACAGTTCACAATAGGCCCAAAACACTTATGAATTAGTCCGCCACAATAGGGGAAGGTACAGGGTGCAAGTAGGCGAAAGCAAGCCCTCACATTAAGTTAGCCTACCCTGTTATCTATTGAACAATCAGGGAATCTGTTGAAAACATGGGTGGAGCATTTTTGTATTTAATTAAGGTGTGAGGAGGGGGTGGGATGGCCGAAAAACAGGTCCCTGGAGGTTTGGGCAGCCAAAGGAAGCATGCCCAGAGAGTGCTCAAGCAGTCCGAGATTCCTGTGACATGGGCTGCGGAAACAAACCACCAGCAGCCCGGGTAGCTCCAAGGGCCGTTCAGCCAATCGGCTTCAGTCTGACATGTGGCACCTGTCAGCTACTGGCTAGAGTCTAGTGGCTACTGACCAATCTGGTCTTATATCTAGGGGCCGTACCTTGCTGTGGAGGTCCAATGGTGGAATCAGTCTCTGATGCATTCGGTGTGGCTGAGACCATGCCCTGTGGCTGGAAATTTGGTCCTGAGGGCTCAAAGCAGAGCCTAAGATCTTTCTGTGGAGCTCCCGATGGTGGAAGGGGTGTCTGATGCAGGCGGCCTTCAGTGTGGCCGAGAACACATCCTGTGGCCAGAAATTTGGCCCTGAGGGCTTGAAGCAGAGGCTAAGCTCCGGGAAGTGAGAAGAACTACAGTATAGAACCCACAGTATATAGATAGACATGTTTGGCCTTTGTTCTGATTTTATTTTTTCTGGGCCAGGTATGCTGGAAGTTAGGTGGGTAAAGTAAAAAACTTATAGTATGCAGATAGACATGGTTGCCTATATATCATGTTTGCCTTTGTTCTGGTTTAATTTTCTTGGCCATGTATGTTGGAAGTTAGGTGGACATCCTCTGTACCCTTCAGTGCCTAGGCGGTCCATGGATCAGTGCCTTTGGAAGAACTGCCTAGGCTTCTACACACAGCGGGTTTTACCTGGGCTGGCTGGCATGGGGTTCAATGCCTTCCATGCTTGGCCTGCTCTAGGTGTTGGTCCCTCGGCCCATCCTCTGGAAACAGGTGGGTGGGGAAGGGATGGGGATATGTGAGCATCCAGTGAGCCACCAGCCCAGCCAAGAGTCTGGGCAGTTGCAGTAGGTTGGAATATGGAATGGTTTTCATGGCAGGCAGGCCACCCAGGGGCTGCAGTGGATCAGGCACATCGGGTTCATGATCATGGGGAGGGGAGGCAGGCTGGTGGCTCTGGGTGGCAGTGAGTTTCCTCTTCTCCTCCCAGCAAGCTTGTGCAGGTGAGGGAGGTCCTCCAGGGTGGCCGGACAACAGGGGGAAGACAAGGCCAGAAGATGTACGGCTCAGAGGCTCCATGGGGGCCGGACACGGGTGCTGTCTTTTTCAAGCCTGGGTTTCAGATCGCGGGCCTCTGGGGTAGTCTTGCGATAGGTGGCTGGCTGTTGATTGGCAGCTTCAATCTCGCTAGACTCCTGATGGCCATCTTGGGGATGGCAAAGTCAACAGGGGCAGCAGGGGTCTTGTGGAATTCTCAATAGCCCTCTCAGAGTGGATTCCTAATGCACCACCTCCAAGTGGGGGGAGGGTCAACCACAATTCTCCTTAGTGTGGTTGGGGCAGTTGCCATTCCCTGCAGTAGCTGGCTCGCCTTGTCACTGTTTCTCATTATGAGGAGTGGGCTGGCAGTGTAGCTTAGAGGCTAGAGTAATGAGCTGTGAATCAGCTTGATACAGCCAGCAGACCTGTGTTTGAATCCCACAACCTCCACATGCTATGTGACTGATCAAATTATTTAGTTCTTCTTATTTCTACGCCCCTGTGCCAGATTGTGAGCATCTAAAAAAAACTATAAACATCTTAGCATTATTAGTATTCTGCATGATAGGCTAACATTTAGGTTCTTAGTTTTGTCAGTAATATTTATTAGTGTTCCACAATATTCCCTTTGTTCCTCAATTTGATAGCCTATGTGTACCTTTTGGGGACAATGGGGGAGGAATGATTGCCAGTGCATTCCTAGTCAGGCCCCTCTATGTAGACCATCTTTACATGTTGGCTGGCATGTCAGGCCATGGTATACCATTTAGAACAGGAAGGAGGGAGCAGATGGGGAACAGATTATTTTGGCACAGGAGGCACCACGGACCCTTAGTACTGCGGAACATCACTCAGGGATAGGCGTTGGGGATACTTTCAGCAGGCAGCCTGACAGCATAAAAACAACCAAAAAATAAAAACAGTGATAAATGGTGGGGAGCAGGAGCCCTAATCTCAACACAATTGGCTGAATGGGCTGCCGCTCCCAACATTCACTGGTCTTGGTGGAACTATGTGGTCTCCTCGCTAACTATTTTCTGAGGATGGGGGTCTCTAGTGTTTTCCAGGAACATGGCAGCCTGTCAGAGGAAGCCGCCAGTAAAGGCCATAGAGGGTCTAGAGGCACAGCGGCAATAGATGTATAAGAAGAAAGGTGCAGCATGGCTCGACACCTGCCTGGAGGAGGAAGGCCTGTCGACATAGAAGAAGTGGATAGCAAGGAGGCGAATGGCCATCATCCAAGGTACCCAGGATACCTGGGGAGGTAAGCCAGGAAAGGAGGTAAGAATGCTGATGGTGATGTGCTTCAGGTGCTCGATGCAGCCCTGGGGGGTTGGGAGTGGGAACTAGTGGAGCTTCAGGAGAGGGACAGTGAAGTGCTAGAAGTTCCTGCTGAAGTGGTGCCCCTCTGGTGGTGGGCATATCCTGGGGGCAAAGGTACCTGGGGGAACACCCCAGAGTTTAGGCTACAGCAGTCAGGTTTGGGAGAAAAATTGGATAAGCTGCTAGACCTTATGGTGGCAGTGGTGGAGAAGGCAGGGGAGCAGGATTCAGTCACAGGGGCAGGAGACATCCCTGCTCTGCCCTCCACTGAGACCCCTCTTTCCCAGCCTAGCTCCTATTAGGGGCTAGACAAACAGCTGGGATCCTACCTTACTAATAAGGTTAGGTAGCAAATCTGGAACAGGGAGTACGTAGACATGTTGTCCTTGTTGAACAGGCCAGTGGAGTGGGATGATAAGAAAATGAAGAAAGGCCAAGAGGCTGAAAAGAATCCCCCAAAAGATGCCTTGCACCTTTGAGAATTGGATTGAGGCCTTCCCCATCTTTGCATGTACTATGCTGCAATAGAAAAGAGCAAGGACTAAGCTTGTTCACATATCAGAACAGGATCATGTTCATGCACCGGAGGAAGGGTGGCATGGTGTGGCTGTAGTATGATGAGGAGTTTAGGAGGTGGCACCAGGAGGACAGCACCTTGGGTTGGGGCATACCTCTCAACCTCTAAGCATTAAAAATCATAGCACTGGCCTTCAAAAATCATAGCAAATGGCCAGAATGTGTAGCACTTTCTTATTTTAAACAATAATATGTCTGCAAATAGTGGGCCCCATATAGTTAGTGCTAAGAAATGTTTCTATCAACTTAGTTCAATGATTTAATACTTTGTGTGTCTAGAAATAGCTCTAACATTATTAAGAACAACAATAAACCCATGGAGCAAGGGTAAATTTGAGGGTGAAAATCATAGCCTATGCGAAATTCATAGCAGTTGAGAGGTATGGGTTGGGGTATGGTTGACATGACCCTCCAGGTGGATGTAATGCAAGGGAGGTGGTGGTACACACCAAACGACAGCAGCTTGCCGCTGACACGGGCTTCACAGCAGATGGTGGGGGACGATGACCCCATCACAGGCATGCTATGCCTATAATCAATCTAAGTGCAATAGGGCATCTTGACATTTTCACCATATCTGCTTGGCCTGCAGATCATGGCATCCCTTCATCCAGTATGCCTCCCTGTGCTCCCCAAGAGGAGTCTTTAAGGAGATGAACAAGAAACCAGGGAGGTCACAGGGTAGCAAACCTGCCCACCCCGGTAAGGGTGGAGAGGACTAGCCTGTGTTTAGGCCAGTACCTGGACAAAGAGGCTGCCAGACTGCTGGAGGAGGGGTTCACAGTGGATTTCCGGATCCAATACAATGGCCCAAGGGAGGGTTTGGGAGCCAGGAACCTGAAGTCTGTCAGGGATCATCCTCAGTTAGTCTGGGAGAAATTTGAGAAAGAAAGATGTTTGGGGAGAGTTAGCAGGCCATTCAGTGCACTGCCATGACCATCCCTTATGGTATCACCCATTAGCCTGGTCCCTAAGAAGGCACCAGGGGAGTTCAGAATGAAAAATCATTTATCGTACCCAGAAGACAATTCTGTGAACAATCACACTTACCCACGGTTCACGTCAGTCCAATGTAAGTCGTTCGATAGGGCAGTTCAGATAGTGCGTGGGGCTGTTCCCTGAGTACTCATGGCCAAGGTGGACACAGAGTCAGCATTCTGGTTGTTACCCATGCACCCAGATGATAGGGAGTTGCCAGGCATGCAATTTGAAGGGCAGTGCTATGTAGACAATTGCATGCCTATGGGGTGTTCAGTGGCATGTACTGTTTTTGAAAAATTCAGTAGTTTTCTGCACTGGGTCACACAGTAATGGTCGGGGAACTGGGCAGCAGTCCACTATCTTGATGACTTCCTCTTCATCAACCCAAAGGAGAAGGCAGAGTGAGAGCATGCGCTAGCCACATTCATGGCCATTTGTCGGGATTTTGGGGTGTTGCTTTCAGAGGGAAGGTGGAATCCCCCGACGGGGTATTGATCTTCCTGGGAATAGAAATCGACACCTGCAACAGGCTTTGTCATTTGCCACAGGACAAAGCCACCATTCTGAGGAACATGGTGAACTCCATGGTGGTGGACTGGAAGGTGACTCTGTGGTAGCTACAACAGCTGGTGGATCACCACAACTTTACGTACTGGGTCATCCCCATGGGTTGCACTTTCTTTTGCCACATAGCTTAACTGGGCAGAAGGTGCACCAGACTGCACCACAGGCTGCTGGTCACAGAATGATTCCAGGAAGATCTGTAAATGCAGATGATCTTCCTAAGTCACTTCAATGGGGTGGCACTGTGGCATTCCATCCATGGAAGGCAACCTGTCCATCTATTCATGGATGCCTTGGGAGGCCTAGGGTTTGGGGCATATTTCCGGGGTGTGCTGCTAGCTGGCCCTCTGAATGGGTGAAGGCAGGGTTGCACACTAACATTACGGTACTGGAATTCTTTCCCATAGTAGTCTTTGGGGCCCTCAACTGAGGGATCAGAAGGTCTTATTCAGGTCGGATAACATGGGGGTGGTTCATGTCCTCAATGGGCAGCTAGGGCCAATAGGCCCACTGGGGGACTTGATGCGAATCTTTGTGTTAATATGCTTGCTGCTGAATATCATGTTTAAGGCCATGCACATACGCTGTGTTGACAATGGAACTGTGAATGTTTTGTCTTCTTCACAGTGGCAGCGGTTTCAGGAGCTGGCTCCAGCATGCAGCCATGGATGGTACCCCCATTCTTATGGGGAGGTTTAGTTACATCTTGACTTGGAATAGCATAGGTAATTCCATTGCGATGGGAACAAGGAGGTATACCAAAAGGGTGGAGCATTACATGGGGATTCATGATCGGCAAGGGTGGCTGGAGGATTGCCCATTCCGTTGGAACAGCTCTGCACTAATATTATGCTATCTAGGCAAAATGGGGACATGCCAGGGGTGGTGGCCAGGCACCTGGCTGGCTTGTTCTGGTTCTCCAGGCCTGGGGGTTGCTGACACCACTAAGGTCTTCAGGGTGCCTAAGGTGCTGGAAGGTTGAGGGTAGTCATTGGCTTCCCACTAGGACACAAGGCACTCCATCATCCTGGCGATATTGGAAAGCATATGAAGTGTTCTTCCCAAAGTCTGCTGACTCAGTTATAAGTGCTGTTGTTTGACGCTATGTTTCTGTTGACCTTTTGCTGGGCTTTCAAGGTGTTGGAGCTAATGCAGCCCAACCAGTTCACAAAGGTCATCAGGCTGGGGTTAAGGGATGTTATAACAACCACTTGGGGCATATGGGTCAGGCTTAGCAAGAGTAAAACTGACCAAGGGCAGAAGGGATGCTGGTGCCTGATTCAGGCACCTCCAGGGGCCTCCTGGGACATTCAGGACAGAGTGAAGGCTTACTCAGCTGTGAGCCCCAATAAAAGTGGGGGAGTCTTCCAACACACAAATGGCAGACTGGTCACAATCTACCAGAGCAGGGTGATCCTGACTAGGGTGGTGCAGGAGGTGGGGCTGAACCCTAAGGAGTTTGGAACACAATCTTTCAGGATCGGAAGGGGTGCTGGAGGTTCCAGGCATTCTTTAGGTATGTGCGCCCACATTTGCAACAACTGCTCTTTGTTTCTTCCAAGGTCCCCCAGAGTTATGGTTTGATTGTGTTGGTGGCCATACCTTCAGACTGTTGGCAGCAGCTGAAATGGCAATCAGGGCAGGGATGCTGCCCCAGGACATGGGTCTTCTGAAGGTTTAGATCTGATGGCAAGCAAGACATTTCGGTGGCCACCTAAGAGGGGAAAACCCAGGGATGTTGGAGGGTGGTGAAGGTGCTACTGGCCAGGAAGAAGGACTTTTGAACCATTAGGCAATGGGGCCTCACGCTGTCCTCATCTGGTCCAGGCCAATCCAGAGGTCCAGTGGGCTGAACAGGGAGGGGTACCCTCTCTCAGTAGGATCAAATTGGTCTGCTGGGAGATGGAGACAGTGGGGGACGAAGGGCCATAGTTGAATGTAGCCAGATTCAAGCCTCTGGTCGAGTCAGGGTGGCTAAGATCGGGCACTTGACCAAGGAGGAGTACAGAAGTGGTTAGGAGCACTAGAGAGGGTCTTGGAGGAATTGGATGAGCAGGCGACTTGGGGGGATCTGATGTTGTCTGTCCTGTGGCATCTTGGGAGGATCACTAAGAGATGGAATAGTGGTAAGGTGGCAGTGATGAGTCAAGTTCTTCTAAAGGGCTCGTGACTCCCTCTGGTTGGTGTGGAGGCAGACACAAGCACCCAGACCCAGGGAGGGGGTCATGGCCTGCATGCAGCAGGTATATCTATACTGCAAGGAGAATGGCACCTGATGGGGGGCAGCCGTACAGCCTTGACGAGTATGATCATGAGATAGTGGATCCTCCCAGATGCACATGCTGTTGTTATCTGGAATGTGATTCAGTAAATGCATGGCTGCAGCCATTTCCTCCAAGACATGTGTCAGTGTGTATCTTTCCTGATAAGGGGGGGTTATGGAGGGCTACCAGATGACGCAGAGGCTGCAACAGATGGCAGCAGCCATAATTTATCTGGGGTCTTCCTCCCCTGGACCTAGGAGGGAAGGAGAAGGAAAGGGGAAGACAGAGGTGGCCCCGGGGGAGTGGGGGATAGGTCCAAGGATTGGATGTAGGACCACCAGAGCCTCCCATTTGGGAGGGGGGAGTCACATTCTGTGGGGGAGAGGAGTGAGAGGAATTTATTGGGACATAGCCAGCTGTCCTTCTTCTTTCTTGTCTCATCCTTCCAGTATCACCCACCCACCTACCCACCCTTGTAAAAGCAGGGTTGTGGTGGCCAGGTAGTCAGAGACCCTCTTTTGACCCAGTACGGGTGACCATGATAGGGGTCAGGGAGTGGCTTTTCCTGGTTTTCCCTGTAGCAGGGTCTTTCCCAGGTTTTTCACCTCCTCCAAAAGAGTGCTAAAACCAAGGTAGAAGCGGTAGAAACAAAATAGATTTAGTATAAATAGTCAGGGATGGTATGCCAATATGTTGCAGCCATGGCAGCAACTCAGGAGGATCAATAAGAGAGAGAGAGAGATGGAATAGTGGTGAGGGGACGGTGATGAGCTGAGTTCTTCTGAAGGGCTTGTGACTCCCTCTGGTTGGCGTAGAGGTGGACATGAACACCTGAACCCAGGGAGGAGTCACGATCCACCTGCAACAGGTATATCTATGCTGCAAGGAGATAGGCGCCTGATGGGAGCAGCCCTACAGCCTTGGCCAGTATGATCACAGGGCAGAGGATCCTCCCAGATGTCACGCTGCTGTTATCTGAAATGTGATTCAATAAACGCAAGGCTGTGGTCATTTCCTCCAAGACATGTGACAGTGTGTTTCTTTCCGGAAGGGAGTGAGGGTACCAGATAATATGTCCCTTTGTAGGTTTAGGCTAAAATCAATAGTTGAAAAGGCTGTGAGGGAATGTGTCTCTGAACAAGATCAAGAGAACCAAATGCAGGTCAGCTAAAATGAGTCAGGCAGTAATGAGAAACACAGGAGAAAAAGAAAGCCTTTAAAGCAGTGAGGAATATTATAAGCCTTATTAATTATCCATGTGTCTAGTAAGGCTCCAGGCTGGCTACTGGATTGGTCATTAACATCTTGAAAATGACTGATCCGCTGCAGACTCTTGCTGTGTGTGGCATGCATGGCTCACATCACATAGCTAAAACCTAAATAAAACTGGCAAAATTAAAGTTGTTATTACATTAGACTTATAATTGTAACAACAACCTTGGAACCAGTCATTTCCTTGGATTAATGACTGGCTGGTAGGTGGGCTCGGCTTGTGCCTTGGTTCACCCATTCCCCAACTGGTCATTAAACCTCAGAAATGACTGGCTTCTCAGTTGTTATTGCTTAAATCCATCAAACAACAGCAGGGCAGATTATAGGATCTAACAGAGAGCATTCAGAAAGGATATTAGGAACTGGTAAATGGAAAATATATGAGCTGCATTCCAGGAATATGAGAAGAAATGAAGAAAATATTTTAGCTGTGTTAGAAGTAAGAAATGAGTGAAGGAAAGAAAAGGTCCCATTATGGATCAAAAATGGCTTGTTAATTGGGGAGGAAGTGACTGTAGTGGACTGATCTAAGAGCACTATGTTTTATATCACTGTTCACTGTGGGTTAACTGCTAATAGTGTGGGTCAGTTTGAAGGGGGGGAACCAAAATGTAATCAAGAGGCAATTATAAAGAGGGGGCGACAGAATATTTAAACCAGGTAGATAAAAGCAAGACACTAGGATGTGACATGATACATCCCCAAATCCTAAGGAAACTTGGAGAATTGTCACAACTACTGGAACAGACTTGTAGAAAATCCTTGAAAGCAGGACAAATGTGAAGAGATTAGGAGACACCATAATTGATTCCCTTGGGGAGTCACATGATGCCTCAAAAGGACTAGCAGCTTCTTTGCTCCACTTCCACTTGCCTGTTATAACTTTTATAAATATTACCACTTAAGCAAATTTATTTATCACTATTCGCCCCTCTACGTCTACAGGAATGCTCCCAGTGGCTGGCTTTATAGTCCTTCTGCATGGTTTTTGAAGAGGATGGATGTGGAGGTGTGCCAAAGTAAATCATGCCATACAATGCCCCAGATGCCAGCCAAGCCTTAAAAATAGTCCAAGGCCTGTGGCTCTACAGCTGGGCAATCCACTACTGCAACTTTGGAAGCCACCCTACTCTCCAAAGAAAAATTTATGATGGAGCTACAACCAATAAAATATTCCCTCCTGATGCTTACTACAGAGATTGCCTCACTCAGAAGAGACCTTGTGAACATTAATAGACGGGTTGGAGATGTTGAAGCCCCCTCTGTATTGCTAGAAAAAATAGCAAGGTCGTACGGACCAGGAGCTAATCTCTTTGCAGCATAAAATTCCACAAAATTGAGCTGAAGTTAGAGGACCTGGAGGGCCGGAGGAGGAACAATTTGGTTGTCAGCCTTCCTGAGGATTCTAAAGGGACTACTCCAATGCAATTTGTCCAGAAGCTCTTGGAAAAGCTGGTGAGGCTATTGCCAAATGGCCCAAACCATGTTGTGGAATGTGCACATCGGTCTTTGCCCCCGAGATGCTCGCCTGGCTCTCCACCTCGTCCCCTCATATTCAAATGACTTAATTACCTGGATAAACAGCATGTGCTGGCTAAACTTCAAGACCTGCACTCCATTTCCTGGGAAGGCACCTGGCTATGTATCACACAATATCTACCAGTCTCCATCAAACAAAAATGGGCTGCCTTCCAACCAGTAGTTTCCAAACATATTCCAGATGACATCATGGTCCACATGATCTACCCAGCCTGCCTCCATGTGCATCTTCAAGACACTGGCACTCATTTGACAATGGGGATCAAGCAGCAAAAGAACTTCAGCAACTCTTACTGGATCTTTATAAAGCTGGCTGATCCATCCTACAAGTCTTCACTTTACAAGATACCTAGCGGTTTGGCTTTATGCTGCTATAATGGGATTTTTAGTTTTGACCTACATGAATACTTTGGAATGTGATTATCTGTTATTATTTGTTTTTTCTTTGCCTCCTTGTGTCTGACTCTGCTTTGACCTACACTGCTTGCTTAACTGGCTCACCTTACCTGATAGGCAGTGTACATTGTTGACGGGATCACCCATTGTCGTGCAGGGATAGGACTCATCTGGGCTCCAAAGTAAACTAACTGTGCTATCCTTTTGAGATGAAAGCTTTGATCTGGTCCCCCACTTGGATTGAACTGTGTTGTCATATAGTGGCTCCATGCTGGCTTTCGGTCTCTTTACAGCTTGAAGAGTAGGATTTTCCCTTCTATGCCGACATTTGATCCTGAATTGAAAGAGCTTCAATGGATTCCATTTGGCGATCCATGATTACATCTGTGCCTCGCATATCTTCTTTCTGCCATCACAGCTTACGTATCAGGACCTTATCAGTACAGAGACTGCACTTTGAGCTTTTTTTTCCTTAGCTATAAGTGTAGCATATATTGAACTTTTAATGCACTTTGCAAATTTTTTTTTTTTTATATATTCGGTCATACAGTCCCATTATTTCTTCATTCTCTACTGTAATTTCTGTTGGATCCATTATACTTTCAAGGGACTCTGTTAATTTGAAACAGTATTCGAGTGTTTGGATCCCTGAACTTTAATCGGTTTTCATTTTTTGAACTGTGGCTATTACTTAATCATTTTATAATAACTGATGATGCTTAAGTGGTTTTATGTTTCACTTTCTTAAACTTTACTGATTCATTTCTCTAGGTTCCAATGTGGTATTACCTGATCTATACTGTAGATGGTTGGGGGTGATAAGGTGGCATGATGCCGGTAGCTGATGGCCTCATAAGCCGATTTACTGGTTGGGGTTACGTTATTGTTCTCATAATGCAGAGTATTTTATTATTAGGTGTTCATGGGGTTATACTCCTCGATTTTGCCACCAGCTGGGGGGGGGGGCTCAAGTTGTTATAGAGAATTAGTATTATTTGCTTCTTTTTGGTATCTCAGACACATAAAAGATGATTTATCAACGGTTCTAATGTACAGGGTCAAACCAAATTATTTTTCCACTCCCCTCATTCATTGGGTTTGTGCTCCTTATTGAGGATTTAATTGTCTAAGGGGTTCTCTGAGAACTAAATTTGAGGGGTTGCAAGATGGAATTTGATATTATGGTTTCGGAGGGGATGTGGTTAAAGGGCTATGGGTGGGAGCTGGGTTTTGTGGGTCAGGTCTCCCATTCTTTGAATCACTTGTTTGGCTTTAGTACTAGGGAATGGGTAGGGTGGAGTGGTTTACCACTGGAGGTACAAGAAGCTTGCATGTTTGGTTTTACAAGTTTCCTTCAAATATTAGATTGTATTCCTTATAGCAGATGAAATACTATGGTGGTTGCATGTACTGTAACTTTTTTCTCAATTTAACTTTTTTATTAAAAGATTTTAAAAATTTCTCCAGAAATCATCTCTTTCATTATGTCATGTTGATTATTCATACATACATAACATTTATAGCTCCCCTTTAAAATTAAATATATGCTTATTCTGAGAGCATATTTAACATTTAGTAAAGTATCTATTCAGAAAAGTCCATCATGATTAAATGAACTAAAAATCATTTACATAAATCCGGATGTTAGTCATAAAAGACAGTCCATTAGCCAACATGGTGTGAAGTAACAGTTCAAGGTGCGTTACGACTGAGGACTCTTAATATGTTCTAGTCTTTACTGAAACAGTCTTATACTTTGGTCTTCAGAGTCCTGCATGGCATTTCAAGTATGGTGTTTTAAAGTAATTTTTCTGTGTTTTGCCACTCCTCACATCTGTAATCAAAAGCTGAGTATATATTACTGATAAGCTAGCTCTCACATATTATAAACTAATAAAACAATTTGGGGATATCAATAGCGGTTGCATATTACTTCTGCCCATGGAATGTAAAAGGTGTTCAATCCCCCATGAAAGGAGCTAAGGTTTTACTCCATCTTCTCAAACCCGGGGAGGATGTTGTCTTTCTTCAGGAAACTCACCTGCTCCCATCCCAGGTTCTCCTTGTTATGCATTTCTGGGTGGGACACACATTTGGGGCAGGGGCAGATTCACAGAAAAGGAATGTTGCTATCTTGGTGGCATGGAAAGTGTCCATCCATCTGCTCCAAGAAGTAAGCAATAAAAGAGGCTTATCCTTATCCTGCGAGCCCTATTGGGTCACCTGGAAGTTATATTAGGGGCTATTTATGGGCCCACGGTAGAAAATCCTAGCTTTTTCATTACTTTAATGTCACTTTTGGCACCTTGGTCTTTCCTATCTATACTTCTCGGGGGAGACTGGAAGCTGGTTTACTGTAATGGTATTGATAGATCCAGTCCTCGCTGTCAATCACTTACATCAGGTAAATTGGCTTTTTGAGATATAATGGACTCCCTAAGCCTTCTGGACCCCTGACGTGCACTACACCCAGCCCAGCAGGAATAATCTTTTCATTCACTCTCTCTCACAATACCTTTTCAAGAACTGATTGCTTATTATTGGGGATTGAGCATCATCCTGGAGCTTTGTCCTGCCATTATGCTGCTAAAGTCTTGTCTGATCATCACCCCACATTACTCCCATTATGTCTCTCCCCATCTCTGGAATGCAACAAAGTATGGAGATTTAATAACCAGTTGCTGAAATATGATTATTTGGTACAATATGTTCAGTGCCTTATCTTCTCTTTTTTGGAAGTTTAACTCCCCTTCCATGCCCAACCTTGATTTTTTATGGAGGACCTTGAAAAGTTCACTCTGGGATGAAGAAAATTCAATTGGCCTCCAAAAGGAAAAAGATGTCTTTGAAAGAATTGTTTTCTCTGTTATCCCAGTTTAGGTCTCTGGAAAGACATATCCCTTCGACTTCTTCTCTTTCAGTATGGGAGCATTTAGAAAGCCTTCAATTAAAATATAATACGTTCTTAGGGGAAAAGCTGGAATATTTAATATTACACTCTAAAGCAAAATATTTCAATCAATGTGAAAAGGCTGGTAAGCTCCTGACACTGTGCCTGCACCCCCAGGCCACAGAGAGGATAATTTCTTCCCTCTGTACTGAATCAGACCAGCTTCTCACCTCTCCTCGATATATTGCTTCTTATTTTTTAGACTATTATCAATCATTACATATTTTACCTTCTCCCTCTTTCTGTTTGAACCATTTGGAAGCCTTTCTGAGAGATATAGATTTATCCCACCAGGCTGATCCACACATAGAGACACTGAAGGGCCCTTTGACAATATCTGAAATTTTCCATGCTATTGACGCCTTGCCACCTGACAAATCCCTGGGGCCAGATAGCTATACAGTGAAGCCCACCAGGATGAAGCACAGTGTTACCAGTTTCCTGCATGACAAAAGAGATCAACTCTATTGAAACTGCATTGTTTGCTCTGATAAGTCTACTGCAGAATTCTGCAGAGTTGGGTTTCCTCCTAGTGGGCTTTACTGTACTTTTAATTTTTATAAAACTTTTAAAAATCTGCTGGCACCCGTACTTCTCAAAACTTTTAATTATATTTTTCAAAAAGACTTTTCTGATTTCTCTCTTACTGAAGCCACTATCGAATAGCATTGAAACCTGGCAGAGAGCCCCTGCTGGTCTTGAACTACCGCCAATCTCTCTTATAAATGTTGATCATTAAATTCTCATGAAGGTGTTGGCTGTCTGGTTGAATCAAGTCTGGGACACCATCATCAGCCGGGAACAAGTTGGCTTCTTGGCAGGACGGCTCTCAGTTGACCACCTGCATAAACTTTCTTACTTAATTTCTGCATCTGTGGATTCCATTGCTCCTGCTGTGCTGGCACCCTGAACACAGAAAATACATTTAACAGGGTCTCTTGGGACTATCTGTTTAGTTTACTCCACAAATTTCATATTCCCTGACTTTTATTCAGTGGGTTAAGGTGCTCTATCCTTACCCTTCAGCCTGCATACTTTGTAAAGGCATATTGTCCAACTCTTTTCTTTTACACCAGGGTACAGTACCAGGCAAGGATGTCTGCTCTCACCTTTTTTTTTAAATTTGTTTCTAGAGCCTGTAATTAGGAAGCCCAAGGTCCCCCCTCATGTTTCATTGGACTACCCTTTCATGTTTCAAATATTTCTAGCTTACACACGTGCTCTTGCATCAGTTTGGTACTGGCCACTGGGATAACTCTTTCTTACAGGAGGCAGGTCCTTTCAATGGCCTTATCCACCCCTACTTTCCACGTCGTCTCATAGTATTACTATCAACTACAGAAGTTTCTTGCCAACATGGAAGGACAACTGTTTTATTACTGGAATCAGGCTTTGCCATCTACTGATTCTCCCCATAACTGGCCTCGAATCTGGAAACACTTACAGTATATAAATATATACAATGGGATAGGTATCACTCTCTCCAATTCCAGATTCTTCATGATCTTTTTTTTTTTTTACTTTCTATTTTCCCTCCTGCTAGCCCTCTATCTCTGACCCTTCAGAGGCACCTGGGAGTCATCCCTCTGTCAACCACCCAACCCATCACCAGCCTTGCACCCCATGGAACTGCGGTTATACCCGCTGGGTGGGGAATGAGGTGGGGCCCTTACACCCCATACATTTACTTGATTTCGTCAGGCAAGGTGGTCTGGGCGGGTGGTGGCATCTTGAGGCACCTTCTGTGCCTCATCTTAACGTCGATGGAAGGCTGATTTCCTCTGTTTTTTGCCCTCATGTGGTGTGCACCCTGGCGTCAAGGCACTAGGTACGATGTCACACCACACATCACGGCTGAACCCCCACGAACAGGACTTGTTGTACCTCAAGCCTCCGCTCGATACCACCCTCCACCCTGAGAAGGCGAGCCATCGTGGGACACTCAAGCCATTTTCCCCCGGCCGGTCCTCCAGCAACCTGACTCCACTCCCGAACCCAGGTCGCCGGTCTGCATAATCTTTATTATAACCCTGCCAAATTACACAGTATGGGAAACCTCTCTCCAATACCTGCTCTAGATGTAATAAGGAACCTGGTACAATGCTTCACATGCCTTGGTCCTGCGAAAAAGTCATCAACTTCTGAGCAGCCATTTAGTCATGACTCATGACTGGACCCCCTTCTAGGGTTGTCCTATGCCTTTCTTCCTGAAGTGTGTTTACTAGGAGAATATGGGACTACACTAATTGGAATCAATTGCCACACATTGATCTTATTTCAGCATGTGCAAAGAGTGATACTATAACACTAGCTGGATCAAGGTATCCCTTCTGTTACTGAATGATACAGGGAGATACTTTTTGCTCTATAGGAGAACAGATTATAGCCAGCCTGAAAATAAGTCCCACAAATATCAGAGCATCTTGGAACTCCTGTATGTCCTGTTAACCATGAACCATCTGGTTCTTTGTATAAATTCTGGTGACCCATTGTTCCTTCTAGTAACATCTATCCTCCTTTATACTACTTGCCTTGTCCTCGTAATAGGTACCTATTTTACTACTGTGTATTTCAGTAACCCAGTTTTCCTTTCTGACTTTTTAATATTCTGATATCCTCCACTGCTGGGGTGGGAGGTTGGGTTTGGGGGGAGGGTGGTATTTTTCTGTTTGGGGTTGTTTTTTTATTTTATTTGCTTTTTGTATATCCCAGGTTCTTCTTTTTACTACAGCTCTCCCTCACTATAATGTCCCTTGTAATAACCAATCTCTTTTATAAAGAAAACGAAAGGCACTTGATCTTGAAGAGAAAATAGAGATCCTGAACTGCATAAAAAAAGGGTTCTACAGCCAAGCTGGCAATTGTGTACGGGCTGCCTAAGTCAAAAGTGTTGGGGTAGAGAAAGCAGGAGGAGAAGCTAAAGGACTTTGTGTTTCACTGCTCTGAAAGAATGGGCTGCACAGAAAACAAAATGCAGCTTGGTGCCAACACAGAAGTGAACTCAACAGTTTGCCTTTGGTTTGAAAGCCAGCATGAGGCAGGATTCCCTGTCAGGTACAATTCTATAACAGAAATTGGAGTCCTTTGCTTCTGCAGTTTATGATGAGGACAGCCATTTTAAATCAAGTCCAGGGTGGTTGTGGCATTTCCAAATAAGAAATGGGATCAGGTAACTAAACATTTCAGGGAGCAGTGATCATCCAATTCAGGTGCTGTGACTGCGTTTATGCTGTTGCTGATGAGGCTACTGAGACTGTTGGCTAT
Organism: Neoceratodus forsteri; assembly: GCA_016271365.2. Classification (NCBI taxonomy): domain Eukaryota; kingdom Metazoa; phylum Chordata; order Ceratodontiformes; family Ceratodontidae; genus Neoceratodus; species Neoceratodus forsteri. Next base: position 612,203,895 of record CM028134.1, read on the forward strand.
GATAGTGACATGCTGTATAGTGCAAATGAAATGGGCTTATTCTATAAATGCCTTCCTGACTGAACTCTTGCTGCCTGTTCCAAGTCAATGTACAGTATTTAATTCACATAACAGGATTGGTGATTTGAGTTATTTTCAGCTGTCTCCATTATAGTGAACTCACATTATAACGAACTAAAATGATGGATCATGAGACATTCGTTATAACGAGGGACCACTGTATGTATAGCTTAATGCAGTTATGTCTACTTTGTTATTCTAAAATTCCATACTCTATAATTTCAGACTGGAATTGGTTTTGTCCTGCTGTACTTCAATGCTGTTTGTGTTCTTGTTGATTCGATAAAGCATGTACAATTTGAAAAAATAAATAAATAATTGATTCACTTGTTTTAAAAGGAATCTAGGAAAAATCCTGGGAACTACATCCAATTAGACTGAACTTAGTTGTAGGTAGGATGTTAAAGACTATTTGTAAGGATGTCTTGATTGCTGAGGACAGAATATTAACTGATTACCAACATAATTTTGTAGGAGGGAGATCTTGTCAGATTAATTTAATTAGTTTTTTGTTGTGCTGTGCAGAATTTTCAACTTCTGGTAGAATGAAATTTCATAGAAATTTTAAAATTCTGTGGAAATTCACCAAATTTCACTAGAAACAGAATGTTGGAATTTCGTAGCAGAAAATGATTGCAGAATATTTTCTGTGGAAAAATGCTGTTCCTATGGATTTCAATATTTTCCATGGAAATGGTTGCAGAATGAATTTCTTCTTTTATTATTTATTTATACTCCTGGGAGCCTGGCAGGCAGCTCTGATCCCCTCCTTGAGGGACTCAGTCTCCGTTCTTCATTTCCCTCCTGAATTCCCCTATAATCACACACATGCCCCCCCCCCCCGTGACAGGGCCAAGGTGAAGGGGAGCAGGCTTTCCCCCAGCTCAGGAGCGAAATGCAGATACTCCGGGAGCCAGGACAGGCACAGGCGAGCCATCACAGAGCCTGCCATCTCCATTTCCACCATTTTTTCTCCACCTCCCCCACCTCCACTCACAGCGTATGTCCAGGGACCCTGGTTTTCCATTTTTACCAGTAACACCGGTAACAATCATGGAATCCTGCTTGGTTTGCAGATTTTGAATTCTTGTACCGGTGCCTCACGGAAATTTCATGTCGCTGCACAGAATCTCTAAGATTTCAGCATCATTTTTAATTTGTTTTAATTTTCTCTTTCTATGTCCCCTTCTCACAACATCAGTCTCCACTTTTCAGAGATCCCTAGACTGGGTATCCCTTAGCTTCACCCCCAGGTAACGATCATGAGCTCCTGTGGTCCAGCCCCTATCCTGCATGGATTGTTTCCCCCCAGGTGGGAAGGAAGGGCACCCCAGGTCACCCCTCCACACTCCCTTAGTGTGTGTTGGGCAGCTCAGTGGGTCCATCATGAAGCCCGGTTATGAAGTCTGGGGCACCTGGATCCCTTCTGCCAGTGGCCAATGTGGGGTGATTGTTCCTGGTTTTCTGGTCTCTGTCCCTGAGGGCACCGGCACTAGAGGAGATCCAAGGAGGTAGGTCACATAGAGAGATGCCACTGCTCCAGATCCTAGCTAGCATCCTCCCCTCCTGATCACTCTGTAGCACTATTTCATCACCACCCGTGGTCACACAGGTGGTGGTAAAGCAGCAGGACCTGCAGCACACCCTCCCCGGAGGAGGAGGAAAGCAGTCCCCCAGGTGCTCGATCCTACTTCCCTGGCCAGACCTCCAGCAAACCGAGTTCACATCTGACCCTGGGTCGCTGACATTGCAAGCAATAGTGCTACCATAGCACCAGCGGGCTGACCCAGATTTCAGCATCTTAAAATGAATGCTGCTGTGCTTTGCATTCTTTCTGCTTTGCTGCATATAGAGTCAGTAAGGAAATCACTGGCACTGCTTTGTTGTAATCAGCCATTCAGTTTAACCACCCATGCCTAGTGGTTAGAGTAACAAACAGTGAATGAACTGGGTACATCCAGCAGAATTGGGTTTGATTCCACAACCTCCACTTGCATATTGTGTGACTCCAAGCAAGTCACTTAACCTCCCAGTGCTTCTATGTCACTCCTGAAAACAGACAGTTCTGCCTAGTGGGCCTTACCTGCTTTACAAAGAATATAAAAAATACCAATATATGTTTACTACATCATAGAATAGTAGTCAGGGTACCATGTAATTTACCTGGGTTTTACTTGGGCTGAAATTATTTTGTGTAGGTAAAGATAAATGTTCAGATACATTTTATGTGTTTTATAAGCTTGTTTTTAGATTTTAGTCAGGTTTTGATTGTATTCTTTGCATATAAGCATCTAGGTTGTAGATTGCTAAACGAAGGATCGCTGTTACCAACTAGCTTATTCAAGTTTATAATCAGTAGGGACATCCAAAATCCTCAGTTGTTTAAATGAAAACAAGTCTGAATGAAAGTATGCTCACAAAGAAGAAACTGCCTTGCTACTTATGAAAATACTTCACAGTTAGTACCCCATTTAGGTGAATTGGATAATTTGCACCTTTTCTCCACCTGCTGTTTCAGTCTTTGTGACAACAGAAAGTTTTCTGAAAACCGTTTCAACAAAAAGCAAATGTTAAGTATTTAAGTGTACTTATGTTTGGCCAGTGGATTTTGAAAGCACAGTCAATGACATACAGTAGGTAAGACCCCAGGGGCTGTATGATGCTGGTGGGCAGAGTAGTGCTCAATTCACATTCGAACAAAGACATGAAAACTGGGAGACACCTTTTTCATGGACACCAAGTAAAAAAAAAAAGCATCCACATGTCTGGGAGCTGCATAAATCCATTTGAACATCCTCCACTAATCACTTGTGAGTTTTTAGGTGAAGACACTTTATTTCAAAGAAGTAAATTCAAGCAGTTTTTTTTTGCTCCTCCTACCCCTGGCATTCACTCCTTCAGGCCTGCCAAGGCCCTCTACCACCGCTGCTGAGTCCCGACCACTATCCACTGCCCCTTACTGCTGTGTTACTGGGTAACCCAAAGTAACCCTTCATTGAGTGGGCCCCTACCGCCGTGGGAAGCTACCAGGGGAGGAGAATTGTCCTAAAGAACTTCCTGTGTATCCTGGGCATGGCAGGGGTCAGAACTGACACATGTCTGGGGCTTTCTGCTTAAGAAGTGACCAACAGCTGTCCTTCAGTTGGTCAGCAGGTGTTTTCCCATTTTCTTGGGAGCGTGACAAGCCACATGATGTCAAGGCACTAGCCGACGTCTGTCACGCTCCCTCCTGCAGTGAGGGCTGACATGTTGTCGTGCCTCTGGCCTCCACCAGGGGCCAGCAAATGCTAAGCAGTGAACCCACCATCCCTCATAGGAGAAAGTGAGTGGTCGTTGAACACTCAAGCCTTCACCCACCAGCTGGCCCTCCAACACCCAAGTCTGTTCCTTAACCCTGGTCAGCGGTGTCACAGGCAGAAATCCAATTCAGGCAGTTAAATTATAGATAGGAAAAAACAAAGGTAGTCCACCTTAGCGGTGATGGTTCAGATTAATTCACATCTGAATTCTAACAAGCAAAGAGACCAAGTCATTTGTAACTTGTGCATGTGGGATGTGGGTGTTGAAGAAAGGGGATCATAGTGATGTCACTACTGCCATCACCTCAGAGGGATGTGGACTGCATTGTTGCTACTGCCATCACACCGAAGGGGTGGGGGCTGTAGTGCTTCTGCCATCACCACTGGTGGATGAGGAATGTAGTACTGCTGCCGTCCCACCTGAGGGATGGGGGCCATAGTGCTGTTACTGCCATCACACCTGAGGAATGGTGAACATAGTTCTGTTGCCATCACACCTAAGGGATGGGGGCCACAGTGTTGCTGCTTCTGTCTCACCTGAGGGAGGGAGGTCATAGTGCTGTTGCTGCTGCCATCACACCAGAGGGATGGGGGCCGTAGTGCTGTGTTGGTGCTGCCTTTGCACCTTAGGGATGGGGACTGTAGTGTTGCTGCTGCCATCACATCCTGTACCTAAAATAACTTTAAATTGGTACAAGGATGGAAGGAAGTGTAATAGTGGAGGTCAAAAGTGCTAAAATGCATGTTAGCAGAGTTAAAAATTGTTAAATAAAGTACACAAAACCCAATACCAGTAAAACCGGATTTTGGCTTATCAGACACCGTGACAATATCGTTTTCACAATGTGCAAAATGGAATATGCTCTTCTCAATCCCAGTAAACCAGTGTCCCTGCATATGTCAGCAATGTGCCTCCCAACTCGCATCTCCTCCAGCCACCACCAGAAGAGATCAACGAGCAGGATGGCAATCCCTCTCTTCCCGAGAGAGGAGAGCAGTCCCAGATGCTCAGTCCTCTCACCCCTGCCGACCCCTGATGGCCCGGCTCATTCCTGAACCCAGGTCACCAACATGGTCAGAGGTGAGGCATCCAGCACCTCAACCTCCAGCACCACTGGGCTGGCATGCAGAATGAATTTCTGAAGAAAAATGCTGTTGGGTAGAATAGTATTCCATAGATCACAAAAGGCAGAATTCTACATAAGAACCAGTGAAATTCTAGCAGAAATTCCGACCGTGGAATAGTAATTCCATGCTAATTTCAGAGTCAGAATTCCACACTCCACACAGCATTAGTTTTTTGATAATGAAATGAGATAGATACAGGGCATGGATATTCTAAACATAGTCAGCCCGATTCCAGAAGGTGGGTGCACGGCTTGTGCCAAACTCTGCATTCACCACAAGGTTTGTCGCTGCCCTTGGAAGCAACTCAGTCCAATTTCAGAAGGGCTGGCACAGTTGCAACACTTTTCCCACTTTACATCAGATTGAGTTAATGGTTTGGCGCAAGCCCTATACTAAGGATACCCACACATATGCAAAATTAGGCGGGGTTGGTCTAAATTTGCCACATCTGGGACTTGTGGCAATGAATTCCAGAATAGTGAGTTTGACGTAAATTGGCACTTGCATCAAACACCCTGCTGCAAGTCCCCTGCAGCGATTGCAGCTGCTTCTGGAATTGAGCCCAGTATATTTGGACTGTAGTACAACCCTTAAAAAGGTACCTCAAGAAGATTATTACAAACAAATTGTAAGTAGAGAGTAGCTGAACAACTATTAGTATATATTAGAAGCTGTCTGAGTAACAGGATGTAGAGTGGTGGTGGGACAAGTGTCAGACTATATGGTAGTGACTACTGGGGTTTCACAGTGGTCAATTATGGGATGATATCTGTTCAACATGTTTATTTTCAATTTATAAAAAGAACAAAAGTGGCTAGTTTGTCAACTTTGCAGATGATACAATGCTAGTAAGAGTGGTCAACAAAAAACAGGAGAGTGAGAACCCATACCAAAAAATACTGGTGAATTTCAAGTTGTTTTATTCTCAAAATCCCTTCATTTCACAGTTTTGTACCATTCAGCCATTCATTTTCCATTTTTTGTCTTTACCCTTCATTTTCTGCTCCTGATATTCCTTCAAATACTTTTCAAATGACCCATCTTTTTTGAGCAGTTTATTCTGAACCATTCATTTGCCATTTTTTATCTTTCATTTTCAACACTGCACCCACAATCCATTCAAATAACCTTCAAATGAGCCATCTTCTAGCAGTTTAATTATTTTAACCACTACATATTTTTATTGTGGCAGCTTCAGTTATCTTTTGAGGTATGGAGGAGTTGGATAATTTCTTCTCCACATCCTGTGCTCAGAGTACAAACTTGATCACCAGCATAGTGTTTGATTTTATGCACGATCTTCAAACCATACACTCGGAGTGCAATGGCAAGCTACTCCAGAATGTCTGCATTATCAGCTAAGATGCAGCCAGATTTGAATCTCACCCGCTGTGCTGTTCCCCTAAGTGTGCCAAACACCAGCATCATTGTTAATATTGTTTAATAAGACTGGGTTATTGTCTCCAAATATGTTTTAGAAATTGTAAATCTATTTACCATATATCAAAATTCATGGGCATGATTCACAAAAGGGATGCACTGGCGCATCTCTGATGCACACCAAAAGGTGATTCACAAAGGGGTCCAATGCGCCAGAGCAACCCCAATGTGCTAAGACATCTACAGATGCACCACAAAATGCCAGTAATGATTTGTGGTGCATCTGGAGGGGGTTGAAGGGGCATGCCCATGCATACCTGGTACAGCCCCCATTCACAGCCCCCGTTGAGGTGCATCCCAGAGCAATTCAGGGATGCGTACTAAAAGATAAGTCTAGTTCTAGCAGACTTATGTGAGTGGCCACCTACAGGCAGGCTGCCACGGCACAGCAGCACAACAACCTGCACACCCTGTCAGTCCATGCACCACCCCAGGCAGCCACAGCACTATACCACCTGTCACCCAGTTCGGCTCCACGTGGTACAGTGTCCCCCCACCCATAGCTGCACTGGCCCCATCTGGAGTACTGCATGCAGTTCTGGAGATGCAATCTCTGCAAAGACATAGACAGAATAGAGGCAGTCCAGAGGAGGGCAACTAAAATGGTGCAGGGTCTGCACCAGAAGACATATGAAGAGAGGCTTAGGGAGCTTAATATGTATAGACTTGAGGAAAGGAGGGAGAGGGGGACAGGTTAGAAACTTTCAAGTACCTCAAGGGAATTTACCAAGTCCAAGAGGGTAGCATCTTTAAGAAAAAAGAGGTGTGCAAGAACAAGGGGGCACAATTTGAAGATAGCGAGGGGACGTCTCAGAGGTAATGTGAGGAAGCATTTTTTCATGGAGAGGGTTGTGGATGCATGGAATGGCCTTCCTGAGGAGGTTGTGGAGTCAAAAACAGTGGTGGAATTCAAGAATGCATGGGACAGTCATAAGGCAATTCTATGGGGTTGGGATAGGAAGAAGTAGGCTGTTGGTTAACTTGGATCTGCAGCTTATCCATTAGGTAGGGGAAATGGGCAGACTGGGTGGACCAAGCAGTCCTTATCTACCATCAAATTCAATGTTTCTGTATGTAAACAGCTCAGAGAAACATCCACAATGCCTCAAACACCATTTCAAGACAAGTAATCAAACAGATTCAGGGCTGCCTGATGCTCTGTAAGTAGCAGTCTTTAGAAATCTATTGCAAAACTTAGCTGCAGTGAGAGCTAAAAATGTAGCAATCATAATTTGCCTGCCATATATTTCAGAACAGTATAGCCATGGCAGCTACAGTGATTGGCACAGACAACCATGGGCTCACAGGATGCAATTGAACCATGATCCATCTTGGTGAAGAGAAAGCTGTCTCTGGTGAACGAACAGCTGACAATCTTTCCTCAGGGCAAGCAGCTTGTCATGGTTGTCCAGGAGCTGTCTACAGAGGTGCTGAATCAACAAGCATTTGTCAATGCCGAATGTTTGCTTGCTGGCATTGGCATTGGTAGTGTAGGAGTTAGAGAGCTGCATAATAGGAATGGCAGTGAAGTATTGAACTGAAGCCAACTCCACCACCACCCTGCAGAGACTAATAGGCATTGGGGGTGTGCCTTTGGGTCATCAGACGTAACGGCCATGCCATTTCACCACACCCTACCCTGCAGACACCAACAAGTGTCGTGGTGTGCCTTGGGGTCTTTGGCCCTTATGCTCACCCCATTCCATCAGTGAATACAGTGAGATGGGTGCTGTATAGGAGAATGGGGTGAACTTTGAGGCCAAAGAGTCCAAGGCACATCTCAATGCCTCTTACTGACTACAGAGTGTTGAATGTTATGAGCATTACAGGCAAGACTCCCAAGTCACACCCCTGATGCCTGTCAATCTGTACAGGGTGGGGCGTTATGGTCGGAAACCCTAACGCCTCAGGCGTTCATTGGCATTTTCACTCCATACTTTCAACATGGGTTTTTTGTGACCCCCACCTTTTGAACAGTGTCAATATCAGTTCGTTAGCTAACAGCTGATTTTGCACAGTGACTACTCCATTTGACACCACAGGTGCAAAAACACATTTCGAACAGGATATGAAAAATGACAACTGTACTGTTCTTGGGGAGGTGCAAAAAATGGCAATATTGAAAATCTGCAGTGGAAATATTAATAAAACTGGTGAAGTCACAAGCATGCGTAGAAACTGCACAACGCGCACTCATAATGCAGTTAGTTTGGGGATTTTTTACAGCAGATTGTCAACACAGGCATTTTGAAACCTCCACTCATGAACAATGTCAGTGTGATTTTCTTAATCTGTCCCGAACAGTGGTTTCCCACCGCTACTAAGCATTTCTGCACTGGAAGTGCAAAAACACATTTTGGCCATGGTGTGAAAAATGACAGCTGTACTGTTCAGAAGGAAGTGTGGAAAAATGCCAGTGGTGAAAATCTGGACTGAAAATATTAGAAATGCATGAACTTACGAGGGTGCGTGGAAACTGCACAATGGTTGCTCGTAACACAGTCATTTTATGGACTTTTTTCAACAAATGTTTAACATAGCCATTTTAACACCTCTGCTCATGAACAGTGTCATTGTATTTGTCTTAATCTCTCCTGAATATTTATTTCGCACTCCGACTGGGTCATTGTGTGCTACGTTCACAGAAACATATTTTGGGTGAGATGTGAAAAATGACAGCTATACTGTTCATAAGGAGGTGTGGTAAAATGGCAATGTTGAAAATCTGGAGTGAAAATATTGAAAATTTGTGAACTTACAAGAGTGTGTAGCAATAGCGCAACGCATGCTCATAAAACACTCATTTTTGGGAATTTTTTCACCACATTTTCAACATAGGGTTTTTGGGGGCCTACCTCATAAACTGTGACACTGTCATTTTGTAAATCGGTCCCAAAAGGCAGTTCCGTGCAGTGACCATGAAATCACCTTTCAGGGACGATTAACACAATGACAGTGACAGAATTCATGAGGTAGGGTCCCAAAAACCCCATATTAAAAATTTGGTGAAATAATTCCCAGAAATGCCCGTGATATGCATCAAAGTTGAAAAAAACCTATTTATTCCATTATACAACTTACCGGCATTTCTTCAGTTCATGGTCAGCTTTGAAGAGTGCAAACATGTTCTCGGTCCACTAAAGATCATCGCACCAGACTCCGGAGGTAAGAATGGGGTAAGAGGGGGTATGGGAGGCAATTTGCACAGAAGGTGGGTGTGGGAGGTCAAGACAGTGAGGGACCATTTTTTTCTTTCTAGGTATTTTTGTCTTTTAGGAAGATAAAGCAGGACTTGTGCCATGTTGGGGTGGGCTCCCAGCGTGGCATCTGGAAAGCTGTGTGGGAGGGGGCAGTGGAGTCGATGGGGATTGCGCACTCCCATCATGCTATGGACCGTTGCCATGCTGCGGTGGGTTCCCAGCATGGCACCTGGAACTCTGTTGGGGGGGCGCAGCAGAGTCGACAGGGTTTGGCACCCCTCAGCCATACAGTGTGTGTGTGTGTATGTGGGAGGGACGGACATGTGAGCACACAATATGCATGTGTGTGTGGGGAGAGTGCATGAGCAATATACTAATCAGCACTATCTTATCGCTGCTCACTGAAGCGGAGCTCTCCCTTTCAACTGTATGGCACTGCATTTTCAACTGCTGTCATAGACAGCTGCAGCATTTGTTGGTAAACTGTGGCCTCACCTGCAAACACACTGACTGAACTGAAAGACAGGGTGCGTGTAACAGGAGGTCCAGTTTTGATGGATAAAGCTGACTCAGAGAAGATGCAATAACCCCTCCCCCCCCTTTGGTTTCTGCTTTCACTCTATGCTGTCTTCTTCTGCTTATTCTTATCTATCCAAATTTTCTTCTCAGGGTGGCCAACCTGGCAATTTTCTGCTTTGCCTTTACTGTCACTTTTTTGCTCTGGTATTAAAAAACTTGCATCTTGTTATAATATAAGTAAAGAAGGAGTTGTGTCACTTAAAAGAAGCCCCAAAATGAGTAGAGGGCTGGGCTGTGGGAAAAAGCCTTTGGCTACAATTCAGTTAGTGAGTAAGGAAAGCTGAGACTGTAAAATTTCTGCAAACAGTGGGAAAAATGGTTTAGGCAACACAAACAAAGTACAGGTTTGCAGGAAAGTGCTATAGAACCTGTATAACTACTGTAGGAGTTTAATACACCTGTATCCAAACACTTAAGTTTAAAATTAGGAGGAAATTAAAGCAACTGTGTTTGGTTGCTATGGTCACATTCTAAAAAGACCCATAGCAATGAGAAATGTACCCTTGTTTTAAAACACTTGAAAATGGGCTAAAGTAAGAGAGTATAATTAAAACACTACAGGCAGATTAATTGGAGTTCTGTAAGTGTCAAAAGAATTCATTCAAAGGGGGTTGTAATTATTGAAGTTAAGCCTTCTGTGTTTTAGAAGACAGTTCCTCAGCAAGGCGTCGGCTAAAGTGCAGCAGCCAGATAAGCTGTTTGAGAACAATAATAAAGGTTCTGGAAATATAAAACAAAGGATTTGGAAAGAAAATATACATGACCAAAGATTAGAGTATCATATTATGCGACTCAAAATATAGATGCTACAGTGGTTCACTTATGTGTGTTTTCCTTATATGAACAAAAAGACAAATAAAAAGCTATAACCTTATATGGAGGCAGATAGGGAGCACGCCCCTCATCTCTCTTTTCCGTGTTAAGGTTATAGACTGTTATTTGTTCTTAAACAGGTTTGGTTTATCTTTATACTTTTCACATTTGCAAAGAAAAGTTGTTTTAACTACAGGTCTGGCTCATGCTGTAAGGTCCTACTATAGGGCAAGCTACCCCTAAAATGGCAGGTTTTATAGATGCAAGAGAATGTGATGTCACAAAGGAGGATGGCTCAGTGAAAACCACACCCCTTTCCTTCACTATACAAACCCTCCACTATGAGGCTTAGATAGATTGGTCAGTAGAATTCTGACCAAGGTGAGAAGGATCGCAGCAAGGAGATAATGTGCAGGCTTTCACATTAACTGAGGAAGGAAAGAACACAGGAATTTCTTTATAGCATCTGAAGCAAGAAATATTTCCTGATGTTTGAACTGATGTGAAGAAATATCATCATATTTTTCCTTTCTGTAAATATTGGATTATTTTTTTTTGGGGTGGGGGTTCTGTTTTCCTAAAATAAAATGGTAAATGCAGAAGTATGCATTTTTATGCATCATAATCTGGTTGTACGATCTGTTTATTGAGACCCACATATTTACAGTGCCACACCTACAAAAACTCGGATGATGGCACTATGTTTCTTGCACATGCGTGCAAGCAAACATAATAAAGCCTTCAGCAACATTTCCTAGTTTCCGCTAGCTCACTTAAAGTTTCTGTGCAGTTAAAGCTGTTGTTTACCCAGCCAAATTCTACTCTTTATGCCCTTGTACTTTTAACTAGATTGAAAACAGTGGAATGAGGCAAGAAAAATGCAAGCAGCACTTCCAATGTTACCCTTTTACAGAAATGCCTGCATAACACAGGGTCTGCCATTATCCTTTTTGAGAACCAACTCAGGATTAGAGAATCAGTTCACTATAGTACCCAATTAAATGCCTGCTCACAGTCACCTCAAGCCCCCCCCTTCAGGCAAATGGAAAACTACAGTAACACTGCCAAATGCATACTGTGTTCTCTCTTTTTTTTTTTTTTTTTTTTCTATCAAGCAGAACTTTTTGCATGGAGCCCTGAGTAACTCTTAGATGACTCCCCTCCCCATCCTCTGGTGTTTCCAGGATGGAAAACTAAAGCTAGTCCTTACTTTGTCCCTCTTTTCACAAGTCTGTGTGGTGAACATTAGATGTCCCTAACAGAAAACTTCTTGTATTTCAAGGCAGACTGATTAAAAAGGGCGATCAAGCACAGCCCTGCTCTAACTGAATCTAAGACCACAGGAGTGATTCAAGAATCTGTCACAGCAAATGGAGTGTCTTCTTTCTCTGTCCACTGTAGCTAACATCCAATCACAGCAAGTTTTACATACCTCAGCATTAAACAATGAACTCATCAGTCTCCAGTTGCATGGCAGTGGCTAATCATGCATGTTCTTGTTTAGTTGAATCTTTTCTAACGTCTCTGTTGGCCTGCTCTGTTATGAACAAAGGAGAAAGAAAAGCTGCTGTATTTCATGGACTCGGATCTGGGCTTTTGTGGATGAGTTTTTAAATTATCAGAGTCTGTGGGTGAGTGATTGGGGGCCTGATTTCAATAACTTAGTGATTGTGGAGAAACAGGAAAAATATGTTGATTTACAAGCACCACCACAGGCAGCAGTGCATGGCACTAAAAGCATGTAAACATTTAGCCAAATGGTTTGTTTTTTTTGTCTCTTTTCCAGTAAAAACATTAGTACTGCATTCATTGTAAACTGTATTTGTTTTTAGTGCTGCTTATTTTGCAACAAATGTGTTCTCGGGGGTGCAATTACATGAATGAAACGTTTTGAGAAGAAAATGCATTTAAATGGTTATACCATTTATTCTGCAACAAATATGTGTTCTCTTGTGGGGGAATGAATGTGCCTTTATTATATTAGTCTCTGACATTCCTGTGGAATACTGCTTTTTCAACAACTGAAAACATCAATTGTGAATGATTTTGGAGCACTGTGTACTGTAGAGTCTATGTGATCCTAGGTTATTTGGGACCTTACATACTGTAATTAAGCTGGCGGTAGCCTTTAGCTACCGGAAGGAAGAGGGCCAAAGGAGTCTGTATGTGCCTGAGGGAGGGGGCCTAGTTAGCCATTAGCTGCCAGGTGTTGGGAGGGTTGAGGGAGTCAATAGCTGCTGGGGGGTAAGGAGGCAGTGGGAGCTAGTAGCTTGGGGGGGTGGCTTATCCCCAATCTGATGCATGCATCTGTACAAATGATAGGGTCAGGGTCTGCAGGGCATCGTCATACTATGGCCATGCTCTGCACTCTTGTGTGCTGAGTAGGGTACTGGAAAGTACGCACCACACATCACCTTTTTCACTGAGCTGCAAACATGAGTTTAAATCTCACAGCCCTGGTGCTGGGCAAGCCAGAGTAGGCTCTTGCCTGGCTATGCATGCCTTGACCTTTATAGCCAACTGAGAGCCAAGGCCAAGTCAGTTAGCATTTTTGTCAGCCTGAGTAGTCAGTAAAGTGTCTGAATTATTCAACTCCTATTCAGAAAACAGCCTGCAGTAGGCAGGGTTTGGCTTGTGTTTTGACTCATACAGTCAAGCCGGAACCTTGGCTTAACTCTGGCTTGGCTCTAGGTAAAAAAAAAAAACCTGGCTTGCTCTATTATCACACAGCCCTCATTTACATACTTGCCCCAATATTCAAACTTGTGCCTGGCAATGATGCATGTGGTGGCGAGTACATCTGAGTTGGCTGGTGCAACAGAGGGATATATTCAAAGGAGATGAGCCATGGTGCATCATCTTTAAATATATCAGGTAAATAGCTGAAATGGGAACGGTGCCAGTGCAACAGAGTTATGCTGTGTGCAAATTCCTGATATTCAGCCACAGTATGCAGATGGGGCCATAATGTATGCAAGGCACAAATGGGACCATTTGCATGAGCTGTTGAGGGTCGGCCAGCGAAATGCACATGGCAGCTTGCACAACATGTGCTGTGAGAGGGGATCTAGGGGCATCCCCCCCACCCTGTAGTGGTGAGCACCTAAAATATATCATCCATATTCCCTGGTAGTCTAGTGGCACCCCCTCCTTCCCTGTAGCCGCGATTGCATAAATGAAATTAATTACTTATCCCTGGTAGTCTGGCAGTCCTCCCACCCCTCCTGTAACCCCGATTGTCTAATATCCAGTAACTACTCTCGCTGGTGGTTCAGTAGCACCCCAACACCTACACAGGACCCCCTGCACAACCATCGCCCTTCAGCGATGGGCAGCAGCATACCCACCCACATACTTCTGCCGCTGACTGCAGACTGACAGCTACTGTATAGGCTGTAATCCCATTGGTCCACAGTGTGGACAAATGGGCTTGCAGTGCATACTGTGCATTAGCCATTCACACAAATGTGAATGGGGCATCTATTTACATTTTTGTGAATGACTAGTATAGTATGTCATTGCAAGCTCCATTGGTCCACATTGTGACCAATGGATTGCAGCCCATACAGTAGCTGTCAGTCAGCAGGCAGCTGCAGAGGTATGTTGGTGGGTATGCTGCTGCCCGCCACTGATGGGGAGGGCTGGGTGGGCCTGGATCCTGTGGCAGTGTGGGGGTGCCAGTGGATCACCAGGTATGGGCAGTTGCTGGCCATTTGGAGATCAGGATTACAGGAGTGGTAGGGGGACTGCTAGACTACCAGGAATAAGTGATTTCATTTCATTTACACAATTGTGGCTACGGGGAAGGAGGGGGGTCACTAGATTACCAAGGGTATGATTATATTTTATTTTAGGTGATCACTGCTACAGGGAGGGGGGGTCCACTAGACCACCAGGGATGGTATGGGTGTTTCTGCGTGGTGTACTGGGTGGGCAGGGGACCACCAATGGATGGCGACTGCTGTGTTGCACCTTGCAGTTGAGCAGCTCACCTGTGGATGGTCACCATTTGTGTCTTTTTTTTTTTTTCCTTTTCAGGCTCAGTATTGCTCATCAATATGCAGCACATCTCAAGGATGTGCCAGCATATGCACTGTACATCCCGGGCTGAATAACAGGACGTGCCACAGTAGAGTGGTTTGTGCAGGAGCCGTGGTCTAGTAAATTGTGGTGTTAGTTGAATTACTATAAAGGGCAATATTCACCAGGATGGTGGAGCAGTTGTGTATTTGATTGTTTCTAACAGTCACCAGTGGCTGTGGACCACCCACCCACCCTACCCCACACCCCAGGCATGGTATTTCCTTTATAGCCACAGTTCTGACATCACTTCATCAACAGGTCTTGGGGCAGAACTGTCATATCCTTAATAACCCAGCACAGTGTAAAAAGGGTAGGTTCACCCCACAAATAATAATATTATATATATATATATATATATATATATATTATAAGGGAGAATGACATGTGGGGAGTGGTGCAATGCACTGGCTGTGGGACAGCAGTTTTCTGGGAGACATTCTGGAAACTGCATTGCTGTCCTATTTGCAGGCAACTGTCAGCTCTGAGGGAGGAGGTTGCCCACCTCCAGGCTGAACTAGCAAGGACTAAGGAGGCCTCCCCCTTCCAAAGAGCACCACTGTCACAACCACTGCCTCAGAGGTTGCCAAGTATGAAAAGCAGTTGGACCACAGTGGATTCTGGGAGGGTGCCGGTGGTAACCAAAGGTGAAGCCCCCTAGTTGTACCTCTACACAAATCATATGCCATTCTGGCAGAGCAAGGTTCCTTTATGATGGCACCCTCAATGGAGACCCAGAAGAATGCTGAGGACATCCACAAGGGAGATCCACAAAAGGGTGGCAAGGGACACCACATGGGAAGGAAACAGCTTCTGATAGGGGACTCAATTGTTAGGGGAGTAAAACTGGGAAAGGGAGAGGAGAAAGAAGGAAGTAAGGTGCCTGCCTGGTGCCATGGCTTGGAGGGACAGGAAGCGAATACTCAGGATTGCAGAAGTAGCATCACAGGAGAGGGAACTAGATGATATAGTCCACCTTGGGACAAATGACTTGGCTATGAATGGGATCAGTGCAGTGCAGAATGAATTTGTGGAGTTGGGGAGGGGCCTCAGATGGGTAGCAAGCACGGTAACCTTCTCAGAGGTGCTACCAGTCCATGGCAGGAGTGAGGCTAGGGTACTGCACACCATGCAGTTTAATGAATGGTTGCAAAACTGGTGCAGAGTACAGGGCTTTGGCTTCATTGGGGACTGGGGGGGCCACCTGGAGAGATAAAGGTCTATACTGGCATGATGGTCTGCATCTGTCCACAAAGGGAGCCAAGCTCCTAGGTGATGGGTTTAAATGCTTCCTTGGCAAGCTTTTAAACTAGCCAAGTGGGGAGGCGCTGATAAAAGGCAGGAAATTTCAATCCTTCCCCCACAAAACATGGCAAGTGGTAAGGTAAACACTGAGGTACAGAGCTCAACACAGGGCAGGACGGGGTAAATGTAAAAATAGGCAAGGACAATAAGAGCAGAGATGGGGGAAAAAAGAATAAAGCCAACATTAAATGGAAGGCAATGAGTACCAATGCCCGTAGTCTGGGAAACAAGCTTCCTGAACTAGTAGCCCTGATGGAAGATGAACAATTGGATATTGTGGCAGTCACAGAAACATGGTACACCGAGAACCATGACTGGGATGTCAACATACCAGGGTACACAATCTACGGAAGGGACAGGGAAGGTAAAAGTGGAGGTGGAGTAGCTCTATACATAAGGGAAGGGATCAAAGCTACAGAACTAAAGTAAAGGGGGAGGACAAGAGGCACTCTGGGTCAAGTTGGAGACAGGGAATGGCATCACACTCCACACAGGGGTTGTATACAGACCCCCATCTCAAGGGGAGGAAATGGACAACAAAATGATAGAGAACAGTCTCAAAATGGCTGAAAAAGGGGAGATACTGTTGATGGGGGACCTGAATATGCCAGATGTTAACTGGATAACATGTATTGCAGCCACATCCAAGAGCAGAGTCATTCTCGATGCCCTGCAGGGGGCAGGCCTTAGACAGCTAGTGTTGGAACCCACTAGGAGGGAGCAATACTAGACCTGGTACTCTCAAATGGAGAGAGGATCACAAATTTAGAAGTCAGTAGACATCTGGGAACAAGCGACCACTGCACAGTGTGCTTCACAATGAGCACAACCGTGGAGATAAGCCATTCAAAAACAAGGATACCGGACTTTAGAAGGGCTGACTTTGGCAAAATGGGTGAATACCTGAAAAATGCACTAGCAAATGACCAAAAAGGAGGGGTGGAAGAACAATGGAGAAAAATCAAAACTGCCATCATAGAGACAACAAGCCTTTGTGTGAAACAAATAAAGAAAACAAAGCAGAGTAAAAAACCACTATGGTTCTCAAAAGAGGTGGCAGGGAAGGTTAAGGAGAAAAGGCTGCATTCAAAAGTATAAGAATCACAGAAGGAGCCGACAGGAACTGTATCAATTAAAGCAGAAGAAAGAAGTGGGGAAGGCAGTCAGACTAGTAAAGGCCCAAACTGAGGAAAAATAACCAACTCAGTTAAGAAGGGATAAAACATTTTATAGGTACATTAGGGACCACAGAAAGGTTAAGGGAGGGATAGTGAAGATTAATAAAGGAGAAGAGAGGTGGGCAGAGGGAGACAGTGAAAAGGCAGAGATACTGAATGAATACTTTTGCTCAGTATTCACAAAAGAAGATGAGGAGGAGTTACCTAAACCAGACAATATAAGCACTCTGGGTAGGGGGTTGACACTAGTCCATTCGCAGAAGAAAGAGTCCTGAAAGAACTCCTAAAACTCAAGGTGGACAAAGCAATGGGGCCTGACGGGATTCACCCCAGAATCTTAAAAGAACTAAGGGAGGACCTAGTGACACCACTGACCACGCTTTTTAACAAATCATGGCAGGATGGGGCGGTGCCTGAGGACTGGAGGTGGGCAGATGTGATTTCTCTTCACGAAAGTGGGAGCAAGGCAGAAGCAGGAAACTACAGACCTGTAAGTTTGACCTCAGTGGTAGAGAAAATGATGGAATCACTCTGAAAGAAAGAATTGTTGAGTACCTAGAGGCCAGGGGCACAGGACCCAAAAGCAGCATGGATTTACAGCAGGAAGGTCATGTCAGATGAATCTAATTGATTTCTTTGACTGGGTGACCAAAGTAATAGACCAGGCAGGGGCTGTGGATATGGCCTACCTAGACTTTAGCAAGGCATTTGACACAGTCCCGCACAAAATTAATAAAAAGTTAGCCAGCCTGGGAGTGGGTCCCAGGGTGGTAGCCTGGATAGCAAACTGGCTGCACAACTGGACACAGAAGGTAATAGTGAATGGAACACATTCTGAAGAAAGGGGGGTTACTAGTGGAGTATCTCAGGGCTCAGTACTGGGTCCAGTCCTCTTTAACATCTTTATAGGTGACATTGCAGAGGGTCTGGAAGGAAAGGTATGCCTCTTTGCAGATGACACAAAGATCCGTAACAGAGTTGATACACAAGAGGGGGTAGAAAAGATGAGAAGGGACTTGGCAAAGTTGGAGGAATGGTCAGACATATGGCAACATAGATTCAATGCGAAGAAGTGCAAAGTAATGCACCCGGGAAACAAAAACCCAGGAGAAGAGTACACAATAGCAGGGGAGGTACTAACAACAAAAAAAAATGGAAGGGACCTGGGGGTAGTCATATCAGATGACCTAAAGCTGGGTAAGCAATGTCAAAAGTCAGTAAGGATAGCCAGGGGGATACTGGGATGCATAGGAAGGGGCATCACAAGTAGAAAAAGGGAAGTGGTTATCCCTCTATACAGACAGTTGGTGAGACCCCATCTGGAGTACTGTGTGCAGTTTTGGAGACCTCATCTATGCAAGGACATAGATAGGATGGAAGCAGTCTAGAGGAGGGCAACTAAAATGGCACAGGGTCTGCAGCAGAAACCACATGAAGAGAGACTGAGAGAGCTTAATATGTATACTCTTGATGAAAGGAGGGATGAGGGGACATGATAGAAATGTTCAAGTACCTCAAGGGAATCAACAAAGTCCAGGAGGGTGGCATCTTTCAGAAAAAAAGATGTGTAAGAACAAGGGGGCACAATTTAAAGATAGAAAGGGAATGGCGCAGGGATAATGTGAGAAATTTTTTTCATGGAGATAGTGGTGGATACATGAAACAGCCTTCCTGAGGAGGTCGTTGGGTCTAAAACAGTGGGGGAATTCAAACATGCACGGGACAGACACAAGGCAATTATAGTGGGGGGTTGCAGGAAGTAGGCTGTTGGTTAACTAGAACCTGCAGCTTATCCAGTAGGTAGGGAAATAGGCAGACTAGGTGGGCCAAGTGGTCCTTATCTGCCATCAAAGTCTACGTTTCTATATGTATATGAATGCCTCCTGTAGGTGCACCGCATACATTATCTTTGTGCCCTGGCACATCAGGACTTGTGCAGCACAAGCCCTCTTTTGAATATTGTCCCAGAGCAAACTCTGCACCAAGCATAACTCCTTTGAGTATTTGGGTCACTGTGTAACCCTGAGCAAGTCGCTTAATTTCCCTGTGCTCCCTAGGTTGCACCTGGAAATAATCTTTGACTTAGTGTGCTTTTCATGGTTAAAAAATTTCCCTTTTCCTATATCATTAAAGCTGGGCCATTAAACTAGTAGAGGTTCCACTAACCCAACTGTGCTACTGTTCTAAAGTACTGGCCAGTGGCCACCTGCCCATTCAGAGCACTAAGGGTTTAGCTGAGCCCCAGCCCAAATTACACTTTCTCTATTCTTTCCTGTCTTTATTATTTTATTTATACTTATACTGGGTTGTGGATGGAAGAATGCAATTCTTGCCTGGGAAACAAAAAAACAGGGGAAGATTACGCTATGTTAGGGGGAGGTAGTAACAACAAAAAAAAATGTAAAGGGAGCTGGGGGTAATCATATCAGATGACCTTAAGGTTAGTGAGCAATGGAGAAGGCAGGTGGTGGGCTGAGTATACTATGATGTATAGGAGAGCATAACCAGCAGAAAACAGGAAGTTATACCTCTGTACTGACAGTTGGTGAGATCCTATCTGGAGTACTGTGTCCAGTTCTGGAGATCCCATCTCCACAAGGACATAGACAGGATAGAGGCAGTCCAGAGGAGGGCAACTGAAATGGTGCAGGGTCTGCAATAGAAGCCATACGAGGAGAGACTAAAGGAGCTTAATATGTATACCCTTGAAGAAAGGAGGGAGAGGGGGGACATGATAGAAACTTTTAAGTACCTTAGTGAAATCAACAAAGTCCAAGAGGGTAGCATCTTTCAGAAAATGTTTGGGGAGGGGGGTGTTCAGGGACAACGTGAGGAAGTATTTTTTTTTTGCACATAGAGGGTGGTGGATACATGGCACAGCCTTCCTTAGGAGGTTGTGGGGTCTAACACTGTGGAAGAATTCTAGAATACATGGGACAGATATAAGGCAATTCTTGTGGGAGGTAGGGAAGAAATAGGCTGTTGGTTAACTAGGTTCTGCAGCTTATCCTGTAGTTAGGGAAATAGGCAGACTAGGTGGAACAAGCAGTACTTATCTGCCATCAAAGTCTATGTTTCTATGCCCATATTGACCATCCCCATGTATTTCCTTTCTCTGTGTCTTTTTTCTTACTTTGACCCACCTGTAACCTTTAAAAGGAAGCTTTCATCATGCCAGACTCCCGCCCCACAAGGCTTACCCTCTGGTTAAGCCTTTTAAGTATTTGTTATGTTGTGGTATTTTCTCCACATCATCACTTTACTTTTATTGACCAAAGTCTGCTACCGGAAGTATGAGGGAGCTAGTGAGGCTTCATTATGGTAAACGGCACCTCAACACCGCACTTCAATACAAAAATATAATGGAGCCCCACTATTGTCTGCCATACTTCCAGGTAGCGGACTTTTTGCAATTAAAATAAAGTATGTTGGTTTTTTTAGTTAATTTCTTTTCCTTCTTTGTCTCTGGTGGCCGTTCCTCCCATCGGTCTCCCAGTTCTGTCCCCCGCTTGCAGCTCAACCCCCAGCTACACCACAGCTTACCCCCCATGGTGGGGCAGTGGGGATCCCTCAACCCGCCTCTCACTAGGATTCGGTGCCGGAAGTGTGTTGCTGCCAGTCACTGGGGAAGCACACCAGGACCATGTTCCTCCTAATTTTAGATCCCTCAAGCCGAGGATGTGCAATGACATCCAAGGAGCAAACGGGCACGCTCCCGTACGCGTTCCTCCGAACATCTGCCTTGGCTTCCCCTAATGTAGCCTTCAGTACCCCTAGCTCCCAGCCGCTGCTAGGAGCCAGTAGTGCACCGAGAGCCAGTATCCCTCCCTGGAGAAAGAGAGCAGTCCAAAGGACGCTCGATCCTTCTCCTCCCTGCTGACCCCCAGCAGCCCATGCTCGAACCCGAACATGGGTCGCCGGCATGGTGTGAGGTAAGGCATCCAGCGCCTCAGCCATCAGTGCCACTGGGTCAGCTAAAATAAAGTATGTTATGACAGAAG
Source organism: Neoceratodus forsteri (assembly GCA_016271365.2). Lineage (NCBI taxonomy): Eukaryota > Metazoa > Chordata > Ceratodontiformes > Ceratodontidae > Neoceratodus > Neoceratodus forsteri. The sequence continues at coordinate 612,224,978 of CM028134.1, forward strand.
AAAAATGCTGCAACATACTTAAAAGGCTTAACTGGAGGGTAAGCTTCTGGTGGGTGGGAGGCTGGCATGGTGAGAGCTTCCCTTTAATTCTAAATTCACCCTTTTCCTCACTTCTGTGCTGTGCTATACCTCTTGCATTTCTCGGCTCTCCATTTCTACTTTTGCTACTGTATTTTCTCCATATTAACCCAATTTTCTTTATTTTACAGGTCTGAGAGGACACAGATTCCTTTTTTTTCCTCTCCCATCAGATAAGTATCATTCTATCCCTAGCTAGTCATTTCCACCCTATTTACTCTCTTAAGAACTGTGGATCCTTTGTGACCCCTTTTTTTGTATTTTTTTTTTTTTTTTTACAGGTCCTGTGGACATCATCCTTTAAAGACCTTCCTGTGGCTCCCTATTACTCGGGTAAGAGACTCAACTTCTACCTATACGTGAACTGGCTGTAATGATGCTGATGTGCCCGTTACAGTGTGTGTTGGAGTTGGGCATATGTGTGTGTGTGTGTGTGTCGGGCCTTGGAGGAGAGTTAATAATGCAGTTTTGGAGAAAATAGGGCAGTTTGGGGGACTGTGGAGGTGGAGATATTTGCAGCGGTCATGGAGGGATGGTGCCTCTGGGACAGTGGAGTTAGGGAGCTAGTTTAGGGTGCTTTGGAGGGTGAAGGCTAGTTTGGGCTGTGGGGCAATTGTCTTGTGCTGTGGAGAAAGAGGGCTAGTGGTGGTGCATGGTAGGAGTGGAGTTAGGTGGCTAGTTTAGGGTGCTTTGGAGTGTGGGGGCTAGTGTCTGGGCTGTGATGGGCAACTGTCTTGTGCTGTAGAGGAAGTGGGCTAGTGTTGGGGCATGAAGGGAGAGAGCTAGGTCCAGAGCTCTGGAGGAAGAAGCATTTGTATTGGGGCTGTGGACAGAGGGGCTAGTATTGTGGGGCCATTGAGGTGGTGGCTGCTGGATGGAAGTGACTGGTGGTGGGTGCTCTGGACAGAAAGGCTGGTATAAGATCAGACTAGCTGCATTAGAGGAGGAGGAAAGGACCTGGGAGTGATGTTCACTAGTGACCTGAAGCACTCCATGTAGTGCAAGAAAGCAGCAGCAAAGGCAAACAAGGTGCTAGGATGCATAGCCAGGGATCGGTAGCAGGAGAGAGAGGTTATACTGCCCTTGTACAGGTCACTGGTAAGGCCATATCTAGAGTATGGAGTTCAGTACTGGTGCTCACACCTCAAAAGGGCATTAACCTTATGGAGAAGGTACAGAGGAGGGCTACAAAGACGATAGCTGGTTAGCAGGACAAGGCATATGAGATGGGGTTGAGGGCACTGAACATGTACTCCTGGAAGACTGGAGGGGGACATGATTGCACAAGTACTTGAAAGGATAAATAATGTTGATAAGGAAAGTCTCTTTAAGCTGAGTGACAATCGTATCATGAGGGGGCACATTCTTAAGCTGGAGGGTGGGAGGTTTAGGAGGGATGTCAGGAAACGCTTCTTCACAGAAAGGGTGGTGGGCACTTGTAATTTGCTGCCGGAAGAGGTCATCTCATTAAAGACAGTGAACAGCTTTAAGAGATGCTGGAATAGGCATAAGGGGAATATACGAATCATGGGTAGGGAGGATGGGAGGAGTGGGGAGGTAGGGCAGGGACATTAGCTCAAGCTGTGGACCCTGCAGTATGAGCCGATATGATAGACCAAATGGCTTCTTCTGCTGGCTTCTTTGTATGTTTGTATAGGGTGCTGCAGACTGAGATGGGCTGCTGCAGGGTACTGTAGAGGGAGTGAGCTAGTGTCTAGCCACAGAGAGGGCTAGTGTTGGGTGGTTTGGAGGCAGATGGCATACTTTTGAGTATTGTGCAGGGAAGGTGGGGCTAGTGTAAGGTGCTTTTGGAGGGAGGTGGACCAGTGTGGGGGCACTAAAGAGTTAGTGACTACTGTTTGGAAGGGCTAGTGTTGGCTGGAGGAATAGTGTTGTGGGGTCAAGGAAGAAGAAAGAAGGTCTGGTGTCTGGGGTGGGAGCTAGTATCTGAGGTTGTGGAAGATGGGGTAACTCAGGGTGTTGGAGACTGTGCTACTAGGGGTTAATGGCTGGGCCTGTGGTGGTGGTGGTGGTGGCTGTGGTGCATTTGTAGTGTTGTTGTAGTAGGATGTGTTGTCACCTTTATTTTATGTGGCTCTTCCTCTGAGGCTCAGGCACCTTTTCAAATATCAAACAGTAGCAAAAGTAAATTTTTTAATTAGTATTTAGAAACTGGCATGACTTAACTGTGAGGAAGATCAAACCCTGAAAGCGTAAGTGAATAAACGTTTGAGACACTGATAAAAAGCCTCTACTATGCCTAGGATGCAATGTATCACCTCTTGGCTGTGTGGTGTTATACCCACTCCCCTCCCCTCCCTGTGTCCCCTCACTAGGGACTCCCTTGAAAGGGATAAACCAGGTGAACTGTGAGGAACTATTTAGTCTGAGCAACAGTTAACAGACATGGTGGGTATTTATTTATTTATTTTAGCCTGGAAATGAGAGCTATTTTCAGACTTGAGCCCACCTGGCATTTGTTGGAGGTCTCCACTGACCAGGTCCAACCTTGTTTTGAGATTTCATAGTAGGCACATGCAGGGAATAATGAACCCCCTCTGTGTAGAACAAGTCACACTGACTGAGGCTGGTGACATCATGGGCATCAGTGCAAAGCTTGAGTGCCCTCATGATGTCACTAACCTCACAAATTGTGAGGTTACCAGTACATTCTGCAAGGAGACTGGTTCATTTATATATAATGATATGAGCAGGCTGTTTCTAAAACATATATAAGTGACAGACAAACCCCCTCATGTGTGCTGATTATAAAACAGCACCCAGTACTGTTTTTTCACTGGGTGTTATTTTGAAATTGTCACTTTTGAAGGGGTTTGCCTGTCATAATCAGATTTCACTCCAGGCTCTGTGTCTGGTTTGCTGGAGTACAACTATGATTGGCGCAGCCGTTTAGAGAAATAATTATCTAAACATTCTAAATGGTGAATTACTGGGTTTAGAAACCACCGCAGAAACTGGCTTTGTATTGATATTCAGGATAGCCCGATTGCCACGCAACCCCCCCCACCACCACCAGTGAATAACTGGGTTTAGAAAACAATGCGGAAACTGGATTTGTATTGATATTTAGGATAGCCTAATTGTGCCCCCTACAATCCCACACAGAGCATGGCCCCTGCTCTATCAGTCAGCTGCTCAATACAGCATGAAACTGCCAGTGCACGAGAGGGAGTGCCCAGAATGGTGAGTGTCAATAATAATGCTAGGAAAGATTGATTTCTGCAAAATGTCATGAATGACATACCCTGATCTGCCTCCTCCCCCAATCATGCACACTGACATGTTCTGTCATTAAGCTTGTGTCAGACTGTGCTGTTGGCTCGGGAGGGGAAGGGACCATGCTGTCCGGTATATCTTGCTATATGTGGTCCCCATATCATGGCTTGGAGGTCAGGAGGGGAAGGGACCATGCTGTTCGGTATATCTTGCTATATGTGGTCCCCATATCATGGCTTGGAGGTCAAGAGGAGTGGGGACCATGCTTTCCAGTATATCTTGCTATATGTGGTCCCCATATCATGGCTTGGAGGTCAGGAGGGGAGCCCAATATCTAAATAAGGACTATTTGGAGATGGGGGTCTGGCTAAGGAGGAGGGCTTTTAAAAATGGCAGGAGAATGCACATTTTTTATTTTTAATCCATGTGGAAGAACAGGGAAGGAGTGATGGTGGTAAATCACAGGAGTATGGAGGGTTTGGCCTAGGAAGTAGCCTTTGCCACCAGGGAATGGACAGGGTCTAGTTGAGGTTGTGGGGATCAGACCCAGGTCTGGTAGATGTACCGTACCAAACTCATTCATAGCTAGTTACCCTAACCTCTAGGCTATAGTGCAGGTCCCGGTCATCACTTGACATCTAAGCAGTAGTGTCACAACATGACTTAAGAAGGAACATGACACTACACACCACTGTAATCAAAGGAAATTCAAACGGGTAAGGAGAAGGAAAGGGAGAAGACAGAAGGTGCAGATAGGGAGTGATATCAGCTTTAGGCCATATCTTCTCCCAGTGGTACCTTTCTTAAATTAATATTTATCATAGTCTAGTGGGTTAGCTATCTGTCTAGTGGTTGATGTGCAAACCACTGTATGGAGACAGACAGACACACACACACACACACACACACACACACACACACACACACACACACCATTACACATACAACAGTAGACAGAAGCATTCACTTACTGTTACACACAGATCACAAAGCAGTACACATACACAACCCACCCCACCTAATACACATGGATGGTGTAACCAGTCAAGTGGACTGACAGACAAACTAGTCAAATGGGTAAGAGCAGGACAGATATTGTATCACAGAGTCTATCCAGAGTTAATATAGTGTTAGAAACACACACATGGGGTAAGACCGGGACCGATATTGTGTCTCGGAGTCTGTCCTGAGTTAATGTAGTGTTAGAAACACACACATGCATATGGATCCTAGCATCTAAAAGATGCAGTCACACACACCAGTAGAAAGGAGCCTGGACATAGCATATGCGCTGTTGACAAATGCATGTCTCACACACACACACACACACTCAGATTACTCTCTAGACATGATAGCACAAATGCATGCACATAGACATGTACATACATCACTACTCTGTACCACAGTCTCATGCATAGAACACTGGTGTCACAGACACATAGATACATACACACACACTGTACATATGTACACATATATTCGTACACAATTTAATTACTGTTACATACTGCAGAAGTCTCCAAATGGGGCCTCACGCTTCACTACTTACGGAAGGAATGATCCTTCTGACCAAACAGCACCAGAGATGGCACAGGATGGTGCAGCAGTTCCTAGGAGAAGGAGGTGGTACAACTGGACACCAGAAGACTGCTCAGTGCTGGTCGGGAGAAAGAGGAGGTATTGCTTGGCATCAGTCAGAGGGGTACCACTGAAGGGGGGGGGGGACATGGCAGAAACTTTCAAGTACCTCAAGGGAATCAAAGTCCAAGAGGGAAGCATTTTTCTGGAAAAGAGATGTGGAAGAACAAGAGGGCACAATTTGAAGCTAGATGGGGGATGGCTCAGAGGTAAAGTAAGCAAGTATTTCTTCATGGACAGGGTTGTAGATGTATGGAACTGGCTTCCTGTGAAGGTTGTGGAGTCAAAAACAGTGGGGGAATTTAAGAATGCATGGGACAGACATAAGGCAATTCTGGTGGGGGTAGGAGGAAGCAGACTGTTGGTTAACTAGGATCAGCAGCTTATCCATTAGGTAAGGAAATGGGCAGACTAGGTGGGCAAAGCAGTCCTTATCTGCCATCAAATTCTATGTTTAACACCAGGGACTGCTTGGAATAGGTCAGGGACAGGGAGGGTGGACACCAATGTCTGCTGTTTGTCGGTCTGAAGAGTGAGTGGGCCTACTCTTGGGCACCAGGGATTGCACAAATTAGGGAGGGGTCAGAGTTTCCACTAGACACAGGAAAGTGAATGGTACTAGGTCAGAACTTTTAGGAGGTAGGTGGAAAGTGCTGCAGTGGGAGGAAGTTGTGTGATCAAGCTGGGGAATAGTTGGGTGGTAGAGGTATGCAAACAGATACACACACTGGATGGGCAACATGAGCCTTGAAGGAGGGTATCGCTGTCTGAGGACTAGAGCGGCTATTTAAAAAAAAAAAAAAACACCATTGAGTGGGTCTGTGGTGTTCTGTCATCTTCATGTTGTTCTTGACTTTATCTGCTGGTTCCTTGGAGTAGTTATTCTTGTTACTGTACTTTGCATTAACCTTGTTAGCCTGTGAGGGTTAAACATCCATTTGTTTTTGTTTTGCAGAATGGGCTCTGCCTGGATGCTGCTGGTGGAGTTTGTTGGTTTCTAGTAAAGGTGCTGCAATGTGTTGACAGTAAGTATGTCTGCAACTTGTTGTAATTAATGTTTATCTTTAGAATTGTAGGCGGTTAGCTAGCACAGTGGCATGGAGGGCTGAGGCAACTCCTGCCATGCTGGTGACGTGTTCCTGGTGCAAGCTGGTCAGCTGGGGAGGGAGAGGATTGAGCATCCAAAGGACAGCTCTCCTCTTGCAGGGTGGATGGAAGTACAGGCTCAGTGCTTCCCAGACACCTAGCAGTGGCAGGGTGCAGGCACGCCATGAGCTTGTCACATGCAAGGGGAGGGTGGAGCAGTCAGCCGCCGTGCTGTGAGCAGAAGCACACACAGTATGGCCATTGCCAGCATTGCACGCCCACTCAAGGGAACTGAACAAGGAAAACAGAGGTCCCAGGTCGAGCAGAATGTAGAAGCCACCCTCCGCAGGCCCCGACTCTGAATATCACTTTCCTGCAACTGGATCCTGTTCAAGGTGAGTCATGCTGTCAGTTGGGGCTCCTCACCACCCTGCCATGGAGAGTAAATCATGGGCAAAGAAGGGGATAGCTGTCTGATATAGAGTGCAGGGCTTGGTGGGTGGCTGAAAGAAGGTAGCTGACTGGTGGGGACCCAAGGAGAAACAAATTTAGCTTAAAAAAAAAATTGTAGGTGGCTTGCTAGTGCATACAGATTTGCCGAACAGAGATCCCTTAATGTTTCTTTTATTACATAGATTCTGTTGGTAGATAAGGGCCTATGGCCCACCAGTCTGCCCATTTGAGCTTGGAAGAACCCTTTACATTTTTCTAGAAGTCTGTTACCTTTACCCCTGACCTCCAGGATTCCCTTATGTCTATTCCATGCATTCTTAAATCTCGTGATTGTTTCAACCCCACCACTTCCTCTGGAGGTATTCCACTTGTCCACCACCCTTTCTGTGAAGAAATTCTTCCTCACATTTCCTCTGAATTGCCCTCCATCCAACTCCACCCCATGCCTTCTAGTCCTCAAACATCTTTTTGCAGGAAAATAGTTTATTCCTGCACCCTGTTCATCCCTGTTAAGGTACTTGTATGTGTCTACATATATACCTCTTAGCCCTGACTTTGTCCTGCACCTCATTGGAGAACCATAATGGTTTCCTACTTTTCCCTTGACCACTATCCTAACATATTGGTTTGTTATATCTACTATGGCTCCTTCAGTTTCTCCCATTGTTCTTCTATCTGGTCTACTACCTCTCCTCCCCAGGACTGCTTGTATACATCTACCCATTTCAATGAAATGCCTCTTGAAATCTAATACCTTGCTCCTGTGTGGCTCAGTTAAGTCCATGTCTCCATGCTGAACCACACCATGTGGTGGTCAATGGACCCCAGCCGCCCTTCCACCTGTAATTCTTTGACTCAGTTTCCATTGGTCCATACCATGTCCAGAATTGACTTGTCCCTGGTTGGCTCATTCACCAACTGTCTGAGTCCAACTCCATGCAGTGATTCAAGAATGGCTATACTTCTTACTGAAATGGCAACCTGGGTGGCCCAATCCATGTCCAGCATATTAAAATGCCTCAGTAGCAAGATTTTGCCTTTAGCAACATGTATGTTCTCCACTAGTTCCTGTCTAATTCCTTCCTCTGCGCTGGAGGTCTGTAGATCACCTCAGTGCATATTGCTGTTTCATTCTCTTGCTCTAGGATGACCCACATTGCCTTGGCCTCCCCCATCTTCATTGAACTTCTGTAGCCTTTATACTGTCTCTGATGTACGGGGCTACTCCCCCATCCTTTTTACCCTCCCTGTTCCTCTTGAACAACGTATAGCCTGGTACATTGACTGCCCAGCCATGATTAGCAGAGTACCATGTTTCTGTTATTGCTGCTATGTCAAGGTCTGCATCTGCCAACTAGGCCTCCAGGTCTGGAACCTTATTTCCTAGGTTACGGGCATTCATTGGCATGATCATCCATGTTTTACATTCTGCCCACCCTCTACTCTTGTTTTCCTCTCTAGAATCCCCCCCCTCCGGTTTCCTTTCCTGTACTCTTGCCACCCCCCATATAATTCGTTATACATTCTTCACCTGTCTGTCCCTCCCTGCCTGCTTTAACTGTACCTGTAGTCAACTTATGTTCCTGCATGTTCCCATTGTGTTCCTAAGTCTCCTGGTTCTCCCCTCTTGGCCAGTTTAAATGCTCCCTGCTGAAGCATTTAAACTTCTTGCAAAGGACCAACATCCCCTTCTCGGGCAGATGCAGGCTGTCCTCTTTTTATATAAGCTTGCATCTGGCCAGGTCAAGCCCTAGTCCCCTTTGAAGCTGGAGCCCTTCCTTACACACCAATCCTTCAACCAGAAGTTGAACATGTGGATGTGGAGTACCCTAGCTTCCCCTGTGCACTGGACAGGTAATGTCTCCAAGAATGAGACTGAGCATGCTATCCATTTCAGGTTTCCCCCAGCTTCCAGAAATCATTCTGGACTCTTAACTCTCCCCTTCTTCTGGCCAGGTTATTGGTCCCCTGGTGGACAATGACATACAGCTGCTCCCTCCTAGCTACTACCACAGTGATCCTGTGGATCCGCTTCCCATCCTTCCATGCAGTGCTTTCTGGGAGGCACTTCACTTCCCTGTCTTCCTGCTGTTAGCTGACCCTAACTCCACTCCCCAGACAAAAGTCCATGACTAGGAGAAGTTTCCCCCTCCACCGGGGTTCCCTGCTTCCCTTCTCTGGGGTCCTATCTTGGAGGACCATCCTATACACCCTGGTCCCAGCCTTGGGTTCCTGAATGGCGGTTTTTCCACAGACATTGTTTAACTGATCTCTTTCCTTTTTTTTTTTTTTAATGCTGTCCTCTGATCACTGCTTGTTTGGCTCCCAAGGAAAAAGTGATGGGTAAGTCCTCTCTCTCTCTCGGTTTTGAGTGCCTACCTTCACTTAGCCCTCTGCTATACGGCATTCCTCCAGCACAGTATCTCTTCCCCCTCCCCCATAGTTTACTTCTATGTTGCCAATGACTGCTACTTAATTGCCTGCTGCTCTGGTTTCCTACTATGCCACTATTGGTGGCTCCTTTATTGTCCAGTTGGGCTTCCACATATGCCATTATCGGTGACTCCTTCATTGCTTATCAGGCTTTGGTAACTTGCTGTGACACCATGGAGGAGGACAACAGAAAGCCAGCAGTCTGGGGAAAGTAGCCTTTGTTGGACCCACCAGAATCCAGGGATACTCCATTTGAAAGGAATGGGTTTTAGCTCAAAGCCTACACTAGCTTACTGAACCACATGCTAAGTCATATTTAAATAAGACCACCCCACAGCACTTGCTTCATTTCTTTGTCTCTCTGTCTTGTTTTTTACCTCTAGATACTTTTTTCACTCTCTCACTCACTTTTGACTTGAACACGTCTCTAAATTAACTTCAACTTAATTTCTGGTCTTGCACTTTAACTCTTGTTCCTCCCAATGTGTACCTTCCCATACATTTTAACCAGATCACTGTTATTTTACAGGTACAACTGGACATCATCCTGAGACCCCATCCCAAGCTTAATAGGACCCAGGTAAGTGATCCCCTGCTTAGTATCTTTACTAAATGAGTGAGCTATAACAGTGCAGTGACTGTAACAGAGGATGTTTATGGTTGCATAACTTTTGAAGAACAGACAGACTGTATAAAATAGCAACAGGAAAGAATAGCATAAACAAAATGTTTTACCAGTATAGTAACTAAATAGTTTCCTTCTAAGATACAATGCCTTTGAACACGTTGATTTTCCTGTGGTGTTCACCATCTGGTATACCTGAAATGCATCCAAAGTAACTGGGATTCATATGATAATTAGCGGAGTATTGTTGCACAAAGAAAGGGCACATGAGAAGGTACTGGTAGACTTGTTTTTAAGTCAAAAGAACCCTAATGGATTGTTGATGCCTTACATTAGGCTGCACATGCAGCACAATATGTAAATGACAGGTTTTGTTGTTGATTTCTTTTTAGAAAGATTCTATTTACATTGTAAACAGAATGTTTCTAAAAAGACATTCAAATCAAAAACATACCCATTTACATATCTCCTTGCATGTGCTTTAGGAGGTTCAGTTTTACCAGTATATCTGTTTTGAAGGCTAATTTGCATTTTTTGTGCAATTTCTGAAGGGCATTTGAGAACCAATTGAGGCGTTTTTCACTGGATAAAAACTGATGTTCCGAGTAAAATAGAAAGCAATTTGAAGTACTTCAAAACCAATTACAAAAAATAAAGAAAACTTGAATTTGAAGGCATTCATTTTAGGTGGACAAGAAGGGTGTTTTAAGGTACAGTTGACGGGTTTGTTCAGAAGTTTTTTACCACTCTTTTTCCCTTCTTTTTGAAGGCTAACTGACATTTTTCATGTACTTTGAAAACACATTGAGCCGTTTTTCAATCGATAAAAACTGGTGTTTCCAGTAAAATTGAAGTCAATTTGAATTCCTTCAAAAAATAACTGGACCAGTTTATAAAAAACTGAAGAATACTTGAATTGAATTTGAAGGCCTTCATTTTCTCTATGGGAAACTAGAGTTGGACCTGCATAAGCTAAACTGTTGGATGGCAGTTGCATTTCAAATTTGGGGAAGTGTACAGTAGCACACCTAGGGTCAGAAACAGAAAATGGGTTCATAAATAAAATGGTACAGTGTTAGATGTGATATATCAGGAGAGGGATTTGGTGGTTATTACAAACTCTTCTTTAAAAATGTACAGTCTGTGTTTAACAGCAGCCAGCATGTCTAACATGTTCTATTAAAAATACTAGACACAAGCATTTGTGAAAGATGATTGCTGTCTTGCAGCATAAGAGAGCTTCAAAGAGTGCCTGATGCTGTTGGACGACTCTGAAAATAAGATTTCTGCCCAATGTGCTCTATATTCTTGCCTACTTCTGCTGTCACAATTCTGTTTGACATTTCAGTCTGTTGCGATGATGATGATGATGATGTCATAAACATGGCATTATGATGTCCTATATAGACAATAAACCAAATCAAATAAGGTCCACAGTTAGTGATCTTATTTTTATATTGTTTCCCTTAGTAATGAAGACAAAGGGGGCAGAACTGCAAAAACATAATTCTGGCTGAATGGTCCAAAGAGTAAAAGTACAGAACTGTAAAACAATGAGGTGCTGGATCAACCCCGGCAACAAACAATATTGTCCAAGTAAATCTGAGCTACAGTACACTTGTAGCTGGGTCAGTGGTGTGGAGGGCTGAGGTACTGGATGTCTCACCTGCTGCCAAACTGGCAATCTGGGTTTGTGAATGCAGCAGAATGGCTCAGGGTCTGGCAGGGGGAAGGAGGACTGACCAAATGGCTTTCTTTCTTTAGGCTGGGGGGGGGGGTGGCAGTGTGTACTGATGCTTGGCTGCCACCTAGTGGAGACTAGGTGGTGCAACAGTAGTCACCAAAACTGAAAGCAGAAGGTGGGAGTTGAGAGTGTGCACAGCCATCATGGTCTATATGTGCACCATGGCATGCTGCTGGCTCTGAAACAAGGGGAGTAACAAGCAGAAAAGAACCCATGTTGGCATGGTGAGGTTGTGACCTTGCAGGCATTGAACCACCACATCCATGGCACCCACTCGCACAACTTGGTAAGAAATAGATGGGGTGTCCTGGAGGTGTGGGTGATGGCACTGGTGGTCAACAACAAAAGGGGAGAGGCCAACAGGGAGAGGCAGGAGGATGAAGTCCATACAAAAAAATGCAAAAAGTAGGAACTATAAACTGAAATGTATGTTCATCTCACATTTTTCAAACTTATCCAACTGGTATGGGTTCTTTCAAAGGAATATTAAAATGTAATTGGAATTAAATACAGTACTTCTAGTCTTTTCTGTTCGTTATTGACATGCTGTTAACACATTTGATGCATACTCTGTTTAGTGCTTTCAAAGAAATGCTACCCAGACTCATGTCTGTAACTAGGGGAACCACTAAAAGTGAGAAAAACACGCACATGGTGTGAGGTTTGATGTTTATCTTCAAAGCCAGATGATGATGTCTGTAAACTGATTGGTGGGCTGTATCCTTTGAACTACACAAAGCCCTTATTGCATATTTGATTTAAGCAATGTCATTTTTGGAGTACTGTTTGATCTAAGTATATGTGCTCCTGATGATTTTAAAAATAATCCTTGAAACTATTTTGTTAATGTAGCACTGTTGTTCACACTAGTTATTGAATGGAAGAAATGTAAAGCATTTTTATTGAGCCACATAATATTGGAATTTGTGATCTGGCAGCTGTTTCAATGAAGGGAGGGTTTTTTCATGTGAAGAGAGTGTGTAAAGAAATTTATACTGATAGACTAAAGGCAGGCAGTGAAACATAATGATTAAAAACACTGATCTTCCAATCTGGAGGACTGGATTTGGATCCCACAGACACTACTTCCATACTGTGTGACTCTCTTGAAGAGACCCTCCCTTATGAGATGGGTCAATACCTCCAGTTAAGGGGCTTGACCCCACAAGGTCTGACAGTGGTGCTGGACCTGTCAAGTCCAGTGAGTGCATGTGAGGAGCCAGAGAATTGATTCCAACCTTTAATAGGGTGATTGATGAGACCCTTGACTCTATCGCACCTGTCTGCACTTGACCCCTCACCTTACACAAGAGATCACCCCTGGTTTGATGGGACTCTCAAGGAGATGAGGGGAAGGGATAGAAGGTTAGAGCAACACCAGTGGAGATCCAGTTTGGTGGTGGACAGAATTATATTGATTGCCCATTATAGGGGCTATCAATCAGCAATCTCCAGAGTTACTGTCTAAGATTGCTGCAGAAGCGAACAGACCAGCCCAGTTCTTTCACACCATGGACAGGCTTTGTAATCCAGACTTTCAATCCGAGGCAGTTTTTTTTTTTTTTTTTCAGTTAAGATGTGATGAGTTTGCTCTGTTTTTAGCTAAGGTTGCCACCATCAGAGCGGAGATCCAGTCAGAACCCTTGAAGGGGCATTGTGGTGAAGGGCATGATGTTACAGGCACTCAGTCTGTCTGGTTCGTCTTCAACCAGATTGTGGTATTAGATGCCCTGAGGGCCACCCGGGAGTTTTCACTGCCATTCAGATGATACTCAGTTCTTCATGTCCTTTGCACCTGAGCAACTTGAGACAGTCTCAGTAATGAGCAGCTGCCATGATGAGATGCAGGACTGGATGAGGTCAAACTGGTTGAGGTTGAATCTGGATAAGCCAGAGGTACTGGTATTGGAAACTGATCACCAAGGGATGAGGGTTGATCCAGATCAAGTCTCAGGGCTTAAGCTCAGTGACTCCTAGCTGCTTACATCTAATCAGGTGAGTAACCTTGGTGTTATTTTTGACTGTGGCTTGACTCTGAAACCACGGGTGTTGGCCTTGGTCAAGACCTCATTCTGCCACCTGAGGAGAATTGCCAGTGTGAAACTCCTGATACCCCGGATGATCTTTTAGACTCTAGTGCATGCCTTTGTGACATTATGCCTGGATTACTGTAATGTCTTCTACCTGGGGCTAGCAGAGGTAGATCTGCACCACCTGCAGCTATTGCAGAATGTGGCAGCCAGGTTGTTGACCAGTCTACCTAGATCATGTCATATTATACCTGTGTTGTGCTCTCGACACTGGCTGCCGGTTAAGTGACGGATCTCCTTCAAGGTCAGCTTACTGACCTACAAGGCCCTACATGGACAAGGGCTTGGTTACATGCCAGATCTTCTGTGTCCCTAACAGCCCACCTGCTCCCTGCTCTCCACTGATGAGGCTCTTGGGAGTTCATACAATTCACCTAAAGACATCTGGAGCTTGTGTTTTTATATCAGCTGCTCCCATCCTGTGGAACTCCTACCCTCATCACACATGAGAAAGTCAGACTCTAGACACTTTCAAGAGGGAGCTGAAGATGTTTTTTTATTTAATCAAGCTTTTATACTGTAACTAACTGATATGCTTGATATGAATGAGTATGTATTTGTAAATCTATGTTGTATGATTGAAATATTGTTTTAAAATGTCACCTTGTCAAATACATTGTCACAATTTGAGAAATACACTTAACCAAATAAAAGTTGGTTGATTGATTGACAACTTTCACTTTCCCTGGTAGTCTATTGGTCTCCCCAACCCCAATCCCTGAAACATGTTGTAATTCACAACATTCACTGTCCCTGGTAGTCTAGTGGTCCCCCTACCCCAATTCCTGATCACCAACATATGCTGCAGTTAAAATCCCTCATATGGCATGATAGTCTACTCCCACCCCAGCCCTGATCTTCCATAATAAATATTAAAGTATCCCTGGTAGTCCAGTGGACTGTATACAGTACATGTTCATTCAGAGCTCAGCTGGTGGCTGGCTGTGGAGGTGAGCAGTGGGCTAAGCAAGTCACTGGATTGGTTATGGGATGGAGATGAAGCAGGTTGGTAGGCACTGTGGGGTGGGGGGTCTACTAGACTACCAGGTATTCAGGAATTGCACTTTACAGGGGATCAGGGCTGGAGCGATCCACTGGACCATGAGAGATAATTTAGTATTAATTATGGGAGACTGGGACTGGGGTAGGAGTAGTCTACCATGCCATATGATGGATTTTAATTACAACATTTGTTGGCGATCAGGGTTGGGAGGCACCACTAGACTACCAGGGAAAGTGAAAGTTATTAAGTACAACATGTGTCGGCGATTGGGGGGCCACTAGACTACCAGGGAAAGTGAAAGTCATTAATTGCAACATGTGCCAGCAATCAGGGATTGTGGTTGGGGAGAACCACTAGATTACTAGGGAAAGTGAAAGTTATTAATTACAGCATGTATTGGTAATCATGGATCAGGGTTGGGGTAACCCACGAGGGAAAGTGAAAGTTATTTATTACAACATGTGTTGGTGATTGGGGATCGGGGTTGTGGGGGACAACCTGACTATCAGGTAAAGATGAAAGTTATTAATTAAAACATGTCAGTGATCGGGGATTGGGGTTGGGGGAGCACTAGACTACCATGGAATATGCATTCTATTACTACATGAATTGGAAATCGGGGAGGGCCACTAGACCACCAGGGTATTTTTCTATATTTATCATTGTGATATTGGGAGGGCCACTAAACCATCAAGGAATTATTCCTTATATAAAATAGTGTCATTGGGGAACGTGGAGGGTGGACAATAGACCACCAGTGTATTGTAGTATAACTAATATGTATATATATGTATGTGTGTGTGTGTGTGTGTGTGTGTGTATATAATGTATTTATGCAATAGGTGTGAGACCAAAAGCCATTGAATAAATCCATTTATTTCCACATATGTGGAATAAATCTAACCACCCTAGATTTATCCCACATATGTGGGATAAATGCAAACTGTCAATCAAAGCTTTTTTGTTCACTTTTTTGACAAACAAATGTGAATAACTTTAAAACGAAAAATGATAGCATAGTACTGTGAGCACGAAAAATGTTCTGGACAAAAATATCTACAAAATGAATGGTGTTTCATTTATAGATACCTTTTAGTTTTTTTTATAATTAGCAAAAAACAGCAAAAAATCCTATTTTCTTTTCACTTTTCAGACAAACAAATATAAATAACTTTAAAATGAAAAATGCTAACATGGTACTGTGAGCATGAAAAATGTTCAGCATAAAAATATCTACAAAATGAGTGGTGTTTCATTCAGAGATACCTTTTAGTTTTTTTCAAAATTAGCAAAAAACAGCATAAAATTCAGTTTTCTTTTCACTTTTCGACAAACAAATGTGAATCACTTTAAAACTAAAAATGATAGCATGGTACTATGAGCACAAAAATGTTCAGCATGAAAATATCTACAAAATGAGTGGCATTTCATTAATAAACACCTTTTAGTTTTTTTATAATTAGCAAAAACAGCATAAAATTAAATTTTGTTTCACTTTTCATCAAACAAATGGGAATAACTTTAAAACAAAAAGGTAGCATGATACTGTCACCATGACATTTGTTCAGCAAGAAGTTCTCTACAAAATGAGTGGTGTTTCATTTAATAGCAACCACTCGCTAGGCGGACATACACCAGGAAAGTTAACCAAAAGTCCCAGAAAGTCCCAGAAATTGCCATTTAAAAAGAACATAAACAGTCAAACCAAATGTTCCCACACTGATAAGAAGCATCACTTTTGCATAAATAGAATATACAATGGTAGGCTGTCAGATAAATGATTTATCTACACTTGTACTGTTTGACCTCAGACTACCTCCTCGTGGCTTACGCCACTGTGAAGTTCCCCGAGGTCAAACAGCACTTGTGTAGATAAATCATTTATCTGACAGCTCACCATTGTATATCCCATATATATTTGCAAAAAACTTTAATACATCAGTTAGGGTGGATACCACAGTGACAAAACCAGGGAAATGAGGTGTTAGAATTTTCAACCCCAACACCCCACCTGCAGGGTTCCCACCCCACCACATCCTCCTCCCATCCATACACCAGCAGTGAGTTGGTGTTATGAGGTCATAAGGCTCAACTCTCACTTCATTCCATATATAAACATGCTTACATGCTACAGTATAGGATAATGGGGGGGAGAGAGTTGGGCCTTATGACCCCATGGCACATCCCAACGCCTGTTGGTGTATGTAAGGTGGGAAGATGGGGTGGGGTGGTATGGGTGGGAACCCTGGAAGAGGGGTGTTAGGGTTGAAAACCTTAGCACCTCATTTCCCTGCTTTTGTTGCTGTAGTATCCTTCCTAACTGATGCATTAACAAAGATTTTTGCAAAGAATGTCCCTTCTTTTTCAGATAGTATAATTGTATCCTCATTTTGCTGTGGGAGCACAGTGTCCTTCAGACCCTGTGCTCCCATCCCTCCATCGAAATAGTACAACACTGTCCAGAAGTCATGGGGGGGGGTTCCTCAGACCCTGCGCTCCCATCTCATGATCTAAATAGTACATCAGTGTTTATATGTCATAGTGTGAGTGTAGGAACTTTTGAAGCCTGCACTCCCATCCCACCATTCAGATAGTACAACAGTGCCCACATTCATGGAAGGGAGCAAAGGGTCCCTCCATCGAGATAGTACAACAGTATCCATATGTCACAGTGGGAGACAGTGTCCACAGAGTGCAGGGTTTGAACCCATCCCTTCATCAAGATAGTACAACACTGTCCATACATCATGGTAGGAGCACAGGACCTTGTGCTCCCATCCCTCCATACAGATATTACAACAGTGACAGCACCGTTCTGCACCACAGCTGCAAAACTGCATTCTGGACAGGATGTGCAAGATGACAGCTGTTCTGTTCATAAGATAGTGTGAAAACATTGCAATGTTGAAATTCTGGGGTGAAAATATGGGAAATTTGGCAAAGTTACTAGCATGCGAGAAAGCGACAGTCAATTCTTGAACTTTTTCACCAAATTTTCAACAAGTGCTTTATGGGTCTTCTCCTCATGAACAAGTGGCACTGTCATTTTGTTAATCCATCCCAAAGTTGATTTTGTGTAGTGATCATGGCATTCTGTGCCACAA
Source organism: Neoceratodus forsteri (assembly GCA_016271365.2). Classification (NCBI taxonomy): domain Eukaryota; kingdom Metazoa; phylum Chordata; order Ceratodontiformes; family Ceratodontidae; genus Neoceratodus; species Neoceratodus forsteri. The sequence continues at coordinate 612,242,469 of CM028134.1, forward strand.
GTGTGAAAACACATTTTGGGCAGGTTATAAAA